>OW026523.1:104244803-105444803 GCA_932274085.1 Protocalliphora azurea | reverse complement strand
GCTGATATATGTGAGATAACTTCGGCAGAGAGTAACCATTTTGTTTATATTATGTTAAATATTAAATAAGGGGTACACGTATTCTAATAAATCCTATAAGATATCATTATTTTCAATCAGTCACAGAGTAAACATGTCACATACAAATGCTCATAACAACAGTCTCATAATACATCTTGTAATACTTATAATTGAATCTACACTTGAGATAATTCTCTCAGAGAGCGAATGTGACACTCTCTGACATAAAAATCTTACATATTATGTTACGTCTAGACGGGCTGTTACGTGTAGATGGGCTGTAACATTACCGCAAAAGCGTCTAATTTTACAAATATTTAATTGGCATCTCTGTATTAAGGTTTAAAAAACTTTGCTTAAAGAATTTTTTTATATTAACAGTTAGCTTTTACAACTCAAATTTTCTACAATTTTTAGGAAAGTAATATCCTTGAAATATTTTGGTTAATTAGAAAAAATGGCAAAACCTGCAAGTGTCATTGGCTCTGAAACCGATTTATTGGTGTGTCCCTACAATGATTCGCATTTAATATTGCGCAAACGTTTTCAAGTGCATCTGATACGCTGTCATCGTTCCTATCCTAATGCTCCCATGGTAGTGTGTCCATTCAATGTAACGCATCGTGTTAAAAAGGTGGAATTGGAGGTATGTTTTTTTATTGCTTTATAATAATTTTTTTTTATTAAAACTTTGACTTAAAATTTCCATTTTTTTATTAGTGGCATGTTTCAACATGTCCTGATCGCCAAAATTTTGAAAATTTTCGCCATCAGGATGCTCCCATTGTGGGTTTAAGCTCTTCCATAAATCGTACTTTCTGTGGTGGTTACGATGGTACGTTATTTAATAACACCATTAGTACTGTGGCTACTTCGAACATCAAGGGAGGCGTTAATGTTGAATCATCGGAATCTTGGGATGATCTACCTGATCACCCTAGCTACAATCCTATTGAATATGTCGAAAAGGCGGAAATTTTACGCCTGCCTGTGGGTATGACTCCGTCTGAACGTAGTGCTTTTCGCTTAGCCGAGCGTAAACGTTTGCAGTCTTTAGCTTTAATGAAATAAAATGATGCAAGACATCGTGTGAATATATATCTTTAGTTTTTAAAATACCTGTTAAGTTTTGAATTGGATTTTGAATTTAATTTTTAAGGAATTGAATTAAATTTTTTTTTCAATAAATAGAAATTGTTGGCGTAAATTAAGATCACCTGCCCGCTTGATTTTTAAACAATTTTAATAATGATTAAGTAATACTTTTAATATATTTTTCTGAATATATTAATACATGTGCGACTACAATACTGTTTAAAAGTACGTTCATATATAAGTCATTAAATTCTTAAAAGAAAAAATTGTATTTTTTTTTTATTAATATACCAGGATTTACAAAATTTTTTTATTTCCCAAAAATTTTATTCAGCGAAGCCTGTGTTCGACATACCTGAGTCCAGTCGAGAGCCGGCTACGCGGAAAACCTTTTATTAATGTAAAAAAAATATTTTATTTCAACTGGGCTATTACACTTAATTTGTTTCAATTATTGTGCTTAACTTTTTTAAATACAATTTTTGTGTTTGAATGAATTTACCGTCTTTGTAATCAACTTCCCTTTTTACAATAATAGGGAAATATATATTTTTGGTATAAAATTTAATTTATTTAATCCTTCGACTCAGTTTTTTTAATAATAATGCTACTATTTCGCAGTAACTGACATCTTCAAATTTTAAAACTACACTCTGGCACTCTTGTAACACACAATTCACTGTGAATGGTAACCTATAAAAAGAAGCTAAAGAACGCATTGAAAAAAGGAAGAAATCTGTTTTTTACTTTTTGGAAATAAAAATTCGTCACAAAAAATAATAAAAAGAAAAAATTATTAACAAAGACACTATTATTGCTCTCAATAAAATCGTATAAATTTAATTTCAATCAAAAATGTTTCTTAGCGATGATGATATGGTTGAGTGTCCCTACAACAAAACACATCGCATGTTAAGAAGGCGGTTACAATCGCACCTACTGAAATGTCGGCTTAACTATCCCGATGTGGAGCTAAGGAAGTGTCCATTTAATATTACACATTTAATACCTGAACCAGAATTTACGGTATTAATACAAAACGGACTACGAAATTATAGCTTTTTAGAGTTATGGTATGTTTGTCTAATATTTTTTTATTTAATTATTTAGCACCATGCCACCAATTGTCCTGATCGCAAATTGATAACCCAATACAAATATGATGCTCCCGAGCCAAAAGAAGAGGAGGGTCCTAAACATGCACCTATTGAATGTGATGAAGATTGGGACGACACTGATGTTAATGACTATAACCCCAAATTGTATTTGGAACATGCTAAAGTTATCAGAAAACCAGATGGCGCCAAGCCATCTGAACGCAAATTGTTCATTAAAAAAGAACGTAAACGTTTAGGAGACGGTGATGATAGTTCGGAAGATGAATCTAAAGGTCGTAAATCTCCCACCTTCCCCGGCAACAAGCGACAAGGCGATGAGACTGAGCAAGGATCTTATACAAAGGAAACTGGCGGTAGCTCAAATCGCTCTAAACAATCTAATTCATCATGTTCCAAAAGACGATCTCGTTCACCTTCCTATATGTCAAAACGAGATCGTTCCCGTTCTCCCATGGACTTTAGGAGATCACATAGAGATCATTCGCCACCTCGTCGTGGTTCGACCGATTATTCCCGTCATTCACCTATATATTCTTATAGTTCAGATCAAGATCCCTACTACAATGGGGGTGGTGAAGCAAATAGTTCGAGATTTAGTGGTCGTGATGCTTACTATAATAATGACAATCATTCACAGGCTTACTATGATCGTTGTGTGGAAACAAATTCTACTGTAATGCCTGAAGCACCACCACCTCCTATGATTTCCTATCCAGTTCCACGCTCTTATTTATCTACAAAACAGCCACCATCATCTGGAGACTAAGTTCTGATTAAGTTTTTTTTCCTGGAGTTAATAATTTTAACATATTCCTTATTTTTTTAAGTTGAAAATTATTACGAAAAAGAAAAATAAATTTCGATTAAAATATATTTAAATGTTTTTTTTTTTTATTTTATTTCAATCCAGCATAAACCATAGGAATTATTAGTGGTTCAAATAAATATTTTAGCCTTGCTATGGATTGAATTGTTTCTATAGTTGGAACAAAAAGACGACTTTTTAAATTTTTATATAATCGAAGAATGCTTTTTAAATTTTTTAATACTTTCTATTTTTATTTCATTTAGTAAAACTATTTTTTAAGTAAAATATTTTTATATTTAATGTTTTCTATTTAAACCGAAATACTAGAATGAAAATTAATTGATTACAATTTGAACAAATAATTAAAATGAAAAATCAAAGAAACTAAGCTTTTCTCGAAAGTATTTACACTTTTTTTTATCATGATTTTATTACACAGTACAACAGCCAATCTGGGGGGTGAGAAATTCCAAGTCAGGGTGATGGTACTAGGTCAGTATAGTAAAACCCTCAAAGGGTTTGGCGTTCGTATGTGTCAGTTTTTTTTATGACCTTTTATATTTTTTCCTTATCTTGATGTTTTTTCGCTTAGTTGTAACATTTTGGCAAAAACGTAGTTTAACATAACTCGAGAACCACTTGTCCGATTTTGCTAAAACAAACTCAAAAAAAATTAGAATTACAATTTCTTTAATCCGTTCATGTAACGTTTTTCTTTATAATCAACAGTTTTGCCGGTAAAAATAAATTTGTGGAGAAAAAAAAAAATATTTTTTTGCCTAAAAATTAATTTTTTTTTTTTTTAAATTCATAAAAAATCCAAAACGGAAAAAAGGATCAAGTGTTATTAATTTTATGTAAAGTCACATAACCTATAAACAAAATGCGACATAGATCATAGAAATCGATTAACGCGTTCTGCTTTTATTTACAATTAAGTGAAGGTATCCCATTTTGACAAGAATATTGATATTTGTTTTTATTCAAAAAAGTGTCATTTATCGCCTTTTTTATAAATTTTCCCCAATAACTCCAGACTTCTGGCCATAAACTACTAAAAAAATTAAGTAAACATTTTTATAATTTTTTATTTTTATTTTATTTATTTATTTTTATTTATTTTAATAAATATTGCCTAGACTTTTTCGATGGTGGTTGTTCGGGACTAGTGGCATCGCATTCATCCCTATAAGCTGTGACTTTCACACCGGGTGCCAACAAATTGTTTGATTTCAAAATGGAAGCCAGCTCTTCCGATTTATGCTGTGTTAATTCCAACTTGGCAACAATTGAATCAAGCTTATTTTGATTTATTAAAATTGGCTCATTGGATACTGATGGCTCATATGGGGGATCATCACGTGCATGATATGTCGGAGCAGTCGTAGAAGAGAAAATATCTGGGCTAGAAGCTTTTGGCACAGGAATGTGGTCCGAATGAGGCAATGGTGTTGCGGCACTTGCAACACCAACGTAATTATACGATTTTCTTATCCTTTTTGCGGCTCCTTTATTCGCACATGCATAGCAATTCAATGGATTGTGACCTTCGCCAGGATTAATCCAAGTCATTGGGATACCGAATGGCATACTTTCACGTCTTCTATTTTTCCAATCCATTAGACGGTTGTAGCAGCTTTTACACACTATATTTGGTACCCAATTTTCGTTCACTATAACATTTCGGTTGAAGTACATCTCGTATGTTTGAACAAAATCTGTACTGAAATTTCCCCTTTTTTTATGTGTTGAGACATATTGACCACAACAGTAGCAAAAGCTATTTATATCTGGCTTGCACAGTTCCATATTCTGTTCTCTTTTGTTCACTTTTAAAAAACTGGATAAAAATCACTTTTAATGTTCGCGTTCGTCGGCACTTGTTGAATGACAAAAATCACAGAACCAGTGTGAGAAAGAGAAGAAGTATAATGACAATGCATGTTTTATGTGAACATTGCAGAACCAGTGTTGCCACATCAATATTTCTCTTTTAGTACAGTAGAAAAATATGAGAGAGTTCGGCTTGTGAGTGTTAATGTTTTCTCCAAATAATGTTGTGCATATCTGGAGCAAATTTTTGAAATTCATACATTTACCTAATTGTGAATAAATGAGAAACGCGTGCATCGATTTTCATGATCTATGCCTTTTTTTGCCCATGAGTTATGTGACTTTACGCGAAAGTAATTAGTTTTGGCACTTTTTTCCATTATGGATTTTTTATGAATTTAAAAAAAAAAAAATAATTAAATTTTTAGGCAAAAAATACTTTTTTCCCTTCATACATTCATTTTTAACTTCGAAAGTGTTGCACATATAGGAAAACGGTATAGAAACAGATTAGAGAAATTGTAATTCTTAATTTTTCTAAATTTGTTTCATCAAAATCGGACAAGTGGTTCTTGAGTTATGTTAAACTACGTTTTTGTCAAAATGTTACAACTAAGCGAAAAAACATCAAGATAAGGAAAAAATTTAAAATGTCATAAAAAAAACTGACACATACGAACGCTAAACCCTTTGAGGGTTTTACTATACTGACCTAGTACCATCACCCTGACTTGGAATTTCTCACCCCCCCAGACAATCATCCCAAAAATGTTCCACAGTGTTATTATTATTACACATTCCTAAATCTCATCCGCATGTATTCAAATCAAATACATAGTTTTACGTCAATAGTAAAAAAGAAAGAAACATGCGGTGTACCAACAATAAGAGAATGAATATATGTATTTTACTCTGTCTTTTATTTATACATATTTTTAATTTACCGTTATTCCTGTGTGTACAGGAATTATATAGGAGACAATATTTAAAACATTGTCTCTTACAGCCCGTCTAGACGTAACATAATATGTAAGATTTTTGTGTCCGAGTGTCAAATTCGCTCTCTGAGAGAATTATTTCATGTGTAGATTCAAATATTAATATTATGAGACTGTTGTGATGAGATTTATCTACACAACCATCTTATAAGATGAACTATCCAAAAAAAAAAAAAAAAAAAAAAAATACACATATAGAAAAGTTTGTTTGTGTGCGTGCATGTGTATTTTGGAAATTACTGAAGAACATTTTTTTTGTAAAATTGTTTCCTTTTAGTGTTTCTTTTACATGTTAAAAAACATTTTTATAAAAATTGTGCTAAAAAAGTGCGAATTTCTTAAATAAAAAGGACATGTTTACTCTGTGACTGATTAAAATTAATGATATCTTATAGGATTTATTAAAATACGTGTACCCCTTATTTAAGATTTAACATAATATAAACAAAATGTTTGCTCTCCTCTGTCGGCGTTATCTCACATATTATATCAGCGTTAATCTCAGTTGTAGACCTGGGGTAAGGGGTACGCGTATTCTAATAAATCCCATAAGTTATCATTTTTTTCGATTAGTCTCAAAGTTAACATGTCGTTTTTATTTAAGAAATGACATTTTTTAGCACAATTTTTGTAAAAAATCTATTTTTTTAAAAGTAAAATAACCATTAAAACAAAAAAAATTCTAAACATTCTTTTTTGCGTAGTGTCTATACCAGACAAATTTTTATCAAGATAAACGTGTGTATTTTTTTGAAAGTTCATCTTATAAGATATTTGTGTATAGAAATCTCATCATAACAGTCTCGTAATACTTCTTATAATACCAATATTTGAATCTACACGTGAGATAATTCTCTCAGACAGCGAATTTGAAACTCTCTGATAGAAAAATATTGCATATTATGTTTCGTATAGATGGGCTGTTACGTGTAGATGAGCTGTTATAAAGTAAATTTTTTCCAGTATTGGCAACAAGAAAGTCGACAATTTCAAACCAAAAAGACTATTTCGACTTTTTGAGTTTTTTCAACAAAGTTAATTTTTCTAATATTTGAAACTTGATTTAGAGAACCCTAGCTTGGAGATACAAAGAAAATGATAGTGAAAGTTGTCGAACAAAGTAACATATTTCAAAATTCCATTTTAAAATCATAAGTACCCCACACAAATTTAAACAAGAATTATGAAAATAAAAATTGCCAATTATTTATTTAAATATTTTTGTTTTGTACCTATCACTTAATTTTTCTTTGAAATCACAAAGCATTATGGTTAAAATACAAATTACAAGACATCACAAAATTAATGTATATATATATATATATAGATATATATATATATATATATATATATATATATATATATATATATATATAAATATATATATTTTAATTATTATCTATACCTAACAGACGTAAACGTTCCTGTTTACGAAATTGTTTTCTTTGAGCTGGAGCAGCACCTTGTATATTACGTAAAACAGGTGCCTTAGCCAAATACTCCTGAGGATTGTATGTGGGTACATCGTCATCGTCCCAATTTTCTTCACTTTGATAAACAGGCATAGGTGGAGGTATGGTTGGTTTTGTTACGCTTTCTTCGATATTGCGAAAATTCTCAAAAGTTTTACGTTCCGTGCAGAACATAACGTGGAACTGAAAAAATAACACATTATCATTAGATTCTAAGCAAAAATTTTTAAAAAAGAAATATGTTTCTGTTAGTAATCTATTGGAAATTCTTAGGGCAAATAATTCCAACAACGAGCAATTCTCACAACCAACGATCTTTCAAAATTTAGTTTGAAAATTCTCGGAATATAAATTTTTGGATTTACTATTAATCAAATATAGCATTTACAGTTCCACTTTTTAGAAATTCAGCACTGCCTTTAGTATCATAATCCCTAGAAATATTATCTGTAAAAGTAATAACAGCAACAGGCTTCACAGAATTTATCAATTTGTTTTTATAATTAATACTTTAAAATATTCATCCATAATTTTAGCATGCACTGAAAAATTAATAATAGTATCAATGACATTTAAACTTTTTACCGGTTAAACTTTTTGTATAAAGCAATATTTTGAGCCTCAAGAAATGACATTTTAGCATTAGTTTCAGATTCAACTTGTTTGATCAATTTATTGCAGCCAACAATATTAGTTTTTAATTCTTTAAAGTAGGAAGATAATTATTTCTCTAATTCCGAAACAGCATCATTAAACGATTGCTTCATAAAATTACGGTCATCATTTTCCTTAGTGATAAATTCATCCATTTTTGCAATCAGTTCATTAAATTTGTAGTTTAAATTAGAAATCTCACCACGAAGACTACCAGAAGAAATGTTATTTTTACATGGTGCACGGATGAAAGTATGTTAATTTTAGTCATGACATCATCGGAGATGACGGCGCAGGATGCATGTACCCATAATGATCAACCATTACAAAAATACTAGGCTGCCTATACCAAGTTTACACACACCGCATTTATGCACTTTTTTACTCGGCGTAATAACCAAATATAAATCTGGTTAATTCTTATAAAGAAACTTACAAGACAAAAACGGCGCAAGAATACAGCAGCAGCAACAACAAAAGGAAAATAATTAAATAATTTTGCAAAAACTCCAAAGAACTTTATATTTGTAGACAAATTATACAAAATTTGTTCAAGTAAATATTTCAAAAATAAAGTATTTTTTTTTTTTTTTAGCAAAAACTTAAAATAAAAAAAAGAAAGCAGCTGAAGAAGAAATGAATTAGATTGCTGCCGTAATAAAATTTCCACAAAAAAGGACAATATATACAATACGTACTTATGTAAAAAATATATACATATTTACTTTGCGTTTTAAATAAATAATTTATGTATATGATTTAAAAAATTACCTCCAATTCTGGCTCGTTGAGTACATGAGTGACATTAAATGGACATGTTACTTTGGGAACATTGGCGTGGTTACGTCGACATTTTACTAGATGCACTTGGATGCGACTTTTTAAAATTTGATGACTTTTATCATACGGACATTGTAATAAATCTTGATTTTCCATTATAAAAAATGAAACAAAATTACAAAATAAGTTAAAACGTAAAAAACAAGCCACTACAGGATGATAAATTCAGTAGTATTGTACTTTTTTTAGTACAATTCTATTGTCAAAAGTACTGCAGTACTTCAATGATTAATTTAGTACAATTATTTAGTACAATATTTTAAATCATGTTTTTTTTTTGTTAGTGTTTGTAATAGTAATGGTTGGCTTAACAAACTTTTTAGAATAGTAGTTAAAATTTGCTTAAATGCAGTTATTTTTATGCATAAAAGTTACAATCATTTAGACAATCTCAGACCTAATATATATATATATATATATATATATATATATATATATATATTTTTTTTTTGAAAACACAAAGACGTGTGTTTTGCTTTCCATTACTCAATATGAACAATTTTAATTTGTATATAAGTTTTTCTTCGCCAGTAAAAATTTTCAAGTTTTTCTATGCAGTAAAGTGACATTTAGAGCACACGCTTCGAAATAAGCTTTAATACAATGCACTAGAATAAATGAATAACTTTCCATTTCAAATATGCATCTACGTGTTCACTATACTAAAATATTTGTTTTTTTTTAGAATTGGAAAGAGCGCTTTTTGTGTAAAAAATTTACTTCCAACCGGAAACTTGCCATACAAAATTCGTGTCATTCGTAAGGGAATGTTGAAGCGATATTTTACTTTTCATTCTACTTGACTTGCTCCTTTCCAAGATTTATTTCTTACTGGGTTTTTAGTTTGTAACTTTTGGTGAAACTTTTAGAACTTTTTGTTTTTAAATCGAACTCATACAAATCTGAATATTATTTGCTTTGGATTAAGTATTTTTTAAGAACATAATACAAGTATTCTTTCTGTTGTTAAGTCTTCATTTACAATACTTATCGATTTTGAAATTTGCGGTATGTCCAACTTGAACGATATTTATTAATTTGAAAATTTGTTTTTTCTTACAGAAGAAGTTATAACCATTTTAGTACAATTACGAACCAAAAAGTATACATTTTTATTAAATTTAGTGCAATACTGAAAATTGAATTTATCATCGCTGAGAAATTCTGCACCAGAGACCTGCGCCGAGCAATTTTAACACGGCGGCTGCTTTTATAAAAGTTGTCGGTGGCGACTCAAAATCGGCTGTTAGCTGGTCGTGTACCTAGTGTCTACATTAGGCAATTTTTTTTATCAAAACAAACGTCAAAATCAGTGCGAATATATACAAGGTAACCTTAGTTAAACAGCTGATTATTATTTTGGTTATTACAGTTGTCAAACTGCATATATAAAAAACAATAATGAATACGTCATATTGTTGTTTTTGTGCAATTGTTGCCACCTTCCACAAATTCGCGTTAAGTTTGACGTTTGTCTTGATAAAAAAATCTCTAATGTAGACACTATGTAATAAACATTGTTGTCATCCTGTAACATAGTGTCTACATTAGAGATTTTTTTATCAAGACAAACGTCAAACTTAAAGCGAATTTGTGGAAGGTGGCAATAGTTGCACAAAGACAACAATATGGAGTATTCACTATTGTTTTTTATATATGAAGTTTGACAATTGTAGCAATCAAAATAATAATCAGCTGTTTAACTAATTTTACCTTGTATATATTCGCATTGATTTTGACGTTTGTTTTGATAAAAATTAGCCTAATGTAGACACTAGGTTAATTAACGCACAAGACTTACGCCGTTTTTTTTATTTAGCAACTCTGAACTTTTCCAATTGCAAAGAGCGCACAGAAAATAAAGCTTAAAAAGAAATCAGAAAAAATAAACGGCAAAAATAAATTTTTTGTCTGGTAAACACAAGCTGTGAACTGATAAATATCCAAAAAATTAAAGGAAAGAGAAAAAATATTAAAAAAGTAATATTTTTTTAATTATAGAGAAAAAAAAATTAAATACTTCACATACATATTGAAAATATAAAAAATTTGTGTCGTAGTGAAAAGAAAAATTCAAATCGAATAAAACCAAAAGTGTGTTAATGTGAGAAAACGTAATTTGTCGTGTTGTTGCTGCTGCTATTGTTGCAGTGTTTTCTTGTTTGGAAAGAGTTTTATCTAACGAAAACAAAAATAGCCTTAGCCTGGGAATTTTATACGGGCTTTAAATTCTTTCCGTAAGAGGCCCACTAATGCACTAAATATTAGTTAAAAGAACTCGAAAGAAAACCTCCGATAAAAATGCCTTATTACGGTCTATATATACCCGTTAAGGGTGTTAGTAGTGGTGGAGCATCGACCAACGGGGCCAACACAACAAATTCCAACAATTTAGTCGACTCCGTTAATGATGGAAGTAAAGACAATAATGAGACCGGTAAGTTTTCCACAAAAGGATTTTATTTTGCTACATTACATTATGGTTTTCATATTTTTATTAGTCTAGTTTTTTTTTGTTTTATTTAAAGGTTAGAATTCTTGTTTTTCTTGTTCGCCTTGTTGCTATTATTGTTAAAATTGTATTTTATCTCGTTTTTTCTTTTTGTGTTCATTTGTATCGTACGACTTCATGTTTATGATGATGATTTTTTGCAGTTTGGATGTATGTTTTTATGCGTGTGTGAATATATATGGAATACACTAGTACTCAAAAGTGCACTATAGCTCTAAATACTACCGGGTCTTTAGTTATTTACAGGGTGGGTACAGAAAATAATTGAGGAAACAAGGTGTGGAAATTACGCATTGTTTACTTTATATGATGAAATTCTTTGTAAAATTAATAGTGAGCTTGATGAAATTTAACATTATTAATTATATTGGTTCAATGGTGAAGCCTATTGAAATTGGTTAAGATCGGTCCTTTATTTCACGTATTCGAAAAAAAGCACTACCAGAATGGGATTTAAACCTCAGACATGCCATTAATATATAAATAAATGGAACAAATCAAAATTATCGGCACTGTTGATTTTTTAATAAATTTTCTTTTCGGCAAAAGTATTATTTTTGGTTAAAAAAAAGTTACACAAAAATTTTTTTCCGCTCTCTGTTAGTTTTCGAGTTATAGGTACTTTAAATTATGATGTAAGAATGCAATTTTCTTCTTTCTCCTTTAATGAAAATTAACAATATAAAATTAACAAAAAAAAGGTCTTGAAAAAGCCAATAGTCATATATATAATACGGATATAAATCTCAAAAATAAAAATAAATAAATAAATAAAAAAAATACTTAGTAAATATTATTTAATTTACATTTTTATTTGAATTATAGATAAAAAATTGAAACAAGAGTTTAAAAAATGTTTGGAACAAATCAAGGTTACTAGCACAGTTGGAATTAAAATATATTTTTTTTAATGTTAATAAAGGTTTTTCTGCGTAGCCGGCCTTCGGCCGGGCTAAACCACTTTCTCTTCTATGTATGTCGAACACCGGCTTCGCTGAATAAACTTTTTTTGAAAATCAAAAATTTTTTGTAAGTGCCGGTATTCTTTTTAAATAATTTCTATTTTTATTTCATTTTTCATAAAATTGTAAAAATGATAAAGAAATAAGACTTGTTATACATTGAAATTATACTAACAAATATATTACTAGTAAAAATCGATTAATTTTTCTAAATATTAATTTTTAAAGTGCTATATTTTTGTTATTTAATGGGCTAGGGGTGTGACATGGGGACCATATGAAAGCTTGAAATGTTCTCTAAATAATTTGATGTATAGGAGAGTACCGTTATATCGATATGTTTTTGAGATAACGGTACTTTTGTAAAAAAAGTCAAAATAAAAAAAAAATATCATATTGTCTCACCATGGGTTAATGATTTGGCACATTTTATATATCAATCGAAAGGCCTCTTCAAGACCTTTCCTATGATACCCATATTGTTCATATTCATTATAGCAGGAAGGAGAAAATTGCATTTTTATATTATAACTTCAAGTACCCATAACTCGTAAAGTAAGAGCGAGCGAGCAAAATTTTTTACATTGCTTTAATCACAAATAAAAATGCTACTGAATCATTATCAAAATTATTTAAAAATCAAGTGTGCTGGTAATCTTGATTTATGCCAATAAAACATTTACATTTAAGTAGAAATAATTACAAATAGAAATTTCGACACACCTTTAATTTAATTGTTGCATTGTGATTGATATATATATACGACAGTGCACTGAAAACTAATTGTATTTTCTGTTCCCTCATTAAAAAATGTATGGGCGGACCTATGTAAAAAAAATTATATATTAAAATAAATATATTAAAACTACATGACATGTTGTGTTTATTTCACATCGATAAAAGGTAATTAATAAAAAACAAAAGGAAGGTGATTTAGAATTTATTTTATGCATGTGAGATTGTATGCAAATAATTTATACTTTGTACTTAATAAATTTTGCCAAAATTACGAAATAAACCACTGGCGAAAACTAATAAATTAAAATTTCTTTGTATATACAAAAACACGCTCTTTATACAACATCCAATCATATGAAGAAAAAGCACAATATGTGTGTATGGTGATATTGACCATGATGACGTTTTAGAAACTGATCGTGATACACATATTTTCAACAAAATAAACAGATATAAAAGAAACTGAGTTTTTTTTCAATATTTCTTTATATGTTATTGTTTCTTTTATTTTGTGGTTTTTAATTTCAGATATCATTGTTAATTTCGAGTTTTTTTTGTGTTTTTAAATTTACAGAGCAAATATGCACAAAAATAAACGTTTTTATTTAAGTCGTTTGTTTATTTCGTACAGATAAGTGCAATAAACTTTGTGAAATTTAAAATTAAAATTTGTTTATAGGCACTACTTACGATTTGGGCTAGATATTATTAGGTTAAGTTCCTTTTTTGTTTTCGAATTTTCTGGGCAATTTTTTTTTGTATTAAATAATAAAATATGAACAAAATTTGTTGGAAATGAAACCGACCTTAAACCTCAAATATTTTTTAATTCAGATTTTTTTAATTAACTTTTGATGCAATTATGTTAACAACACTTTGTGGTACCATAAAGCAGTAAAATTTAAAAGATCCAAAAAAGTTTTTGAAAATAACAAGTTTGTTTTCTTTCTTTTGATTACTGTAATCGTGGACTTTATCATAGGTAAACTCCAAGCACTTGTAGAAATAGCACAGCTTGTCTTCAATCATTGTGTCGTTGACCAGTATTAAATTATATTGCGGACAAGTGGTGAAACCAAAATTTTCAAAATTTAAAATTTTTGCAGTTTTTTGATTAGAAAATTTGCGCTATTCCGAGTATTGTAAAATAAAGAATTGAGGTTTATTGCTCTTGAGGTTACCAAACTTGAGGAGAAAGAACGTGAATGGTTACAAGAGGTGCATTTTTCGCGAGGCACACTCACAGCGTAATTTCAGTGAAGCTAAAATATCGCCTAATCCAAATTACATTTAAAAATCATATTGGCATTTTATACATTTTGTGTGAAATTTTATTTAGAATAAGTACATCTATCCTGTTTTAGTTAAGCGAAAATGGGTTTCAACAAAAAAATTGCATAAAAGGTTTTCATGATCTGAGATCGCGGTGTTTTTAATATTTCATAAATGGTCGAGGCACACTCAAGGCGCTAATTGAAATTGGTAAAATATACGTCAATCTGTTAAGATAACTTATATCTTAATCAATTTAATGCAACTTTAAAAATTTACTGGTGTGTATTTATATCAAAAAATTTACTTTATAGCAATTTAATTAATTTTTGCAACTTTTTATTTATTAACATCATTTGAAGAGTTTTTTTTTAGGTTACATGTTAGAAAATTTAAAAAAAGCTATGCACACTTTGTTTTTTACACGATATTCTAAAGGGAGGCTTAAAAAGATATATGATCGCGATTATATTCACTTATGTAAAACTTATTGAATCTTCTTTAATTTGTAAAAATTGTTTTTCGAAAAAATTTAACCACAATAATTTATTTATTTTATTTATATTATTTCAATTCACAGTAATATAAAAAGCCCTCTTAGGCCAATAAATATATATTACAAAGATTTATTCCTGAATAAGGATATATTAAATATTAAATAAAATCTATAAAAATTAATTACACTCATATTCAATACTCCAACTCAAATGGCTCCCCAGTCAGAATATATAATATACCAAAAAAACAGCATAAAGTTACATAATCCTATAAGTAGTATAAACATCAAAAATAAAGTCACACAATTTCGAACCACTTACCATAATAATAAAAATAAGCTATAGAGTTGCCAAATATCTTATTAGTTTTAAACGAAATGCATTATTCGATTGAGAAAATAAACGAAGCTCAAGTGGCAAAAAATTCCAACAACGTGCAATACTAACGATAAATGATCGCTCAAAAACAGAGGCTCTAATTCTAGGAATAATAATTTGAGAATTCCTAGAAGAATGTGAAAAGGAGAACTCGGACCGAAGCTGTAACGGACACCCGGTTCTAATAACTTTAAAAAACATCATCATATTACGATATCAAATAAATTTAATTTATTTAATTTATTTGAATTTAATTTATTTGAATTTAATTTATTTTAATTTAATTTATTTTAATTGCATAGAAAATTCAAAACAAAAATAAAATTATTAATAATGTAGTCTGGTAACATTTATTTTATATATTTATTTAGTTATTTAGTTATAATTAAAATTATAAAGAAATAAAAGGAGCACTAGCATCTAAGGCTTTCTGCTTTTGTTTACTTTAGTTATGAGTACAATATACAAATTATATTTTATTTTTCAGATGTGTTAATTCTAAAAATTTCGAAATTAGTACTATGTTATTTCTTGTTGGTGATTTCAAGGTTTCTGTGGGGTTCATGTTTCCAAATAGGTTTTCAGAATTTTTACGAAAAGATGTGCATTCATTGAGTATATGTTTAATGGTTAAAGTTAATCTACAAAAATTACAAGTAGGTTGTGTTGTTTTTTCAATTAAATAGCTGTGTGTGAGACGGGTGTGCCCTAGTCTTAGACGGGTGAACAATGTGTTTTGGAAAGCTTTAGTATTTGGCGGAAGATTAATAGGGCTTCGGTCAGGGTTGATCTCCTTGTAAGGTTGGGTATATTGTGCCCAGTTGTTCATATTTTCCAAAATTATTTGAGTTTTCAATTTTTTTATAACTGTTCTAATCTGTAAAGATGTTTTGTAAAATATGGGAGAAAGTATTGCATTTTTTGCTGCTTTTTCAGCATTTTCATTTCCTATGATTCCAACATGACCTGGTATCCATATGAATTTTATTCTGTCGCCGAAAGCAAGAGTCATTTGCTGAATAGATTTGACTGCTTCATTTTTTGAGTTTGTATTTTTAAGGGATTGACATAGGTTAAGACTGTCAGTAGCTACAATTATTTTTTGATTATTTTTCATACTCGTATTTATTTGTAAGCATTCAAATACAGCTTGAGCTTCAGCATTGAAAATTGTTGCAGGAGCAGTTAGGATACCGTGAGTTATGATTGCTCCATTTTCATCAATAACTGCAAATGCTGTTCCATGTATAGTTTTAGATCCGTCTGTGTAAAATATTTTCCAATTTTCTAATGAATATTGGTTTGTAATATCATTGTATATTTGTCTATAAATTGAGTTTAATGTTGATTCCTTTTTGAGTCTAATAAGGTCATATAAGAATGTATTTTTATTTAGCATCCAAGGTGGAATAAATTCTTTTGGATGGGTTGATTTTTTATAATCGAAAGGTTTAAACATTTGCCAGAGATCAGTTAGAGCTGATTTAATTTTTAATTCAGTTTTTCGTTTTTTGAAATTGTTAATTGTGTGACGTAGCACTGTTGTTTTGATTGATTTTTGGAATCAAATGCATTTTAAAATTTGAATTCTTTCTTCTAACGTTTGTATTCCTCCTTCAACAAGAAGATTTTTTATGAGTGTTGTTTTAAATGCTCTTAAACTGCATCTTATATCGGAGTTATATAAGGTTTTTACTTTTTGAAAGTTTTTTTTGGAGCCTAGTAATAGTTTTGAAGCATTAATTAGAGTATTCGTATGAATTTGGCTATTTGGAGACAGATATTTAATTATATTTAGTTTTTTTTTTGAAGATTAGTATGTAAATAATCGCAGTGGTATTTAAAGGAGTGCTTATTGTCGAAGATAAGTCCCAAAATTTGAAGTTTATTTGTATTTATGATTTGGCAGTTGTGGAGGACAATAATTGCGTTGTTACATTTGTATTTTTTACATACATGTATATTTGGACATTTTTCCGTTGATATTTTAGAATCTGAATTTCTTGACCAAGTGTAAATTTTTTTCAAAATATCTTCGAAGTCTTTTTCAATGTTCGGTATCGCTTTTTTATTAGTCATTAAGTAAAGATCATCAGCATATAAGCAATATTCAATCTTCTGTTTGTTTATTATTTCATTAAGATTCTCGAATGCGATTAAAAATATGGTAGTTGAAAGTGGGCAGCCTTGAGGTATTCCGCTATATAAAGATTTAGTGTTGGATATTATATTGTTTAATTTAACCCTTATTTTTCTATTTGTTAGAAATGATTTTATATAGTTAAACAATTTGGGTCCAATTTTCCAATCATAAAGTTTTTTTTTTGTACCAGATGTATTCCCAATCGATTGATAATATTGATAGATGATTTTTTGTGGCGAGGTTTTTGCATATCAAATGATCAATGTATAATAAAGCATCCATAATTCCAGAACCATGTTCAAATCCGACTTGGTTAGATGAAATTTTCTTGGATGTTTGTAAGAACCATAATAATCTTTTTGATATGATTTTTTCAATCAGTTTCCCCAAGCACGACAAGAGTGAGATTGGTCGATAGTTGTTAATTTCAATTAATTCTTTGTTGGGTTTTTTTATTGGTATTATTATTGCAGTTTTGTATATTTGATGTATAGTTCCTCTGTCAAAAATGTAGTTATATAAGTTTATAATTTTATCATTGAGTATTTTAGGTTTTTTTTCTATTAAATTATATATTATTCCATCAAAACCTGGGGATGATCCTGAAGTGGAGGTTAGATAGATAGATAGATAGAGAAGGTTGACGTGATACCAAATGTTCCACATCTCCACCCAGAGACCGATCTCGGTCCATTATGAGTCTCTTCATTTGAAAAGCTATAGAATATAGAATAGAGAAAATAGGAATAAGAAGAGAAAAAGGAAAGAATATCAAGAAATCATAAAAGAGGATTAGCAATGTTAATAATCCCCCTAGGGATGTACCCCTGACTCTCCCTTAGACAGTCTATTCCCATGACGAAGTCTACAAGCTCCACGTCCCGAACGTCACTTAGCCCGTGGAGAAATTGACTGCCAAGCCATTTCACCCTACGATGCTGCAATCGTGGACAGTGGCACATAATGTGCTCAATAGACTCGGTCTCGTCAACGTCCCCACACATTCTACAAAAGTAGGAATTGCTAGCGTCCCATCTAGACCTCATCATATGGCGGATTCATTATTGTTTTTTATATATGCAGTTTGACAACTGTAACAACCAAAATAATAATCAGCTATTTAACTAAGGTTACCTTGTATATATTCGCACTGATTTTAACGTTTGTTTTGATAAAAATTTGCCTAATGTAGACACTAGGTTAAGCAAAATTTTATCAAAAAGGCAAAATCAGTGCGAATATATACAAGGAAACCTTAGTTAAACAGCTGATTATTATTTTCGGGTTAATTTCGATGTTTGTACTGATAAAAAATTGTTTAATGTAGACACTATGTTACACATTTATTGCTAAATAGATTGCGCAATAGATTTCTTATTGCTCTAGATGTAACATTTTAAAGAAAGAGATAGATTTTGACTATTGCCAACATAAATATATCTACGTGTAGACTAAGTGTTAATAGTTATACAAATTTAATTAAAATTAATATAAAAAATAGCATTGGAACATTGTAATTTTGAATATACTTTTTTAGGAAGACAAGTTTTTTTTTACAAAATAATAATTAATAATTTATCTTGCAAGAAAAATATTCAATTCAGTTTTTTTATTTCATTTATTTAACTATTTTTTTTTAATTTTTTTTAAGAAACATGGTTTCTTACATAAAATTTTCAAGAGTACAATTTTTTGTAATTTGTTTTGCTTTGTCTTTTTTGAAACCATCTATTTATTTATTTAAAAAAGATATATATATATATTTAAATCAATAAATAATTTTTTTTTTTTTTTGGAAAGTTTTCATACAAACTTTTGTGTGTGTTTTTATTTTTTTAATTTGGTAATTTATTTGCAAATCAGTATTTTTATTTTAAGAATTGCTACTTATGTAGAATATTTGTACCTTTTGGAGTTGGTTTCAAAATTGTAATTTCATATATATGGTAAATTAATATTTTGCATTTTTATTTACGTTATTTAATTTTTATTTGGTATTTTTCAAAGTACTTTTCTTGAAAAATTTATAAGTTACTTTGAAAATGTTAATTATAAAAAATATACGTTTTTATTTTTGGAAAAATTGGTAATTTTGTAAGAGAATTGGTATTTTATCATTTATGAATCCTGCCTTTTAGAAACTTATAATGAGTGTTCAAATCTTCACCCAAAATTTAATCGAATAGGTATTTGATTTGATTTTTGTCTTCTTTATTTTTTAATTGAATTTTAATTTTCACTTTTTTAATATTTTTTTTTTGAAATTTAAACTTTTTTTGTACTTTTTAAACATTTTCAAGCAGTGACCCGTTATGGCCCCTATCATGACCCTTAAGCTCCTCAAGCTCAGAAGAGTGCCTGTGCCTGTCCTGTCGAGCGCCAACCATACCGCCCTCGACACCTTACAGTCCACTCTACTCTCCCAAGCCGAATTGGTTCTGACCAAGATCCAATCATTGATCTTCCCAAAGAAGAAACTCAGCGGGGGTTTCACCGCGGTTTCCCTCTCCGAGACATCCTTTGCTGCGTCTTGCCTTGCCAGTTCATCGGCCAGTTCATTACCAGATACGTTACAGTGGCCAGGTACCCAGCAGAGTCTCACCATGTAGCGTTCCATCATCTCCCTCAGTGACTTCTTACAGTCAGCAACTAGCCTGGATTTCACCAGATGTGCCCCCAAGTCCTTCAGAGCTGACTGTCCACATAAAGAGTAACTTCAGTACCCCTCACAACGTTTAGCCTGATTAATTCTGCGGTCTTCAAGATGCCGAGAATCTCAGCTTGAAAAACGCTGCGCTTATCAGGGAGACTAAAAGAGCCCTTTAGATCCGTGCCCATAATATAGACTCCCGCACCAGTACCTACGTCCATCTTTCATCCGTCTGTGAATACTGTACAACCTTCGTACAGTCTCTCAGTGCCGGACCAGACCTCCCTATCAGGTATCACCACGACACGATTTACTCCAAAGTCCGATTCAGCGGCCATGTAATCTGATGCTCTCGTGGAGTTCAGAATAACCTCACCATAATTGATCTCGTATATGACCCGGGAGTTACCTGCTCTCGATGAACCTAATAGCCCCAATTGCTTAAGTCTCAGCAGACTCCTTGTTGCCAATCCCTTCAGAAACTCCTCAATGGGTAAGAGATGAAGTATGACGTCCAGAGCCGCTTGTGGTGTACTTTCTACAGATGTAGTAGACATTAAGGCCACGTTTGAGTCTCTCCTGAGCATTCCTCTTCTAGGTTAAGATATTTCGCTGAGTCTGAAAGTCTCAGTTCCGTTCCACATAGCACCGGTAATCTAAAATTCTCTACCTTGTACCTTCTAGTAAACAGAACCAACTCTGTCTTTTCTGCCAACCCTTTATCAGCGGGCCAAGAGGACACCCAGCGCGGACTGTATGATCTCAATGATTGTGGGAATCTTTCGTCCCTTGCTGTCAAATTGACGCAGAATCACGTCGACAGCCAATAATCACAACAGGGGTGAGAGCACTCCCCCTTGCGGTGTCCCCCTAGTCACTAGTTTCCTTAAACATACTCCACCCAAGCTCGAGTTGATAATCCTGTTGCTCAGCATGAGGATTATCCATTCGATCAAGAGGTCCTGTGCTTTAAGATCCACCAGCGCCTGCTTAATAGCGTCAATCTTGATATTATTGAACTCTCCCTCAATATCCAAGAACGCGACCTTGTTCTATATAGCTCACAACATCATTCAGCGCACTCTCAACAGATTTACCCTTCAGGTAAGCATGTTGACCGCTACTCATGCTGTTGGTGCCAATAGATAATCTTAGATATAGATCTATCACCTTGGGTTTCGAGTGACATGACCTACCACCTTTATGTATGAATATGACTCTTACCTCTCTCCACCCCCTCGGTATGTGTTTATGTAACAGACATCCCTTAAGCGATTAAATCTTCTATTTCTGCATACATTTTTATGGATAAATAGCCCTGAACCTTGTCGAGTTGAATTGTAGAAATTATGAAAATATCCTGTATTTTGTTTTGGAATTGTTGGTTTGTCTGTTTTTTTAATGTGTGTTTCTTGTAGACATATGACATAAGGGTTATATTTTTTTATTAAAAGTTATAAATTCGTATAGTTATTAAAAAAAACCGTTTATGTTCCATTGTATAATAATAATTTTCATTAGTAAAGTTAAGAAAATGTAAGTTAAGTACAATGTCAGTCAGTTGTTATTATTGTTTTTATTTATAATTTTGTATTTTTAAATTTTGTTTTTGGGTTTTGTTGCTTTCAGTTGAGATTCTTGAATGTGTGGGTAATGAAGTTCTATTGAAAGAGATTGAGGTGGGTTTTATAATATTTCCGTTATTTTTTTCTTTGGGTTGTGCTTCTAGGTTGCTGTTTGAATTGTTTTTTAATGTTGAAAGAATTGTTTTTGTTGATGGATTTTGAATTGATATTTTTCAAGATGAGTTGATGGTTTTTGATAAATCGATTATTTGAGAGAGATTGGAATAAGTTGTTGGACAGGAAGTTGATGGTTTTTCGGATTGCTTTGTTGGGTTGATGTGTTTTTGTTTTCTATTATTTTGGAGTTATTTTTAATATTTTAGTTTATTGTGTTTTCTGTATTGATTTGATTATTGTTGTTAATATTTTTGATTATATTTGAGTATGTAGTTTTTTGTTGATTGTGGTACAGTTGACTATAAATTTTGTTTATCTTCACCAATGCTGCATTTATTTTGTGTTTTTATTTTAAGAGTTTGCTTAAGTTGTTTATATTTAGGACAAGAGACAAGAAACGAGGACGGGTGATCACCGTGACAATTAGCACACATAGTTCTTGAGCATGGCAAAGGGGTATGAGGAGGAAAATTGCAATTATCACATGATGTACTGTTTTTACACCTGTTTTTAGTGTGGCCTAAAAGTTGGCAATTTTTACGTCTCATCAAGTTTGGGAAATATGAATTGTATACCACGCAATATTGATTTTAGATGGAACTTTGTATAAATTAAATGATAGTAGAATACCGGTGTAAACTTTTTACCGTCTTCCTCTTTGGAATATTTATAGATTTCGGGTACGCCCTGTTCTTTTAAATATTCTAAAATTTCTTCTTCACTTGTTTGTATTAGATTCTGATCGTAAATTGTTCGTTTCGTTGAGTGAGTTGTGAAGTGAAATTTCTACATCACATAAACCTCCAAAATTTTTGGTTTGTATGAATTTTCCACTATTTATTGGTTTTTAGTTAATAAGAGAATAGAACCATCTCTTAGAAGACTGATGCTAGAGTATTCATTACAAATGCTCTTTATTGCTTTTTCTTTTTTTCTTTTTTTCTTTTTTTCTTTTATTTCCATTTGTTGATTTAATAACCACATATTTCGGATCATTTCCCATATTTTGTTGATTAATGGAAGGAAAGAAACATTTCACTATTTGAATTAGGTTTCCCTTTTTTACTTGGTCTTTTTGAGGTTTCGTCTAGAAGACTGAACCTGTTCCCCGAAGGGAATGGGTCATCCACAGCCATATAAACTCTAAATATTTTTTTTATATAATTATTTCTTTTCTCTTTCTATATAAATAATAATACAAAAAAAGATTCTTTGCGTTAAATTTGTTTTTTTCTAAGATAAAGGTATATAGAAACGTGTGAGTAAACGATTAAAAAAAAAAAAAAAAAAACACTTGTTAACGCGTGGGCTGTCTGGTAACATTTATAAATCGCATATTATATTGCAGAAAAACGATTGTGGATATATTGAATTACACTTTTTACAATGCGAACATCATAACTTTTCTAAAAATCATACTTTCTCGCTGAAGAAATAGATAACTACTGAGAGTTTTGCAAATAATTTAAAGAATATTAAATTTTTATGACAGATTTTCGCTAATTTCTCTTTTAATTGTGTTTATTATATGAAATAGGGGATTTTTCTTTTTTATTAAAGATTATATTATTTTTTAACCATTTTCATATTCTAATACAAATTTTAGTGATGATGTACCATTTTAAATCTTCATTTAAATCTCATTTTGGCTCTAAAACTTTTTTTTCATAATTTTTGCCAATATATTTAGATTTTTGCGACTTATTAAAGTTGAGTTTGTATCACAAGATTTCATATTATCTTAAAGACAAGAAATTTGGAACATCATTGGCAATTAATAAGCGTAAATAATTAATTTTTGAATATTTTTGAAATATAAAAAATGTGTGTAAATACTTTTGTAATAAAAAGTGCTTAATAATTTTTCCTTTAATATCAAAAATAAATAACGCTACTTTTTAAGAGATTACCACAATATATTCTACACATTTCAGGCATTACAACAAAACTTAAAAATATTTTATAGCAACAACAATATTTGATTTTTTTTTTAAAATTCAAAAATTGTAAATATATATGACTAACTGTATATCAACAAATCAATAAATTTTATAAAATCATAAGACGAGAAAATCTATGCATACTTTGTTGATTAAATTTTTTAATGAAATGTTAAGAAACCATTACGATTGCCATTATCTTCGGCGTCATCAACGATTACTTTTAATTTGTATTTTAGTAATAATGATGTGGGTTACATAGGTATGGCAATTTTTTAAATATTGTTGAAAATAGAATTTTGTAAATTTTTTAAAACATTTTATCATAAACCTCCATAACACTGACTCCTGTTATTGGGAGGCTATGAAGTGGATTTCTAAATTGCACAAGACTTGTATAGTTTATGAGTTATTAGCAATTAAACAACTACACCAGTGTGAAGTTTCCTTGTTTTTTAAAACGCTATATTTTTGGACCGGAAAGGGAAGTGAGTCTAAGAGTTTTTGATTTGAGAAACACTTCCAATAGCCAATGCCTGTAGTGAATTTCATTGAAATCGTAGATGTCAAATCCGATTGCTGTCCATTTTAACATGGAATTACTCTATTGCCAATTTTCTACTTTGCAATCATCCACATGTTCTCAATCAGGTTGAGATCGGGAGATTGCGGTGGCCAATATAATACTTTTATTTGTTTTTCCCTAATCAAGATTTTATAATTTTCGCTGTATATCATTGCCGTGTTGGAATATCCACGAAATTGGGATCTTCCCTTCCGTGTATGGAAGCATTATAGAACTGAAAAGGTGTCTGTATATTGGAGCTGTCATTTTATCGGTAATACGACAGATTGGACCAATTCCATGTCCAGACCATTATATATCCATCTCTATTATTTTTTTTTTCAAATACATACATTTTTTTGTGCATCTGTAATTTTTACATCTAAAGGGATTTCAGTTTTACCCTCCCTGGGGACTGTTCTCGGGTATTTTGTGAAACAATTTTTGATTTTTCTGTATCTGTTGTTGACTATTCGATAAATAGTTGATTTTGGAGTTATGAATACATTTATCGAAACATCTTTTTGCGAAAGTCCGTTGTTCTAATCCTTTAAAAATTTTAATTTCATTTCGGAATTGTACTTGTTTTTGGCCATTTTGTTTTCGCAAAAAAAAAAAAAAAAAAATATTATAAGTCTTCAAATGCTAAATTAAAGTGTAATGCTTTTCTTTATAAAAAGCAGATACTATTAAAGAAGAATGTGATTACCAGTGCACGCAAAAAAAAAAAAAAATGAAAATAGAGCTTGAAAAAGTACGAAAAATAGGATGCAGAGAAATATGCATAAAAACAGACAAATTAATATGTTTTCTTATATGAATATGGTTAAATATTTATTTTTCTAACTATAAAGCTAGTTTTCGATTTTTTAAAATAAAATAAAAATATATTAAAGATATATGTATGTAAATAAAATTTGATAGTCATACAAAAATACAAAATAATTTGAACACATAAGTAAATCAAACTCCAAAAAAATCACTAAAAAGCGTTTTTGTTAACAAAACTAACTTTGGTATTCATTACATGCAAATTTATGTATGTTTTTGAAACATGCATTTTTTTTATAAAATATTTGCAAAATATTCAAAAGCTTTCTTTTCGAACGAAAATCATGAAAACTTTCCCTGATGATTATCGTTAGTTTAATTTATTAGGGCAGTTGTCCAGTTACAGCACTCTTGGGTCCAATTTGGTCCCGATGTGAAACCCTGACGGATCATGTATTTCTACCTCACATGTCCATTACAATGTTCGAAACGAACCAACCCGACGCATGTATGTAAGAGCTGATCCGTCTGACATCAGATAGATCTAACAACACATGCATAAACAGACTACCAAAATTGGAAGTCCTAATCCCGGTAAGAGTGGGACAGTGACATAAAAGATGCTCCATCGTCTCCTCCTCTTCCTCAGCCCGACAACGATGATTACCGTTATTTTTGTACTTTTTTAGTGTAAATTGCTTCAAAAAATATAAGAAAGAAAGAGGGAAAACAGAGTTGCAGATGTTTTCAAGACTTCTATTATAACCATAATTTTATATAAGCTAATGGAATGGTTTATAAGTTGTTGTTTTGTAGAAATGTATTAATGAAATTTATAAAATTGAAAAACTTTGATATTAAGAATATTTGAGGTTTCTCAAAAATAAGTTCAGTTTCAAATGTTTTGACCACCACTGTATATTATATTATAAGCACTAATTTATTAATATCGATGCATAAGTGTCGACTTTATTCACAATTAAGTAAAGATATTTACGAATACAATTCAATAAGAGATAGGAAAATCGATTTTTTGAAGAGGTACCATTTTTTAACAAAATATGCTTAATTTTTTTTTTTTTTTAATTGTGACAATATGCAGCATTATGAAAAACTATGGTAGTTTTAGATTTTTTTACGATTTTTTGGAAAACAAATAAACTCTAAATAAAATTTTTAAATTTTATTAAAAAAAATATGATTTTTTTCGGCACACCGAGTCTATTAAAAAAAGTGATTTATAGGCTTAGAACTCAAAGTTCACGAGTATCTAAGAAACGAGAAAATTTACGATAACAAAATTGTTGGCCAGGTTCAATTAAGTTCACGAGAATTTCGTTATCTGTAAAAAATTACTAAATTAAGTTGAAATACTGTTTTAATAGTATAGATTCGAACAAATGTTTACCTAAATTTTTTTTACTCTGCAAATTTGAACGTGTATCAAAAATATACCCTAACACAGCAAAATCTTTTTGGTTTTCGGTAATAACAACTACTTATTAAAGTAGTTTCTTGGTAATGAGACGTCATTATTGCCTACTCTGTATTACATTAATAAGTACTCAATAGTATAATAGCATAGCAATACTGCAATCACGTGGATGAGTTGGCTAGAGCGCCGGATTAACAACCAGAAGGTTGTTGGTTCAACCCCATTCTGAAGCTGTTAGTTTTTTATAACAAAATGTCTAAAAAGATATTTTAAACTAAATTGAGTTTTTGTCGCTTAGGATGCTATGTGCGTGATTGTGTACTGAGTAAGACGTTAGTCAGTAAAAACGAATGGTTAGTGTGTGTCCAAGTTCGAGTCTCACTGACGGCAAAATTTTTTTGTTTTTTTTTTATTTTTGTTTTCGTTTAGGTACATATTTTTGAGTACTCCTAGAGTCAAAAAATAACTACATGAATTTGTGGACAACTCGAACAAAAATAAATAGTTATTCAGGCAAAAAATAAGTAGTTTTTTTTTGTTTCCAATTATACCTGCTAGCTTACCAGGAAAGCAAAGTTTTTGCTGGGAAGTGTTTCAGAAAAATTTATGATAACTTTTCACTTATATTTTAAGTGATATTAATATAAACAATGTTTAATTAGTTGAAGTTCTATTACATTTGCATCCATCAAGTTTTTAGGGTTATAAATTATAATTATAATTATAATATATATATATATATATATATATATATATATATATATATATATATATTATAATATATATATATATATATATATATATATATATTATAATATATATATATATATATAATAATAATTATATGTATTTTCAACGAAAGAATGTGCATTAAAAAAATACTTTTTTTTTTTTTGTACCAATTAAAAAAAATATATATCAATATTAAAAAAAGAGAATATTTTTAAAGTTAAAAAAAGTACAAATTTACAAAAATGTATAATTGAAAAAAAAAGATTATACCAACATTTTCAAAAAAGTATCAGATTTCTAAGAAGTTACAAATAAAAGAAGGAACAAAATTTTCACAATTTTTATAATTTTTTTAAATTCAGTGAAAATTCCGGTTTTCAAAAAAGTTCCAATTTTCAAAAAAAGTATTGACAAGAAAGGTTCAAATTCTGGCCATTAAATACGGCAAAGTTTACTTTTCATCAATAATAAAAAATTATCACATGTTTTGCATACAAATCTAATCTTTAAATAATATTTTAGTTTTTACTATAAATATGTATATCAATTGATAATTTGCGGTGTTTTTGTGCAACATTTCTTTAATTCAATATTAAATTCACCTTAAGAAAGGAATTTTGATGACGATTATGGGCACTGTTTATATTATATTAATAAACATAAACATAAACATAATAAAATTTAGCTAATTAATAATAATACATCATTTATTTCAATATAAATTTACTTTTTCCTGGTCTCAAAACAAAATCAATTAATTTATTTTAAATATAATAGACCTTATTCTAATGAAAAAAACTTTATATCTTAATGAAATTGTAAATGTCTCCTCTGCCTTAAACACGCCATTTATCCCCTTACCTAAATGCTTTCCTTGTAATATATACAAAACTAATCGAAAAAAAACCATTTTTTGTGAATTTTTTGTTTTGCTACGTATTTCTTCAGTTTATGTTTGTTTATAATTAAAAATAGTTTTCGGTGTATTCTCTCTTTCTCTAATTTGTTGTTTATTATTTATTTAGGGCCGGACCAGGTAGTTAAAAAAGAAACATACTACACAAGTGTGCTAATAAAGAACACTGAACTTTTCAAAAAAAAAAAAAAAAAAAATTACGAGTCACAACAAAACTATCACAATTTTGTAATCATAAAATTTTTTAAATGAATATCTTCGAGAATTAACAACAAATGATAATTTTATATATTTTAATAAATTTTGTTTTATTAAATTAATTATAATGTTACAACATAATACATTTTTTTCAATTTGTAAGGCTGCCAAATTATTTAATATATATTTTTTTATGTTTTTAAATGTTCATGATGTATAAGGTATTTGCGAGACATTTTGTCTGTCTTTTGAATTATGTACATTAGAGTGGCCCCGTTTGTATGGAGAGAAAATATGACATTGATGTCCCCAGCTCAAATGAAAATTTACTTCATTCTAATATACCTTTTCTCAAAATTTTCATCCTGACATTATTATTTCGTGAGCTAGATCAAAATTAAAAAATTCCTTTTTCGGGGTTTTTGATTTTTTTTTCATATTTCTGGCAAATGAACAATATGAAAATTTAGTATCATAAGAAAAACCTTTAAGACAAGCATTTAATGACATAACAAAAGTTTTGAACCAGGTCGAAATGGGTTCCAAATTTTGAAATTTTTCACAAAACATTTGGATATTTGGATATTTGAAATATAAAAAAAAAAAATAATAATAAACCAAAACAATACAATATAATCTCTAGCAGTTATACCGAAGGGGTTTTTCCATTTTTTTAAATTAAACCTTGTTTGAATTTTATTTGATTTTTTCGAAACATATTTTTCTTCATCTACAAATGTTTCTATATGAGGAGAAATTAAATGAATTTAGCATCAATATACGCGTCTTTTTAAAGCTTCCTAAAGACATACTTATAATACTTCATACTCCTATTAACCAAAAACGAAATAAATTAAGTTTAAGTGAAATACCCACAAAAATTATGCTAAGAAGAATATTTGTTTACAATATGTTACACACAGAGAATAATTTTTGCTGCGAGTAACAAGAAAAAAATAGCTCTCTGTGTGTTACTTAACAGGTATAATTGTAAACAAATATCCTCACTTATTAGCATAAATTTTGTGGGTATTTCATCTAAACTTAATTTATTTCGTTGATAATAGAAGTATAAAGTGTTATATATTTCTCCTCATTAAGAAAAATTTATATATGAATAAAAATATGTTTCGAGAAAATCGAATAAAATTCAAACATTGTCGAATTAAAAAAAAAAAAACATTTCGTAGGGGATTATATTGTATTGTTTTGGTATTCTTTTTCTTAAATATTTATGTGTAAAAAATTCAAAATTCCAAATTTTTTGTGAAAAATTTCCAAATGTCGGACTTATTTGGGCCTGGTTCTAAACTTTTTTTATGCCATTAAATGCGCGTCTTAAAGTCTTTTCTTATATTCAAATTTTCATATTGTTCATATCTAAAACCGTAAAAAGGACCCTTTTTCATTTTGAACCATCTCACGAAAAGATAATGTAAAGACGAAAACAGAAGTAAATTTTCAAATTTTGATTTGAGCATTTTGAGTTGGGATACTTTTTATTTTGGAGTCACCCTAATGTATATATAGCTATATATATATATATATATATATATATATATATATATATATATATATATCATTTTAAAATGGTTTTTTATACGTTCATATGTACTTGAGTACTTGGTAGCGAACATTTATAGATTGACCTACATACATTTTGCGTGTGTTTTATATTTTCATATATATTTTTTTTAGCAATATTTATAAATATTAATTTGATTATTTTAAATTTTCAGATTTTTCTTCTTTTGTCTTCCAAAATAAAAAGGAAGCTTTGCAAGTTTTAAAACAACATAAAGATGCTCGTTTCAAAGAATTCATCAATGAAGATGATGCCATTAAATATGCCCAAACTGGTTTTGAAATTGTACAAAATAAATACAACGATGTTAAAAGTAAGTAGTGGTATTAAACCTTTATATTGAAACGTTTATTAAATTAAATTAAACGAATGGAATTTTTACCGGTATACATTTGGAGTTTAACATATCTGTACGTGCATATGCATATTCCATTTTGAACTGAAATATTATTTTTAATTTATAGATAAGATTCCTGAACTGAATATATCTTTTTTTATTTTACTAATAATAAGTAAAACCTAAATGTATTTTTTTAAACCATTTTAGATTTTGTTTAAGAGGAGCAATATCTAAAAATGTATTTAAATCCAAAGTATCTTTTAAAAATGTATATAAAATGCACAAAATTGTATATTGATGACACTATGTATGATGTTTAGCTAAATGTACCTAATTCATATACATTAAGAGGGGGCTTCGTTTGCGAGGTATTTCTAACGATAAAATTAAAGTTTAGTTTTTCGGATTTTTTGCACACAAATATTTGAAGAAATAATACCAAAATCAGGTCCAAATGTGTCTACAATTTTGCAATTATTCACAAAAAAAATTAGTTTTTCAGATTTTTTGCACAAATATTTCAAGAAATAATACCAAAATAACGCAATATAATTCTATAGTAGTTATACCGAAACGTTTTTTTTTTCATTTTTAAATTCGTTTTTAACTTAAACTTAATTTGTTTAAGTTTTAATCATATTGAAAATTTTATATACAAGTCGGAATTAAATAATAATAATAATAATAATAATAATAATAATAATAATAATAACAATAATAATAATGATAATGATAATAATAATAGTAATTACAACAACAATAATAATAATAATAATAATAATAATAATAATAATAATAATAATAATAATAATAATAATAATTGTTGGAAATAAAACTTTCTAAAATATACTTCTTTATCAACATGAATATATCTAGTCTACATTGAAAAATATTTTGTAAAATAAGTTTTTACTTTCAAATATTTTTTCATTCGTTTTTATAATTTTCACTTCACACATTCGTTCTGGTTAAATAAAGTTTTATATAAAATATTGAATACAAAATATTTTATTAGGAATACTACGGATTATTTCCAACAGGTTATGGGCCCAGAGCGTATGGATAAAAAATAAGAAAAGTGTAGTGATAGTAATTATACAAATCAAGAAATAAGATATATAGCGAATCAACATAACACAAGATGGCATCTTCATCCCTTTATCAAATTGAAAAATTGGATGAAAAGAATTTTGAAATCTGGAGTGTTCAAATCAAGAGTGTGCTCATTCATAGTGGATATTGGCGGTATGTAAATGGTGATGAAAAGAATACCAGTAAACAGTTAGAATGGGACATTAACGATGAGAAGGCATTAGCAACAATAATGTTAAGTATTAAATCTTCCCAAATCAATTAAATCAAGAATTGTGCAACATCTCATGAAGCCTGGAAGAAACTAAAGGAGATATATAAACCTAATGGTCCTGTACAAAAAGTAAGTTTATATAAGAGACTTTTAAGTTTAAATATGAAGGATAGCAACAACATGGTGGAGTATTTGAATACATTTTCCGATATTGCTGAAAAACTAAATGAAGTTGGTATTCAATTACAAGATGAATTACTCTTATAATCCTTCTCTCAAGTCTTCCAAAGGATTATGAAAATTTTGTAATGATTATAGAGACGAGAGATGCATTGCCTTCGCTATCTATCACAAAACTTAAACTTTTGGAAGAAGCTGAACGTAGAAATAATCAAGAGCTAGAAGGATCAAGTACACAGCAAGCTTTCGGAGCTATAAAAAAGGAAAAATTTAACAAAAACAAAAACAACAAAAACGCATCAAACACCAAAAATTTTAAAGGTAATTGTTATGTTTGTGGAAAGAAAGGTAGGTCATTATGCCAACAAATGTAGATTGAAAACAGAAGAGAAATCATTTTCGTTAATTGCAATGGTAACAAATGAACATTGAAAATCATCGTCATGGTATATAGATAGTGGTGCCACAAGCCACATGTGTTCCAACCGTAAGTTATTTACAACATTTGAAGATAGTAATGATATTATTATGTTGGCAGATAAAAAATCTGTATCTGCAAAGGGAAAAGGTGTTGTTACATTAACTATTAATGGAAAATCTATTAAATTTAAAGATGTATTGTATTCCCCAGATTTACAAGGAAATTTTGTGTCAGTTAGCAAGGTTGTTCAATATGGAGGAACAATAAAATTTAATAAAAACGGAGCTTTCCTCATGGATGAAGACAAGAAATTACTTATACATGCTAAAGGTGAAAATAATTTGTTTGTGTTTGAAACAGAAGAACCCAAAGAACAATTGAATGCTATAAGTAACAGTAATCAAATATGGCATAGACGATTTGGCCACCTCAATTATCAAAGCTTAAATGATTTATACAATAAAGAAATGGTAAATGGAATGAATTTAAATAGTGAATTTCAAGAACAATGTAAAACTTGTATGATGAGTAAGATTCATAGAGCAACATTCCTAAAACAATCTGAGAGTAAATCAGAAGAAGTCCTTGATTTAATTCATACGGACCTGTGTGGTCCAATGAATGTGGAGTCCCTAGGAGGGTCGAAATATTTTTTATCTTTCATAGACGACAAATCTAGAAGAATTTTGATATACTTCCTAAAAAGAAAAAGTGAAGTATTTGAAAAATTTAAAATATTTAAAAGCATGGTAGAGAACCAAACTGGTCGAAAAATCAAAGCCCTTCGAAGTGACAATGGTGGAGAATACGTTAACAAACAATTTAATAAATTTATCGAAGAATGTGGTATTCAACGCCAGCTTACAGTCCCTTACACACCACATCAGAATGGAGTAGCGGAAAGATACAACCGAACCTTGGTAGAAATGGCACGATGCTTGCTTACAGTTTCCGGACTTGATCACAAATTGTGGGCAGAGGCTATATCAACAGCAGTTTACTTGCGAAACAGATGTCCATCTAAAATTCTGGGCAACAAAACTCCTCATGAAGTTTGGACTGGTAAAAAACCAAACGTGAAGCATCTGAAAGTATTCGGTTCAACTGCTGTAACTTTAAATGTAAAACGAAAAGGCAAATTTGATAAAAAAGGTTCAATATTGGTAATGGTTGGCTATTCACTTGTGTCTAAAGCATATAGATTATATAACAAAGACACAAATGTGGTAATCGAGCGTCGTGATGTTTTATTTGATGAAAACAGTTTACCAGGATCAGAGGAAAATAATTCAAGTATGGAATTTATAAATTTTAATGATCTTATTGATAAAGGTGAAGAACAAGATGAAGAAAATCATGCAGACACAACATTAACAGAAGAGGATGAAGCAGAAATTATTTCCGAAAATGATAATGAAACAATTTCAGAAGATTTTTTTGACATGGAAGATTTCAATGGCTTTACTTCCCCTACAGAAGATTTTCCTGAAGAAGTTTTAAATGTTTCCCGTGGTCCTGGTAGACCAAAAACCGTTAGAACTGGCAAACCTGGCAGACCAAGAAAAGTTTTAAATTTACTAAATAATGTGGTGGAGAATCAAGAACCACCTAAATCGTATCAAGAAGCATTATCTAGTAAAAGTTGTGAAAAATGGCAAGAAGCAATGGTAAAAGAAATGTCATCATTACAACAAAAAGGTACGTGGTCATTCGCAGATCTTCCGAATGGACATAAACCAATAAAATGTAAGTGGGTTTATGTATTAAAGAAAAATCAAAAAGGTGAGATTATTCGGCATAAAGCACGATTGGTTGCGAGAGGTTGCAGTCAAAAGTATGGTGTTAACTATAGAGAAACTTTTTCACCTGTAGTCCGTTATGCAACAATTCGTATGATATTGGCGTTAGCTGTGGAACATAAAATGCATTTACACCAACTGGATATTGTTACAGCATATTTAAATGGCGATCTACAAGAAGAAATATATATTCAACAACCCGAAGGATTTATAGATGCGTCCTGTCCGAAAAAGGTGTTGCGACTTCACAAATCACTCTATGGCCTGAAACCAGCGGGAAGGGAATGGAATGCAAAATTAAATGACGTGCTATGTAAGATAGGATTCGAAAGATGTAAAAATGAATCATGTTTGTATAAAATGATAATCAATCAACATTTAATTATAATTGCTATTTATGTTGATGACATCATTATTGGCTGTAAAGATAAAACTGAAATAATTAAAATGAAATCGATAATTGCTAGTGAATTTGAAATAACTGACAAAGGATTAATGGAACATTTTTTAGGGATGGAAGTACAGCGTGATGGAGAAACTGGTGAAATCAAATTAAGCCAAGAAGTTTACATCAATGAAATATTACAGGAATATGGCATGGAGAATTGTAAACCATCATCAATACCATTAACTCCTGGATTTCAAATAAAATGTACAAATAATTGTGAAAAAGTAGATCCAAATACATATCAATCATTGATTGGAGCTTTGTTATACTTAGCGTTAACAACAAGACCTGATATTATACACTCTGTTTCTAAATTGGCACAACGAATTTCTGATCCACATGTTGAGCATTGGGCAGCAGCAAAGAATATTATACATTACTTAAAAGGTACGAAAAACTTAAAATTAATATTTTCCAGTGGCAGCAAGAATCTTGTTGGCTATGCAGATGCTGATTGTGGTGGTTGTACAATAGATAGGAAATCTTATTCTGGATATGCATTTTATCTTGGTAAAAACCTAATCTCATGGGAATCAAAGAAACAGTCTAAAACAGCACTCAGCAGCACAGAAGCAGAATATATGTCAATATCTAATGCAGCAAAGGAAGCGGTGTATCTAAGAAGATTATTGCAAGAGCTTGATTTTTGGAATGATGAAAGCATAATTTTAAATGTCAACAATCAAGGTGCTATGAAATTGGCAGTAAACCCCGTATACCACAATAGAAGTAAACACGTTTACATTAAGTATCACCATATAAGAGATGTTGTTGAATCCAAAGAGGTGGAATTGAAATACTGTCCAACCGATGATATGATTGCTGATATATTCACAAAGAATTTACCAAAGGCTAAACATGTTAATTTTGTTAATTTGTTAAATTTAAAAATAATTTAATTTGTAAAGGAATATCCATGTTGAGGAGGAGTGTTGGAAATAAAACTTTCTAAAATATACTTCTTTATCAACATGAATATATCTAGTCTACATTGAAAAATATTTTGTAAAATAAGTTTTTACTTTCAAATATTTTTTCATTCGTTAAAGTTTTATATAAAATATTGAATACAAAATATTCTATTCGGAATACTACGGATTATTTCCAACAATAATAATAATAATAATAATAATAATAATAAAACCAACTCGGTATAACTGCTGAGGATTATACTGTATTATTTTGGTGTTATTTCTAGAAATATTTATGTGTAAGAAATTCAAATATTTAATATCAATTTAAATTGCAGAATTTGGAACACTATTGGACTTGGTCCGAATTTCAGTTTTACTATTAAATGCGTCTCTCAAAGGCCATTCCTAAAATAACAAATTATCCCCGATAACTAAAATAAATATATTATACTATCACAACAATATGAAAGAAATAATTAAAAAAAAACGAAAAAAGAACATTTTTTCATTTTGTTCCAGCTCACGAAAGGATAACGCAAGGACAAAAATTTTGAGAAACGCATCTTAAAGTGAAGTAAATTTTCATTTGAGCTAGGAAATCGATACCATTTATTTTGAAGCCAACCTAATATAAATCTCATTGATCTTTAAAAATTCTAATATGTTAAATCTTCTTTTCGATTTAATTTAAGTTAAAATTTAGAGCGAATAAAAAACTGTCAGTGTCGTAACAGCATAGGATTTTAAAAATAATAAATGTATTTTTAGTAATTTAATAAATAAATAATTAATTTTCTGGGAATTAAATATATTTATATATTTATTTTTAACACGCTGTTATTATTAAAACTTATTGCTGTGGGGACAAGCAAGTTTCGATATGCATTTCGCTGGTTGCTTAAGCCAGCTGAGGGGTGGTAAAGATGATAGGAGATAAGTGTACTACTCCTATGAGTAATATTCAAATATTAAAATATTACAGTGATAGTATTTTTTGTTTTTTATTCAGTATCGATTCTGATTCACTTTCGTGGAGTTTGGAAGTAATTATGCAATTTGAATTAAAAATATCCCTTGATCAAAAGCTTGAAATCTATTAAAGTTTTTTGCAAGTTCACAAAACAATAAAAGAAAAAAAAATGAGAATATCAAAGTATACAAATAAGTTTATAGGACAAATAAAACTATAAACTATAAAACTATACAAAATCTGTGCTCATATCGATGATTAAAATAGTTAGCAAAATTAAAGCTAAAATACTCTTTTAAGGAAAACAAACACGTCTTTATATAAAAAAATATTTAAACTCAGTGAGAATTAAATATGTTTTAAGTACAAAACACCAAAGCTTTGCCAAAAACACAACAATATACATACAAAGATTTTATTTTTTCCTACATTTCTTTTTATTCTTGGCTAGGTTTTTTCCGAATCTGTATACAAAAATAAAATTAAAAATATCAAGGTGTTGGTAAATTTTTTTGCACGGCCGCTTTGGTTTGGACCACTGTATGTATCAATAAACAGTATAGATTTGTTTTTCAAACTTTTCGCTTGAAAAGTAAGCTTTGCGTATTTTACAAGTAGTTTACAAATAATGGCGCTGATGTTTACCGATTTTACTAAAGTTTAATTAACTGATTTGTAAAATTATGTTGTAAGTTTTGTTGGTAACTTAGTACTAGGGTATTCATTCGAATAATGTTCGTTTTTTTTCGAATAACGAATATTTTCAATGTATTTATGTCGAATATTCGAACAAAACGAATAACTTAATTTTTTTTCAATTCTGCTAGATTTTTATAAAAAATATTTATGTTAAATTTAGATAAATGCACCTTTAACAATTTCGGTAATATCAGCGATTAGCGAAATAGCTTTTTCCATACCAAATTTTATAAGAACGAAAATGACTTAAAGCCATTCTTTTAAATTGTATTCCTTTCTTTTTTTAAGATTTCGACAATTAAGCGTACTTTGCAGACAGATCGTTAACACAAATTGGAGTCGTTCTACGATTGTTAGCTTTGGAAGTATAGCTCACAGGAAATGAACTTTCCTAAAGTATTGGTTTATTTTTTAAACAATTTTGTCAACTCTCCTGGAAAGTTTTAAAATCTTGAAATATAATTACACTGTGTTTCGAGGATGAGATTTATTTTTTTACAAGATTTTTTTAAACAAAATCTACGAAGCTGAATTTAATGGTTAAAAGTTAGCGCTCGTTTTTGAGATATTTCATTTTGAAAATTAAGTTTTTTTTTTGCCCAAATTTAATAATTTAGTTGTTAAATTAAAAAAGGTAAACAATTAAGATTTTATTGAAGTAGAGGATAATGAATTCTTATTACCAAATATATTTTGGATACAAAATTACAAAACTGTAAACTAACAAAAAATATTACTACGATTCCGTAAGTAAGCTAACTAGTGTTACTAATGAACAAATTTTCAAACAAAAATTTAAGTACATTAAAAATCGGACTGAAATTTATTTAACTTATAATTACAGTATATATTCAGTTGATTTATTGTTTAATTTACATAAATAATGTCACTTTTATTTCTAATTTTCTATTATTTGTGCTACTTCAAAAATAAAGCCAATACGAGCGCAAATTTCGAAAAACGGCTGCCACCATTGAGTTCAACGTACTTGAATTAGCTTTATACGGCTTGTTAAAATTTGCGACTAGCATAGTATTATTAATCTAAGAAAAACTTTGTAGGAAAATATTAATTTTATAGCATTTTGCCAGGTGCTTCCACAAAACTATAATACTTCTTTTCATTTGGCTAAAGGAAGTTATTAAAATTGACAAAATTATTCAGAGTTGTGAAAGTAAAATGAGTTTTTAACAACCCCTTTTATTTAGTTTAAACGTTTTCAAATATATATATATATATATATATATATATATATATATATATTTGAAAACCACATGCGGACACCCTTCATAATACATAATTTATATATATATATATATATAACCACAAGAGGACATCATTCTTTCGCATCAGAAATTTCCGCTATATTCGTTAGATTTTTTTGACATAATTTTACAAAAAAAAAGAAAGAAAATATTCTTTAACAAATTTAATTTAGGTAACAGTATTCGTTTAAGTTAGATATGTTAGCTCCTTTTTTGGTAACAACTATTTACAATTAAATGTACCCTTTTTAACAACGTAAGAATCTATTCTTACTTTCTTTTTTATGTAACTTTGCGGGAGGTATTTTGAAATAGATTACCACTAGTAAAATATTGTTTAACATCAAACTATTACTTTTAATTGTCATTCTCCATATTCTCTTCAACAACAGCAATACGTGTATTTTTATCATCTAAAAAGATATTCCTTCTAGGAGGTAACATTTGTATACAAATAGAGATCTACGTCTCTAAAAAAATTTAATTTGGTTTATTTTATTTTATATAGGTATATTTTGGATTGATGCCTCAACAGTATTGAATTAAACGCATCAAAATTTATATATATAGTTTTCCAACTCAATGTATTTTGTTTTAATTTTTTTTTCCAGCTTCAACTGAATCTCTTGAGAAAGCAGCATTTAGAGCACCCACAAAACAACAACTCACCAAATTTCGACAAATCATTGAAACGGATGACTGTAAACGTGTTCATAAAATGATCTGGGATAATCCACGATATCTAGTTAGTTCGGGTGATACACCCTCAATTCTTAAAGAAGGTTATCGTTACAATGCTATGCATGTGTGTGCAATATCTAAATGTCCCAAAGTTGCCAAGTTAATACTTGATACAGTATCCGATCCAAAATTTGTCGATCTTTTAATGGGCAAGAAAACCGATGAGAAATCATGCAAGGAATTATGTGCTAATCTATTAGATTATTACTTAAATATACCAGAGAAGGGAAGAAGTGAGACACCATTACATTTAGCTTCAAAATTTGGTTGTCCAGAAATGGTAGAAGTACTAACATCATACCCTGAATGTAAAATGTTACCAAATGGTCAAGGTTTATTGCCGGAAAATGTAAGAAAATTATAAAATAATTAAGAACAATATTAATAAAGTATATAATTTTAGATTATTTGTGAACGTGATAATCAACATTTTCATGATAAGATAGCTAAACTTTTAGAGGAACGTTATTATGTGCCTGTTTTACGTAGTAATGATAATGCTATACCAGCACAAATAGGTGAACCATTTTCGGCTAATAAACCACCTGTAGGTTAAAAAATATAAATTTCTAATTTTTGTTAATTATTTTCATAAATTTTTTGCTTTAATTTTAGAATCTAAACTGTGATCCTTTAACTCCTGAAGTGGAAATTAAAGCTTTAGCTGGTCCCATGAGTAAGGAACAAGCTAAGGTATTTTATTTGTTTTCGATATTTCTTAATAAATATTCCTAATATTTCTGTAATTACAGCAATTTTTCCGTCGCTGGAAGACTCCACCTAGAATGGGTAGCAATATCTCTTCACCCTTGGCTAACAATCTTTTTATATCACCCATGAAACCACGTAACAGTACTCCTATTAAAACTACAAGTGGTTCCAACACCAGTTTTAATTCACCTACTGCCACTCTACAAAGACGTTCTTTATTCAATTCCACACCTCAACGTAAGGAACATAATGGTGTTATCGAGTCGAATGGTTTTGATAAGTCAATACTAGATGATTCATTCGATGATAAACAAAATGTCAATAATGAAATGGAAAATTCAGACAAGGCGGAATTTAATAATAATAACAATATGGGCAAAATGCCAAATTCCCAAATGAATATGCTAAAAACAGCACTTTGTCCTCGTACACCTTTGTTTAAACTTAAGAATAATGCATTTTCGACATATCGTGATCAGAGTTTTGCTTCACCCATGGTGGGTTCCATAGAGTTGATACAAGAAATGAATGATTCTTTGTTAAATGTTTCAGATGTTTATGATAGTCCTGGTTTTAAGGAACGTCATGTAAAAAATACCGATCCCGAGAAGGGTATTGAATGTATTGGCCGTGTTTTGGCCAAAGAACAAAATGTTGAATGGCGTGAGTATTGGGATTTTCTAGAAGAATTTATTGATATAGCTTCGGAAGATGGTATACAAAAATTGGAAAATTATCTTGCTGAAAGACAAAAGGAAAAAGATAAGCGCAACAATAAAACAGAAACCAAACATAAACCTGATATACTCGATGATGTTTGTAATGCTTTGGAAAATGCTTTTAGAAATACCAACACAATAACAATTACCACAACTAATAATATGTCCACCACACATCAATCTACTACGCCCTATACTTATGTAGAGAAATCGCTACAGGTGCATGCCAGACGTATGACTAAGACTATTATACACAATATTGATAATGAGATGTCCATTAATGATGCCTTGCTCTTGGAATTAAGAAGAGTTAAATCTCTAATTTACTCCTTCAAAGAAGATCCTAGCTATATAAATGTTAATTTCGAAAAAGTACATTCACGTATTGGTAATTTAGTTTCCATATTTTTGGAAAACTCACAAGAGGTGTCTAAGCAAATGAAAGAAAAAATATTAATAATTTTACAAAATCTTTCGGTGGCACAGGGTGAGCGGCGTGAACACATGGAATGTGTATGTTCACGTATATTTTATATGTTGCAAAATCCAAGTAAGTTTTATTTTTATTATTATTTTTTTAATTTTAAATTATAAACTTAATTATTTTGTATTTGAAAGCTGAACAAATTCTGCCAGAAAATGTCAAAACTGAAGAAATTTGTTCAAAAATTTGGTCACAAGAAAAAGACTGTGATTGCCAGTGGGAGAGTAATTTAAGTCGCAAAACAAGTCGCCGTAATCGCATGGAGGCTCGCTACAAAAATCACCAACGTCTTAAGCAACAGGAAAGGGACCAAAAAGAAGTTGACAATAATAAAGATGAATGGCGTGATCCTAATTCGATCTCAAATGATTCTTCCGATGATGATGAATTTTGGGTTAGTATTTATGGGCTTACTCTTGGTATACTTTTTTATTTTTGATTTTTTTTTTTATAATTTTAGTCTGATTTTGGTGGTTCTGATAGCGAAGATGATGAGGTATTCGTTACACCTTGTGAAAGTCCTTCGCGTTTAAGTTTAACGGATGATTCGGATGATGATAGTAATAAAGTATTTATTTTTGGGTAAGACATATATTTTTTTTTTGCTTGACTATGAATAAAATTTTTTATCACAATTATGGCGAAAGCTAAGGAAGCTCTTCTCAAGAAAATGTACTTTCTTCATAGCAAAAAGTTAAAAGATTTTAAACTGAATTTAGTTTTCTCATTAACAAAAATAAATCACTACAGAAAAGCTTTCCTAGACATTTTACGAAAAAGAATTTTTAACAATTTTGTAATACTTTTTGTTTTAGCTAATTCTTTAATAAAAATGTTTCTTAACAAAAAAGCTTTTAAAAAGTTTTACCAAAAGTTTTTTTTAAACTTTTTAAATAAAAAGTTTTATAAAAGCTAAAATCAACCTTATACAATTTTTATCAAAAAAATTCACAAAAATGCTTTATATAACTTTTCACAAAAAGCTTTATAAAAATTGTTTACCAAAACTTCTATATATAAACAATTTCAACAAATTTTTATTACACATTTTCAATAAAAAAAAATTTACCAAAAAAAGCTTTATACAATTTTTTTTTTTTTTATCAAAATGATTCATAAAACTTTAACATTTTTTTTATTAAACAATTTATGTATAAATTATGTATCACACTTTATCAAGACTTTTTCACCAAAAAGCTTTATAAAACGTGTTCACCAAAAAGATTTTAAAACCTTTTCACTTTTCGTTTTAGCAAAAAGACTTTTTTATACTTTTTGCATAAAAGAAGTTCTTTAAAATTCTTATTTCCAAAAAAAATTTACATTTTTTAACCAAAAGCTTTTTGAAACTTTTTTAATAAAAGTTTTATAAAAGTAAAAAATAAACCATATAAATTTTTATATCAAAAAACTACAAGAGTGCTTTATATAACTATTCATAAAAAGCTTTACAAAAATTGTTCACCAAAACTTTTGAAAAAGTTTTATATATAATTTTATAAAAAGTTATTTATTACACATTTTCAATAAAGAAACCTGATCATCAAAAAAAAAAAAAATTATAAACTTGACCAAAAAAGCTTTACATATTTTTTTCAGCAAAATTATTCTTTTGTTTAAACTTTTATAAAATAATTAATTACAATGTAATGAGGATTTATTTAAAAGTATTACAGCAATTAACATCTAGATAATTAAACAAGGAAACTACTAATATCAAGTATTAAGGAAAAGTTGACTAAAAAACATTATACATACTTCAGCGTTATAAGAAATTTTAAAAACATCCACAATTATCACTCTTCAAATAAAAAAGAGTTTCAGGGATTATTTAAAAATTTTTTTTTTATTTCATATGTAGACGTTTCGCATTTTTCAATAAATGACAAACTCAGATCTCTTGCAAATTAATTAAACATTTTATTGCTAAAGTTTCTATGCAGTTGATCAGTAGAATAACTGGTGTGTAGGTTATGAATTATTTTCAGATTTTTATTTTGTATTATCTGCAGTTTTCTTGTGTAAGTTTTAGCAGCTTTACCAAACTTGGCAAACAGAGGTCAGAATTGGCCAAATACACATTTTGTAAATAGAATCTTGTTTTTTAAATTAAGTTTAGATCTTCTGTTGAGTAAAGGGTAAAGTGCACGACTACAATTAATTGCTTTTTCACAAATATATTTTGTGTTTTTTATGTAAAATAATTCCTAGATATTTGATGCTATCTTGTAGAGGGAAACTCCCCTAGAATATAAATGTTTCGTAGGAATACGTTTCTGCGACCTATTATATGGAAATATAATAGCTTGTGTTTTGCTAACATTTACTTTTATCTTCCATTTATCAAAGTTTTTATGGGTGAATTTTAAAAAACTGTCTTCCGTTCTTTTAGTTATTGCGCTATACACTTTACCGAAGCAATTAAAAGCGCTATCGTCTGCGCAAAAAGCTAGTTCCTGATTCCTGCGAACAGTAATATCAGATATATATATATATTGTAAAGAGCAGGTGATAATACCGACCCGCAGGTATTTGTCTATCGAATTGGATCACAGATACAATAAATGATATAAACAAAATTTTATTATCTATAGCTCCAGAGCTCTTTCTTTTATTTGCTTCAGGAAAATTAACTATTTCTTTTAGTTGATATACAGTAGAGTGTTCCTTGCGGAAACCAAATTGTTGAGAGCTAATAATATTATTTAGATTGAAAAAATCTAAAATTATCTTATTTATTATTTTTTTCAAAAACTTTATCTAATAGGCGTAGTATGCTGATTGGTCTACAGCTGGAAGAAAGTTTAGGATCTTTTCCTGGCTTGGAAATTGGGATGACTTTTGCCTTCTTAAAAATTGTAGGAAAATATCCTTCTATTAAACAAGAATTGAAAAGTTTACTTAAAATTTCAAAAAAATTATCGCGCGTATTTTTAAGAATAATGCTATTAATGCCATATAACCCAGGGGCTTTTTGTTTTTCAATAAAAGTACAAATGATTTAACTTCAGCTGAGTTGATAAGTTCCACGTTCGATCTGTCAAGAATTTTATCGTTAAGATCATGAACAAATCTAGTGACAGCTGTGTCCATAGGTGAATAATTATTTAAAGTAATGGTGTGTGAATTACCAAATACGTCTGCTATTAAGCTGGGTTTTTCAGCGCCAGTTTTTAAAACCTCACCGCTTATATGAAGATTAGTAAAAGATATTTTGTTTCCTTTAAGAGTTTTTTTTACTTTCCAAAATTTTTTAGAGCCCGAGGGTAAATTTGAAATAAATTTTGATCAGTATTCATTTCGGTCTTTATTAAGGCGAAAATCAATTCATTTATTTAATAGCTTCAAAATACTTTTTAATTGATTTTTTTACTAATTAACATTTTACTAATTTCGGAGATTTCTCGTTGCCAAAAATGTTTATGACCGATATTGATATTTTGTCCAAAGCGAGTATATTCATTTGGGTAATAAATGTAGTAGCTGGATTGAAGGCAGTTGATATAGACCTCTTTATCAGCCATGTTATCTAACACACAATTCCAGTGTGTATGTTGGGCATTTAGATCACCGAAAATAAACTAGTCGTTTGAAGATGAAGTTAATTTATCCAATTCATTCGTAGATCGATCCTCTATATAAATTTTATAGCCACCAATTTGAAATTTTTTGTTTGTGTAAAACGTGTAAAACGTGTAAAACGTATTCCAGCTGGGCAGCTGCTGACTCAGTTTTTATACCATGGGCATTCCAGCGCAGAAGATGAAAATTGTGCCTACCGGTTGAATTATATAGCATGTTGAAGCATCATACCCAAAACTCGTAGCTTGGTACTTATTCTGATATCTTTGCAAAACATCGATAGCATCAAAAATATTTGCATTAGCTTTTCATTTGAAATATCATCGTTATTATTTCTTTATACTTTTATTTTTAGCTACCTCAGAATATAAAATACCATTAGAGCGGGAATTAAATGCATTATTTTGTGGTTCTTGTCTTGGTAAATCAGGAAAAATCATGTGCATCTTGATTAAAATAAGAAAAATATTTTCTGTTCTTCGCCTTAGATACAGATGTCACTTGATGTCGAATTTCTAAGTATTCTTGACAACTTGGGCACTTTAGGTCATCTTTATGCAGTTGTAGCATTTATAAATTATACTACCATCACTATTATCTTTGTTGAGTGAACAAACTGCATACTGCAAACATTGTACACTTGGAGCATTGTGTGGGACCTTGTTGCCCACAGAAATATTACAAAAATATCTTATTTTTATAACCTCTCTTTTTAAAACATGTTGACAATCAAACTTGATAAGATAGAGTGCGTCATCTACACTGGATCTCTTTGTTGCTAGTTCCTTTATGCTTACCGGGTTGATAATGTGCGAGTTGACAAATTATTCGTCAATTGTCTTTGTGTCCAGTTTTGGTAGGCCAAATAAAACCATCCTTTAACTCATGCGTATAATGCTGGAATTTTTTGTCTTTGAGAACACTCAAAACTTCGTTATACATTCATTTATAAGTATATTTATCCCCAATTAATTCGATCATAGTTGAAAAACTATGGGTAGAGTCCACAATTATTGGTGGAATCTTTTCTTTGAAAGAACTGCTTCTTCTTCGTTTTCAGATAGAAGCTGAAACCTGTTGGCACTAGTGCTGGGACCGTCTAAAGTTTTTGGTACCATGAATTTAGGGATATTGCCCCAATGCTTTCTTCTTTTTTTGAACAAAAATTGCCAAACAAAAGAAATTTAAAGTAAATTAAAGTAGCTTTTTACACTTTTTAATTTAAAATTGCAATTAATCATTTTTAGCAAAAATTAACACGATCATAAAATTTTACTCAAAGCTTATAAAATTGTTCACCAAAAAACTTGAGTAATCTAGTCACAAAAAAGTTTTATAAAAATTTTTCACCAAAAAATATTAAAAAAAAAAAAAACTATAAAACTTGTTCACCGTTCGCACGACAATTGGATCTACGTTCCGGAACGAGTTTCAACTCGGCCAAAGATTGTCAACTCAGTAACAGCTGTATCAACCGGACAATCTCCAGGGAAGAACTTCCATCGATAGCCGAGCTGTAACTACAACATAAAACTTTTCCACCGAAAAAGCTTTATAAGACTTTTTTATCAAAAATCTTTTCATAAAATATTGTACAAATTTTTTTTTTTGATGAAACAATTTGTTTAAAAAATATCTTAAAAAAAATTGATTAATAAAATTAAAAAAAAAAAAAGTTTCACCACAAAAGCTTTCCAAACTTTTTCATTAAAAGCGACAAGTTCATATAAAAGTTTTCAATAAAAACTTAGATTTTAAAAATGAATCTCTGCCTATCTAAATTTTTCAGCAATGAACCCACTAAACGTGATCTGGATGTATTAAATGCTATTTTCCATCTTGCTATTGATAAGACTAAATATCCTTACATTCATTCCTGGAAATCCACAATATTGCGTTATCCAAACGAAGAAATGGACTAGTAAGTTTACCATACTATTCTAATTATAAATAAATCATTAACTCATAGTATTTTCTTCATTATTCACAACAGTTTCCCTTCGCCACGTATCGTTAAGAAATCTCATTCATTTATGGCAACAAGTGCAAATAAAAAAGACAACTTTGTACAGCCACAAACACCAACCGTCGTGCAAAGGTCATACTCTATCATACGCTCTAATACATCATCTTTGATCATAAATTCTCCAAGACAACAATCTTCATTAGTAACTTCAACAACTGCAGGAGGACCAGCAGCAGCCTCATTATCATCATCGACCAGTGGAGGAGGTGGACTCATTAAAGATCCAATGCTGCAACTGCCAACGGCAAAACGTTTATTTATGTCACCAGGACGAACAAAATCAATGACTGCCATCTCTGTAACAAATAATACAATTTCTAATAACACAACAACTAATGCAACATCAACTTCAACTATAACTACTACATCTACCGAAACAATAAATGTGGTTACTATGAAATTACCTATACAACAGCAATTGCAACATCAAAGACCCCTTACGCCGCTCAATAAGTTACGTGGCCTTTTTAGTGCCTACCGTGAATGCCTAGATACAAGTAGTGGTCAGCTTTCAACTTCACCAACGTCACCTTAAAATTTTGAATGTATACAAATAACAGTTTGTTAGTTTTAAATATCTCAGCCTCTCAGCATGAAATTTATTTAATTCAACGTTAAAATCTGAGACTTATTTATGTTAAATCCATTTTTCAGTTAAGTTTTATTTTGTTTATCTTATTTCTTAATTTAATGATTTAATTTCTCTAAAACTATTTATAAAAAATTATTTTTATATAATTTTTTATTACTTTACTCATGAAAAACACAACATGATGTTACTTTTAATGATTTTTTATAATCTCCATGTGCTTAAATTAAATGAATTATCTTCCCCCATTTTTTCTACACAAAATTTAATAATATTTCTAAGTAAATTTATTTTAATTACTACATACTCATATTCAATTTTTGTCTGTATTTTTATTGTTTATATATTACATACATATAACATATATCTAAACATACTTATTTTACACTGATATTAAATTTAGAAAAAAATACATATTTTTTTTACATTGTTGCAAGAAATACTTATATATTACAATACACATAGTATTATAATTAAAGGATTGAAAAAAGAACTCAATATAATCAAACCATTACATACTTATTAAACTTTATTTGATTTCTTTTTTTACACATTTTTTACACATCGTCACCTAAAATGCAAAAAACGGTAATTACAATTTTAATTTTTTACAGCAGAAGCAAAAAAACATTATTAAAATAAATTTTTTTTGCTTTAAAATAAAGCAGTAAAATTTTGTAATTGTTCACTTAAAGAAAAAATTTATAAACCATGAAACATTTTTAAAACCAAATTTTTCTTAAATGGAACAAATTTTCGACTGTTTGGTTTATGAAGTTGCTGTTACGGCCTTTGGCTTTTATTAATATTGATGTAATTTTTTAAGATATGAATATGAATTTTTTGTGTAGATGTAATTTGGGTCAATACGTTATAATACAGTAACAAACCAACATTTGATTTTTCGGTGGTTACGGCCTATTGCATTTTAGGTTGCGACATAGTTTACACATAGTTTTCTTAACAAAAACTTGCAAGCAGTTTAAATTAAGGCTCGGAATGAAATGCTTAAAATTGACATGCAAAATCTTTCAATAATCTAATATACTGACCGTTAAAAGTTAAAGTATTTTGAGAACCTTATCTAAATAAATAGAATTATTTAGAATGAAACAATAGCGTTAAACTCGGTTAGGTTTAATGGGCAGGTGCTTATGTAGATAAAAGACAGCACAGTGGATTCTGTTGATTCCGTTGTGTTACCCTGAGGAATCACGTGAATTTGTTGTATAGATGAATGAATCAGTCTGATATCAATTTCATAGAGATTAGGTAATAATGCATGTACGGACTACCGAGGCTTGTAGTCCTGATACTCGTAAGAGCATGACAGTGACATAGAAGATCCACTGTCTCCTACTCTCCCTCATTATAGCAACTCTTGCCGTAGTCGTTAAAAGGGAGTACTAGTCTCCTACCGTATGTTAAACATCCTTTAGTGTTAAATTCCTCTTGTGGGAATTTAGTTTGAAAACCACTGAAGGTGTGTTTAAGCAGAGAAGGACAACGCACTGTGCGAAATGCTAGAACATAAACTGATTATATTTTTTGAAAAAATTTTGAAACTTATAAATTTTTTTAATTTACTGTAAAATTAACATATCATGAACTATTATTGTATGAATTTTTGGACAAAATGTGCTAGACATTTTAAAGATTTCTATTTTTGCATTTTAAACTTTGTGGAATATAATTTATATCATTTTAGATACAGTCTTTTTATAGAATCCAACACGGATTGGTTTTATAACATTTTCTTAACAAAACCAATAAATTGGGTTTATGTACTCGTACTTTGCTCAGATTTTATTTTTAGTCTTAAAAAAAAAAAAAAAAAAAAAATAGAACTGTGCTTAAAATTCTTGTACAGATTTATATTCAAAAATATGTGAGTGAAAAATAAGTTTTAATGGAATGCGTATTTGTTGCTCCCTTTACCTACTCGCTTATCTTCGGATGTATCTAACAACATCATGGTTTAAAATAGCATGGCAAATATATATTTGATTCTCAATTATAACCGTAATAGTTTTGTAAATTTTCATAGTGATTACTCAATTGATTGAGATATTAATAAAAATGACTTGGTATTTATGCATTTTTTGTACTAAATATTTTATTATACCCTTCACATAAAATGAGGGTTATGTATAAGTTTGTCATTTTATACGAAAGTCTTTAAATATATATACAGGAGGTCAAATTGAAAAATATTTGTGATATTTATGATTAAAAATGATTTTTGATAATATATGTCTGTCTGTCAGTCTGGATGTCTGTTCGTCTGTATGTTAAAATGGATTTTTTGAAGCCCATAGTCCAATGAATACATTTCTACTTCAACACATATGTGGCATATATCTCGAAAATCTTGGTATTGAAATTCAGCGAAATCTGTTTGGGAATGGCGGAGTTATAAACGATTTTCTAGGACAGCCTCAAAAAAATTTTCCAATTTTCTTTGCCCAAATTTAATAATATTTTCTATTTCACACACAATCAGGTATGTGAGGGAAAACCATTTCGAAAACGAATCGATTTGAAATCGAAAAAAAATGCATGATGTATATATGTTACAGTAGTTATTGAATTTTTTAAAATATACATTTAATAAATAATTTTCGACTAAAGACATATTTTTTATTCAGTGGTTTAGAAATATACTATTTGCATTAATTAAATGAATGCATGAAACTTTCTCCATAAAATATGATAACTTGAATATTACCGTTACATCGATATATTTCCTGGATAGCAGTACTTTTATGAACAAACCCAGAAAAAATAATAAAAATAATAATAGATATTGCCATTTAACGGATTAATAAATTGATTTGCTCCGAATATAATTTAAAAGATATTTGAAAGAACTCTAAAATGATATACACCTTATTCCGATCGGTTTACAAATAAAAGATATATATTGGTTTATATAACGAAACTTTGAATCTTTATATCTCTTAAGCTGAAAGTTGCTCAAAAAATATGTACGATTTGAGAGAATGAAATTAGTGTTGACTTAACATAGTGTCTACATTAGAGAATTGTATTTATATATTCGCACTGATTTTGACGTTTGTTTTGATGAAAATTTGCGTAATGTAGACACTAGATAAACGTAAGATACTTAGCATGGCATAAAAATGAGAGGGCGGCGCTACCTTATTATTTTTATATCATGGTTTTCCCTTAAAAAATATAAAAATTTTCATCATCGATAAATAAGTAGATATATTGTCAAAAACATAATTCATGCAACAACATGAAGTCACATATATTTTGTTTTTGTGTTTTGTAAAAAATGAGTAATTATTTTGAACATTTAGTTCGAAGTGCCTCTCACATAAACTTCTAGTTGTATTCTATGGTTTTCATTATTAAAAAAAACTAATTTGACAAGGCACGTTTTGATGTGTTTTTTATAAAAAAAAGTATTATTTAGATTTGTTTTGCATTTTAAGCTTTTTGTATAAGCAACAAAAATAATAAAATTAATACAGTTTTTTTAATACAGTTCACATATATGAGGAATACATATCGTTACCTAAAATGCAAAAGGCCGTAACCACACTCTATTAATTTTTTGATTTAAAATTAATAAATTAAATAAAATTTTTTATTCGTTCACTTAAAGCAACTCTTTAAACAAACTTGATGTTACGACCTTTTGAATTTTGTTAACATTGATGTCATTTTTGAATCTATGATTATGAAATTTGTTGTATAGACATAGTTTAGGACAGTACATTATAGTACTGTTGAATATTTGATTTTTCAGTGGTTACGACCTTTTGTATTTTAGTTGATGATGTAATAGGTTTTTAACAAAAATTCGATGGGTATACATAGTCTAGTGGAAGTGTTCTAGATTACAAATCTTCAAGACATGGTTGGTATCTTCATAGAATCCATTTGAATTTTGTTTTAATATGGGTATATTTTTTGTGAAAATATAAGTTTGACAAGTAAATCTGAGTATGTGAGATGTTTTTTCTTAAAATATATTTATCACCTAACTGTAATTGTGTTTTAATTTTTTAAATGTAGATAATAAGATGACATATCATATAAAGCTTCCATTTATTTTTTAATTAAAATCGATTTACGTCAAAAAAACTTATTTACATTAAAATGTACTACCTAGCAGCGTTGTCAACTATTTTTAAACAAAACGCGCCCGAAAAATTCCCAAACGCACAAAAAGCGCTAAACTGAACCAAAGGAGCAAATTTGTTAAAATAAAATAAGATTTTCATTATTCGCGGTCCTCATTTAACATATAACATTTATCATTAACACAAAAATCATGTTTATAGTTACTAATGCAAACAAAGAAATTATTGCAATGAGAAAACAAGAAATTAACATGAATGCAATTACGCCGTAATACATTGAGTTAAGAATAACAACTAAACATTACAGGATCCATATTTGTTATTTATTAAGATATTTTAACTTCAGCACAAATAGTGAATTATTCAACCTGATTCATAACAGAATTAAAAAAAAATCAAATTTGTTATTTTCGCCAGTTCAAATTTTTCCAAAAATAAAAGTAACTTCAAAAAATAAGAACATGTTTGGAAAAATTTAGAAAATTTCTAATAAATTCTTTATTCGTTGGGCTTAGCGAAACGGATAGACTCCTTAAAGGTCTAATCTAAGCAAAAGAATTCTAGAGATGTATTTAAGTATTTTGAAAATAAATCAAAAACTTGTTTTAGTTTTTGGTGAGGTGAAAAATTATTGATAAGATATTTTTTATTATTTAATAGAAACGTAAAAAGGTATTGTTAATCAACATATCACAGAAAGTTAAATCCTCCAATGTAGCGCCTTTTTTGGAAAAAGCGCCAACCGAAAAAATGCGACTTTAGGGTTGTTAAAAAGAGCTAAATCTAACGCGAAAGCGCTAAATTAGAAACGCTGCTACCTGGCACAAAGTTTTTATTAATATTTCTGAATTCAATTAATACACTACATTATCATTATAAAATTATAAAATAATATAGTCATATTATGTCCGTCCGGCTGTTTTTTCCGAATATTAACCTTTAACCCCATATATTGTTCTAATATAATGGTATAAATCAATTAAAGTTTTTACAATTATTTTTAAGCCAAAGAAGGGCTTAATTCCTCTAAAATTATGGAAATTATTTTGAAGGTTATTAGGGTAAATTTTTGTTCATTTATTATCAAAGATTAAGAAGTTACAAACTTTTAGACAGAAAATGAAAACATTTTTTTGTTAAAAACTAGCTGAATGCCCTTGCGATTTAAGAACACGTAAAAATACGGTTTTGTCCAATTATTTTCTAGCATCGCTATTTCTCTTGATGCTTCTTCTATTAAAACTTCCATTTTTATTGAAATATTAATTTATATTCCTTCCAGTTCAAAATTCATCTATATTTAAAATTTCATTAAAATTGGTTCAGCGGGTTAATCGTGATTGGTTCACAAACAAATAAATAAACAAACACTTGATTTTATAATAGGTCCGTTCTTTTATTTTTCCAGTAAAATCCAGTAAACTGAGCATTTATTGAGTAAATTTAAGATTTTACTCATTAAAAACATTGTAAACAAAAATACGCGAACAAAAAATTTGTAAAATCTAGTAAAATAAGCACAAGACAGCTGATTATAAACAAATAAACATAAAACTCAAACAAAACAACAACATAGTTGTTGTAGGAAAAAAACTCAAATTTTCTTTTTGTTATAAATATATTTACTATCTTTGAATGCACTTAATAAAATTTGAATTTGAATGAAAAAATACTATTTCTTTAATGTATCGAACATTTTCTATTATTAATCATTTACTTTTTGTTCTGTTTACTTTATGCAACCATATAATCGTATTGGATTTTCAACCAAAAATAAAACTAGTAAAATTTGTAAATACTCAGTTTATAAACTGTCATTTTTCTCTCTCAATTTTTCCCTCTTTACTGGATTTTGGATACGCGAACGCAAATCAAGTAAAAGTATTTACTGGTCAGTACAAATTTTTGGGTAAACGAACGCTTCTAATATTAATATTTTATATGGATTTAATTTTTATATTAGAAATTTCATTTTTATATTAAAAATTTTATTTATTTTTTAATTTCTCAATTTTCCACACATAGAAAGTTGTGGAAAAGGAACGTCAAACAAAATTTTCCAAAAAATGACTTTTTTTTCAAAACACAAAAACAAAATATATGTGACTGCATGTATTTTGTTGTTAAATGAATTAGGTCTTTGACAGTTGAATTAGTTTTTTTCTCTCACATTTTCTTCTATATGATTTTTTTTTTGTTTAAAAATTAAATTTTGAATTTTCGATCCCTGCTTTTAAAACATTCAGATCTATTTAAGTTTTTTAGACCAAGCATTAAACAATTTTGGTGGATATATATTGATTTTAATCTATAGCTCCATTTTACTAGATAATGCTATTGAAATAAAATGGAAAAAATCTACAATGTTGAGACTGGGTTTAAGGCTGGCAAAACAAAAATTTTGCCGAAATCCGATTTGAATACAAAGTTGAAAACATTTGCAACTTGAAATATGATTTAAAAAATTACAAATTTTTAAGTAAAATAAATTTGATTTGAATTTAAATTTTCTGTTTACTGGAGAATACTGTTAAATTAAAGTGTGATAAAAGACACTAGATTTAAGACTGAAAACGTTAAAACTTTAAAATAATACTATAATTATAGTCTTAAGGAATCTTTATTTATTTATTAATTTATTTTTTGGTTTAAAATATGAACTTTAAGAGTTAATAAGTATTAATGTTAACTTTGAATTCTAGCAAAAATGCTTATTGGGGTAACTCATTCTTTTAAAAATTCGAATCAAATTTGGCGCATTGCAACCCGATAAACATCGATTCAAACTTAAGAAAATTTTTGGAAAATTTCCTTTAATAAATATCACATTTTTCAAATTGTATTCGAACCTACTAAATATAAGTTATGAAAAAAAAATTAGACATTTTTGTTCAAAAAATAAAATATTATTATTAAATACATTATATTAGAGAAAATATTTGCACGCAATTGTGCCGCAATATAATATACAAAAACTACTATTATTGTCCATGAAATATGATGAACAATATACTTAAAATTATGAATGCAAAATTTCCTTTTTAGCTAAAGTAAAAATATATTTATTTATACATGTAAATTTTCAGTTTTAAAAATAGTTTAAAAAAACTATGTTCAATTCAAATATACATACATATTTCAAAATTTTTAAAAACGTTCTGAAAATATTTGAGTAACATTTATTTGTTAAAGAATCATTCAGGTAGCTCAGTTTTAAATTATGAAAGCATTTGAAAAATACAATTGTTATATTAGAACTTTTTTGCTGGAAAAGGCATAGTTTTAAATTTGAAAGTCTATTCTCACAGCTTGTACTTGAAATTTGAAATAGTTTTCAAATGAAAAAGGTATTTCATTTCAAAGGTTTTTGGTTATTGGGACTAAACTAAAGAAGGAATCTAAATAATTTAATGTATTTAAATTTAATATAAAGTGGCATGCACCTAATTTGGTGAAAGTTGGTGAATGTATTAGGATGTCTTACTATAAATAAATTTTAAGGATTCATTTCATAGAATTTTTCAATAAATAAAAATACATACTAAAAAAAAATGATAATAATAATAAATTTGCAACCAAAATATAAATTTTGTTAGCGAAGTTTAAATGGCATATGTGAAACTGTGCCTACGTAGTATGTACTTTCAATAGCGATGTCAACGTATAATTAATATTAATTTTGACCAAAACATTACACATACTTTTATAAAGAATACATTAGTTGCTTTAAAATCTTTTACTTCTAAAATGTTTAATTCCATCGTATTATCTATAGATTAACTTAGATATGAAACTAAAACAAAAAATAAAGAAAAAAAGGTACTAGAATTATTTTTGTTTTCAATGGAATTTGCTACTAACACATTCTGAGATTTAGGTTTCTTTAACAACCGACTTAGGTTTTTGACAACGGAGTTTGATATCTACATCAATCTATGGAATTACCATTGAAGAACATTTTTTTGTTACTCATTTTTAACACAATTTATAATTAAGTTGGCAAATTTCTCTTTTCTTTTTTTCTATAAATGAACTAAATAAATACATTTTTATATGTATTGTATTATAAAAAATAATAACTATTTTAACCTAAATTATATATTTAGTAATATTAAATATTGGTTTTTGAAACAGACTTATATTAAGTGCTTTAAGCATTATGTAACTAAGGCTTTTTTGAAAAAGAAAAAAATGATAACAATTTTGTTTCTTTTTTTCGTAAAATTATATAAAATATACACATATAAACAATTTTGAAATAAAAGTTAATTTAACGAAATTAAAAATAATATTGTTTTATTTATCAAAAACGATAATCTCTACGAGTAATTTCTTAAAAATAAAACTAAATCAAAGGAAGTGGTTAGGTAAGGAACTACTTAAAAAAAAAAAGACGAAGAAAGATGAAATTCGGTATAAGGAAGTTTTGTATAAGTATCAATCTTTGTGTCAAATTTCATCAAGATCGATCCATAATTGATCATAGCTCACATATAAGCCCACTTTCGGGAATCACCCTAAAGTGCATAAATTCATATAAATGTTAGTATTAATGTAATATTCTGTATTCGTATATTTTATTTTACAATTAATAAAAGTATCGGTCCATAATTGTCCGCATGTCTAATATAAGATTCCTCCATGAATTTTGATGGATATACACAATGGTGTGGGGTATCATATGGCCGGGCTTGACCGACTATATTTTTCTTACTTGTTTATTGTAACTTCTAACTCACGAAAATAATTACTGATTAACGAGACTATTTAAAAATAAGGTCTAGTATTTTGACATTTTTTTTGTGTTTTCAAAATCTGACAAATATTGAACAATTTTGTGGAAAAAGAAAAATTAAAAAAAAAAATAACTAAACAAATAAAATTATTTATAATAGAACAAATTAATTATTTTATTTACAAACTGCTATCTGCGTATAAACAGCGAGTTCTTTATTTACAAATAACTTTAATTACAAATAAGAACTGTATATACACTAAGTATATGATGAACAAATAAATTTGAAATTATTTGCTGCTTTTTATATAAATTGAAAGACGAATTATCATTTTTAGAAATTGTTTGTGAACAGTGTAATTTTTCTTTAACTTAACCATAGAAAGCAACTAGAAGTCCAACTCTTTAATTCGCTCAGCAAAAAAAAAAAATTTTTTCACACGTATAAAAATTTGTTCTGTACAAAATTCTACTAATACATACAAAGAGTTCGGTTTTTTTTTTTTGACAGCTGAGTTAGGTTTTTTGAGAGCAAGTTGTTTATGTAAACTTAACTATCAAGGCTGATGTAGAAGGTTAAGTCATTTGAGCAACAAACACAATAATCCAACTTGGAGTATTTCTGGTAGTCAAAAGCAAATGTCGTAAAGAAAAGGAAACCTATGAAAATTTTAAATGTATGAATTTATACTTTCGTTTTTGTTTATTTTGTCCGAACAAATTTTCCTTACATTTTACTACATTACTCAATGCATATCCTTGGATTGCTAATCGCGTATAACCTTTTAATGAGGGATATATATATATATATATTTATTCCTTTTTTTTACACGAAGACTTGATTTTTTTTAAATATGAACAAACTTGACATCTGAAAAAAAAAAACAGAAATTCAGATGGGTTGACAACTACTTATACTTTTAAATCTGTCTTGTTAACTATCATGAAATAATAATGTTAATATTAATCAAAATTTTCTTATTTAGTGTTGACGTTCTTCTTTATTTTAATATTTTTTTTAATATAAAATATATTTTCCATTATTTTTTTTTTTAATAATTTTTAAAAATTTATTTCATTTCCTTTAAATCTATAATTTATATAAGAAATGAGTTTAACACCAGCCTTACAGCCTTGGGAACGTATTGCCTGGAGTCCCGAACATCAACAAATTATTTACCATGACTGGGGCCTGTTCTATACACACAAACAACAATTAGATATTGCAGTACATTATTACAATAAATCGCTCGAATTGAAAAATGACGATCCTAAAGCCTTGTATTTTCGCAGTCGTTGTAAGCGTAATATAGCACAGACCGAGGGTGCTTTGGAGGATGGTTTGGCGGCGGTGGGTAAGTTTTGAAAGTGAAATACATACATAATATTAAGTAATAAATTATTTTTTATTTTTTGTTTAGCCATTGATGACAATAATGCTCCCATTAATTTGGAAATATGTGATGCTTTATATGAGTTAAATAAATTTGAAGATTATAAAGTTCAATTGCATGATAATACAAGGAAATTTTTTGGCAAAAAAGTAGCAGCTTTTTTGAATCGTTTAATTGTGGTAAGTATTAATATTTCATATTTAAAAAATTTACATTTATTTATTTATTTATTATTTTTTTTTTTTTTGAAATTTTCAGGTAGATGAAAATTTTAAAGATACTATTGGTGACACATTGGGTCCTTTTATTTTGAAAAATGAAAAACATTTTGCTGCTGTCTTGGAGAAAATTGAACGTAAGAAACATATTGACCCTAGACCGTTATGGAAGATACTTAAAGAACAGGAGAAATGTGATGTATTGAGCATATTGGAAAAAGAGGTAATTTGGAAAAATTTTCATAAAATAATATATAATATGATGTATCTTAAGATTGTCGTTATTTGCAACCCACATATAACGATCCAAAATACAAATTTATATAAACTTGCCATAGTTTTTTTTGAAAGGTTTAAATTAAAGAGACTTTTGTAATTAAAAAATTAAAAATATAATTAGTTTTTAATACAATATTATAATTTACTTTCCACATCCCACTTTATTTTCTCAAATATTTTTTAGAAAACTAAATTTTATGGACTTTTTATTTCAAACAGATCATATTGATTTATTTTTTTTTGTATTTTTTTAACATTTATTTGATTGTATTTTAAAATTTTATTTTGAAGAGAACTTAAAGATTTGGTATATTTAAATTTTTATTATCAATAAGCATTAATTTAAAAATTCAAGCATTAATTTAAAATATTGTTACTTGAATTAGAAAAAAAATTTTTTAAAAATTGAATTAAAGTTTAGTGCAAAACAGATGAAAGAATGTTTCCACAAATTGGGGATTTTAAATTTCGTTTGGGGATGAATTTGGGGATTTTCTTAAAACATGAGAATTTTTTATATATTTTGAATTAAATTTATTATTAATTTTTTCGAAGAATTTTCTATTTACATAAAATTTTCAATAAATATTCTTATTATAAGGAACTTTTGATTAATTTTCATTTGAAAGAAGTTCTCGACAAATTTTTGATAAACAAAAATCATTGGTCGTAACGCCAAAGTAGAACAAGTACATCATATTTTCTTGCATTCTGAAAATAGTTGTAGAACTAAGACAGTTTTTTCTAGGGATATTTATTTATTTATTATTTATATTATTTTTAATTAAAATTGGAATTTGTTATTTATATTATTTTTTAATTTACATATAAAATTGAAGCTTTAACTTGTTAATATGAAATTCGTTGTTCGTCATAATAAATTCAATTTCTCAATATTTTCATAGACTCAGAGAGTAAATATTTCTACCCTTGCATCTTCATCCGATATTATAAGTTATAAATTGCTCCGGGGCAAAATGGTCCATTATTAAAAAAAATATTTTTAAATATTCATATAAATTTTATACAAACATATTTTTTTTTTATAATTTTAGTGTTTTTTTATTTTTATGAGTTTATTTTATAATTAATTTTAGTCATAACATTTTTTAATTTGTTATTTGTGGTATAATATATTTTTGTTCCATAATATTAGTAATTATTATGATATTAGTAATTAATATAGGTATTAAACTTCAGATTCACCATCTGAATCGAAAGAATTGGTACTATACATATTTTTAGAAATAAAATTATTCAACATGTCAAATTAAACTTCTACTAACAGATTTCATTAATATTAACATATTAATGGCCAAGATAATATCCTGTTGAGATATTTGTTTTGTTTTACTATTGTTTACTCTTGATGTATAAAAATGAAAATTTCTTGAAAAAATATATTTGGCTCTCTTTGTGAGGAGTATATTTAATTGGGAGCAGTATTATGAGATTGATGCATTTATACTTCATATAAGTATTTTGCAGCTAAAGCATCATATCAAAAAAGTCAAATTCGAAACAAGCATTGAGAACAACTAAGCTTTAAGGAATTGCCAAATGCCATATTTTACAATCAACTTTCTGGTATTTACCATTAATATCCATATTAATATTCATATTTTTTAGTGCTTTTAATTCGCTTTATGACTCTTATTTAAATAAGAAATGAAAAAACTGCAACTCCTTAAAATTTAAAAATAACAGCCGCTAATTCAGCTGCACTTAGTCAGATTTGATCGCATATTAATGAGTTAAGATGCCTCCCGAAGTCCTTTATATTGACAAGTAAATTTAGCATTTTTAAAATTATATACTTTTGTTCAAAATTCCAATTTTATTAATTAAAGAAAAGATACGATTATTTCATAATTTTCTCGAAAAAATCCCCCAAATTTTTAAGATATCCCCAAGAAATTCCCCTATCCCCAAACCAAAATTTTTATCATTTTTAGCAACAAAAATTCCCCAAATTTGGAGTTAAAACCCCAAATCTGGCAACCCTGTCTATAATGAAGAAAAATGATGATCCAAAGAACAAGAAAGAAATAGAAGACTGGAATAGAGAGGATCGTGCCAGTATAAAGCATAAAAAACAAATTGAAACTAATCAGAATTTCGCTTAAAGTAGGTTTATTATTACTAATTTGAAATATTTAAAATACCTTTGTTATATTTAAGTTAATAACCGTTTTTGCATACAACTTTAAGGAATTTTGCTTAACAATGCTTTGTGAAGCTGCATTAAGTTTTTTTTTTTTTTTTTTTTTTTGTATACGGCTGTCAAAATTTAAGCTTTTAAATTAACTGAGAAAAAAGCTAAGCTATATTACAAAGATAAATTTAAAAAAGAACTTTTGAAATAAAGATAGGGAAAAAGAAATAATCTATACTATTTCAAAATAGTAAAAGTAGTAAATGCAGAGTTTAAGTGCAATTAAAATTTTATTAAAAAACATCACTAGGTTGCTTTATAATTTAATGTAATATTTTTATTACCTATTTCATTTTAGGAACTTTTACTATCACCCCGAGAACTGGCCCGGCGTCGTCGCGCTTTTAAAGTTTTCAATCAAATATATTTCAATAAAAGTTGGATTGATGTTTTATTTCTAAAACACTTAAAAGAAAATAAAAATCTCTTGCTGCCTCAATCAAAAGTTTCCACACCATTTTTGCGTCAACTAACTAATACAAAATATGATGTAGTTATCAAGTTTTTGGTAAGTTTTTCATACCTTCCAAATTTCCAATAAAATGTTGTAAAGAAATCTATTGAACTTTTTCAAAGAAAATGTTGCAAGCTCGCAGTCCCTTGTATACAGAACAAGCCCATAAATGTCCCGATAAAAAAGTATTCGATATGCATCGTGAGGCTCACTTAAATCGTGTACAGTATCAGACTCGACGTACAATGTTAACGCAAATGAGAAATATACAACGTTTAAGGAATGAGGGAGATATAGAGGTGAGTATACATCTTAATTTCTTATTTTTATATTTTTTTAAATTTTATTTGTTTAGAAACTTTCCAAATATGTTGAAAGTGTTATGGGCGATTATGTGGTATTGAAAACCCACCGTGTTATGCCTTGGAAATTCGAATTTATTAATGAAGTTTATAATACATTGGCCTTGGCTCATGCCGATCGTTATACCATCAATGATAATATATTGCAAACAAAGGAAAATGAACGTTTATTGGTTTTATTGCGCATGCCTACTGATAAATATAAGGATATAGTACAATTTGTATTTGGCGACAAATCGACTTACCAAGAACCCGATGCTCCGGATTATGTTTTAATTGCTTACAAGTATGAGAAAACATTAAAAATTATTTTTAAAATTAATTATTGAAAATTACCATTATTTTAAGAAAATTCTTAGCTCGCTTGGAGAAACGCATGATATTTGCAAAATATTCTATAGAAAAATGTTATCTTTTGCACGAAATTGCTCGAGCTCACTTGACTCAAAGTCGTTTTGATGAATGTTGTTCTTCGGCTCGCAAGGCCATAGAAGGTAAGTAATTTGAGTTTAAAGTATAATATTTTTTTTTTTTAAACATTTCCTTTTTCCTTTACTTATAGAATCAAAAAATTGCAATAGCATTTTATGGCATTTTCTTAGCATTATGCTTATTGTTAAAGCTCACGCTGTCTTACATAAAATCGAACGTGGCAAAGAGGCTTTGGATGAGGCTTTTGTTATAGCTCAACGTCTTAAAAATCATAAATTATGTACTTTTATAGAAATTTGTCGTGCTATTAATGATCAAGAAATCTCACTTAAGAAACGTACACAATCCGTAGACTCTGTGCGCAAACGTCGTAGCCGTTCCTCTATAACTAGTCGTTATTCTCTGCAATCGAAAAATAGTACAGATGCTGCAATTAAGATGTCATAGATCAAATTAAATATAAGTAACTGGAATATTTTGAAATGTAAATTGGAAATATTTTTACAAAAATATACGAGGAATTTCAAAAATTTTCAAAACTATTTGAAACCGACTTTATGTGTCTCGTATTTGTAAAGTTTGTTTTATAATTAGGAAAACTGTTGATGAATTTTGGTAGATCTTAAAAAATAACTGTGAAATCTAAAATTTTAGATCATTCATCTAAAATCTTAAGGAAATACAGACATTTAAACCCAAAAATTTATAAAAAATTCAGCTGAAACTTTCAAGGATTTTTTGATTTACTTCTTTTAGATTTAAACTATTAACTATTGGAGAAACAACACAGCAAACATATTTGTTGTACAGCAAATAATCGTTTTAGTATCTGATGAAAAGTTATGCGGTGATAAAAAATAAAACCAAAAATTGAAGATTTTTTAAATGTTGCAGTTTTTATTTGATAGAAATTTTGTGCGCATAAGTGAAATTAAATTTCGAGTACAGAATTTTAAAGAAGAAGTGATTCTCTACAATTTGAGATATATTTCGTTGATGTTAGGAAACCAGGCATAGGATACCATTATCACAAACTTCCATATAATTGGCGTAACTGTTAGTAAAATGTATGTTTTTCGCTACTGACAAATACGGCTTTTATAGAAATTGCCAAAAATATCGCGTAAACAGAATATTTTAATTAAAAATTTTATGCTCTTTTTAAAATTTTCATCAAATTTTCAAATTTTGTTCCCCATATTTTAAGACCAGATAAGTGTTTGTAATGAATCATCTTAATGGTTAAAATTGGTAATGTGAAAAAATTTAAGAATCATTATTTATACCGGCTACAGCAGCATTCTTCTTCAAACACATTTCACTTGCTGACAACTATCGTGTCAAATGAAAGCTTTTTTCTGTGGTGTCATAATATTTTAAGGACTAATAATTGTATGAATTAAATCAAGATGTTTTTAACCTTAAAAATCAGCTCCATATATTTTGCATTATAGTTCGAATTTTAAAATAATAAAAACTCTTTTCGATGTAAACTTATCACCTAGTAAGATACATGTTTAAAACTTTTGAGAAAACTCACTTTAAAAAAAAAAAACATTTTGTAGGGAATATTATCATGAGTAGTAAGGTTTAAATGACTATATTTTTCAAGCCAGTATTGATATTTAATTAATTTTTTTTAGCAAAATATCCCAAAATATTTCTATTATTAATTGCTATTTTTAGAGATTTTTAGCCAATAAACATTTTTTGCTATTTAAAGAACTGTGCAAAAAATAAAATTAAAAATTGTTTGTTTCAGTGTAAATATTAAAAAATGCATTAATGGTTTTGACATGTACTGATAGCACTTTAATATTTTAATAAAATTTCGTTATTTTGGTTGCAATAAAACAATATCTTTATTTTTAAGTTTCAACTTTAAACCTTTACAACTTTTGCGCGCATTAATAAAAATGATTAACGCAAACATACTTTGCATAATAAATTTTGCTTAAAAAAAAAAAAAAAAACACAAATCGATGTTCGTGTCAGAAGAAAAAAATTTTTGAAAATATTTGTACAAAATTTTTCAAAATTTTTTAAATTCCTCATACGTTTGAAAACTTTTTAAAAGAATTTTTAAAAAAATGTCCATATAACGTCACCTAAAATACAAAAAACCATAACCACTCAAAAATTTAATGCTTGTTTTTTTGGATTATGATATACCGATTCAAAGTACATTTACACAAAAATTTCATGTTCATATCTTCAAAAATGACTTCAATATATATTAATAAAAGTCAAAAGGCCGTAACATGAATTTCATAAATGAAATAAGTTCCATTTAAGAAAAGATTGGTTAGAACAGTGTTTTATGCTCATCTATTTTTGTTTTAATTTTTGTTTATTTTTAAAGTAAAAAATTAAAAATTGTGGTTATGGCCTTTTGTATTTTCATATTGTTTTTTGCTTCTGCCGAAAAAATAATTGCAATGGTCTTATTAACATATTAAAAAATCAGAATTTGACTTTAGTCAAATAAATATTTTAATCGAAATTGAAAAAAAAAAGATTTAAATATTCATCCTATAATTTTAATTTTTTTTTCAGATCTCTAATTTTTTTTTTAAATTTAAAGCTATTATGAATTTCTTCTTTTATTTGCAATGAAAATAAAAATCCTTTTCTGCATTCTCACCTTTACCCTTATTTTTTAGAGAGATTTTTTTACTTTTTATTTATTTAAAAAGCTTTTCACTAACCTGATTTATTTCCCCTCAATTTTCTTTATATATATATTTTCTTTCTTTATATATATATATATATATATATATATATATATGTATATATATATATATATATATATATATATATGTATATATATATATATATATATATATATACTCCTTCACATGTATAAATTAGTTCTATAGAAAATTCTACTAACACATACAAAGAGTTAGATTTTTTGACAGCTGAGTTAGTTGCAAGTTTGACATCTAGTTGTTTTCTATGTTAAAACTGAAACATAAAGAGATTTGATGCAAAACTAAATGTAGTAAAAAACTTTTAGTATTGATTTTTTTTTCTCCCTATTCTCTTAAGTAAGTTCTCAAAAGTATATCGACAATTCCATGAAAGAACGCCCGAAAAAGAGTATTTTTACCTTTCAATTAGTATACACAAAATACATTAAACCATTTATCGATTTCAGTTTTCAGTCTCGCGAAATTGCGAAAAATCGATTTTATTTCGTTTTTTCACTTTCTTATAAAAAAAAAAAAAATGTCAAATTTTAATTGACAATATCTCCGGGAATGTTTTGTGGATTTTAATGATTTAAACGGCATTTTAATTCTCCTTATGTCGGCTTTAATTAAAAGACTATTTTCTTCTTTTTGAGAAATTTGCAAAATATCCTGTTCTTTCAAAAATATTTGCAAAATATAAATGCAATTTATAAATGCATTTTTGACAATTCATTCAATTTTAATTTTTCTTTAGGTGCACTTTAAATTGTTTTGTTTACTATAAATTGCAATATTAATTAGTTTGGTACATAATAGTTTACTATTTTTTATAAATTTTCAAAAAGTATCCGAATTATTTTTTTTAAATAAAATACGTAAATCTACTCATATTTTAAAAATAATTCCGGAAATATAGAATTTTTATATGAAAAAATGTAAATACGTTTAAGAAAAAGCGAAATTGTGCATTAAAGATTGTAAGTCCCAAAAATTTGAGATTTTTATTTTAATGTAAAGATTTCATACTTTCTAAATATGTTAAAAAATAAAAGAATAAAATGACACATTTAACGAAAAATGCATTTAAAAAATTATTAAAATAAAAATTGCATTAAAATATTCATATTTAAGCTGATGTAATCACAACTCAAATGCCGTTTAAATCTTTGAATTTTACAAGGCCATCACAGAAATATTGTTATTTCAAGTTGTATACTTTTTAGATTTTCTATTATTTATTTATTTTTTTGGAAAGTGAAAAAGCGAAATAAAAACGCGAGTTTTCGTAATTTCCCAAATCTGAAAATTGAAATCAATATAGCTATCCGAGGACTATTTGCTTGAAAAATTTTATGAAAATCGGAAGACACTCGGTAAATTTCTGAGCGTCCTTTTATGGAATTGTCGATATATAAGTGGAGTCGAAATATTAATGACCATCTGTTATTGAATTAAAAAAAGCCGTTAATTAAAAAAATATCTCTCTATTTCAGTAATAACAATTTTGAGTAGTTTTAGTAAAAATTATCTATAATATAAATAAAATACTTGCGTATTATTTTGTTTTCAATTACTTTTTATATTTTTTAATAAAACACTTTATATTTTAAATTTTTATTAAGGATGTTTTCATTTATTTTCGAAAAAAAAAAAAATGTTTTTTTTTGCTGTTGTTTTACTTTGTGATGCTTAGTACATTACTAATGATTTAATTAATGTTACATTACTAAAATGTTCTTTTTTCTTCTTTTGTTATTTATCATTATTATAAATTTGAAGTATGAAAAAGGTTTGTTGAAATTACAATTTTATATGTTTTTTTTTTGTTTGTTAATTGATTAATTTTGTTAAATACATACATATACGAATGTTTACAATTATATAAATATAATGTTAAATAAATTAACAAATTAAGTAACTAATATAATTTCTTAGATTTTAACATTTTTCTCTTTTTAATAATTTTAAATATAAATATAACAATTACAATAAAAAACCTGATTTTTTTTTAAGAAATTTAAAAAAGAAAATTAATTATTTAAAAATATAATTATTAAAATACAATAATAATTAAGGACAAATAGGAAAATATTAAACTGTAAACCAATATTAAGTTACAGTTAACTAGCGCTTAAATAAAAATTCAATTGCTTATTTATTAAATATTTTTTTTTTTTAAATCAAGGTTTTAAAAGTTAAAATTTTAACAAAATATTTTATTTTATAGATCTTTAACTTTAAACAATTTTAATAAATAAGTTTTTAACTAGTTACCTTTAAAAACTGCCAGTTAACCTTAACTTAAACGTGACAAATTTAAAATTTTGTTAACTACCCTTAAGGATTTGGTTTTTAAATAACTTTCAAACATTTTTAAGCCTGTTTCCTTAACACAAATTAAAAATTCTGCTAAAAAAATTCTCTCTCTTCTCATCATTAGCTTTTCTTATAAACATTCCAAAGCATAATTTTTATTTTGTAATGATGATTCAAGGCTTAATTGAACCTTTGTTTTATAATTTTATATTGAACGGAGTTTTAGTTAACTTTTATTTTTGTTATTATTTATTTTACTTTTTTCTGCAATTAGTGCATTTTGATTTTTAAAAATGTTTGTTATAGAAAAGAAATGTCTTGTAACACAGTTTGAGATTTTGTTTTAATTTTATTGATTTTTTATACGTTTGTTTTATTTTAGTGTTAATTATTTTGTTAATAAATACTATAATTATTTGTTAATATAATTGAATTTTATAATACGAGTATATTTTTTGTCATCTATGTTTCATATTAAAAATCTACTTTCTATATTTTGTTTTTTTTTTTTATAAATTTAAATTTAAATGTATTTAGTTAATGCCTTTCAATTGGAAGGAATGATTTTGTTAAATAATTTTTTATTTTTCTTATAAGTTCTTTAAAAATATATTATAAATTAAACCAATTAATGCTAAATTAAATGATTATGTATTTTGTTTGTGTTTGTTTATTATTAAGTAACTTAAACATTTAATTAATTAAACTTAAATAATAAAAATAATATTTATGGTTAATTTCTATTTTTAAGGGATTAATTTGTTTAAAGCTTTGTATGTTTAACAGTGTCGGTCCAATAGTTTTGTATTGTCATGGCCTCCAACGAATTCAAAAATGAATCATTATCCAGGCTATACATTTCATCAGAATTATCCTGTGGATGTAGAAAAAAATATGTTTATTTAAAATTAATTTTTTTTAAGGGCTAAAGAAAAGTGGGAGAAAAACGATAATGTTCTTACAGTACTTACACTAACACGCATCGTACTATCGTCGATATAAACACTGGAGTCCGGCTCACTTAATGCCTGTGGCTTATTTAAGAATCGACGTCTATATAGTACAATGCCAACGGTACCCACTGTACAGCAAATACCGAATACTGTAAAACAAATTGCCGAAATTGCACCAACATCCATAAAATAAGCGCGCTGGAAAGGAAAAAAAAATAAAGTTATTAAATAATATAAAATTTAGAAAAATAAAATATTTAGTTTTAATCTTAACTATAGAATAGATCATAGTCTTAATTACGGACTAGTACATAGCTAGATCCTGGCTATGGAATATAGACTAGTTTTTCTATAGTCAAGGCTATAGTATTTCTATAGTCGAAATTACAGTCTAGAAAGACTCAAGACCATAGTCAACACTATAGTCTATCTTTAGCCAAAATTAAAGTCAAGATTACAATCCTTCTACGGTCAAGAATAAAGTCTATCTACGGTCAATATTAAAGACTTTCTATAGTCAAAGCTATAGAATTTCTATAGTCAACATTTTAGTCATTATATAAACTATAGGTATTGTTAGCCAAGAATATGGTCTATTTTATAAGAAAGACTAATTTCTATTTCTATTCTATTCTATATTATATGTCTAGTACATATAGATTATAGTCTATTCTATAGTCGAAACTATAGTCTGTTTTGTAAATAAGACTATAGTCTATTCTGTAAACAAGACTATATGCTATTCTATAAACAACACTATAGTCTATACTATAAACAAGATTATATATAGTGTTAACTATGTAATGAAATTAAAGAGTTTCTGTAGTCAAGAATGTAGTATAGTCTATATAATATATATAGAAATAGTCAGGTCTGTTTTAGAGTCAAGACTATAATCTATTATACAGTCACTATAGTATATCCTGTAGACAATAGTATATTCAATTCTATAACCAAGTCTATAGTCTAATCTTTAAAAAAGTATATAGACTATTCTATAAACAGGACTATAGCCTATTCTTTAAACAAAGACTATATATAGTGTTCACTATGGAATAGTCTATTGTTTATCCAATAGTCAAGACTATAATCTATTTTATAGTCATGAGTCATGATTCATGGCTACAATTCTACTCATAGAATGGACTATAGTTTTGACTGTTACATATACTATATTCCTAACTATTGACTAGAGTATAGTATTGACTTGATTATATTCACGGCTATAGATTAGACTATGCTCTTTAATATTCGCTAAACTAGACTATAAATTAGACTATCATTGACTATTCAAAATACTATAGTCTTAATTATTAATTTAATTATACTTTGGATTATTGATTGAATTATATTTATCATTATTGACTAGACTATAGTCTTGAATTTGAATTTAAAAAAAAAAAAAAAAAAAATATTGTCGTTTATTCCATACTCAAAACTACAGTCTTGTCTCTGTAACATATTATAGTCTTGAATATTCACGGGACTATGGTCAAGACTATAGTCTTTAGTGAATATAGTTTTGACTAAAGGCTATTAATGTGATTATAGTCTACTACGCAGCACATTCACAAATTATTTTTCATCAAGCTGTATCAGCAATATAGTTTTTCGCCAATATCTCAATTATTTATGGACTGATTTAGACAAAAAATCTCATTAATTTCCTCACCTGTACCGATAACGCTTCCGACGATATATTACTCTCTTCACTGTCATACTCATTAACCGTCGTAGCCGCCGATCTTGTTAAAAGATTTTTTGTATCTGATGAATAATTTATAGGACGATTAATCTTATAATCCGCTGATAAACCCTTCGATTTGCGTGAACGATGTTCACTTTCTTCGCGTCTTAAATCTTCGGGTTTATTAACGTTCTCCAAAGTGAAGGGTATCTTATGAGGTTCATCGGCATAATCTTGTGTAACATCGGTGGTTACATGGGCTGGTGGTAATTGGGCGGCAACTGTATTTAACCAATCAAAATTACCCGTCTGGGCCTTGACGATTTTCGGTGTTGAAGGAGCCTGAGGCAATTGTGTTGTTAAATTGGTCGTTGATGATGTTGCCACTGTTGCTCTCTGTGTTGTGGCATTTGTAACTGTACTATTACTACTACTAGTATTGGTGGTTGTATTTGTTAACGCTGCTTTCAATAAATTAGCGACTGTATTTGTACTGTTTGCATGGAAATTATCGGTAAAATTGGTATAATTTTTTGTTTCTAACGCTGGTAATGCGGTAGAGGTGTCCAATATTTTCAAATCGTTTTTATGATCTAATGTTGATTTATTTTGTATATCTTCCGCCGATCTTTTAACATCTATTTCGTGGTCCTCTTTGTTGGAAGAAAGTACATTATCTTCTTCCTTTCTTTCCTGTTCTGCTTCCATTTGTTCAAGATTTAATTTATGGTTTGTATCCTCTGTGGCATCATACTCATAGTAATATTCATCTTCCTCGTTATTGTTGGTAGGGGCGGGTATTATTTTGTCATTGGTTGCAGTTTCTGTAGTTTTTGGTTCTACATATTGTAGTTTTAAATTTCCCTCTGTTGTCCATGTTACTGTGGAGGTTTGGTAGAGTTTGGTTACCAATTTATTGGCATTATCTTGTTTATTATTGTACTCTATTGTCGCTTCCGGACTTGGATATGTTTGAACGACCACAATTAGGGAAAAAATGAGATCTGAAGAAGAAAGATAGATGTAAATGAAAGAAAAATATTATATTTAAATTAAAAAGTAAATAAATGATATAATTAAATACAATATTTATTATTATATTCATTAATTTAAGATTTTTTTTAATTTTCATTTTCAAACCTTTAACAGGATATCATACTTACTACTCATTAATGTTATCCAAAACCAATGTGACCACCAATAGAAGGTCATGATTCAGCTTGATAAGTGATGACCTCAATGTTGAAATGAACTATAAAGAAATTAAGAAAAAAAAAGACAATACTTATTAAAATGATTCATTAATTGGCTATATAATAAATATAAAATTCTGCTAAATAAAAAAAAAAAAAACGCAACTGCATCATCAACCAACTTAAAACAAAATGTCATCATCAGTAAACAAAATTATTTAAAGTTACATTTGAAATATGTCAAATTTGAATTCATAAAAATGTTACAAAATTAAAGGCCTGCAAATAAAATTCCATCTGTTTAATGCATAATGTATAAATAAAATTTGTTTATGGTTTGAAAATTTTATTTAAATATACTAAGAGTGGAAACAGTTTTATATTATTACAATTTGAACCGTATGCAGTTTACAAGGCTTAATTGTTTTAGTTGAAGTAGGGGTATTCACAATAAATAAGGGAAGTTTTGTGGTAATTGATTGAGTCATATATTATAGCTAAAAATGGAATTTTAATTAGAATTCATTGGAGAATATTAATGAGTAATAAATAAAATGAATTTATATATTATTAAATCAATTAAAACTATAGTCTACTAACAGTCCACACTTTAGTCTACTTTATATTAAATACTTTAGTATAGTTTATATACAAAATTAATTTTTTGTTTATACTCATGTGCGTTAAGGTTACATGTAGTCTAATCTATAGCGAATAATCTAGTATACTATGAAGACTGTAGACTATTCTATAGTCGAGACTATAGTTTAGCTTATATTCAAGATAATAGTTCAGTTTATAGTCATTTCTGTAAGCTAGCCTATAAGCCAGACAACAATCTACTCTATAATCAATACTATAGTCTATTCTAAAGTAATGATCACAATATAGTATGTAGTCAAAGCTATTCTGTAGTATATATATATATTCTATAAACTATAGTCTAGTAATAACCTATAGCCTATTCCAAAGTCGAAACTGTAGTCTGCTCTGCAGTCATGGCTCCAGTTATTATATAATCTAGTTTATTCCATATAATCTAGTAAATACTTCAGTAAGGTTATAGTCAAGGCTATAGTCTATGCCATAGTTCCTCCTATAGTCTATTCTGTAGTCAATACTGTAATTCATTCTGTAGTCAAAAGTATAGTATATTTTATAGTATGTTTTATAATCAAGACAATAGTCGATTATATAGTATTTCTATTGCCAAAATTATAGTCTTTATGTAGTCAAATCTACAGTTTTTCTATAGTCAATACTATAGTCTTTCTATAGTTTCTATTTTATAGTAAAGACTATAGAATGTACTATTGTCTATTTTACAGTCAAATATAGTCTTTCTGCTGTCAAAATTAAAGTTTTCTATAGTCAAGATTATAGGCTTTTTATAGTCAATATTTTAGACTTTTATAATCAAGACTATAGTATATTCTATAGTCAAGACTATGGTCTATTCTATAGTCAAAACTATATTCTATTCTATAGTTAAGACTATATTGTATACTCAAGACTATAGTCTATTCTTTAGTTAAAACTAAATAGAAAGACTATAGTATTTTTATTGTCAAAACTTTAGTCTTTTTATAGTTAAACTATAGTCTTTCTATATACAATACTATATAGTCTTTCTATAGTCAAAACAATAGTATTTCTGTAGTCAATGTTATAGTCTTTCTATAATCAAAATTATAGTCCTTCTATAGTCAAAATTAAAGTTTTACTATAGTCAATGTTATAGAATTTTTATACTTAAAACTGTAGTCTATAGTATAATCAAGACTATAGTATATTTTATAGTTTAGACTGTAGTCCATTCTATAGTCAAGACTATAGACCATATATTGCCAAAACTATGGTCTTTCTATTGTCAAAGCTATAATATTTCAATAGTAATATTTTATAGTCAAAATTATAGTCTTTATAACGTCGAAAGTAAAGTCTTTCTATAGTCAATATTATAAACTTTTTACGTCAAGAGGTTAGTTTATTCTGTAGTCAAGACTATATTATATTCTAGTATATTTTATAGTTAATACTTTAGCTTTTTTTATAAGCAAGACTATATAATATACTATTTTCATGACTATAGGCTATAGTTTATTATCAAGGCTATAATCCTTAATTAAAACTGCGCATAATTTATAGTAAAAAAACTTCTTTACCGTAAATATTATAAATACCCCTAATACTTAGCTCATATGTTTGATGCGCAATTTAATCGTATGCATTAAGTCATTCATTCACATGTACTGAGGTGTAAATCAATTTAAAATATGTCGCAAATATTTCAAATTAATTCCAATGGTGGAACAATACAGTAGTCGTCATGGCATTTGCATTAATACAAGTTTTAAAAATGTTTTTCATGTGTGTAGGAATCCATGCGTATTTTAATTCAAAGTTTTCTCATTTATTGTAAAATACTTGTTCGCATTGTAGTAGATGGCTAAAATATTCATTTTGGCAACAGTGTGTATCGGAATATGATTTAATAAGCAAAAGGTACGAAGATATAAAGGTATTATTAACATTATTATTATGTTATTATTATCAATATTATGTAAAGGTCATGTAATAATTACCTACATACCTATCTATACGTTAATGTTAATAATAACAGTTAAGTGTGAATATTTATGTTTAAAACAGTGGGTTCAATTAAAAATATATGGTAGTAACTAATAATAATAAATTTTTTAAATTATTAGAAAAATATACTAATGTTTATGTGGCACCATTAACAAATATGTTTTAAATTCAGAATCTGAAATTTAACTATTTTCTGTGAATTTTATTACTTCATATAGATTACAAATCTTCAAATGCCATTAGTTACAAAGATAAAACCATATTTGTAATATTCATGTTCAAACACCTTTAAACATAATTGTCTCCAAAATAAATACTTAACATGCACATTTTTTTTGTTTTGTTAAACCAACAAGTCATTTTTTATAATAAACACCAAAATACAAATGTATGTATATTCAAATTACATAAATTGGTTTATACGGTTAACCAAACAATATAAAACAGCTGTATACAATCAAAAATCAATTTGGCAATATTAGAAAAAAACATACACCAAAATGTTTGATATATCGTGATAACATAAAAAATACATATGTATGACATATATAGACCAGTTTTTTTCTTCATCACAGAATTGGTAACATTAACATTAAGCAATAAAGAAAAAGCAATAATTCATTTAAATTTAAAATATTTTAATCGACATCAATTTATTTAAAATAACTTAATTTCAATTTAAATGCTAATTGTATTTTAGCATAATATTAAAATTTGAATTAAATAATAAATAAGATCTTGTATTTATAGCGATTTTCATTTAAATTTGCAAAATATTTAATTGTGTACATCTGGCAATTAGAATTTGTGTGTGTGTCTAGGCTAATCTTCAACTCTTTGCCTTAACTATGGGTAATCTGGCAATATTTAGTTTTTTTGCGCGTTTTTATTATGGCCGTTTGCTAAATTATTGTTAAGGTTTATTCAATGAAATAACAAAAAATAAATCGTGTATTTTATAAATTTATTTACATATTTATTCATTAAGTGTAGTAGTTAAAGGAGTATATGAAGGTTTTTCAGAAAATATGTGTTAAAGTGTTGAAAAATTTGTGTAAATATTTGCCAAAATTATGTAAATTAAGCGAAACCCTGGGGCTCCACTAGCAAGTTGTTTGTTATTGTTTTGTTGTGAAAGAGGAAGTGGAAGAATAAAAATAAATTAGTGTTGTTGTTGGTTAAATTAATTGATATTTAGTGTTTGAGTGTGAGTTTGTTTGACAAGTAAAGAAGCTGCCTGTGGTGAATAATTACATTATTAATAATAGGTAAAATTGAATTTGTGTGTTTTGTAAAAAATAAAATAATTATTCTTTAAAAAAACTGGGATATTCAATATTAAAATATGGTAAATTTAAAATCAGTTAGAAATGTGGAAAAATGTAAAAAAAAGAAATTATAAAAAATTGGTAAAACTGATTTTCCGGGATCAGGAATGTAGTATATATATACGACTTATTTTAATAAATATTGATCTATTGATGCATTAAAATATTTATAAGTATATTAATAGCCTAAAAACCACTTAATATTTAATAGAAAATGTGTTAGTTAGGTAAGAAAATTTGTTGTGGCTTCTGATCCCATTAAGATCCCATTTTGAGATTTATGAACTACAACGAAAAATTCATTGTAAACATCATGTCAAAAAATAATGAAAATTAAAAGACCCCTTTTCAGAATACCCTAGGGGTAAAGGATATTTTTCATTTTAGAGCTCCTTGCATTAGAAAGGTGTGTAACTTTTAAGATTTTATGACAAAGAGGAATATCAGTCCTTTCCATTGATAAAAACGGATGATACAATTAAACGTTATTGAACCTTAATCTTTCTTCATTTTTGACAAAAATGCCCGATGTGTCTCAATTTACAGGTCAATAAAATATGAACCGTAAACTTTATGGAAATGATTTGTACGCCATAAAATGCACGATAATATACCCCCAATTTAAAAAATTGAAGATGATAAATTTTTAAAAGTTTAACTTTGAATCAAAATTTTTTGGAATTACCCGTTTTTAAAATAGAGTTTTGTTAATGAACAACTTTTTTATGAAAACCTGTTTGGTCTGATTTAAATTATACATGTTGATGATAGAGATATGGACGAGTTTAAGTTTTGAATTTGGACTATATAAGCCTACCGTGTAGAGGACAGTTTGATAACAAAGTCACCTGTGTTGTCGTTTTACCCCATTTATTGACGACTATATTAAGAGAATGAACTGAATTGTCATACTTCGAGCCATATTTTCGATATATCAAGCGAAAATGTCGTGTTTTTAACCAAACACATTGCATGTTGGATGTCAATTATCATCAATATCTATTTTTAAACATAATTTATGACCAGATGAATAAAAGCATTATGAAAACCATTAATAACAAGTTCGAGCGCTATATTTGGCAGTGTCGAATCATTTATACGCTTCACCACCTTATCGACAAATAATAAAATTTATGCCTTAAAGTGTGCTTTCATATTTTCACATTTATACTTAAAAAAATAATCTAAATTTTATTTCCAAATCCAAATTTCTATCATAGCAAGTGTTGCTTCCTTAAAAAAAAAACAACAATATAAAACAGCTGTATACAATCAATACTAAATTTATATACATATGTTTGTTTGTGATATCAGATAACATTTAAGCAAAATGTTTGTATAATGCAATAAAAAAATATATAAAAAATATTTTAAACAAAAAAACGAGTACACTGAAAATATTCATTCGGCGAATTAGGATTTCTATTCTTAAATAATATTAATAATATTGCATTCTGACGTCACTGATGTAGATATATGCTTATACAAAAAACTACAACATTAAGTCGTTGCAAAATCCCCAAATATACATAAGAAATGATTAAGTGTATGTACAAACAACTACTGCTTGCTTATACAAAAAATAACAACACTGAAAGCAGTGATGTCAAATGGAGGAAATTTTCCGTTTTTGAGGTAATTTTTGAAGAAAGTTTTAAGCGGAGGAAAAAATAGAGTGAATTGTAATATCTGCCAAAATAAAGGGAATGTTTAAATTGCATAAGATTTTTTCAATAAACGACTAAAAATAAAAAAAAAATAAAATGCAATATAATGAATGGATTTTTTTCGAACTTGGTATTTTTCGAGGTTTAAAAATATTTCTTTGTGATCATTAAAATTAAACAAAATTATTTTTATGTAGTGTTTTATTTACTTACAAACAAAAAATAAACTTTTTGTTAATTTTTTATTACAAATAGCTATTTCAAGAAGGAGGGAAAGTACCAGGGAACACTTTTTTGAAAATAGGTAAAAAAGGGAATTTTTCCCAAAATAGAGGAATTTTTCCTAAATTGTGGTTGGCATCACTGACTAAAAATCATTGCAATGCTTTTTATATATATTTGTGTATGTATATTTTTAATACTTTTTTCAGATTTTTGCCTATAACTCGGTTGTTTATGGACCGATTTGGTAATTCAAAAAGTAGAAATTTTAGAAAAATCTTAAGCTTATATAGAATCTTCACAAAGTCCAAAAATGCATTTTTAGCGATATCTCACTTACTAATGAATCGATTTTGTTAATTTCTTCCGGAAAAACATTCCAAAAAGGGACTCCGAATTTTTTGTGAAAAAACTAAAAAATTATCTGCACCATTAATGGATCGATTTCATTGATTTTCATTAGCATCACTCTAAGGAATATTCCCTATAATTTGATGTACAAGACATATATAACCGTTTAATAGGACTTTCTAAAAACTTATTTCAGCAGAAAGACGGACATCGTTATATTGACTTCCCTATCAATAAAGATCTTAGATGAATATTGTAGAAATTACAAACGGAATGACAAACTTATATATGCCCTTTACACCTGTCTTGAAGTTTATAAAAAGAGATTGCTGTAGCTGAAGTGACTAGCGCGCTTAACTATCCAACAAGGAATAGTGATGTTGTTGGCCTGGGTTCAAATCTCAACAGAACCCATTTTTTAAATATGGTTGACGATAATGTGCATGACTATGCCGCTCAGATTGTCTTGCAGGATTTTAGTGCCCTTTGTTCAAAAAAGTCATCAATATTTGTTCGGAGTTGTCGTCTTTGTGTCGTCGAGGACCACGTGAAATCATAAGACAGCGTCGATAATGTCTACCCGACTCGGACTACTGGTGCAATAAAAATTATTTTAAACTGACGAATACCGCACTTTTTTTTATTAAATTCTGAAACATTTTGGCCCTTGTGTTAAGTTGTATATAATATTTAATGAAATGAGCAGGATAGATGAGGTTCCACATTACAATTAATTGGATATCTGATTGAAGATTGCATATTCAGCATTAATTTTCAAGTATAAATAGACTACTTAATCTAGTAGAATCAAATGATGGACCACGGTGTTATTCTCTCCCCCATATGATTACAGGGGACCGATAGCTTAATTGGGAATATTGAGATATTGACTAAGTCGTTTCGATTTACATCGTGTTTGAAATTTAAATATTTCGATTAGCGTCGTTATGATTTCGATTTGCGTTGCTATATAAAGAGTTTCATAATTCCTAATAACTGGTGTAAAGGTATGGAAGAAAATTTTAATGGAAAAAAATGGATTAAATTGTCTGTGTTAAGTTAGTAAAACAAAATAGAATTTATATAAGTATTTTAAGAATTTCATCTCTTTTTACAACTAATACTCCTTATTTATTAAACATTAACTTCTTTTCTGTTCGAATATGTTTATTCTCAAACCATTTGTTAAGAACACAGTGTAAATACAGAACGGGGCCCTAGTGTACATGTTTGTTACGGCAATTGTAAGTTCAGTGAAGTTTTGTATTTCCTACTCTCTTTTCATACAAATTAGAAGAGACAATTAATATTAATGATTATCTAAGAATTCACGAATGAATATGACCTTTTAAATTTGAGCTTTCGATGATACGTTAAGAAACTTGTTTCTTACTTATATATTTGGTTAAACTTTTGATGAAATTTATTATCTTTGAAACAAACTCTCACAAACAATATGCGTGGGAACTAATTTTATACAAAAAAAAAAAAAAAAAAAAGACTTTAATAAATGCTAAAGCATTCATTAATAAAATATTCACTAAATACTAATTTTAAATACAAATATAAAGATAAAATTTTAATATTTTGTTTTTAAAAGCTTGTTTCAAGTAGTTATTGAAATAAATAAAAACAGGATATTACTGATATTTCTGGAATGTTGTAAAGTAAACACTTTATATGTAATTTTTAAATTTAAATTATAAAACCTCATTTCCTTAAAATAAACTAGTAAATTTCTAGTATGAGTAAAAACATTAAAATATATTTCATTTTATTTTATTTATGTATATTACTATATTTGTAAAGTTGATTTATTTTATTTAATATACATTTTGCAATATTTATATGATCTTTTATTACCTTAAATTGCCCTTAAAAGGTTAAAGGCTTTAAATTGCAAAAATTGTATATTTTCTGTTTAAAAAACTACAAATCCAAAAGCCAACATCTTCTTCCCTTTAACAGTCAAATTTGAGCATTAAAAAAATAAATTTTATATTCTCTGTCAATTTAATGATGATGACATGACACCCACAGTTTTTTAATATTGTTATTTAAGGAAAAAAGTTCTCATTATACAATTCAAGTCTATTGTTTCATTCTCTTGGATGGGTGAGGCAAAAAAACAAGATTCTGACCGTATAATTTTTTTTTTTCACATTGCCATCACATATTTCTACTCTACACTAAGTCATGTGTTATCGAATAAAACGTTTGTAATGCTACCAATTTTGTTCAGATCTAGCTATTAGGAGATAATATATTTTTAATCATTTAGAAAAAACCGTTTACTATAATTATTACTAAGAAGCTAAAAACTAAACTTTTGGGTTAGAATATGATCATATAATCGTTTCTAAATAATTACATGACAAGTCACTTCCCACACTATTTCTTAACGACTTTTAACAATATTATTGGCCATTTCTTAGTAATTATTTTCATTTTTATCATTAAAAAGTATTTATTGTAATCTAAGTAGAGAAGAATATTTAACTAAACAAAACTAACATTCATGTAACTTTAACAAAAAAATGATTATTTTTTTATGTTTTTTTTATTATTATCTTAAAATTGATGTCTCTATTATTTTTTAATATTTTGTTTTATACATTTGTGGTTTTAATTTTCTATTTTTGGGTTAATTGTTTACTCATGAATGATCTACATTTATATTTACACTGGGTACTTAATAATAAGTACTACTGCTGTTTATGTCTATAGTATACATTGTTTAGTTATTAAGTTGATAATATCTTATTACTTTATTATTGCAAATTGTAAGTAAATTAATGTGTGTATAATGAAATGTGCATATCTATCTCTTATTAATGTCTATTTTATGTTAAATAGGATAATGAAAATAGGAAATTGTGATTAAGCCATATCAAATGAAATTTTAATATTTATTGAGGTCAATTTGCAATTGTAATTAATTTGCTTAGTATGTCAATATTAAGAAGTTAGAATACAAATATTTAAAGAGGCATATTTAATTACATGCTGTTACAATGAAAAATCACTCGAGAAATGACATAGTGTAGGTTATAGGCCTTCATGAGAACATCATAAATCAGTTTTAAAAATTTGCAATACACCATCATAATTTCGGGTTATTCTCAAAAAAATGTTTTTGGGTAGGTTCTTGTATAAATGTATTTATAATTCTGTTATTCTTTTGTTTATCTTTACTTTTAAAACTTTGGTTTATTTTAATCAAATGTTTAAAGCAAATTTTCAAGCAACTTCTAGAAAAAATTCCACAATTTTTCGAGTTTAACTGCGATTTACTACAATTTTTTCTATAAGAGCCTCTGCAACGATGCAATAATGTTTAATGGCATTTTTGTTCTGGACATAACCATGTTTAGAATTTTTAAATTGAGCAAAAACTGTAGCACTTATTCGATTTTATCTGTAATAATTTTCTAAAATTTTAATTTAATTCTCAAAAAGTAAAAACCAAGTAAAAAATATAAAAAAGGTTTAGAAAATGCTTACTAACTTTTCAAGTTTTTAAGAAATTTATACAGGGATATCTAGTTTTATTCTAAACAAAATAGCATTTCATACTTTATAAACAAATATATGTAGTTTTTTAGAAAAAATCAAAGAAATTTACATAAAAGCCAAAATTTCGGAAAAAAAAGGAAAATAAATTTAAATATGGTGAATAATTAATTATTTAATTTGAGTGTATATAAAAGATGGTAATATAGTTAAAAACCTACGTCCTTCTGCTTTAAAAATCAATTTAAGAATCTTAAATTGGCTTAAAATTTGTGAAGCTGCGAGTTCTATAGTGCAGGAACTACCCAAAAAAACGGTTTTTTCGCAATATCTCGAAAATTAGGGGGTGTTTCGAAATTTTTTAAAATTGTTTTAAGATGTGCTAAAGAAGTTCTATAAATCACATTGGATCGTTTCTATATATAGATATAGATAACCTAACTTATGTATGGACATTTAACTGATTCTCGCAAAAGGAAAATGGCCATGAAAGTCTTAAAATTTTGTAGGAATAATTATGCTATTAAATTTCTCATTCGAGGAAGGGGAAGTAGTCAATTTAGTTTAATAAAATAAATAGACTTTTCAATTTAGTAATCTTTCGATTATCATTTTAAAGCCTATGCACAATTATGTAAGGTAAGGTGTGCGTTCAAATAAAATATAACATATAACTCCTACTGTCGTTCATTTTCAAATAGTCGAGTTCGTAAAAATCTCTGACCCTGATCTCTACTTGTCTTATTTACTTCTACTTTGTAGTTCCATCCACCTCGATTTAACATGATATAATATTAGCAGTATATATTTTCCAACAATAATCTTCGAAATATCCAAATCAATAATATTTGGATGAAATTTTATGAATCTTTCTAAAATACTCTGATAACACAGTGAAACAAGAAATAATTGCCTCTATGATTCCAAAGCAAAATTAAATTAAATACATGTAGACTAAGGAATCTTTAAAATAGTTTTCGATTTTTTGGAGCACTTTTTGACTATGATTTTAATCATCTAAATTTTTTAAGTCAAAATGTTATTTTGTGTAGTTGTTGTTTTCAAAAGACATATTTTTTCATTTGTTTTTGTACAGAGCATTCGGAATCTTTTTTTTTGGAATGTTTTTTCGAAAGAAATGAACAAAATCGGTTCATTTGTAACTGCGATATCGGTCAAAACGTATTTTTGAACTTTGTGAAGCTTCTATATAAGATTCAGATTTCGTTTTTGTACAAATATGTTATAAATATTTTTCTAAAATTTTGTTTTTTGAATTACCCATATCGAATCATAAACAACCGAGTTATAGGCAAAAATCTGAAAAAAATGATTAAAAATATACACACACAAACAAACTTATACAAAGAGCATTGCATGACTTTCAGTGATTTTGTTTTTTGTTAAGCAAGCAGTAGTTGATTGTACTCGTATATACATTAGCGTTGTCAATTATTCGACATTGAAGTTGATCGAATAAAATTTCATAATGTTTTTAATTATTCGTGTGATCGAAATAAATTTGAATTTTTTGAGATTAATCGAATGAATAAGGAATAAAAAAGAATGTTCGAATAATTAATTACAAGTTAAAAAATGCAAAAAGTAGTATTTTTTAAATCAATTCTTGGTTTTATTAATATAAAACAAACCTAAAAATAACAATTCATTAACATTTTAATTAAAAAAAAAAAAAATCAAAAAATTGAGACCATATTCAAATTATAGACAAATTATATAATGAAATTAAATTTCTTTTAAAATTATCATTTATAAAGACCATAATTAAACATTTTGGCTTTAAAACGATTATTGTCTTTTTTTATAAAAACAGATGTGTGGAAGAAATCCTCTCACTTGTTATTAATGGTGACAATATACAGCATTAAAAGCAAATCTAGTTTTTTTGTTCTTTTTAGATTTTTATAAATAAATTCAGTGATCATCAATATTGTTAAAATCAATTTTTTCACTTTTGATATTATTTACTGATTGATTGAGTTCAGTTAACAAACTATCGCTAGACATTTCAGATTCTGTGCTTGCTTCCACATCACTTGAATCATGAAAATAATTTTTGAAATAAATAATAGGTGAACAATTCTCAAAAAGCATTTGCATATACTTTTGTTTCACTTTTTGTTGAATAAAAAAAAAAAAATAATAATATGCGCTGGAAATTTTACAGAATTTAATAATAACTTATACGCCTCCCATTTATTCTAACTTTAAGACGTTTGATTAAATCTTTAGAAAAGCTATTCTATTTTTTCCAAATAATACTGAGTGTACTTGAAAGGTTTTAACTCAAAATATATTAGAACGTGGTTCACACATTTATATATCAATTTTCAATAATTTTCAATAGGATTTTCCAAGTAAACAAAACTTTTTACACTTATAATTTGAAAAAGGCATAATAATTTAACAAAAACTCGTTTTGAAAAATTATTCGATTAATCGTTAACAATTGATAGAATAATTTTTTATTCTAAATTTAAAAATTTTGTTCGTTCGGAAAAAATAAACATTTGTTCCTCAAATAATCGAATAATTTCTATTCGAATGACAACAATAACGTTTTTTAGTAGACAATAGATTCTATGCTTCTATTTATTAGACGCATTGCAATGACTTAGTGTTGTTTTTTGATAAGCACATACAAACACACGTATATAAATTTAGTAGCCATCAAAAGCTATCAGTGTGTTGTTGCTTTTTTTAAGAAAGAAACGTTTGAAAGCATACTTTAAGGCGTAAATTTTATTATTTATAGATAAGGTGGTTAAGATGAAGGCACAGACGAATATAGCGCTCTAATTTGTTTACAGTATTACTAGTCTTATACAATTTTACTTTACTTTTTACCTTTTAGATACAATTAAAAAAAAAAAGATATGATGAAAGGTATATCTTTGGAGATGAACATAAAGTATAAAATACGCCAAATTTGTCAATAGTGTTTTTTGTTTAGACCCTTCTGAATTTGAAAATTTTTCACAAATTTTTACAAAATAATTTGATAAAGTTAATTATTTAAAAAGTAAAATATATCATTTGAAATTTAAATTTGGCAATTTATTTTAATAAATAATTGTTTAAAGTATTCTTTTTTTTATAAATTTTAATTAACATTTTTTTATTTCTTAATACGTATTTAGTTATTATTTATATAGTTGCATGATCTTTCAAATATTGTAATGATTATTAATTTGTTTGAAATTGGTTTATTTTTAACTTAGTATCGATTTTATATAACAATAATATTTACTTAGTAAAAATTTCACTTTTTACTTTAATAACACTATGCGACAAATTTTGGGTCATCAAAAATTGTCTCAATGATTCCAATTCAAAATGAAAGTATATCATCAGATTAATTAAAGCTAAAAAGGATTTTTCAAAGTTACTTCGAATTTCGATTTTATGGACTCTTAAACTTCGTATACTTTGGAGCACTTTTTTTTATTATGTACGTAAATAAAATGCTTTAATCAGTAAATTTCAGTGTATATATACATATAATAAATACTCATATTATTTTACAGAGTACAAAGCTTCTCTAAGATATTATGTAATATTTTAATTAAATACTTTTCATACTTTCATAACAAGATTTTATGCAATAAATGAGTAGTGACATTATTCAAACGATTTAACTGATATTTTGCACATATGTATGGTACATTCTCCAAAAGAAAATATAGGACATAAAATTAACAAAAGAGTCACGCCCACTTTTTGTAAATAATTTTTTTTGAAAGTTTATATGAAATTTAGCATATACATCAGTTATTTTTTGGAGAAAACTATGGCCTTAAATATAAGTTGGATGCCACGCCCCAGTTTTCGGTAAAAATCTTGATCCTACAATTCACATAAAATTTGACATACACAAGGAATAGAAAATATTGTATATAATATACAATATTTAATCTGTATGGGTCTTTTTGCCCACTTTTATTATACTGTAATATTTTATTTACCACTGTCATCAAAATGTTTATGAAATTTGATTACTATGAAGCAAAGCAACCCTTTCTTAAAAAGGAAGTGGGCGTGGCATCCAGGCAGTACTTTATACAAGTATATACATATGTACTATTATTAATTTTAATTGGTTCAGTATTTTAGTAATAAGGTCAAGTCTAATAAAGTAAATAATATTATGACAAAAGTGAGCGTAAAAAGGGAGTACCATCCAGCAAAAATCAAGTATAATAATGCTAGTAATCCATAAAACAACAACATACAATAACATTTGAATTAAACAATTTAAATGATTTTTATTTCCAATCACATTGAATAAAAAAATAAACCGAAATTCGAACTAACTTTGAAAAATCCTTTAGGGATTTTGCTAGACTACTGGTACGCTTTCATTTTTCGTTGGAATTATTGAGGCAATTTTTTCTTGTGGCACTGTGTAATCTTTGAAAAATTTTAAATTTCAATAAACCATTCATACATTTGTACATAAGTGTAACAAAATTAGTATTTTAGTTGTATCTCAAAAAGAAAGTAAAAACATGTCAAATAAAATTGTTAAGAAAATATAAAAACAAACAATATAAAATAATAATAGTAATAAAAAATTGTCAAAAATTTTCAATAACAATTGTGTATAAAAATCGCATGTTGTGTACATTACATATAAAAGATTTTCCTTTTTTTATTTCTTTACTTTTCTTTGTACCCTAAGTACAAAGAAAAAATAAAATCAATTACAAAATCGTCAAAACACGTATAAAGTCTTGTGAAGTTACAGAAAGGGAAAATGTAAACTTTTGATAGACAAGAAGGGTATAAGACGAACATTAAATAACTTGGATAATATTACACTACAAAAATATACGAATAATAAAAACTTTTTGATGGAATAAAAAAAATGGTTTGCCAAAAAAAGTTCAATTTCTATTGCGAGGGGTTTAGTAGTTGGTTTGTTTTTGTATCTTGCTAAGTGCATAACAAATAATAATCAAAATAATTATTGTTAACATAAGTTCAATTGAAATTATGGGAATTTCGTTTTGTTAGTCTTATATTTTTTTTGTTTTTGGCACAACAGTTATATTAGTTTATTTAGTTGTTTAAATTATCAAATAAAAGTTTAGTTTATACGAGTACAGTACATATGTTTTTTTTTCTTTGCAGTAAAAGTTTATGGAATTTATTAATAGTACTATGCATAGAAAACAACTAGAAGTCCAACTCTTTTAATTCGCTCAGGAAAAAAATTACTCTGTTAAAAATTGTTCTAACACATACAAAAAATTTAGTTTTTTGACAGCTGAGTTAGGTTTTTTGAGAGTTTTTTTTCTATGGTACTATGCAAAGTATATTAAGTAGTCCGACCCTCTATTTTCGACACATATATGGGTGTCGCGTAAAGTTAAAAAATCAGTAAACTAAGAAGAAAACACAAAACTTTTGCATGCAAATCTTCGAATTATTAAGCATTTTTACGCGTTATTACACTTGCTCACATAATTTTATAATTTTTTAAAAAACTGTTTAAACACTTTTATTTATTTTTTTTGCACAAACGAAGAAAAATAGTTTTATTTATTTTTGACATTTTATTTTGTTTATTTTAGAAAAGGGTTTCTATTTATTTTATTTTGTAGAAAAGAGTTTCTATTTTTGGTATTGAAAATTCAAACAAATTTAAGTTTAAGCTATTTTTATAAAATTCTGTGTATGTTGGGAAAATAAAAAAAAAACACCAATACATTTGAGTTTTTATTATTAATACATACATAGAGTTAGGTATTTCTCACTCTTAGAGCTAGGTACATCCGTCAAAGAGTAGTCCAACTCTTGTATATACTTTTTTACTATATATAACAATATCATATCATATCATATCATATCATATCATATCATATCATATCACATCATATATCACATCATATCATAATATCATAATTAGTTTTAAATCTTATTAGATAACAAACACTGTTCTTAATACTTTTCACTATTTTAAATAGTTCTTTATTTTAATTGTTTTGTATGCATATCATTATGAAAAAAGAACCTCATTAAAAATTTTAAAATTAGTTTGCAAAAATTTTGTAGTAGTACAATTTTCCTTTGTTTTCAAGATCAACAATGCAATGAAAGGAAACTTAGATTTTCTTTATTTTTTCCTATTCATTTTAAGTATTACATGTACGAGTGAATATCATATCTATGGATATGATAATATTTAATTTGTAAAGGTGGTATTTCAAGTTGCTCGCGTGCCTTTTACCATAAAAAGCAAGACTACAATTGTTTAGAAAATAATGAAATATCAGCAAGACCCTTCATTTAGTAGAAAGTGACATTGGGTGGGAATTTCTTTGTTATTAACATTAAATGAAAATAAAAACTTATTCTATAATTACCATATATAGGTACATTCGTATAGAGTTTGTATGTTGTATTTAAACAGAGAACGCCATTGCAAACAGAGAATTGCATTGCTGATAAACAAAACCAAAAAATATGCGAAATAATAAAATAAAATTTTGCTAGACTTCAAATGAACCAAACTGATAGTTATTTATCCGTTTCAGACATTTCAGGATTTCTTACAGCATATTTCTGAATATTTTGTTTCTAACAGCAAATTTTTGCATATTCTGGTCTAAGCTGCATATTTTGTCATATTTTCATAGAAAATTTTTATTTTAGAGCTTAATACAGTAATTTCTATGGCATGTTTTTGCATATTTTACACATAAAAGCATAATTTTGCATATATTGGCTAAGGATTAAAATTTTGCATATTTTAAAGTTAAATGAAAATTTTTGCATATTTTGCACGAAATAGAATTTTTTTACATATTTTTTTTTCACTGTCATATACGTTTTTCAAATCCGTTTTCCTAATAATTTTCATGTTATAAATTGATATACATTTTGCAATTTCCTATTACAATGTATTAGCTTTGAATGTTTTTAAGTGCAAAATAATAGCAATTGCTAATCAAAATAAAGTTCTTTTTTTTAGCAATTTCGAATCGAAATAAAGTTATTTTTGGATGGAAAGTTAGATAATTAAAAAAATTTACTAAAAAACTCAAGGACATATTTTTTAATCTTAAGAGCATATATAGGCCATTATCAAAAATTTTGATTTTATATTATTTTGATTTTATTATTAAAATCACGATTTTATTTTTGAAATTATGTGCTCATCGAAGTGCTCTCTCAATAAAAACATTGATTGATGCGATGTGTGGGAAGTGGCGTCGTCTTGCTGAAACCAAATGTCGCCGAGATCACGAACTTCAATTTCAGGCATCAAATAGAAATATGGACCGATGATTCCACCGGCACACAAACCACACTAAACCGTTGTTTTTTCTGGATGAAGTGGAAGTTCTTGAATCTCTGCAGGTTGTTCTTCGTCTCAAATGCGGCAATTTTGTTTGTTTACATACCCATTGAGCCAGAAATGGGCCTCATCGCTGAATAAAATTTGCCTCGAAAACGTCGGATCTTCTTGGAACTTTTTAAGAGCCCATTGAGTGAAGCGACGTCGCTTAGGAAGGTCGAGGGCCTTCAGTTGTTGCACAAGCTGTATTTGGTACGCTTTCAATTTAAGATCCCGACGTAAAATGTGCCAAGTAATTCTATACGTCAGTCCCAGTTGCTGCGAAAGGCACCGAATCGACTCTCCACGGTCTTCGTGCACACTCTCAGCTACGGTCGCTATATTTTCTTCACAGCGTGCTGGACGTGGTCTATTCGGTCGAATATTATCCAATAATGAATGCTGGGTCTCAAAATGGGTGATGGTGTTGCGAATAGTACGCTCAGTAGGCCGATTATGTTGACCATAAGTCACAAAACGTGAACATTCCTCACAGAACGTGAATTTTCGTAATAAAGTTGAACGATTTGTAAACGTTGTTCAGGCGTAAGTCTTTCCATTATGAAATGCCAAACAATACTAAACAAAAAAAAAGGCTATTGAAAAAAGTATCTCTACTTGAATCACCCTATAAAATAAATATGTTGGGCATAAAACCCAAAGTCCCTAGATTACACATCTGTATGCATTTTTTTCCTCTACCTGAATTGGACTTTTTGCCGAAAAATCTAGCTTGTGGCCCAGAGTGTGCTCCTTTGATTTTATTGTGTAAAATAACAAAAAAAAAAAAAAAAAAACTAAGTTCACGTAATAATCTATGCTATTCCATTAAAAACTGACTTTTTTTTAAATATTCGCTCTTGTTTTTCAAACTTTGAGACTATCTACTGAGTTGACTATTTAGGGTACATCAATAAGATATAGCGCAAAATACACACAATTGTAACGAGTGTCAATTCCTGTTTCAAAATATGTATTCCGTTGAGGGGCACAAAAAACCCGCCCAAAAAACCAAAAAATTTTAAAAATTAAACATTTTTGTCATCAAAATTCGACTGCCCTGTATGTAATTGTTGCATAATAACGAAAAAGGCCTACAAAGTCTGATTAGTTTAGCCCGATTAGATCGAATGATATCAAAATGTGGAAATGCTGAAAAAAAGTGTAGAAGAATGGGAAAAAGTTAAGTAATTTTACGCTCTTTTTCTAAATTTTTGAACTTTGAACAACAATCATGATTATAAAATGAAACCTATGGTGCTAAAATTTTGCACTCCATTAGTTCCAAGTCTTTTGTGTATTCAAATCTGTAACCAGTTTGTTTAAGATGGTATTACCACCAAAAATTATTAATATTTAAAGTCAGTTTCAGCCAGGTTAAAATTTTTTGATAATGACCTATATTATTTCGATTTTAGTAGCATTTTTATGCTTATAAAAGTTTTTTAGAGCTTATTTTAGGTTGCCCTGTTTATAAATAAACTGAGATATATTTCTGACATTTCTTTGGAAGCTCCTAATTTAGTCGTTAGGTGAATAATATCACTTTGAAGTGATATTTTTCTTCTTTTATTGATGACTAAATGACTAAACCGCCTTTTAGATTGGACATTTCTGTAGATGTTAGATACATAGATATGCTGTTGATATATGCTTTATACCTACACCTCTTTACGCATACTTGTTTACTAGTGTTATACATGATTTTATTATAATTTTAGCAAGTTTTGCGCCAAACTCAGTCGAAATTGTATTTTTTCACATACATTTTTTATGTTTTATTATTCGTACACGTTATGAATAAATATCTGAACGAAGAACTGTATGTACTGTAGTATAAATGTCCCTCTAATAAAAAGGGTACATATAATTGTGGACACAAATGTTGATACTATAAATGAATTTTAAATTTAATTATGAATAATTGTCATGCATCTTGAAGCCATGAAAGGCCTGAGTGATTTCGTCGTTAAAGTTGAGTGAAATAAACTGTCGCATATATTATCTAGCTTAGGAGCTGTTGAAAAGAATCTCTAAAATCCCAACATCGGAATTTAACCACTATGTTGGTTAAATCACTCTTCAAGTAAAAATATAACAAACAGACGAAGATGAATTCTATTCGTAGCTCGAACATCTTTTCAAGAACTTCGGAATGGTTCCTTCATAACCTCTTATCTAGTTTAAAGTAAAGCTTAATTGTCGGTTTTTAATAAATTTTACTGTTGGTAGTTATTTAATTACAAGTCTTAGAAATGTATTCTAAGCGTTTTTCGTAATATTTTATCTTATATTTGAGTCACTTCAATCGTAGGACTACAAGTCACGTCAGTTGAATTGCAAACGATGTTTTTGGGTATCTAAGGCACGAAAAAATTGGCATATGAAATTTTTTGTCATAAATCTCAACTAAAACTTTGTTTAATTTTAATATATTTACATTAAAAATAAAATAAAAATTATGTTATTGTGATATGCCTTCATAAAATTTTCCGATCATTTTCTTATCTCTCCACATTAGTTTTTGAGCAGTATTATCATCTTCGCCACTTATTTTAAAAATTTTGGCAGCCTTGTGCTATCTATTTGCTCTTTATTAGAGATATTTTCATTCCAAGGATTTTTGCACCGAAGATATTTTACATTTACTAATATAACACTGATAATTTTTGTTAAAAAATGGAATTTGTTTTGTACAGATTTGGTTTATGGTTGTCAAGTAATATTAGCTTTAAAAATTATTAACTTTTTCGTGGACAGGCCTTACATTTTGACTTTAATTTAAGGTCTTCAAGTAGTCTCAGTAGAACTGAAATTTAACAGAATTTTGTTTTATTGCGAGTTTACATTTAATCGAAAGTATCCAGTAGTGTCAGATAAAAAAATTATACCAAATATACAATTGTAAGATCCATGGACAGGCATTTGGGGTGCTGGCATAATTTCAATCGTAGGATTTTATCTTGTCTTTCAATTTGTATGTCACAATTTAATCATAATCATAACTTTATTACAATTTATTCAGTTTTTATCTAAGTTGAATTCTTAAAGATGAGATTGATGTAATCTGAGTGTACAAAAATATTATAATTCATTAGATTTTAGTTTATTTTATACTCAAGAATAAACTCCCTGTTCATTGAAATTTCAGAAAAACTTCATGGAAAACAATAAATGTTTGAAAACAAAAAACATCGTGAAAAGAAAATTTGTCCAGTATGAAATCACAATATCAAATGATCAGATATTGAATTTACATACATATATCCTAAAATATGAAATTAAATTTAAAAAGAAGAAAAATAATATATTGTTTTTTTTTGTTTTCCAATGATTCTGAATAATATTTAAACATATTATTGTACGCATTAATTTCCATAGTTTTGTTTAATGAAAAATTAATGCTATTTTCCAGATTTCCATACAATGCATTTTATTCAAGGTATTATCTATCAGAAGCTATTTTACATCTTTCTGACAATTTATGGATTTAGTTCCAAAATCACTTTTTTTTTTGGCTAGAAACAAATCAAATAATTTTTGATACATTGTTCTGAAGAAAAGCATATTTCAGCTAGGGCGTTCTGAATCGAGGTAAACAAATGCAGCGGGTAGGGCAAAACTTCTCACAGCCTTAATTTTTAACTGGTCACACAATATAAGGCAGAGCCGTAATTGAATATTCTGGATTCGAGTCTGGTGGCATATTCTGATCGTTTTTCGTTCAATGACATCTTCTAGTGGATCAATTGTGTTCAGTTAAAGTTTCCCGTCATTGTTCCAGTAGGTTTTAACGGTCTATTATGTATGGGACCTTCCTGGTCCCAAAAAATACAGAACATAACTTTTGCGACAGGGATATTCGGCTTTGGAGTTGATTTTCCCAGCTTTACGTATAATTTTTGCGCTTTAAATTATCATAGTGGATCCATTTGCCATCGCCCATTACAATTCTATCTCTTGGCTTTAGTTCGTATGGCATCCAATTTCGATGCTTTTTGATAAATCATAGTGTATTTAAACGTGCGGAAATTATTGCTTGATCTACTCCCAACGATTCTAGAAGCATTTTCTGCGTTTAGCACGAGTCTTAATCGAGTTTTTTTTGGATGTTTGGAATGTTCCTTCGAAATCGTTAGTTTTAAATCGTTTAAACTACTCACAAGTTGCCTAAGCTAAAGCATAATCCATAATAAACTTTCACCAAAATAAGATGGTTTTCCGCAGCGGTTTTCTTCAAAAAATTATAGTAAATTAAAATCTCTCGCAAATGCTTCTTTTTTGTACGAAACACTCCACATTCAAAGCTTCAAAAAACTATGTCGTTTACGTTACATATTGAATAAGAAATCCTATTGACACTACTTTTACGTGGTATAGTTGTCCATGTAATGTATAATGATGGAAGTTAATGCATACATCCATTAAATTGATTATACATAATTTAAAAAATTAATCATTAGGAGATGAATTACACATTAGCACTGTTCCAAGATTTTAACTAAAGTATTCTAAATATAGTGCTCGATTTCAAACCAGGGTTTGCAATTACCGAAAAAGTTGCCATAAGCGACCATTGAATATAAAAAGACATATAAATCAAATAATTCATTTAAATTAAATAAAAGAAAAAAACAAATGCTTTATTTCAATGTTTACTTCTCGGAGTCACGTTTTTTAACTCAAAAAATAATTCGGATTCATTGTAATTTAAAATTGGTAGATAATTCAATGTATTTTAATGTAATTACAGATCTTTAAAACCACGTTTGTGAACAAGAAAAGATCGTACGATAAATTATTGCAATATTACAAATATCAATAGAAAGTTGCATTTATCGATAGCTTTTTTTTGAAAAAGTTGCACTTATAAACTCTGTAAGGTAAAAAAAAGTACTGCACAGGGAAAACAGATTCGTTGTGGAAATTGAAATTTTTGCCTATCAAATTTAATCGGTTTAGGATACCATCTATACAATTAAGTTGTAGTCTCTGTAAAATTTCGGTTAAAGCAACTGATTTGAAGACAAAATAATTCGTTTGCCACAAATGAATTGAAAAATAAAAAAAGTTTGATTTTTAATTACAGGCAATTTTTTTACTATTCTTTTTACTTGAGTTTGCTTTATTTTACAAAATTTTACAGACATATTACATAAATGTCATACATAATATTTGCAAACCTTGCAAAGTTCTTCCAAAATAAATTTTCTTGCAAGAAGTTTCAAGTAAGATATAATATTACATCAAACGGACACTTATTTCTTCAAATAAACCTGTTTCGATAAATAATTATTTGCATGCGGAAAAACAGTTTTCTCACTAGGCAGGATGTTTTTTTGCTATTATCATTTCCCCAAGTAGCTGTATGTGTCTGTTCATTGCTCGGTAAACTTTTTATTCTAATAAAAAAAAAAAAAAATACAATAAAGAGATAGCGATGCAAAATCTGCAAATAATACATGAACTTATTAATATGTTAATCTTACCTTCTAATATTTCAATTTAGTTTATTCTGTTAAATTTGTTTCTTTTTTAAATTTTTCAATAAAAATTTCAACTGCAAATTATTTTATTTAATTTTGAATATTAAATGATAAAATAACTTTTTAAGATTTACAATTAATTTATCGGTTGAGAGTACCGAATCTTCTTTGTTTATTTTTTACTAAATAATCGACTAATGTAGTTGAAAATATTTTTTATGTATTCAAATATATTAATATAAACAATTAATAGTATCAACAAATATTATAATGAATTTAACTTAATTGCTTCAACCGATATAGTGAAAATAGTTACAGGAATGGCTTAACTTGATTAATAGGATTATTTTAGGATTGTAGATACCTACGTTCCTCTATAATTATGAATTTGAAAGAGTTAGAATATAATTTTTTTAACTTAATAATATAAAATAATAGCAATAAAAATTCGACATATCTTATGCAATGGTGATAGACACAATCGTTTTCCAACTAATCTTTTTCTGCAAATCGGGGTGTTGCGATAATTGGTAGTTTTGCAAATAGCGAATTTGTATTTCCTAAAAATTTTACATTTGCTAATGCTCTTATAGAGCAATATCAATAGGTAAAGAAAAATCTCAAAATTTTAGGAATTAGTAAAACTAAAATAGAAGGCCCTCCTACAACTTGAAATATAAATCATTCCCCCTTAGAGCTTTCATCTGATATATCAAGACCTCAATCAAGTCTGTCCAAAAAGCACCCCGTTCAGGTGTGAATTTATAAGAATTTGCGCAAAATTCAGACCATCGTAGCATCTTCCCTAGGAAACAAGTGAATATGAATAAACGGTTTTGGATTCTACTCCCACAACTTGAAATATAAATCATTGATATTATATTCCACCTCTCGTAGCATGTCCCCTGAGAAACAACTGGGTGTACCCTATATAGTTTTAAAATCTGCTTCCTTAGAGCTTTCATCTGATATATCACGACCTCAATCAGGTCTGTCCAAAAAGCCTCCCATACAGGTATAGTATCGTAGTATCTTCCCTAGTAAACAAGTGAATATTGTCTAAACGGTTTTGGATTCTACTCCACCAGACCTTTAATCTGATGTACCATAACCCCATTCAGGTAAGGCCAAAATCAAAATATGGCCTTCTGTTTCTTAGACTTACGTGAATTTTGCCAAACTTCAGCACTTCGTAGCTTGTTTCCTAAGAAGCAACTGGATATACACTGTACAGTTTTGAGTTCTACTCCTTTAGAGCCTTCAGGTGATATATCACAACCCCATTTAGGTCTGTCCAAACTGGCCCCCAATGTGACCTGAATATGGGTATTTTTGTTACACCATGTGCTAATGCTTCTTTATTTACTAGTAGCTTTTTCCAAAAATGTTTAATTGTGATGTTTTTTTAATAAAATAATAAAACTAATTTTTAAAAAAGTATGTTTTTGCTTTAAAAATTATTTTTTTAATAAATGCACAATATGTTGAACGTATTTAAAAACGCGTGGTACGTATTTAACAGCGTATAGAACGCATTTAACTTACGAATTTATCTTCACACACATAAGGCATTCCTTATCAATCGAAACAGTAAATTAGAAATCTCCGACGAGAGTCCTGGTTTCAAGGATTATTTTTTAAAGTTATTTTTTATATTCCCCCAAGATATATTTATTCTGTACAATTATTCAAATTAATAAAATAGAATCTAATAAATCGATGTTTTAAACGTTCTTTTGTACATATGCAAATTGTTTCGTTCAAAAAACCTTTAAACGAAAAAACGGCTCAACATTTGAATTTACTGTTAAAGGTCTCCGAAATCACGTGTACGCTACGCGAGTTATTCGCGGTTGAATATCACAAAAATCAGTTTTTGCGTATATCTCGCTTATTATGCATCACGCGTGTTTTGATACCATTACAACATTTATAGAGTATAAAATTTCCCACAATTTTTATGTATCATCACCAGCTTTGGAGTTACAGCGCATTTTATGATCGATTTAATGTTTTTTTAGTATCCGCTATATTTCAGGACGATATAGTAAAATTGCAAGAATTAATTATACCAGCCATCTTCTAAAGATATGCACTTAGCTTCTATTATACAAATTGTCGAGAAACCTCTTCCTGGCCCATGCAATGATGTCCTCAAGTGTAAATTTTTCAATGAGGCTACAGGGTAAAATTACAGTAGCAAATTTGAAAAGATTAAACTTAAATTTTATGTATTTTAAAAAAAGTCTAAATTGAGAAAAATACTAAACTACAACGAATTTGAAAATTTTGAAGAAAATCAAATTTTGTATTGACATAATGAGTGTGTATACTAAATTTTATCCAAATCGTAGGTGGTGAAGTCAAAAATTGTGTTTTTTGTTCGAAAATTTTTGTTTTCTCTCTCTAATGTTCTTTAAATATTTGCCTAGTCTGACAGAAACTTTGATTTATTCAGAAGAAAGGAGAATACTTTCTAGGAATTCTCGGAAGTGATTTGAAATTTGTCGAATAAAATAAAAAAATGATATATTCCTTGAATTAGTTTTCTTTCTAATAGTTGCATGAGAAATATTTTAATTCACATTAAATTAAACCAGGAGTTCTCACATGATTTTATTTCACGACCCCCTTTTGACATTGTAATGGAAGCGCGACCCACTACAACTTTGACTAGTTTAAAAATTTGATAAACTTTTATGTAAAGATAAAATAATTTAAAAATAAGATTAATAATTGCGACATTGTTTTTGCTTCATGAGGTCTATAACATTAAGAGACTTTTTTGAATAATGCATACTCATTCTCTGCGTCCACAAAAGATCGATCTTTTTGGGCAAAGGATGGACAAAGGAGCGAAAAAGATAGTTTTACATAAAAAATTATATGTTGATAAACAATGTTCTAATAGTTTTAAGACTTCGGAGCCAATAAGCTGATAAACTTTGCTGTATTTCAACTAAAATGCTTTGAAATCTGTTGATTCAAAATTAAATTTAACACATGAGTTACATTTTAACTCTTTATGATATTCATATTGAAAGGATTTTTCCGTCTTTAAATGACTTATAAAGTCGTTTAAGCAAATTTTATTTTTATAGCCCGCAAACTTCTCTACGAAATAAAAATTTTACGTTTTCGTTATTCGAGCAAATTTTAATAATTTTATTCCACAGGATGTTATTCTATGTTAAAAAATTCGGAAAAGGTATTGAAACAACTTTATTAAAAAAGTTCTTGGCATAATATATTTACAAAAAATTAAAGTAAAATTCCATGTAAAAAATCGGTAGTTTCATTAAATTTATCTTTTTAATTAATTATTTTCCCTGACACATAGGAAAGTTTTCTTTATATTGTGTCATTAGATAGAATAACTTTCTTTATTTGATCACTGTTGCCTTTATCAAGCATAATATTTTCAATTGAAGAAAAGCACGGGATCCTTCATTGGTTTTTCTTGCAACAAGTGCTAGTTGATACTTAAAATAACTAATTTAGGAAAAAAATATTTAACTTAATTTTTGTGTTTAATTTATACGCAGATGTCTTTCCATTTTTAAATATGATTAAAAAACGTCAATAAATTAAAAAAAACTCGCTTCACATTTTTTTTTTTTTTTTTATTAAACGATAAAAAAGAAACGTTTTTCTAAAACTCACCATTTTCGATCAATGCTGGATGTAAAGTGCATACGTACATCAGTTTAAAATTTCTTTATTAACCATTTATGAAGCCTTGTCTTTTTATAAAAAAACTTTCAGAAAAAAGTGAAAGAATATCAGTTCTATATTTTTGTATAAAAGTAGCTATTTTTCATACTAATTTCAGAGTGCTGACATTAAACATTTTTCACGTCTCTATACGAATTGAGACAATAAAAAAAGGACTTATTCCCGAAAAAACGAAATAAAGTACAGGCAAAAAAAAAGCAAAATTTAAGAATAAATATCTTTTTAACTGTAAGACAACACTAAGGTGGTCAGCTATTTTTTGAAAATCTTGCCAAGCAACTTACATACTCGAGATAGTCAATTTTGACACCCTGTAGCTTATCTCGTGTTATCACAGGATGGCTACAGTATGATTTTTCTGAAAGCTTAGGTCCTACTCTGTAACTCTTCCTCTACTCTATTACTCGATCCGATTAGTAGTTTAGGAGATACAAATTTATTACCAAAAATTTTGCGTTTGGCCCCACTGTGCTTCCTTTGAGAATCGTTGAATTAAACATTTCATCTATCATCGCTAGAAAGTTAGTAGGGGATGTTTACAATTTGTACAGATGAGGGTTGTTTGTCTACCTTTTATTCTTCGTTACTTTTTTCTCATTATGCTAGTTCGTTGGTTTGGAAGAGTATTTTTTGTCGTTTTAATTTAACTTTTTGTACTCTTTAGTATTTTTGTTTTATTTTGGTTAATTGCAGGTTGTTTTTATTGCACTTGTTCCACTTTTTATTTAGTTTTGTTTTTTTTGTGTTCTTGTTAATTTTAACTTAGTTTGTTATGTATAACTGTCTGTCTTTCTGTTGTTTTTTAAATCTAATTTCTAATGTTTGCTACAACAATTTTATGGCCGTAGTTGCTTTTAAAATTGCATTTAATGCAGTTCTTTTCAAACTAAATTACAGGCTGTTTTATTTAATACTCGTATGTTTATATTCGACGACGTGTTTTGTTATTTAGTATTCTAAAATAGATTTTGTTCAATTTTACTTTTATATTTTTTTTTAAATAAACGTCCATGTTATTGTATTTTTTATTTGATTTTAGTTTAAGTACGAGTTTATCACGATTTTTTAGTAAAATATTTTCGTTTAAGCTCCGTTTGACCGTTTTGTTGGGGTGACCTTGTTGTATGTCATTGTTTTGTTTTTATTTTTTATTTTTTAAATATTTATTATTTGTTTTTATTTGGCTACTTTTTGTTATTAATTAGAATAGTTTCCCATGGTTTATATTATTTAATTGTTGTTTTTTTTTTGCTTTAAAATTTATAGGAAGTTGGTTTTTTGTGTGTTTAGCATCTAAGTTTAAATTTGAAATAATTGTTTTTTTTTTGCCAAAAAAGTTTTTGGAATAAAAGAGAAAGGTGGGTAAATTTGATTTAAAAATAAAATATTTTAGAATAAAGCTCAAAACTATTAGGAGCTTATTAAAAGTTTCTTGGTGAGGTAACAAATAATGAAATATTTTTTATATTTAAAGGTAGGTACTTATTAAAAAGAAAAAAATAATAATAAAACAAATAAATTTACTGTAAAATTAATTGAAACGCTTCTATTTTCAATAAATTAATAATATGTACATTTTTCACACTTCGGTCTTATCATACATTTAATCTGAGATCTTGCGGTTTAGGGCAATATAATTGTTTTGTTTAAACAATTGTTATTTATTTGTTTGTTTATTTATTTACCTTCAAAATTTCTGGAAATCTGCCGCTTAGTTTATTACTCGTGTGCAGAAATTCCCTTATTTTAATAACACTTTAAATTTTTAACTTGTTGACATTGATCTGAAAAAAAAATGAAAATATTTTATTCATTAATAATTTTTTACATGTATGATTTTGCATAATGTAAACATATAATTACAAAATTTAACATTTACTTAACTAAAAATTATAAAATTAAATAATAAATGTCCATAGGAAAATGTTAAAGCAACTAAACATGTGACTAACTACTTGAGTACTGGTCAGAGCAATTATAATGTTGTAAAAATTTTGTTCACATAGCATTTAAAACGTGGTTATGAATACAATACTCGTAAATGTATTTTTTAAAGCCGCTCCCGCTTAAAGTTGGTTTTCAGCTTTGGCTGTAAAAAATGTATAGTTTTAGACAGACCATAACTTAGGTCAGCAGGTTAAAACTAAAAACAATTTCGTTGCTGAGGTAAACATTTTGTATTAAGTGTAAATTGTCCTGATTTTATGTTTTATCACCAAATATTATCCCTTTGCCTACTAAATTCCGGAGTCCATTTCTTGCTTATATGTAGTTTTCCCTGTCTTTATATTTTTATTGTAAATTAATATAATATATTATTTATAATATAAATAATAATTAAGTAAACTAAAGACAACATTTGAATTCTCTTAAAGATAAAATTAGTTTAAATATACTTTTTTCTTTATTTTATTTAAAAGATTTCAAAAAAGAAATATCGGGGCATATAAAAAGTATCCGCGGTTTTTGGGAAAACTTTTGAACTAAAATTGCCTTTATTGAAAACTAATCTAATTCAAGTACATATTCGTCATATTTTGCCATTTTCCGAATAGCTTCATAATTCCATCGCTGTAGAACTTCTGTTGATAATTCGGTCATTGAAATTTATTTGCCATAATTGATATGACCCCCAAACATCGAGTTTCTTTGAGTAGCCAGCCTTTTTCAAATGATTCCAAACTGTCATGTGGTTGATATATTTTTGAAAGGTATAGAATATTTAAAATTCAGAATCATATTTTTCGATATTTTCATCTAAATATTCTTTATTATGATTTATATGAAAATCTTAATGGTTTCCAGCATACATATGTATGTATTTGGTAGGGAAAAACTTATTCTTTCCATTATACTTTAAAAAACAAGTTGGTATATTATACAAGTAATGTCAGCAGTGCGAAATAAATGGATCTTTTTTGAAGCTCTTCAATTCTCTTTACCAAACACATTTGAATAAAACTTATAATCCTAGTTGGAGAGAGAACGCGTGCTGCCACAAGGAAACAATCCCAAAGAATATGCTCAGAGGTCTCATCGTTTATTTCACAAAAACTTTAATGTTTAGTTATCACTTTTTTCAAGATATTTTGGTTGTCTCGAACCGCAATATAAAGTGAAATTGACGTTGGTATTTAACATGCGATATAATCCTTTTCTTAACGTAGAGCAATAAAAATGCCGCACACCTCTCTTAGCTAAACAATCTATTCGTTTATTTCCTACATAGCACCTTCACTACCAAACATGACAAAAATTCTCAAAAACTCTATAGTGTAAATCTCTGCCTGGAAAACTGATGGTTGTTTAAAAATTGTTGCCAAAAGTATCAGTTCCGGTATCACCATTTGTACCGAGTTTGCATTGAACCCTTTACTGCTACTATAGTACCAGAGACGCCAGGAAAATATTATAATAAAAATATATATATACATATATATTAAAGATTTTCGGATTTTTCGTGCATATTTCTATTATAATATTTTCCTGGCATTGACAGGCTTATAGGTTAGCATTAAATGTAGTTCGAGGAGACGTCCAATTTTAGTGTCCATTTCTGTCATTATATGTTCTAACCGTTATTGAAGATCATTATTGAGTAGTTTCTGAATTATTCAGTCTAATGATAGAAAATCTAGTAGTTTCCTAAGGAAACAGAGTAATAGGGGAGTTCAGCTGTTATTATGAATATTAATGCAATAGAAAATCCTGTCAAAAAAATTTTCTGTAAATGTTCAATGTTGCGATGATTGAAAATAAAAGATACTAAAAATCAGATTTACCTTCTTGGCTCTTTTCAATAGCATTTCCTCAGATAACTAAAAGAATCGTTTTAATCGTCTTGTTTACCCCAGGTCTACAACTGAGATTAACGCTGATATAATATGTGTGTGAGATAACGCCGGCAGAAGAGAGTAACCATTTTGTTTATATTAAGTTAAATCTTAAATAAGGGGTACACGTATTCTAATAAATCCTATAAGATATTATTTTCAATCAGTCACAGAATAAACATGTCTTTTTTATTTAAGAAATGTGCACTTTTTTTTTTTAGCAAAATTTGAATAAAAATGTTTTTAAAATGTAAAACAAACACTAAAAGGTAACAGTTTTACAAAAAATTTCAATTTAGTATATATATAGTATTTAATCTATTGAAATAGTTTTTTAGAAACATAATATAGATTAAATTTTTTCAAAAAGGGTTCAACTTATCAGTTCCTTCGCACATGAAATATTTTATTTTTTTGACCTAATGCTACAAAATATTCTCCTAATTCAGCTTTATTTAATAAATCAGTCTTTTTAACGTAAACTCTGTCTGCAAACGATTTTTCCATAAAAGTCAAAAATTTCAATTTTAGTAATTTCGTATATACCCATTTAAGCACACAACAAAAAAACTTTCGTCTATGTATATTTTTAGACAATTCATCTTATAAGATAGTTGTGTAGAGAAATCTCATCACAACAGTCTCATAATAATTCTTATAATAGCAATATTTGAATATTTGAGATAATTCTTTCATAGAGCGAATTTGACACTCCCTGACAGAAAAAAATGGTCCCGTTTGTATGGAGAGGAAATAAGGTATCGATGTATCCAGCTTAAATAAAAATTTAGTTCATTCTAAGCTATCGTTTCTATAAATTTTTGTTCTAACGTTTTCGTTTTATAAACTGGAACAAAACGAAAAACAGGTCCTTTTTTTAATTTTTCCATATTTCTGCCAAAAGAAAAATATGAAAATTTGTTATCATCAGATAGAAAAGCGCATTTGATGGCATAAGAAAATTTGGGATCAAGTTCAAATATGTCCAAAATTATGCAATAAATAAAAACAAATATTTTAATTTTTTGTACATAAATATTTGAAAAAACAAGACCAAAGTAATACAATATAATCCTCTAGCAGTTATACTTAAACGATTTTTTTTTATAATTCGATTTTGTTTAAGAGCTATGCTACGGTCATGAATCGTTGTGATAATTGATAACACAAATATTGCGATATTTTTGAATGTATTTTTTATATTCCCATTGCAAGAACTACTTTGTCGTAAACTAAATCTCCGTCTTGTGTTTAACTCTTAAACCCTTTTTTGTTGTTCTTGAATAAAAACATCGCATCAAATTAGCCCAGTGTTTGTAATTAGTTCATATAAATACAGATTTATGGTGATTAATTAAAATAACTAATTAAAAATAAATTTTTGTTTTCTGACTTCTAGTAACTAAAGTACAATTATTATTATTTTTTTCATACATACAATTAATGAATTATTAATTACAATTTTACAATAAAATAGTTATTAACTGATTCACACACATGTCGAGTGAGAGAAACAACAATACAACAAAAATTTAAATTTTTAATTATTATTTTTACAACAAATGATTCATTAAAGTTGTTGCTGGTTTTATGACGTAAATTAAAACAAATAAACAAAAAATGTGTTAAAGGGATTGTTAAAAAGTAAACAACTGTTTTGGGAGTTAAAAAATAAAATTAACAAAAAAAAAAAAAAAAAATGTAAAATCAACAAAAGTTACTACATATTTTTTACCAACCACTAGAATTTGTGTAAATGATATGAACCAAATTAACTCAAATTTGTTTTAATCAGATTTGTATGATCGACTAACTGCTGAGATTTGACTTGTTTTTGCAACAAACCATAAATGATTTAAGTTTTTTAAGCACCAGCTTTTTGTACAAATAAAGATTCATTTTCAACAAAAAAAAAAAAAAAAAAAGAAAATCGGTCACTGGTTTTGACTTTTTTAATATTGTTTTAATTAATTTTATACAAATTAATGTTCTTAATTTTTTTAATTAATTGCATTGCTTCAGAGTGTTGTTCTTTAGAGTGGAAAATACATTTATTTCAACATTTTCCTTTTTAGGAAGTAAATATCATATTTTGTTTATCTATATCTATATTTTGTTGATATAAATGGGAAGGACCCAAAAAATATATGCTTAATGACATGATAAAGTATTTTAGTTTTTAAATATTAAAAGTAGATTGTTTTACGCATAAATCTTTATGCTTTTTTTCTGCACATAATAAGTTATTTTCATAGTTGGTTTAACCTTGAAATGTTCATTAGAAAATAAGAATAAAAATAAATGTTATATGACGATGAAATTTTTAGATATTCTTTTGTTTTTTTTTTGTGGTTAGTTGGAAATATCTATTATTTTCGTTAGAATATATAAAATTTTTATCTGTAATATTTATAGATACTTAGGAGTACACAGAAAACAATATTATTTCAAATCGCTTAATAAATTTATTAATTGCTTTTATTTCCAATATTTAATGTATTAAATAATGTAATTAGCAATTTTTTATTTTTTATACATACATTTGTTTGGCAAAAATTGAAAACTTAAAAAAAAAAAATTAAAACAATTTAAAAAAAGAAAAACTATAAATTTGTTTTCCAAATTTCTAAATTAAAAAGGAAAAACAATTTCGAAAAACTGTAATTACGTGTTAAATCGTAGATTTTGTTTTCCGTAGGTACATTGTACATAATTGCTTGTTGTGAACAATTTATAGGTGACGTTGTGTACGGATATCTTTAATTCTAATGTAAGTACAATTTTTAATGCTTACCAAGTTTGCTTACCAACATATTCCTGCAATTTATTCAGCAAATTAATTCAACTTAATAATGTAATAATACCTGAATTTGTTTAGAAACTGTTTACTTCATAAAGAGCATGTAAGTGATTATTCTTGCGATTTTTAAAATAATTTTTTACATGTAACATTTGTGTTTCATCAGTAAGATTGTAAATGCCAAACCATAGATATAAAAATCCGTTTGCCGGAGTGTCCACCCGAGATAGCCGCAATAGTAGTATGTATCTTTGCACTATATTTAAAAAGCATAACTATTAATCCTTTACCTTTTGTCTACATTAGACAAATTTTTATCAAAACAAACGTCAAAATCAGTACGAATATATACAAGGCAACCTTGTTAAACAGCTGATTATTATTTTGGTTGTTACAGTCGCCAAAATGCATATATAAAAAACAATAATGGATATGCCATATTGTTGTTTTTATGCAATTGTTGCCACTTTCCACAAATTCGCGTTAAATTTGACGTTTGTGTTGATAAAAAATTGTCTAATGTAGACACTATGTTATGTATGTATATAAGAACACATGAATACATAGTTTACAAGGTTATGTCTATTTCATTTAAATGCATCTATGTACTTTTTAAATATGCATTTACTATTTTAATATTAAATATGTATTTAATGTTTTCTAATAAATAATTATTAGAAATTTGGGACTTTTCATTTAGGGGATAATTTTTGTACGTTATTATATATTCAATTAATTCTTGCATATAATAAATACTACAACATTTGGTTTTAAGCAAAATTTGCATCATAAATATAAATATGTAATAAAAAATTAATTAAAATTCATTCAAAATATCAATTAATTTAACTTAATTAATATTATTTTTATGATTTGAGCAAAATCAAATAAAAAATTAACTATCATAACAAACTTCGTAATTGAAATCCATTTTTATTTTTTTCTGTGTAGTCACAGTTTGTGACATGTGTCTTTTGCAGAGCTTAACAATGAAATCGACTTTTTCCAGACATATGAAATATATATTCTTTTGCTAAGGCTCCTGTGGGCTATATTAAACATAGATACATAGTTTTTGAAACAATAGACACGGCGGGAAGTCTTTTAAAATGAATAGCAAATGAAAAATACATATTTAACAGATGTTCTTAACTCGTTTTTTATTTAAATTTAATAACTTTAAAAATAAGAGCAATATATTATGATTGGAACATATGATCACAGCCAAAAGTAGAAATGTTTATAGGTATTAATTATTATGATTCCATTTTATCATTGTGTCCGATTTTATGGTTTGTTTTTTCATGTTATAATTCTAGTTTTAGATATAGTTGAACAATCTTACTACATCGTTATCCCATTCTATCAGATTATGATTTGGCTACATTGTCATATTATGATGTTATTATATAGTTACCCAATCTTATCATATTATTATTTCATTTTGTCATATTATTATTCCATCTTATCATATATTAAAATAAAAAGTATTAATAAAAAATTATTATTTTATAAATTTTTTATCGAAAACAATAGAGAAAAAAATATTTACATATTATTTCTTCATTAATTATATTCATTTGTACCACCATATGTGGTTCAAATGCAAAATATGTTTTTTTAACTAAACCCTTTAATGGTAGTTAATCAATATCTTATATTGCTTGATTACAATGATCAAACAAACAATAAAAACAAAATATATTTAAAAACAAACAAGTAACAAGAAACTTTTTATTGTCATGAGAATAATAATAATGCTAATATGGTTTAAAAATAGAATATGGTTTAAGAACAAGGAAAAACACTGAAAATATTTAATGGTTGTAGAAGTAATGATATTTTTATATTAATAAAATTTTATTTCTGGTAAATATATTTAAAAACATATAATTTTTGCAGTCAACCATATTAAAATTTTTATTGAGTGTTAACATTAAATGACAAAATCTAAACAAAAACGTTGTTATTATGAACACAGAGTTATTAAAATTCATGCAAATGAACAATGAGAATATAATATTGTTATAATGATAATGTTGTAACCATGTTTTTTTTTCTCTGCGTGTTAATACAATTATACAAACAAGGATTTCTTAATTAAAAACCATGAAATGCATCAATTCTAACATGATAAATAATATTCCTTTGTATAACCTTATACACTAGAAGTCAAATGTGCTAAACGAGCGGTTCTTAAAAATGTCATTCTATGGTAACTTGTCAGTTAGAATAAATATTTAAAAATGATGTGTAAATGAAATTCGATTTTCTATGGTATGTACTAGCGTATCCAATTATTCGGAGTTTCATATTAATCGGTTAACTCGACAAATAATTATTTGAAGTTAAAAGTTGATCGGTCAATAATCGATTAATACAAAATTATTCTATTAACTGAGTAGTCCTAGTAATACATGTAAAACAATATAAATTACCCTAATTATAGTATTTAATCTATTGAAATAGTTTTTTAGAAACATAATATAGATTAAATTTTTTCAAAAAGGGATCAACATCAGTTCTTTCGCACATGAAATTTTTTATTTTTTTGACCTAATGCTATAAAATATTCTCCTAGTTCAGCTTTATTTAATAAATCAGTCTTTTTAACGTAAACTCTCTATATTTTCTGTCTACGAACGATTTTTCCATAAAAGTCAAAATTAATATTGTTATTTTTAAAACTTTCTATTATAACACGTTTAAGTATTTAAGAAGTTATAGTCATGTCGCATTTTATTAAAAATTCTATCTCAACAAAAAAAAAAAATAATGAATTTTTCATTGGAAGATGTTCTCTTTTTTGATACCTATATATCATTTGAATCTCATTTTAGTAATATTTTTGGGAGCTGTTTGTATTAATTCTTAAACAAAAGAAAACGTACGCTTATTGAAACTTTGGAAGTAATGAAAAATTGCTTCCCTAAAAATGACTTTTATTTATTTTTGCTGGGATATAAAAAATATGTAGTTGATTTAGTTAATTTATCTTAAAAATAAAAAAAAAAAAAATATTCTAAATTTATAACTCCAGAAAACTAAATTTTGGTTAATCGGTTATTCGGCACAAATTATTTGGTTTATTCGTTATTCGAAAATAGAACATTTTAAATTATTTGAAAAGTTAATTTTTTTCTTTGAAAATTGTTGAATTTTCTTTTTTTTAATATTTACTTTTTAGAAAATTATTTCTTTTTTAAATTGGTAAATTATGTTTGAAAATTAGCATTTTTTTAAATTAGAGCAATATATTATGAAAAATACGTGGTGCTGGCTTTAAGAATTTTTAGTTTTTTGGAATTCGTTACATCTTTTTGTAAAATTTGTAATTAGTTTTTGTTTGGAAATTGTTAAAATAAAGTAGTTTAAAAATTGACACTTTCTTTTACAGAATTTGCACTGTTTTTAAAAATTTTTACCTTTTTTTGTTGTAATTGTTGTTCCATATGGAACGAATTGATTAATTTCTATAAAAATCTCTAAAACAATGAAATTGATAGTTTTTTGAGGGAAAAATATGTAAAAATATGTTTTTTTTGCTTATATCTTTGTATTTGTAGGTGAAGTACTGAGTACAAAAATAACTGGCATTTGTGGATGCAGAAATATATCCAACGTACTCATAGGCGCGATGCGAAGGCCAAGATCAAAATTATCACATGTAAAATTTGTTGTATTCTTAGGTAGCTACCTTTAAACAATTAATTCATATAGAAAAATCAGATAAACCATAGATTAATAAGGTAGTGACATTTAAACAGCTGAGATTTTGCTTTTCTTTTTGGCAGCAATATGGCGGCTTGTGCAAAACCAAATACATTTTTTGTTTTTTTTTGGTGTTGTAGTTTTTGTAGAGTTGTCGTTACCTTACTTTTTGTACTATGGTGTATACTATTAACGATCGAAATTGCCAATGGATCTAGAATAATCCATTTTATGACTTTTAATTTAAAGTTCAACTTGCTGCCATTCCATGTCGCTAATATTGAACTTCAAGTTATTCACAATACTCGTAATATGAACTTTTTTTCGATTTTTGGTTGCAGCTGCTTGAACTGTTTTGTTTTCCAGCGTAAGGTTTTACCTTGTATTGGATTTCTTGAAATAGGGTTAGCTGGATAGTTCAAAGTATTTTAAAAGTCTGACTATATACATATGCATATTAAAATCTGAATCGTCTAAAAGGTATATTATTATCATTATTAATGTTTTCTACAGAATATACTTATTTCTCATTGTGTTCTAAGAGTTGTAATCAGGTTAACTAAAAATATGCTCTAAAAAATTGCTATTGCTAATAAATATATTATTTTTACACTTAAAAATATTAAAGCTAATACATTGTATCAGGAAATTAAAAAAATTTTTATCAATTTATAAGTTGAAAATTATTTGACTATCGGATTTAACACAGTATGTGACAGTTCACTAGTAGAAAATTATATACAAATTGTATTGGATGCGAAATAACCAAAATTGTCTCTTAAGTGTAAAATATGTAAAATTATGACCTTAAGTGTAAAATATGCAAAAGTCTATATAAAATGTTTTAAAATAAGGATGAAAATATGACAAAATATGCTGCTAAGCCCAAAATATGCTAAAACATACCGTGACAAATCGATGCCAAAATTCTTTATGTTATCTGAAACGGATAAATAACTAACTGTTTGATTCATGTAAAGTCTAGGAAAAAATATAATTTTGCATATTTTTGATTCGCTAAATTTCTGTGCTTTTGCTTATTTCACTTAAGATGATCTAGATGATAAATAAATTAGATCTTCATTGGCATTTGGAAGCAGAGTTTGCATATTGTTATGGCTTTTTCAATTACCAAGGAGATTTACATTTGGCTGTTTTCAATATATTTGCCCAAAACTGTTTTAAATTTCTGTGATTTATTTCATTTCTTAAATTGGCCTACCATTTGTAGAGAATATCCTTATTAATTCAATTTATTCATTTGTTTTACGTTCTTTTTTTTTTATTGTGGTAAACATTTTATTATTTATTCTTTAGTCGGTGAGTAACTTCGTTATATTCCTTTAAGGCTGAAAAGTGAAATTTTAATATTATCTATGAAAAACACTAGGACAAATAATGTAAATATTAGAAAAATACCTGAAAAGAATTTATTAACAAAAAGCGTAACGTTTTTTGCCAGGTATTAAAGTTTTATTTATAACGTAAAAAAAAAAACACTCCCTTAAAATATGTTTACATACGTAATTAATTATTTTTTTTATATGTTGGCAAAATATGCTTTGCTTCATGTTTATATTACTGTTAATAATCTAAGAAGCTTTAGGATGTTCGTGTTAACGAAAATATAGATAAAAAATATTTGCCCTAAAAACATTGAACTTGAAAAGGTAAATATTTTATAATGTTCTTTATTAAATTAATAAGGGTACTCATTTTAACGCGTAAATTTCCCATTTGTGCAATAATGCATATTTGCGCAAAATGTTTCATAAACCCCCTTTTTAAAAGTTGTGCGATATTAAGGATAAGAAAATAAGAAATTATAATTGAAAAATGTTGTTGAAATCAAATATAAATGCAATGATTTTATTTTTGTGCGATATTAAGGATAAGAAAATAAGAAATTATAATTGAAAAATGTTGTTGAAATCAAATATAAATGCAATGATTTTATTTTAATTAACGTAAGTATATTTTTTTACATCGCAGTTATTAATAACTTTTAAATATAAATAAAAAATAACAGCGCAAGTGTAGTGCAAATGAACTTCTATTCAATTTTTGACAGTTAATTTACGAGTCTGCAAACTTGCACATATTGCGCAGTTTGCGAGGGTTTTACTCGTTTTCATGAGGAACCTTAATAATTGTTTATTATGATAACATGAGTTGGAAAAAACATTAAGATAATGCGCATTAAGGCCAATGACCATTAACTATCCAAACAGACTTTTAATAAATTAATGGAAAATATTATACGTTTTTATTAATTTTAGCTTAATTAATTTTACACTTAATACTTTTATAATTAAGTGTAAAATGAGAGGAGAAAGTTTATATAAAATTGGTTTGTTCTAAGATTTATATAAAAAGATAAAACAGAAATTTAGATTTAGGTCAATGTTACTCTACGTCTACACTAATACATTTTTATTTCTTAACGTTAGAAATAACATCGGAAGAATAACGGGAATACAATTTTATTTCTAACTTTGTTTTAAGGGTTTGAGAAAACTTCTTTTCAAAACATAATTAATTATTTTACACTTTTCTTTTTGTTAAAAAGGGCCACAGATTAGGCAACTCGTGAAAGATACTAATTTTGTCAAATCAATGACTGAAGTCAAATCTAAAGCTTGAAATTCATTTTTATGAGTAATTTCCTTGGTAAAAAGCAATCTGACGATCATGTCGAGCTTGTTGAGTGCATGCTCGCATTTAGACCGATTTCTACAAAATCTGGGTGATTTTAGTGAGGAGCAGGGTGAAAGATTTCATCAGGATCTTAGGACAATGGAAGAGCGTTATCAAGGAAGGTAGTACTCACACATGATGGCAGACTGCTGCTGGAGTTTGCAACGAGATCTACCTAAAGTCATTCATTCAAAGAACTCTTATAATAGATCATATGTTATTCATATGCATTAATTTTTGTCAAAATTGTAATGAACACATACAAAACTTGCATGGATTTGTTTATTTAAACAAAATTGTTTAATGTCAAAGATGTTATGAAGAGGACTGCGGGAGCCATTAATAGGACTAGCAAAACAGTCGGGCATGGGGGGGTTCGGTCCTCCCATAAACAAACTTCTAATTTTACACAGTATTATTTTTTTTTTTTTGTTATAGACTCCCTATTTTTTTTTTTAAGTTCTTACAATTCTAATAATGGACCAAAAGAAACATACTTACAAATCAACAAAGCCCGAGTATGAATCTAATAAATTAATCGAATGCAAAACTCAATTTTGTTGCTAATATTTTGAACCCAAAAAAAAATTTGCTTGTCAGATGTTTTGACAAGTTGATCTCATAACCCTACCACTACCTGTATCTTAGTGATCAGTACTGTTTTCTAAGATCCCTAACACAGTCCACTAGATGTTATACCAACCCTTTACGAAAAAAAATTAACTTAAGCCATTATTTTAGAAAAATTCATTTTTTTTCTTTATTCAAAGATTCTAATGACATTTTTAACAGAAAACTGTTTAAAACTATGTTACAGAGATTTTCAAATTTTTTTATTTTTCTTTTGGGGATATTTTATCCGATACGAATCAAAATTTTGACAAAAATGAAAAGAAAAAAATAACAAAATATATATAAAAAAAATATATATATATATAAAAATAAAAAAATATATATAAAAAAATAAAAAAAAATATCTATGCTACTAATAATGGTTAGTTAGTGGGAGCATTAAACAAAAAAAAATTAAAAAAAAAGTTATAATAAAAAAAAATGTTTACAAATTATGTACTGAACAAAGTAGGAATTCAAGAAATGAGTAACTCACCATCATGCTGCGTCGAAGATCTCGAAGGCCTTCCAGATTTCGATGAATGCTGAAAAGAAATTTACCCTAACCTTTCTTCTTTTGTTAATTATGTACCCGGAAATGATTGAACTTGTAAACGAAGATTTTTATTGAAAAACATTCGTTAATGCTCACACTAATTACAGATATTAAGATAGTATTTTAAGGATAAATTTCATACATGAGAAAAAAATTGTAATTTAAAATTAGAAAAAATAATTTGGTAAGAAAATTTTAAAAAAAGAAGATTTAAAAAAATAGAATACCAAAAAAATTACTCAAAAAAATTAAATCGATAGGACAAAGGGATAAAAGAAAGGTTCAGGATTACAATTTTGAGATTAGAAAAAAAAAATATTGTTCGGCACGAATGGAGGCTGATGAATGATGTGGGTTAAAGATGATGGCTGGTGATGATGATGATGTTGAAGCGTTAAGTTGAATTACGTGATGAAGTACGTCTATTACTAACACTGTTATTATTATTGGAATTACTATTATTGCTGCTGCTGTTAAAAAGTGATTGTTGCTGATGTTGTTCTTGATGGGCTGAAGAGCGGGACTTGCTGCGTGGACGTTTATCGGTAGAGGATTGAGTAACGATTAAGTTTTTACTTCTGGTATTATTATGGGTTTATTGTTGCTGTGGTTGATGTTGCTGCTGTTTGCTGGCGACCACCACGTCTATGTTTGGCCGTATTTTTAGTATTTAATGTTGCTGGAGTAATTGTTGCATATGCTAATTTTATATTTGTTGTTTCTTTTTTTTTTTTTTCTTTCATTTGTTTGTTTTGCAAATGGTTTTGGTGGGTTTTTTTTTTTTTTTTTATTTTAAGTTTAAATGTTTTTTCATTTTTCTATTTTTTTTTTTTAAGACAATAAAGTCGATTTTGAATATCACTTTTTAAAAAAATCAAATTTAGTTTAAAGATTAGATTTTTTTTTTTTTTATTCAAAACCAATTATTTAGTCATTTGTTTTGTCTAACATTTTTTTTGTAGATTCTAAAGAATTTCATTCTTTAATTTTTTTGGTTTTAAATTAAATTAAATAAAATTATTCATAATTTATATAAGTTCACATTTGTTTTTTAGTATTATTTGTTTGTTTATTATTAATAAATTGATGATTAGGAATTTTGCATTTTTTTTTTTTTTTTTTGGCATTTTATTTTTGTTGTTGTATGTTGTAGTTGTTTATTTATTTTAAAATTATGCGATGAATTAGGGCGCTTTTTACTTTGATTTTTATTTTATTTTAAAGTTAAAATATATTATTATTTTTTTTAATTGTTTTGTAATAAACTTGAGATCACAAGCACTTGCCAAACAACGAATCACCAATAGTTTGCGCGTCAGCGGTATAAATAGACTGCTCAAAACAACGTGTTCTTCTCGAATCATCCAAATCACGCCACTACACCATCTTTAACCGTTAGAATTTTTTTTTTCTTATCGAAGTTAAAGAATGTTAACGAAAGTCAACGAAAAAACACAAGTAAAAAAAACGATCCTTGCCATTGAATAGTTAAGTTTATGAAAGGAATTGCCAGCTGTAAAGGTTAAGGAGTAGGGTTACCATACGTGAAAAAGAGGTGGAGTAAAAGTAACCGGTGATTCGGTTTATCAAAAATTTAATAAGAATGAAAATTCCAGCATTTTAGCTGAGGATGAATTAGTAAGTAACAACCGATCACTACAAAACTAGATAATAGGGATGTTTTCATAGCACTATTATCTTGAAAAAGAGCGGTTTAACTTTTTCAGTACATGGGGTTTCTGGGAGGCTGAATTGTATAATTTTCCTGTGCCTATATATATTTTTTTTTTTTTTTTTTTTTTTTTTTTTTTTAAATAAGAAATACTTTGAAATTTATTTGGGAGTTGAAAGAAAAAAAAGATTCAACCTAACAAAAATTCAAACCACAATCTGTTAAGGTTGAGAGAAGAAAAATTTATAATGTTATGAATGTTAAGGACGAATATCTTTGGCATGATAAGTGCCTACGGTTCTACCTTGAAGATCTTCTAAGAGATAATAATGAGATCCTAATTTTTTCCTTACACGACTTTTTATGAACAAAGGGGACAGTTTAGCATTGAAATTTTTCCCGCTACAGCTTTGTACAAAATTCCTTCTAAAAACTTCTTGTCCAATCCTAAAATTTTGGGGTCTAGCTCGAAGATTATACTGTTTTCGATTGGTTTCATAGGCGGCTTTAGTATGATTTCGAAGATCAAAACGACTTAGTTTAAGACTATCATCACGTGATAACTTGTAGGCAGGTTCATCAAGTAATTTAAGATTTTTCAACAAAGAATAGGAAGAGCCATGAGTGATCATGTCGAATCCAAAGAGGGCATGATATGGGGATGTTTGGATGGTTTGGTGAAAAGAATTACGCAATGCACAACTGATTTTTGTTAAATTTTTATCCCATTCACAATGATTACTCTTTAAATATGCTCTTATGGCAGCTATAACCGATCGGTTTACACGCTCTGAAGCATTACTTTGGGGTGAATAAACGGCTGTATGCAGGTGATGAATATTGTAGTTAGTCAAAAATGCTTCAAAGTTATTGGCTCGGAATTGGGACCCGTTATCGCTGACGATTGTTTCTGGTACTCCGAAAACATGAAAAATTTGTTTTTCAAGGATATCTATAATGATATTTGACGTAAATTTCTTTATAGGAAACAACCAATGAAACTTCGTCATATGATCTAATACTATTAAGATACCAATATTCCGGTTTTTACTACGAGGATAAGGTCCTAACAGATCGATATAAAGCCTTTGAAAGGGACGTATTGATATCGCTAGTTTACCCATTTCTGGTTTCAAAATAACATTAGGAGCTTTTGTGGTCTTACACACCTCACATTGTTTAATATATTCTCGCACATCTTTCACTAATCCAGGCCAATAAAGATTTCGACGTATCAACTGAATGGTCTTTACCATACCCCCATGGGAACTTATAGGGTCATCATGCGCTCTTTTTATAACATTTGGACGCAATTTTAAAGGAACCCATAGTTTCCAACTGGTTTCTTCTTGCATGGAATCTCCACTATAATATTCTGTTCTTATGTAAACGTATTTGTCAACCACCTTGATATCTGGGTATTTACCTGAATCTTCCGAAATTTTTCTTTTCAAGTCTTCGTATTCTAGATCCAAAAAATGTTCAGAATTCAAGTCAATTTCAGGTTCTAGTATGCTTAATTCTGATATTTCCCCATTAAAACATCTTGATAAAGCGTCGGGTACTATATTTTCTTTGCCTTTCCTATGGCTGACAGTAAATTTATAGGATTGAAGCTTAAACATCCATCGAGCCAATCTTCCAGACAAATTCGTTTGCCTCATAAGCCAAACTAGGCTGGAATGGTCTGTGATTACCTCAAATTCTTGTAGCTCGAGATAACATCGAAAACGGGTTATCGCTTCTAAGGCGGCTAAGCACTCCTTTTCGGTTACGCTATAGTTCCGCTGTGCACTGTTGAGTTTTTTGCTCATAAAAGCTACGGGTCTTTCGTTACCAAAATCATCTAATTGGACAAGAACAGCTCCAATTCCATAGTCACTGGCGTCGCATTGTAGGAAGAATTTTTTCGAAAAATCAGGGTTAATTAGGACAGGGGCAGTTGTTAAAAGTTGTTTAATACGTTTAAAAGCTTCGTTAGCCTCTTCTGTCCAACAAAATTTCTTCTTTGCCGACAGAACCTCTGTTATAGGAAATACCACAGTAGAAAAGTTTTCTACAAATCGACGGTACCAACCGGCAAGTCCCAAGAATCCTCTCACCTGTCGGATAGTTTTTGGTATTGGCCAGTTAACGATGGCGCTAACTTTTTCAGGGTCTGTTGAAATACCACCGTTTCCAATTACATAGCCCAAATACGGAACACGAGTTACACAGAATTGACTTTTCGAAATATTCAACGTCAGATTGGCTTTCCGAAATTGTTCTGCAATACGAACTAATAGAGAAATATGCGTTGGAAAATCTTCCGATACGATAATTAGATCGTCTAAATATCCAAACACAGCATTACGAAGATCTGGAGGAATAATTTCGTCTATTAAACGACACATGGTGGAGGGGGCATTACAAAGTCCGAACGGCATTACCACAAATTGATAAAGCGGGCGGCCGGGAATGGTAAACGCTGTCAAGGGTTTCGCAGACTCAGCTAGGCCGATTTGCCAATAGGCATCCTTCAAATCCAGCTTGGATATGATGTTGGCCTTTGGAAGCCTTGAAAATATACCTTCTATAGATGGAAGCGGATAAGCATCTTTCTTTGTGACGAAGTTAAGTTTTCTGGCATCAAGGCACAGACGAACTTTGTTTGGTTTTATCACCAACCTCATGGGCGAACTCCAGGGAGATTGAGACGGTTCAATCACCCCCAAGGCTAACATCCGATCTATCTCTGAATACATCAGTTTTTCCACAGCGGGAGAAACGGGATAGAACCTTTGCTTTATCGGCTTGGAGTTTCCCACGTCGATATTATGCTGAGTTAAGTTGGTTCTTCCTAACCCTTGCTGCTCAAAATTCGGGAATAATGCTATAATAGCATTTAGTTGTTGGCGTTGATAAGAAGTTAATGGGTATTCATTGTTTTCTGATGTTAGTTCAGAACGATCGTATTCTACGGACTTAATTTCGGACATTTTGTTTTGAAATTCAGATGACGGAACATGACTTAATACTTCTTTATCTACTATATCTAAAGATTCAACAATACTCGGAATCATATTGAAGGCATTCCAAAAATCAACCCCTAAGATGAGGCGTTGCGTTATCGAAGGTATTATGAACAGGTTAATAGAACGTTTTTGATTTTTAAATTTTATTTCGACTGCCAACCAACCAGTTACTTTCTGCAATTGACCGTCTGCAGTTTTGACGAATGAACGACACTTTGAAAAGGATGGGAAATCAGAAAAATCCTTTTGCGCCAAATCACCACCTACGCATGAAATGTTTGCACCGGTATCTAAAAGACCATATTCGGTTAAATCAAGAAAAGATACCTTAGCGTAAAAACGATTGTCTTTAGAATTACTTATAATAGCCGATAACAAAAGCTTTCTACAACGTCTACGCTGTTTAAAATAAACTCGCATTCTTAATGTTGATCTTTTTGGTTTTGGTTTTAAATTATCAGTTATGGTGTTTAAATTAAATATTTGGTTTCGTTTCTCAAGGTAATTTTGCCATCGTACATGATATGGAAGACGAGGGAATAATATTTTTGAAGGATCTGGTTCAGACTTGCTATTTTGAGTTCTAGGATTTTGCAAGATTATAATTTGGTTATTTGAGTCTAATTCAGGTGTTTTGTCTCTAATCAGGGAAAATTTTTGATTCTGACAGGTAATATTTTTAGTTAAATCTAGTTTCTTTAATGTTTCGTCGTCAAGCAGAGAAAAATTTTGGTCCTGGCAAATGTTTTTATCTAATTCTAGTTTTTTAAATTCGTGAAGTTTTTTGAAAGAGTTATTTTCTTAGCAGAACACTTTGGACATTGTGGCTTATAAGTATTCTTGGCTCCACATCCATAGCAGAAAATAGTACGCTCTTTTACACAATCATCCCAAAAGTGATCAGCTTCCCCACAATTCCAACAACGAACGATTCTTTCCGAAGCTAAAACGGCATTTACCTCACAAGAGGGAGAATTTACATCATTTTCCGTAACATTAACTTCCGCTATCTGTCGTCTATTTATGGGATAATTAGGTGGACGAAACGATAAATTTTTCTTAACATATTCTTCATTCCAAAAAGTTTCTCTCATCTGAACCAACTTGCGGAGATGAGAAATGGAATGGACGGGAACATATAAAATATCTTGGCGAATTTCAGGTCTAAGATTTCTAGTTATTATTTCAATTAATTCCATTTCGGGGATTGGGGATGGTAAACGATCCATTATGGAAGAAATAGAATCGAAAAATGCGTCAAAACTTTCTCCTGTTTTCTGTTTCCTATTCCTTATCTCCTCACGAATATCAAACGAAGATTTAAAATCCCTGTATTGACATTGAATGGACTCACAAAAATCTTCCCAATTAACCGACGATACCTGCTTTCTATAACGCCAATACCAGTCTTTGGCTTTTCCGTACAGCAATACATTTAAATTTTTTACAATAGGAGCAAAATCGCCATCAAAATTGTCATAAGTCAAGGAATTGATTCGATAGAGAAATTCTTCGATATTAAGGCTATTTGGGGAACCATCGAACTTGATGTTCCAGCTTTGTATAATAGCTGTTAACTTGTCAGGGTTAAAACATGTTGCATTTGAAGAAGACCGAATTGGGGTATATGACATATTAGAACGATTATTATGAAGACTATTGCTTTCACTATTCAAATTACTTGGTTGGGAACGTTGATGTGAAATACTGTTCTCATTATTACGGTTAGAGTGACTGACATTGTTTCCACCGGCAACTGGATTTGTGTGCGGGTTAGAATTTGGAACTAAATTAAAATTTGACAAAAGTCTGGCCATAGTGGTCTCTATCATTTGGTTCAGTTGATTATAATCAACATTAAAAGTATTACCGGGTTCATTTTGAGGAATATTTCTATTAGAAGCACAACCACCCCGAGATCTTGTGGTTTGGGCAACAACAGAGACATTCAAATCTTCCCCCTCATTACTGGGTTCAACTACAGGGCGTTGACTATCATAAACATTGGTTCTACTTTGGCTACGTGTGTTGTAAGGGTTAGCCACTGTACCTCTACCACGACCTCTATGGGACTGATTATGGGAAATGTCGGGTTTATTAGCTATATTCATTCTCTTTAAATCAGACAAATCGCAAGGCTTTTTGCAATTAGGACACTCAGACGTATTGGTCAAATAATTCTCAATACACGATCGATGAAACGAATGGTTACATTTTATAATAATCAGACAATCATCATTTTCAGACATATTGGTAGTACAAACGTTACACACATTCTCCCCAGTACACGACGAACCTGAAGCAGATGCTTCGTTAGGTGGAGTTCGAGGAAGGGACATTATTATAAAAAATTAGTCAATGCTACAACAATATTGAAGTTCAAGCCAAGAAAAAAAAATTTTCTTTTCCAAATATGGAAATATTAAAAAAAATATATGTTTATAAGAGTTAGTAGAAATTTATAAGAATTAGAAGAAATTCTATTACTATAGAATTATATTTTTTTTTCCAAACTAAATATTCTATATAATTTCGTTTTCATTAGGGTTGGTACACAACAGGGAACAGTGTTAAAAGGGTAAAAATCAAGCAACAAAATAAGTATGGTAACAACAACCTGTCTATGGAGATGAGTATATTCAGAAAATATCACATTATCAGCAGAAAAGTTATTCTTGTACAACAAAAACATACATGTTCTTTATTGCATTAATATATTAGCTTGGATAGAAATCTACAGTTGCAAAACTTCTATTTTCCAAAACTCCTATATCAATAGGAACAATAATCATAACCGTAACCTAACGTTTTCCTATATACATATCTTACGTCGTTAGGGGATTCATAAAACAATATTCACATTTTGAAAAGAAAGGACAAACAATGATCTGATAGGTCGTTTTACTCGATGACACACTCAAGTACACGAAAATCCATAACAGGACTGTCTGTTATTCCCCCAAAAGGAAATAAAGTCTTATAACACCCTCTAAAACGTTTATAAATGAAATCTACTAATAACTATCTGTTTTGGAACCGAAAGCATATAGTGGAACAATTTACTTTCGGGCCCCACGTTGGGCGCCATTTTTATTATATTTACTGTAATGAACACATACAAAACTTGCATGGATTTGTTTATTTAAACAAAATTGTTTAATGTCAAAGATGTTATGAAGAGGACTGCGGGAGCCATTAATAGGACTAGCAAAACAGTCGGGCATGGGGGGGTTCGGTCCTCCCATAAACAAACTTCTAATTTTACACAGTATTATTTTTTTTTTTTTGTTATAGACTCCCTATTTTTTTTTTTAAGTTCTTACAATTCTAATAATGGACCAAAAGAAACATACTTACAAATCAACAAAGCCCGAGTATGAATCTAATAAATTAATCGAATGCAAAACTCAATTTTGTTGCTAATATTTTGAACCCAAAAAAAAATTTGCTTGTCAGATGTTTTGACAAGTTGATCTCATAACCCTACCACTACCTGTATCTTAGTGATCAGTACTGTTTTCTAAGATCCCTAACACAGTCCACTAGATGTTATACCAACCCTTTATGAAAAAAAATTAACTTAAGCCATTATTTTAGAAAAATTCATTTTTTTTCTTTATTCAAAGATTCTAATGACATTTTTAACAGAAAACTGTTTAAAACTATGTTACAGAGATTTTCAAATTTTTTTATTTTTCTTTTGGGGATATTTTATCCGATACGAATCAAAATTTTGACAAAAATGAAAAGAAAAAAATAACAAAATATATATAAAAAAAAATATATATATATATAAAAATAAAAAAATATATATAAAAAAATAAAAAAAAATATCTATGCTACTAATAATGGTTAGTTAGTGGGAGCATTAAACAAAAAAAAATTAAAAAAAAAGTTATAATAAAAAAAAATGTTTACAAATTATGTACTGAACAAAGTAGGAATTCAAGAAATGAGTAACTCACCATCATGCTGCGTCGAAGATCTCGAAGGCCTTCCAGATTTCGATGAATGCTGAAAAGAAATTTACCCTAACCTTTCTTCTTTTGTTAATTATGTACCCGGAAATGATTGAACTTGTAAACGAAGATTTTTATTGAAAAACATTCGTTAATGCTCACACTAATTACAGATATTAAGATAGTATTTTAAGGATAATTTCATACATGAGAAAAAAAATTGTAATTTAAGATTAGAAAAAATAATTTGGTAAGAAAATTTTAAAAAAAGAAGATTTAAAAAAAAATAGAATACCAAAAAAATTACTCAAAAAAATTAAATTAAATCGATAGGACAAAGGGATAAAAGAAAGGTTCAGGATTACAATTTTGAGATTAGAAAAAAAAAAATGTTGTTCGGCACGAATGGAGGCTGATGAATGATGTGGGTTAAAGATGATGGCTGGTGATGATGATGATGTTGAAGAGTTAAAAGTTGAATTACGTGATGAAGTACGTTTATTACTAACACTGCTATTATTATTGGAATTACTATTATGGCTGCTGCTGTTAAAAAGTGATTGTTGCTGATGTTGTTCTTGATGGGCTGAACAGCGGGACTTGCTGCGTGAACGTTTATCGGTAGAGGATTGAGTAACGTTTAAGTTTTTACTTCTGGTATTTTTATGGGATTGTTGTTGCTGTGGATGATGTTGCTGCTGTTTGCTGGCGATCACCACGTCTATGTTTGGCCGTATTTTTAGTATTAGTATTTAATGTTGCTGGAGTAATTGTTGTATATGCTAATTTTATATTTATTGTTTCTTTTTTTTTTTTTTCTTTCATTTGTTTGTTTTGCAAATGGTTTTGGTGGGTTTTTTTTTTTTTTTTTATTTTAAGTTTAAATGTTTTTTCATTTTTCTATTTTTTTTTTTTAAGACAATAAAGTCGATTTTGAATATCACTTTTTAAAAAAATCAAATTTAGTTTAAAGATTAGATTTTTTTTTTTTTTATTCAAAACCAATTATTTAGTCATTTGTTTTGTCTAACATTTTTTTTGTAGATTCTAAAGAATTTCATTCTTTAATTTTTTTGGTTTTAAATTAAATTAAATAAAATTATTCATAATTTATATAAGTTCACATTTGTTTTTTAGTATTATTTGTTTGTTTATTATTAATAAATTGATGATTAGGAATTTTGCATTTTTTTTTTTTTTTTGGCATTTTATTTTTGTTGTTGTATGTTGTAGTTGTTTATTTATTTTAAAATTATGCGATGAATTAGGGCGCTTTTTACTTTGATTTTTATTTTATTTTAAAGTTAAAATATATTATTATTTTTTTTAATTGTTTTGTAATAAACTTGAGATCACAAGCACTTGCCAAACAACGAATCACCAATAGTTTGCGCGTCAGCGGTATAAATAGACTGCTCAAAACAACGTGTTCTTCTCGAATCATCCAAATCACGCCACTACACCATCTTTAACCGTTAGAATTTTTTTTTTCTTATCGAAGTTAAAGAATGTTAACGAAAGTCAACGAAAAAACACAAGTAAAAAAAACGATCCTTGCCATTGAATAGTTAAGTTTATGAAAGGAATTGCCAGCTGTAAAGGTTAAGGAGTAGGGTTACCATACGTGAAAAAGAGGTGGAGTAAAAGTAACCGGTGATTCGGTTTATCAAAAATTTAATAAGAATGAAAATTCCAGCATTTTAGCTGAGGATGAATTAGTAAGTAACAACCGATCACTACAAAATAGTAAAACTATATATTTCAAAAAATAAAACTGTTAGCAATTTCCCGGTATTTTTTCATAGTCAGGGCCAGAGATATACCTAATAACAGAAAAAAATACAGGAAACAAGAATTGTGTTAACCAGTGTTATAATTACATTGCATGCATATAATTAATTTTATTATAAAGGGTGGTCCGAAGTGCTTTTTGTCATTTTGAAAATGCTTATTGTAAAAACTAATAAATATATTTTCATAATTTATAGGTTTTGAATCTAACTGATATAAGTCTAGATAATATGTGTGTAAAAAATTATACTGGTACGAGTCGTATTTACTAAGTTAAAACAAAAATAGGAAGGAAGTAGAAAAAAACATTTTTTTTTTTGACATTTTGGGTAAAAATTATGGTTTAATTAAAAATGAAGCCAGTTATAATTCTAACGTATAAATTTGACTTTTAAATGGAAAAAAAGTAGTCTGTTCTAACTAATTGTATGTTGAGTAATTGATTATATAAGTTTTTAGAAATTATTTAGAATTTCTTATAATTTTTCACTGAAATTGTTAGGAAATTAAGATTTGCGAAATAATTTTGAACACAATTGAACTAAAACATAACCTTCAGATCACTACAATATAAAAGAGTAAATTATTCCTTAAAAATTGTATACATTTGTATAAGAAGAAACAATAACCTGAATGCCTTCTAAATATTTAACATAATTGATCAATAAATTATAAAGTACTGTAAAATCTGGTGCACAGAAATAATTCTGAGCATGATAGCCCAAGCCTTTGTGTTATTTAGAACAATTCAAGTCTCAAGATATATTTGGACACAATTTTTTAAAATTACTTAAAAAGCTAGTATCCTTTAGATTGGTTATTTGTTGGTGTGTTACGGATAACACAAGGGAACAAAATTGAACTTTTTTGTGCGGCCTGGAAATTTATTGCAAATTTTTACTAATTTAAGGTCGCTGATTTCAAATCTTATCTCCATTTTTCTCTGTATTTTTCGAAAAGTCGAGCTGATAGACTTTTCGAAAAATACAGTTATGTCCAAAATTAAGGCACTTTCACTACATATATTGAAAACTTGAAAACGGTTCACCATATTCAGTTAGAAAAAAATTCAAAACTCGCCGACAATATTATCTTTAAACCGTGCTTACATGGTTTTTAAATTTGTCCCAGTAGTTTCAGAGATATCGTTGAAGTTTTGAAAAAAAATTAACAATTTTTTAAAAGAAATATATGTGGTGAAAGTGCTCCATTTTGGACATAACGTATATCGCGAAAAGTCGCTCCGACAGACAAAAGATGGAATAGTAAAAAATTGCTATAAAGTTCCAGTCAACACAAAAACATTAAACAATTTTTTTTTATGGAAACCGCAACTTTTATCAATTCAGTTTTCTCAGTAAATTGTGAATAAAATCAAAAGTTGTGCACCGATTGTAATGAAATAAAACTCATTTCATTCGAAATATGTTTAACTAAATGTTTTTACACAGAAAAAAGTTTGTAAATAAACATTAAAATTTACTTTCATTGATTTCAGTTCATAATATTTAATAATAATATCTTAAACATTAACTTTTTTAGATTTAAAAAAAAAAAAAAAAAAAAATCAAAAGTCAAGAAGATTTAAAATAAATTGTTTAAATGTTCATTTACAATTTCAATTTGTAAAAAAATGTTTGAAATTTTCTTCGGAAAATTGTAGGTTTTTAATGATTTTTAGCCACATTATAGGAACAGAAGAGAAGCGCTTTTTATCAAAATGATGTGCTGCAGAATGCCAGCGAAATTATACAAATTTCTAAACATTCTTTTTTTTACAGAATTTTTGGAATTTTATTTTCATGTATAACTATTTTCATTTACCATTTGCAATCAAATCTAATGAAACTAAACCAAATATTTAACAAAATTTTCGTTATGAAAAATTTAATAATATCTATGAACAAAATTTTATTTTTTTGAAAAAAGTTTGGGGGAAAAATGTCATGTTCGATTCATAATATTTATGAAAAAAATTTTCAAATATATGAAGTTTTTGTTTCTGTGTAGACCAAAACTGTGATTTTTGTAGCATTTTTATTTTTTAAAGAACAAAAAAGATTTTTTTTAAATTGTTATTTTTTTTTTTTCAAAACTTCAACGATATCTCTGAAACTACTGGGCAAATTTAAAAACAATGTAAGCACGGCTTAAAGATAATGTCTTTGCCGAGTTTCAGATTTTTTAACTGAATATGGTGAACCGTTTTCAAGTTATTCCAATATATGTAGTGAAGGTATATCTCAAAAAGTTGAGCTGATAGAGAAAAACGGAGATTAGGCCGCACAATGACTTTTCCCCAGTGTAATTTCTAAATGATGCTATTTAGAAAATTGCATAATGATAAAGATTGTCAAGAACTTAATTTATTTGGCAATATCTGGCGAACAGTCAATTTAGTATATGCTGTATATGTTCCCAAAGTTCAATTAATTTGTAGTTTAGATACTTTTTTCAGATATGTTTTCGCTATAACTAAACCATTTAAAGGAAATTTATGCTGCAAATAAATCAAGGTTTAGTAGATCTCCGATAATTGAAAAAATTTTACAATAATTTTGAATTTAACTGAAAACCTCTGTGTAGCACACTGATTAATATGTATCCAATTTAAAAAGTATGGGACAAAATCGCAAATTATACTAAAGTGAATAAAAACTCAACATTAGTTTTTATTTGGGTCAAAGGTATAGATAACCAAAAACATTTCCGACCACCCTTTTTTCAAATTTTAGTAAAATCAGTTTATAAACTTAGCTGTAAGTAACTGAAATATAACGTTTAGCTAGCCATTTCATTTCAAAGTTTATGTAAACTTCTCTTTTAATTTAAACTCAACTTAACTACTCCACTTTAACTAATTTACATCAAATTGATAAACTGTCTTTAATTACTTTATTTAACACAAATACATACATACCTTAAACAAAAATTATCAAAATTATGTAAAAATGACTTTAATTAAAATGATGTAAAATACTCTCGTGTTTTATAAAGTTTTCGTGTGGCCGCTTTAAAATTGTCTAGTGTGGTTTAGCAATCAACAATTGCACACTACAATTTTTTTGTTTTAAAGCGTATAAAATTAAAAACCCAAAAATACTTTCATTATTTTTAGTGGTGAGAAATAAATATTTTAGACAAAAAGAAGAAAAGAAAAATTATAACTTGTTGAAATGTGTAATTAATTATTTATTTTGCTTTAAATATTTTTTTTTTTATTTTTAAAAATAATTTAAATATTAAAATTACAAACATTTGTTTATAATAAAATGTTTAAAATGAGAAAAAAAATTTTCAAAAACAAAATTTTTAAATCAAAGAAAAATACGCATCAAACGCTAAATGAGCGTATGACTACCAACAAATCTAATTTTTTTTATTTAAATTATTTATAACATCAATAAAAAATATATCTTTATTATTTCTTTTCACATTTCAAAATATTAATCAAATTATATATAAAAATAAAAGATGACTTGATTTCAAATGCGGGGAGGGAAATTTTATTTATTTTTGTATTGTTTAAAATGTCTTTTCTTTCTTTATTTTATAAAATCCATGTTATTATTGTCAATTTTGTTTGATTTTAAATTATGAAAAGAAAAAAACAAAAAAATATTTGTTTAATGTTGTAAGAAATGGGGTCAATGTCAAACGTTTTTTGTAACAATAATATTGGTCACGTAATGAATAAATTAAATAATATTAAGAACAAGTGAATAGTAAATAAACATATTTTGAATATGAAATCTAATTTGAATGCTGTGTTGGCTTATGCTTAGGGTTTTTATTCCCAGAAAAAGCGCGAAAAATAAGTAGAAAAAAATCTATTGTTATTAAAAATACTATTTGAAAGAAAATAATTTTTACAACTTTGAAAATATTTTTAAGAACCAGTACAACAATATGCAATTTTTGCATATTTTGAGCTTCTTTTTAATGTGAAATTAGTTTATATGAATCTAACTGTCCTATTTGTTTTTACTTTTAAAAGCATATTCTAATATACATTTTTATCATATTTTAACCTCTAAAGCAGAATATACTCGCATAGTTTAGACTTTGTCATCAGAACATTTTTTAAGCATATTTTCACAAATTTGTCTTTAATGTAAAATTAATATTTTTTTTAATCTAAGTTTCAATTGTTTTTATCATCAAATCTAGCGGTTTTGAAATATCCAAACATATATATACGAGGGCGGATCAATAAATGCAACACTATTCCCATCAAGTACCACCTGTTAATAGACTACAGTCAAATTTTGAGTGTCGTCATTTACTTTGCGTAAAAAAAATAGGATTTTTCGAGGTCCTTAAAATAGGCATTTGTTTGGTCAATAATTTCATCGTTGGAGCTGAATCTCTTTATACCGAAGTAGGAAGTAGTCACTAGGGGCTAAATCCGGAGAATATGGCGGATGAGGTACCAATTCGTAGCCCAATTCATAGAGTTTTGCCATTGAGACTGTGTGCACGTGCATTATCTTGATGAAAAAGAACTTTTTTTTTGGCCATATGGGGTCATTTTCTTTCTAAATCCTCATTAAATCGGTCTAATAAGTTGGCATAATATTCGCCGTTTATTATTTTTCCCTTTTGAGAGTAATCGATGTGAATTATCGTGCATCCCAAAAAACTGTTGCCATCACCTTATTGGCCGACAAACTTACCGAAGTACTTTCCGAAGTACAGCAATGGATCCATGTTTCATCCACAGTTACAAAACGCCGCAAAAACTAATTCAAACTTACCGAAGTACTTTCCGAAGTACAGCAATGGATCCATGTTTCATCCACAGTTACAAAACGCCGCAAAAACTAATTCGGATTGCGGTTAAACAACTCCAAACAATCCTTTGAAGTTGTCACACGTTTACGTTTATGGTCAATTAAGAGTAAACGCGGCACCCATCTTGCAGACAACTTTCTTAAACCCAGCTGATCATTTAAAATCGAAAGCATATAGCCATATGAAATTGCTATGGCATCAACAATCTCTTCGGTCGGCCAACATCATATCGTGGATTTTTTTCGACATTTTCGGGTGTACTGACCTCAATTGGCCGTCCAGAAGGTTCAGCATTACTTATACTTGTGCGACCACAACGAAAGTCAGTAAACTACTTTTTTAGCATTGAAATCGATGATGCGGAGTCCCCATAGTATTTATCGAGCTTTTCCTTGGTTTGATTGACGGTTTCTTTTTCGCAAAAAATAATGTTTAATTAGCACTCGAAATTCACTTTTTTCCATTTTTAGAAAAATACACGAGGTTGCATGTTTTGAACAGCTGTTAAACGCAAAGTAAATGACGACACTTGCTCCAAATTTGAAAGTAATATACTAACAGGTGGTACTTGATGGGAATAGTGTTGTGTTTCATATAACTACGTGGGAAGTTCTTAAAGTCACGGACTTATTGATCCGCCCTCGTATATATATATTAAAGCAAATTTTTAAACTATATTAAAAAAATATAAATATAAATAAATATATGGATATATGTATATTTATATATATATACTTTCCTTAGAAAATCCTAAAATTATTATTCTTTTGCTAGAAAAATTTTACAATTTCATAGCTTATGAACCTTCTTTTCATGAACTTCTTTCTTTCTCTTGGTGGTTAATTAAATTTAGTGTTTTATTATTATTTATTATTTTGGCGATTTTATTTTATAATTTTGCAAATTTTTGGTCAGTGTGGCGGTTTTTGAGCAATTGAGTATTTTTTTTTTTTAATTTGCATAATTTTTAAAATTTTTCTGTTTATGACGATAACGATTTTTTTAATTATTCGCAAATTGACGATTTTTTTTTTTGTAACTTAAAACTTTTGTCACTTTGTTACAATTTTTTTGTATTTTGTTGTAAAATATAAATTTTTTTGTTAATTTTCTTAGTTTTTGTTAAATTTGTATTGAAGTCTTTTACATATTTTATGTTTATGTTTATGTTTATGTTTATGTTTATGTTTATGTTTATGTTTATGTTTTACATTAAAAAAATAAAAATTTTATAAAATTTTTCGGATTTATAAATTTTTCTTTCAAAAAATAAAAACAATTTATAGATAAACTTTAGAAAATTTTTAACAATTTTTAGAATTTTTAAGTGATTTTAAATAGATATCACTAGATATTCTCGCCCGGGAATTCCCGGTTAATTACTTATTTTCCCGGGAAAACGGGAAATTAAAATTATACACTTTTAAATGCACTTTAGTTTGAATTTTAATTTTGTTATTATTAAAAACTAGTTTATTAAAATTTTAATAAAGCCAAATTTTTATATTTTTGCACAAGACATAAAAACACAAACAATATTGAAATAAAACACACATAATTTTTCCTAGTCCGATTATTATTGAAGTTTTGTAAAATTTAATAGCACTCGATGGAATTTCCACTAAAAATTACATGTATGTATTTCCAAAATGAAAATTTGTATTTTGTGACTTTTGATTTTTCGATTTGTTTATAATTTGCCAACTTGTTAGTAGCGGAGTTTATTTTGTTTTTTGCAAATCAGTGATTGATTTAATTTTTTGTCATTTGATTGAGAAATTGACGAGATCTAGATAATTTCTAATTTTGAAGTTTTTTAGTTTGTTTTTTTTTGATTTGCAGATTTTTCTACGCGATTTTTTATGAATTAACGAAATCTTCGTTGGTTAGTTAAATTAGAGATTTTTTGGAAAATTTTATTTTTGGAATTTGAGTACTTCAATTATTATTTTTTTGTTTTGTCAATTTGGTAATTTATTGATATTATAGCAATTTTTTGATTTTTTTTGATTTGAAAATTTTTTCGATTAATTCTCTAATCAATAAAGCTTGACATTGTCTTTCCCGAAACTAGCAAAAATAACTCCACTTTAAAATTTAAAGTTTATTTCTTAAAAAAATATATATATATTAAAAAAGATCTTGCTTGATGTTTTTTTAGAAAATTATAATATGTGGGCAGTTTATAAATTATTTAAAAACTTATTAAGAAGGAAAGAAAAAATATTCAAAATTGTTAAAATTATTTTAAAACGGTTCCATGAAGCCATTATGGAGCTAGCAAGTGGTATATAGATTAAAAGTTAGGTTTTACCACAAGGTTATCAGAAATCGTGAGATAACTTTTATTGTTTGCACCATTTTCAGAACTAATGATTTTGGAAGCAGTATGAGATTAAAAATACTCAAAAATATAAATAAAAATACATAATTTAATAACTTGTTATAAAATCATTAGTTCTAGAACTGGTGTTATCACAACCATTTCATATTCATTAATAACATCCTTAGTGATGTCACAACCAATTCTGGTACTCATGGAGTAGAACCTTATTGTGATTCTAAATTGGTTATAAAGAATGTTTTTGAGAACATCACTCTCTGAATAAGTTACTGGTTCCTAAATGACATCCTAAAACTAATAAAAAAAAAAAAAAAAAAAAAAAACAAAAATAAAAAAAAAAAAAATAAATAAAATAAAAAAAAAATAAAATATAAAACTCGTTCTTGAACCATTCCCTATCGCTTCTATAGAACTAGTTCTGAATGTGAAAATTTCAAACAAAATTCATTGATAGAACCGTTCCATAGAATGGGTACCCAGCAAAAAATTAACTTCCAATTTAATAAGCAGCTTCCTGCATGTATTACATTGTAGCCTAAATCGCCAGCATTACAATTGGTACTTATATAAGAACTTTTTAGTAAATATAAAAGAAATTTGATTTTTACGTAGCTCAGTTGCCTAGAGCATCTAACACTAAAAATGGGTATTAAAATCAAAGGGGGTTCAATTCCCAACTGAAGTAAATATTTTATTTTTTTTTAATAAATGATGTTGATTTTTATTCCTATGTGAAAACCCCTATTTAACGCATAAAAATACATGTCGGTTGTGGTGTAATGAATAAGACGGCTTAATAAAGGGACGGTTAGACTAGGGAAATAATTGACGGAAACTGACAAATATTTCTTTGCCGTAATGTGACCATAAATATATTTTTGAGTGGCAAACAACAAATCAGCTGATTTTAGGCAAATTAAATTTTTTAATAGCAAACAAAAAAGTTTTGGATGTGAATACAGCGTGACCACTTAAAGGAAATTATTTTCATATCTTTTGTAAGAAAAACAATATCAAATAACAGTTGTATTGAATCTAAATTATTAAAATGTAAAAAATATAAATAGATGGAAAGTTCTAAGAAATAAATTTCGCTAATACAATATGGATGAACAGGACGGATTACAATCAAATTTAAGGATAATTACACAAACCATTTTATCACTTATCTTTTTTACACATATTGTAGATAAATATTTTTCTGGTCCATGTTATGGTGTCCGCAAATGTAAAATTTTCAATGGAGTTACAGAGTAAAATTACAATCGCCAATTGGGCACACAACTGTGCAAAGATTTTGGGCACATAACCGAGCAAATCAGAGGACTATCTCTACAAATTTTTGTTTAAATCTGACAATATTTTCAACTAGCATTCGTATAAGTGGTATAACACAAAACACAGAAAAATTATGATCCAGTTTTAATAAAAAGTTGTAGGGACAATTCCCTGACATGCTCAAGTATGTATCCGAAGTCATTTCAGTTTGCTATTGAAGTATTACTCTGTGGCCTTATGTAAAATTTTATATTTATACAATAAAAGCTAAGTACATATCTTTAGAAGATGTCTGGTAGAATTATACATACAATTTTAAAATATCGTCTTGAAATATAGCGGATACTAAACAACATTAAATGTAATATAAAATGCCCAATAACCATATAAATATAAAGTTTTTAACCCTATTTTTTTAAGAATTTTGTAATTTTTCGTCGTTAAAACCCACTTCCGAACCCATTGTTTTTTTCTTTACTTCTTATTTTTTTTCTTCCTTCTTCCTTTATCGAAGCTTCTCCATATCATTAAATCAAAAAATTTTATCCTCTTTGTTTATTATATTTTTATTAAAAATAAATTTATTATTTTCGACAGTTTGATGAAATCATTTTTGAAGACAAATAATTATTCAAATGTAATCGATGAGAAAACATGTTTTATAATTTGCTTATTTGACTATATTTAATGCTTGTTTGAACAAACATGTGTGTAATGTGGCCAAAAAAAAAAAAAAAAAAAAAAAAAATAAAAAAAAAATACGTATTACTTTGGAAAAACTATATATGTACGTTCGGGAAAACAATTCGAAGCAAACATTTGTCTAATCTGACCTTAACAAACATAAACAGAGTAGTGACGTGGGTTCAAATCTCAAACGAGCCAAATATTCTTATGCTAAAAAAAAATAATCAGCCTAAAAAGCAACTGTTTTGGAATCCACATAAAAACTGGGGAAATTTTGGACATCGCGGAAAAAATTCATCAGTTATAGTACCAAAAGAGGAAGTTGTTTTTCATATTGTTTTTTGCTTACAAAGCATGTTATTTAGTAGGCGAAGTTTTTGCTGGGTTACTGGCCGGGTAACATTTCCACAGAACTTGTTCTGGAGGTGACAATTTTGAACAAAAATCATTGGCCGTAGCGGCAAAGTAGAACAAGTACAGGCTATTTTCATGCGTTCTAGAATTAGTTGCAGAACCATTACAGTTTTTCCTGGGCATATGTAAATAACTATAATACGAATAATATTTAAAATACAGGGCAAAGCAAAAATATGCATTTATTTCAACACCCTTTTTGTTATAATTTTTTTTTTAAATACCAAACATATATTGTAAAAATATATACGTACATATATAATATATGTACGTAATAGCAAAAAAAATGCATACCTTTGCAAAAAATTCTGTAAAGATTTGTATCACCAAAGCCATCACCATACATACTCGTATTTCATTCATAAAAAATATATTACAATGTAAACATTTTTTTTCCCTTCTGGTTTTCTATATTTTTTTGTTTTAACATTGTTCACAGTTTTTTTTTTATTGTTTTATATACTTTGATGCATATTTTTCAAAGCATTTCAACGGAAATTCATTCATACACTCAAAGATCTAAATTTAGATTTTATGGACGCGTGACTATTTTTGCAACAGAAGCTTATGTTGCAATTTCATTTCAAATTACAGCAAAGATTTAACAGATGTGTGGGTGTTTTTTGTTTTGCTGTTTTCTATTGTACTAACAACTAATAATTTTGTGAAAATCGAGAGACACATATTTAATGTAAAAATTCCATACAAAAATTTAATTTTAAAATTTCTTTTTTTATGTTATATGGGCTTTTTTCAAAAATTTTTAATTCGGCTAAAACTTAATTTAATCCTTAATCCTTAAACAAACGGCCTACAGATCTGAACTCACATAACTTGAAACTAATAGAGTGCTAAATTTTAGCGCCACATGTTTCATTTTATAATCATTATTATTGTTCAAAGTTCAAAAAACTTAGGAAAAGGACTAAAAATTACTTAACTTTTAACCTTTCTTATGCATTTTTTGTTCACGCATTTATACTTTTTGATTTCGTTCCATCTTATATAAACTAATAGGACTTTTCGAATAAACTCCACTTACACCTTCTTTGTTGTTCTGCAGACTTTCAACAGTCACATACAAGGTAGCCAAATTTGGTGGCAAATTTTTTAATTTGTTGTTTTTTTTTTTGGACGGAGTCTGTGTGTGTCTCTTAACGGAATACATATTTTGAAATAGGTATTGATACTTGTGGTTATTAGGCGTAGTTAGCGTTATATCTCATTGACGTGCCCGAAATAGTCAACGTGCTAAATAGTCTCAAAGTTTAGAAAACAAGAGCGAAAGTTTATCAAAAAGTCAGTTTTTCGCGAGTCATATTCTATGTTTTATATAGAATAGCATGGATTACTGCGTGAAGTTAGTATTTTGTTATTGTTTCTATGTACACAATAAAATCGGAGAATCATTAAAAATAAATTTAACAAAAAATTTTTATGGACTTTTTGAAAATTACGAAAAATTTCAATTCTTTATTTTTTTTGTATTTTAATATAGCAAATTGTAATTTGTACAAATCTTAGATATAAGAACGGCGATAAATGTAATTGACCATAAATTTAAGTCAAATGTCGTTAATAGTTGAAAACGGAACGCTTTTGTCAAAATAGATTTTGCCAAGACACATCCCATAGACAGCGCGATATTGACCGTAATTGGCAGAAATAATTTGTGTTTATAATGCTTAACGGAAATGTAGAGACGCATTAAAAAATTTCAAAAGATAAAAATTTTATGGACCAAAAAAAGATTTACTAGGATTAAAAAAGATAACAATATTAAATAGCATTACTTGTTAAAAAACTCTAATAAAATATATTTTCGTGTTTTATATATGAAGAAATAACTTAGATTCGAATCCCATTTTTCGTAAAATTTTTAAAAACTGCGATAAAGAAAAATTTTTAAATTTTATTAGGAATCTCTAAAATATGCAGCACTAATACTATCAAAAATATCATAAATATTATTTGAATAAGTCAGTAGATTTTGATATTACGTGTAATTTTTACTAGAATTATACATAAACTTCTGTTAGAAACATTTTTTTTGTTCAACTTAAAACCGCTATAACTTTCGCAACCCCCTGCACGAAATGCTTAAAGAGAACTGATTCTACATGCATTCGAGGCACTTTATATTTATAAAAATAGATTTTAATGTGCCATATTTTTTTTTTTTTTTTTTTTTGAAGGCCTAAAATCAAAAATATTTGATAATGGCCCATATACAAATATTTATGTAGATAAAACCACAAACTAATGGAAATGTTTTCAAAAATTTGTATATAATGCGGATATTATAAATACCATGAAAAATATTTACAATCGTGTAAATATGTTAAGGAAATCTACTGAATTTCCCAATTGGTCAGTGATAATTTATAATTAAATCCATTATGAATGGTGCTGATTGGTAATCAATAAAATTGTGGCCTAAATAATTTATCAAAAAATGTATGTTGTAAATCAAATAATAATAAATCATTTGGTTGGTTTTTAACTTGGTGCAGTGAATGATAATAAAGTTATTATTGTTTCACTTTATGACGGTAAAGACCTACAAAACCGTGAATTGGTAATATTTTGTAATTTTATTTTGGTTTAGTTTGTTAAACAAGTTTTATTTTTAAATATAAAACTGTGGAATCTTTTATAGAAAATTACTTTTTGTAATTTAATATATTTTTTTTTAAATACTAAAAAAACATTAATTTTTTTAAATGGATTTTTTCGACCTTAAATTTAAATTTTTCTAAATAGAGCTCATTTTAAGGTGGTATTATTAAAAATCTTTATATGCATATAATTTTTTTTCTGGAGTATATTTTTAGTTGAATTTTTCTTTATTAAACAAAAGCTTTTAAACAACAATTTTTAAATGAAAGTAATAGCAAAAAATAAGGCCTAATTGTGGCTTTGACCAGTAAAGATATCACAAATTCAAAGAAGTTTCTTTTATCTATTACTGCTAATTGTTTGAAACCACATTTGTAGTTGATGTCTATTTCATTAATACTTTCACTGTAGACAAATATTTTCGAAAGTAAAATAGAAATAAAAATTATATTCTTTAATCTTTGTATCAAAATTTTAGTATATTTCAATATTCTATTAAGAAAATATGGAATAAATGACCGAAATTTTCAAAGACTTCATACTTAATTACCAACAAAGTGACTAGCTGCAAATGTATTCTGAAAATTAAAGCCGATCTTAATAGCATACTAGAATAAAGATCTCAAATTTTGATATGAAAAATTCCATTCATCAGTTTTCTATGAGTAAGTGCCAAATAGAAATACAGTAAAATTATTTATATTGTGCTAAGTTCATTTTGTTAAAATAAATAACTACATATTATTAACAAGTTGCATATTTAATGCAGCTTCTTAAGAATGGAAAAGACTATATCCCATGTTTCTCTCCTATATTTTGACATAATTTGTATAGTAAAATCCATATACATACTAACTTTAAAAAGTTCTTAGATGTTGTACTTTTTGCAGGTTGTAATGGGCTTCTTAAGAAAGAAAAAGACTATATTCCATGTTTCTCTACTATATTTTGACATAATTTTTATAGTCAAATCCATATACATACTAACTTTAAAAAGTTCTTAGATGTTGTACTTTTTGCAGGCTGTAATGGGCTTCTTAAGAAAGAAAAAGACTATATTCCATGTTTCTCTACTATATTTTGACATAATTTTTATAGTCAAATCCATATACATACTAACTTTTCTTAGATGTTGTACTTTTTACAGGCTGTAATGGGCCTCTTGTTAAATAACGAATTTTTTCATTTTTTGAAAATTTCTTTCACTATAATCGTATATTAATTTGTATATTCTAGTCGACTGTCTTAAAAAAACATCTATCAGTATAACCAGAAGGAAATTGCTCTCATATATCTAAACTAAAATTCTATGTCCCCAAAACTGCACATTTTAAAATATAATTCCTCACTTTTGTGCCTAAAATATTTTAATAGAAAATAAGTAACACATTATGTATATGATCAAAGTGATTTTCAATATTTTTAGGCGGGGTCTTATAAGGGACCTGTGGCCATTTATGGAACGGTTCTTATAAAATTTGGAAAAGTGATTTACTTTCCTATAAAATATTTGTTTCAAATATTTTCTTGATAATAACATTTATATGGAATTTATGTATGTATTTAAGGGCCGAATTTATGTTTTATGTCTTAATTAGGGCATTTATGTGCGATAAGGATATAAATGAGGTGTTTTCCCTGGGTTATAGAAGGTATTTGTGCCAAATTACTTTAAAATTGTGACCTGTAGCTTGATTGCAAGGTTTACATAGACAGACTGATGGACGGACATCTTTAAATCGAATCGAAATTGGACTCTGAACTACTTTGAACGGTATACTTAAGGAAGCTCCGAAGACTTTTTCTAGAATTTTTCTGTGCGTTACAAACATCAGCACAAACGCATAAACCACAACTACCTATCATGTAGGGCATTATTAACTATAAAATTTAAGGAATGTTTACAAAAATTACATAAAAGTAAAAGATTTTTAAAATTTTCCATAAATAAATATAAAATTTATTTGAAATTTTCTACAATAATAAAATTTATTTGAGATTTTCAACAAAAATAAAATTTATTGAAATATTCCATATAAGTAAAATTTTTCGAAATTTTCTTAAAAAAAATAACATTTTTAATTTTCTTGAAAAAATATAATTTTTAAAATTTTTTTTTAATTTCCTGAAAAACATAATTTTTGAAATTTCATTTAAAAGCAATTAAAAAGAATATTCTTTAATAGAAACATTATTGAAAATTATCGACAATTTCTTATTAAACTTTTAAAAAAATTAAACATTAAAAAAAAAATAAATAATTGAAAAATTCTAAAAAAATATTGATAATTTTTTATAAGAACAAAATTTATCGAAAAAAAAAAAATACAAAAAATTCCTATAAAAGAAAGATAAATTAAAAGATTCTATAAAAAAGTATTGAAAATTATCTATAAAAATAAAATTTATTAAACATTTTCTATGAAAACAAAAAATAAAATATTGGAAGAAATTTATTGAAAATGTTGTGCAAAGACAAGATTTATCAAAAATTTTGCTCAAAAGAAAAATTTTGTTGAAATTTTTATAAAAAGTAAATTTATTGAAAATAAAAATAAAATTTATTGTAAACTCCAACAAAATGAAATATTCTTAAAAGAATAAATTTATTGAAAATATTCTATAAAATTTCTGAAAACCTTTCAGAAAATTTATTTAATACTGATATTCTTATAAAATGAATTTCTTTAAACTTTCTATAAAGAAAGCAAATGTTGAAAAATTCCTATAAGAATAAAATTTATCGACAATTTTCTAAAAAAATATTGGAAGAATATTTATAGAAGATTTCTTATAAAAAGAAAATTATAGAAAATATCGTACAAAATCTAAATTTATAGAAAATTTTTTAGTAAAGAAGAAAAACATTGAAATTTGTAAAAAAGAAAATTTTCTATAGAAATAAAGTTTATTGGAAATTGAAATGTTCTTTAAACTTAAAATTTATAGAAACATTTTTCTGTAGAAAGTAAATTGTTCAAACAAGAAAAAACAAATATTGAAAATAATATTGAAATTCTTATAAACAAATTAACTTAAAAATTCTATCAAAAATAAAATATTGAAAAATTCTTATCAAAATAAAATTTATAGAAAATTTTCTATATAAATATAAAAATTTTGTTAAAAAATGATGAAAGAAAATTTATTGAAAATTTCTTATAAAAAAATTTATTGAAAATATCATACAAAAACAAAATTTATGGAATATTTCATAAAAATGAAAAAATTATTGAAATTTTTATAAAAAGAACAGTTTCTATAAAAATAAATTTTATTGGAAATTAAAATGTTCTTAAAACATCAAAAATGCTCTTAAAAATAATAATTCTCAAAACTCCTGTAAAAAGTCAATGTTTCAAAAATTACATTAAAAGAAATATGTAAACTTTTATAAAGCAATTAAATTAAAAATTTTTTAAAATTCTATAAAAATAGATTCATCGAAAATTTTCTATAAAAGTAAAACATCAACATAAAACAAAAAATATTTTAAGCAAATGTATTGAAAATTTATAATAAAAAGCAAATTATTAAAATATCACACAAAAACAAAATTTATCGAAAATTTCTTTAAAAGAAAAATTTATTGAAAATTTTATAAAAATAAAAATTTCTATGAAAATAAAATTTCTCGAAACTTTTCTGTTAAAAGAAAAAAAAAATAACATTGAAATTCTTATAAAAGAAAATTTATTCATAATTTTCTATAAAAACTTAATTTAATGAAAATATCGTACAAAATATTATCAGAAATTACCTATAAAAAGAAAATTTTTTATCTATAGTTATAATTCTTGCATGTTGGATTCCTGTAATGAAAATGCAATAGATCTACTGATCTTTTTTTATTTCAGAGTTTATAACATTTTAAATTGAAAAATGATTATTAAATTTTTACATAAAAGTTATTGCATCAACCATGTAAAAAATATTATTGTTTATTTTTAATGATTTTTTCAATCTTTTTTTAAATCTTAAACATTACCTTTTACTAATCAAACATTTGTTTTATTTTTAGAGAAACCTTGTTGAATCTACAAAGAAATTACATTCACCTTTAAGGAATTTAATTAATTTACATTTATTACCAGGTAATTTAATTGAAAATATATATGTACCTAAATGACGTCATTTGTATTGTATTAAACATTAATGAACCATACCATATGAAACTTAAAATTAATTATTTTCTTAAACCAAAAATAAAATGACCACAAAATAACAACACCAAACGCTTGAAATAATAATTTTGTCGAAATTAACCCAAATACTTAATAAACCAAATTTTTACAGCCGTTTTAATATCAATATTAACAAAAATAAAAACAACTTTCTTAACTTGTAAATTTAAGTATAAAAAAATATTAAATTAACTTTTTGGTGATTATAACTTACAGCCTGTGGAGTGAGAATTTAAAAAAAAATTTAAATATGGTTGAAATTTACTTGCATTAATTTTAAGACTTTTGTTTATTTTTTTGCGTTGAAAAAACGGCCTCAATATGTCGTACATAAGAATTTATATTATTTTTCTTTTATTTTTTGTATTGTAAAAAAAAAAAAAAAATATTTTGTGGGTGTTAAACAACGAAGCTTTTTTCTCCATATTTAAGTTGATGTCATCTTAAAGTTAAGGAAAAACAAAATAAAATAATAAAATAAAGATGAAATTCGCAAAAATCACGTAAAAGCATTAAATATTCACAAATATTTATATACCAAACTAATTTTGGTTTGTTTATTTGCTTAATCGCTGAAAATAACAATTATTAATAATTACCACTTTTTCAGTTTTTTTTTCATATTTTATCATAATTATCTTCATTTTTGTTTTGTTCAACTCCTCCCAAAAATTGTACATTTATTAGGTGTTTTTTTTATTAATCTGTAAGAAAAAATCATTGTACTTTTTCAATAAAACAAAGAAATTAACTAAAATAAAGTTGTAAGAAACTAAAAGCAAAATAAAGAAGACTAAAAATATCAAACAATTAGCAAATTAATGGTAAAAATAGTAAAAGTAATGCTGAGTAAGAAAAGAATGAACTAAAAGTTTGATGAAAAAATCTAAGTAATTTAAAAGATTTTTTTTTTTCTTAATTAGAGAGAATTTATAAAGAATTTTGTTTATAACAGAGTATAAAACTAAAATAATTTCTTATCTGTTTAAAGTCATTTAGAACCTCTAACAAATATTTTTACTAAATCTTTTAAAAAATTTTAACTAACCTTCTTTTTAAAGTAGTATATAACGGTGAAGGTTATAAAATTAATTAAACCTCAAGTTAATAAATTTGTGTCATATAATTGAAGTACTTAACTTAAATTCTACATATTTTAACCCAACGGGAGATGAAACAATAAATTTAATTAACTTTTATATTGTTAAATATTATCTCATTGGGTTCTTTCATTAAATTTAAAATAATTATTTTAAATTATTTATATTTGTTGTTGGCAATATAGAAGTAACGACATTTTGTCCGTTTTTATAAAATACAATGAAGATAAAAGCAAACCTGGGAGAAGATACTTTTGTAGTCATATTTATGACTAAATTTACCAAAAAAATATACTCGAACACATTTAAAACAAGAATTTTAACAACAACAAAATCAAGTTCCCATAAATAATGAGTCATTTTTAAAAAACAGGGGTAAAAAAAAACAATTTTTAAGACGAAATATATGTGTTTTGAATATTTAAATTTTTGGTTATAAATAAAATTTATATAATTTTTGAATGAATCAAGTCAAAAAACAAAATAAGCTAAATCTTATGTTGTTTAAAAAATAACAACATTTTTAAAGGTTTAAAAATCTATTAACAACAATGGCATGACAAATTATTCCTCTCATATAATTTTTATAGATACATACATATTATTTATTGTATATGTATTAATAATTTCGAATATAATATTGAAAATTTTCTATATCTATTTTCAGAAAATTTTCGATAAATTTTCTAATTATAAAAATTAGATTAAACACGACCTACTACGTTACTCCCTTAACCCTGAATTAGAAAAAGTTTAGATTAAGTTAAACTTATTTTTGTGAAAATCTTTTGATCATTTTACTCATCAGTAAAAAAGCGGTAATATCCCAGCGGGAAAAAAAGTACTAAAGAGACTTTTAAAATTATATTGTTACACTGAAAAAAAGACCTCCTCCTCGCATTGCAAACATGATACTAAGGGCCGTTAACTTATTCAATTTTTGCCATCTATCAAAAAGTATCTTTTTTGACACTTATAGATGTTCAAATGTACAAAAATTTTACACAAATTTACTATAACATTAGTATCAAACTTTAATCTAGAAAACTTGACTTGGGCAAGTGTTTACATTCCAGAATAAAGAAAAAAAACCCCAGCAGGATACAATTTCTCTCAGTAAATGCATAACTTTTAATGTTGCTAATGTTGTTTTTTACATCACACACAGAAAAAAATACGGTTAAATAAACGATTTGTAAAAAATTTAATTTGTTTCATTTACTTTTTTCATTGTATCTATTAAAATTTGTATTTGTATGTGATAAAATTTTTAATTTTCTAATATTTCTAATATTGAATATAATATTTATATTTCTAAAATAAAGTCAATTATCAACTTAATCAAAAATAAATTAAAATTAACTTATAATCTGAGTAAATGAATATACAATGTTTTTAATAGGTTAGATTTCAATTAATAAAATAATTGGATATGTGTCATTCTTAATTGAAATTGTATTTTAGATTTTTATATGTAAAATTGAAATTTAATTTGTTAGAATAATCGGTTTTGATTAATTTATTTACTTAATTATAAAAATATTTGAAATGATTTAAAAATTCTGATTTTTTCCAAAATATTTGCAACTATAAATATATAGAACTCAATACGTCGATGTTCGATTTTACTTATGTATTTAAACTGTGTTTTTAAGACAAGTTAATCAAAAAATGCAAGACTTGTTAGAAATTGCATTAGGTGCATTAATTAATTTGCATATATTTGGGCGCATTTTTTGTAGAATTTCTTCTTCAAAAATTTTAAAAAAAGATATGGTATGAAAATTTGATAGCTTTTCTAATTACTCATATATATCTTCATGTCGGTATACATTTCCTTCATCTTTAAGAAATAAACCAAAAAATAACCCTTACAATAAGCTCGTGACTTTTCGAACTTATATCAAATGCAATAATATTCCCATCAAGTACCACCTGTTAATAGACTAGTGTAAAATTTTGAGCAAGTTTACTTTTGCGTAAAAAAAGAATTTTTCGAGGTCCTTAAAATAGTCATTTGTTTGGTCAATAATTTCACCGTTGGAGCTAAATATCTTTCCACCGAGCCATTTCTTCAGGTTTGGAAATAGCAAGTAGTCACTAAGGGCTAAATCCGGAGAATATGGTGGATGAGGTACCAATTCGTAGCCCAATTCATATAGTTTTGCCATTGAGACTGCACACGTGTGCACCCGTGTATTATCTTGATGAAAAAGAATTTTTTCTTGGCCATATGGGGTCGTTTTCTTTTTAAATCCTCACTAAATCGATCTAATAAGTTGGCATAATATTCGCCGTTTATTGTTTTTCCCTTTTGAAGGTAATCGATGTGGATCATCGTGCATCCCAAAAAATTGTTGCCATCACCTTATTGGCCGACAAACTTACCTTGGCCTTCTTCGGAGCATGTTCACCCGGAGAAACCTATTGTTTAGACTGCTGCTTGGTCTTCGGAGTACAGTAACGGATCCATGTTTCATCCTCAAAACGCCGCAAAAACTCATTCGGATTGCGGTTAAACAACTCCAAACAATCCTTTGAAGTTGTCACACGTTTACGTTTATGGTCAATTGAGAGCAAACGTGGCACCCATCTTACAGACAACTTTCTTAAACCGAACGGATCATTTAAAATCGAAACCATACTGCCATACAGTTTTTCGCGAGGCAGTTTTATATAGAATAGAATGGATTTATTTTTTTGTTATTTTACAAAATAAAATCGGAGCAGCGCAAAAAATAAATTTAATAAAAACTGTTTTGAACTTTTTGAAAATTACGCAAAAATTGTACCTTTTTTTTATTTTTATATAGAAAATTACAAATTTTATGAACCAAAAAAGAAAAAAAATGTTTTTGGATTAAAAAAGGATCACAATATTAAACAGCATTTTTTGTAATTAACTTTAATAAAATATATTTTCGCATTATATATGGTGAAATAACTTAGATTTTTTTAATTTTACTGGGAATCCCTCAAATATGTTGCACTAATACCATTAGCCATTGAAAATATCAGAAAATTATTTGAATATTTTTTAAAGGTCAAAAATCAAAATTTTTTGATAATGTCCCATATACCAAATGTGAACAAAATCGGAAGACCAATGGTCATTTCATATTTGATGTCTCTTGGAATTCATGATATTATTCAAATCAAATTCTATACAGAATATTCTAAAATATATTTCAGTTACAAGAAATTCATATTCAGTTATTTTATAAATTGAAACTATTAAAAAATTGTATATTGAATTACTCAAATCATCACTTATTTTCTACTTATATTTGATTACTTAATTAATTAATGCAATAAGAATAATTGAACCCAGAAAAATTGTTTTATTTTAGTAAAAAATATTATAAAATTATATTTTGAACACTCCAATAATTAATGCAATTAAAAAAGTAATGGAAGAAATTTTTCATATTCTATAAATGCTTTAATTGACCATATTTTTTATGTGTTCATAGAAAAATCTAAAATATATTTCTATTACAAAAAGTCATATTCAATTATTTTATTAATTGAAATTCAACATGCTGAAAAATATTGTATAAATATTGATTACCCAATTAATTAATAGAATAAGAAAAATAATTCAAAACCGATAAATTATTTTATTTTTACTAAAAAATATTAGAAAATTTATGCTTAAAGTATAAATACTTTAAAAAATTCGAAATACTAATAGAATTAAAAAAGTAATTCAAACTATTTTTTATCTTTGACGAATCGTTTAATTGTCCTTATTTTTTATGTGATGACAAGGAGCCTATACCCTTGTAGTATATGTTATTTGTATATGTGCTATTAGAAATTTTATAATTCTATAACTTCTTAAATGCTTGACCAATTTTAATAAAACATATGCACATCTATAAATAAATACCGTATCTAAATAAATAGCTTAAACATAAAATCATAAAAATCACACTGGCTATTAATATTATAGAAATAAATATAGGAAATGTTCGATAAATTTTATGTTTATTACATTGAAAGTTTTAATATTTTGTGCGAATAAGTTTTACAATTGAGATAAAGATGGAACTTATTTTGTGAGAATATTTTTCTTACCAAATTCCATAATTGAAATTAAAATAGGGTGGATAGATCTATGTAGAGTAGTAGCCCCCATACAAAGTTTATATAAATTATATTTAGCATAACTAAAGAACTAATACAGTGAAAATCTTAACATTTTGTGGGTATAATTTTCTTATTAATTTTCGCAATTGAGATGAATATGATACAAACTAAATGTTAATTATCGCACATCTAAGGAACTAAAGTAATTGATATTTCATGAGTACTAAAGTGGACAAATTTTTAAACTTTTCATTTTATTTCGATATTTTTGTTTTCATTTCAATATGATCTACACCGTGTTTAAGGCTGTTGTTTATAAAAAGAAAATTTATCGAAAAAATTCTTTTTATAAAAAATGGTCGATAAATTTTTTATTTCTAGAAAAATTTTGTAGATATTATATTAATAAAACATATTTCATATTTATAGAAGTTCAACAGATTTTTTTATAGAAAAAAATTCGATTAATGTACTATTTGTTAAACAATTTCGATACATTTTTTTTTAGAAAAATTTCGATAAATTTTTTATTTGTAAAAAAAGTCGTTAAATTTACTATTTGTTGCATAATTTTCATACTTTTTTTATTTATAGAAAAATTTCGATAAATTTTCTACTTATAGAAAAAATTACCGACAAATTTTCTATTTGTGGAATATTTTACATAAATTTTAAATCTATAGACTATTTTCGATTTATTTATTTGTTGTTAAAATTGTACTAAGTCTCACAATATAAATAGCTACCTCCTTAATTATAAAGTTAATGTACTAACAATTAATGTTCCCATACCTTTCATGCAAAAAAATTCCTTAAATAACTCCAGACCGTAAACTTGAAATACTTTTTTTTCTAAATTCCTAAGAAAACTTATTAGAAAATTGTCAAGAAAATGAAAAATAATTCTTAAGAAATACTGGTAATAAAAAATATTGTAATCCAGACAGTACTTGTCAACATGATAGTAAATAAGTAAACCCCACAAAGCAAACAAATCATGCATCATTCATTCTCATATAATATACCGTAGAAACGCAGTATAAACCTCTAGCAAATAATAATAAATATGTTCACATCAACAATTGCCAACTACTTAAAACAATTAACCCAATGAACGTAATGTCTAAAAAAACAATACTCGTACTTCAACATGTATATGAATGTATTACGTTGTATGCAAATTTAATTTAAAAAAACAAATAAATCTACTTACAATTTTTTTTATACATACGTTCGTTGGTGCATATTCATTATCATCACGATTTTAAAGTACTTAAAGTAAAATGCATATTTAGCTCGTTTGACAAAGAGAGTGTTTGGGGGACTATGGCCACATAAGAAAATAAATCTTTGTCTGAAACCCCCAAAGGGTTAATATGAGAATTTTCAAAGTTATTCAGATTACAAGGTTGCTGTTACACGGTAGCTTTAGAGCAGACACCGGCACTCATATCACTCCGGGGACGATTGTTTTCAACATTTTCACATACACAACACGAAGTTTAGCAAAGCTAAACAATTGATTGCGAATGAAAAACAAAAAAAGATTTAGTTTTATTCTAGCTTTCAACAAGGCAGGTTCATGTCGCATGGTTAAGCAAAAAGCATAGCAAAGAGCGTAAGAACAAATTATTTCTTTGTATGCTGGATATAACAAATCATTCGCAACAAAGAACGTAAACAACTACACTAACACATTAAAATTTGTACGTCCTCTCTTTGTGCCTATCGCTGCTTTAGATAAGTTGTAGGTGTTGTTTGCACCATATTTATTTACTTTTGTATGTTTGTGAGTTTATAAAAGAAAGTGAAAATTTAAATGAAAACTAAAAAAAGAGAAGATTAATTATTGTTAAAATTTTTTTCTTGCCTTTCTTTACTTTGGTGTGAAAGGCAAGGCATGAGAGTAAATTAAAAAAACAAGTTAGAGCGCTATACTCGGCTGTGCTGAATCTTTTATACCCTAAAAAACTGCTAAAAAACTACTCCTTTCATATGAAGTAATTTTTTTCGACCATTTTCGACTTTTCCATTTTTTCCGACTATTTTCAACTTTTTGACTATCTAGCAACAAGAAAGTCGATTTCTCTATAATTTTCAAACCAAAAAGTGGATTTTGGCTTTTCGACTTTTTTCAGCAAAATACCGATTGTTCGATTATTCATAACGGATTAAGTGCCATTACATCAAATAAGGAAGGATCATTTACAATTACTAAGTCTAGCACTTATTTTTATTATAGTTGCAAATACCTTTCATTTGGAAAAGATTTAAATCGGAAATATATTTTAGTAAATCATCAGTCCAGCCAATAGGAGTTATAGGCCCTAGGAATTCATTGCCATCTAATGTTAGCCTGTGGAGTCTATCGGCAATGGATCTAATTACCAATACATGATTTTTCATATAATAAATGATCAGGATTCTGCAGAATATAAGAATATATTACATACAATGATCTATCTTTTTTTATGATTACAACTAATATTTCAAGATTTAGGATGTTTTCAATTAAAATTTCCTTAGCTGTATATCCATTTGATATAGCTACTAAAACGCCACCACTAAGTTTTCCAGACTTGATACTTGTCACACATTATTTCAGAATTGTATGTATTAATCGACCTTATCGACCAATAACAAAATTTACGCCTTAAAGTATGCTTTCATATTTTCACATTTGTACTTACAAAATTAATCTACATTTTTGACCAAACTACAAAAATGTAAACACAAAATTAAAGTATTGTGTGAAAAATTTCTTCACATTTGCAACATCTGCCATCTTCCATTAATGAAAATGTTACATGGTCGCAAGAAAATGCTTGACAAAAAAAGGGAAAATTTAAACAATAATTAAAAATAATCAATAATTTTTATTAAATATTGCAATTAAACAATAAAAACAATTACTATTAACACTTTGTGTTAATAAAACTTATTTACATGATTTTTGTTAATATTTGTATTTTTTGAAAAGCTTTAATACATATGTTGTGTTCTCATGATTTTTTTTTGGTTACATTTTTTTTGATTTTTTTTCTTTTTTCGATTTCATGCCATTTTTCTAATGGTTGCACTAAAATAATTGGAAGATGTTAGGTGGAACAAAAATGTGAATACCACAATAGCAAGCGTTGCTTCCAAAAAAAGAAAAAAAAAACACTTACAGCTTCTGATGACTACTAAATATATATACATATGTTTTTATATAGATACATGCTTATACAAAAAACAACAATATTGTGTTATTGTAATGCTTCTATTTCCAACTAAAAAGCGTCCAAACATACATTAAAAATGATTGTGTGTAAATACAATCAGCAATTACTGCTTGCTTATACAAAAAAAAAAAAAAAGAAAACAAAAAAACCCTGACACATTGCAATACTTTTTATATATGTTTGTGTGCATATATTTTTTGGATTTTTTCCTATAACTCGGCTGTTTATGGATCGATATGGCTAGTTCAAAAAAACCGAAATTCTAGAAAAATATTTGCAACAGATTTGTACAAAAACGAATCCTGTAACTTATATAGAAGCTTCACAAAGTCCGAAAATGCATTTTGACCGATATCTTAGTTACTAATGAACCGATTTTATTTATTTCTTCCACAAAAATATTCCAAAACAAGATTCTGAATTTTCTGTGAAAAAACGAAGTCGCTATCTTATATAGGGACTTAGAAAAGTCGAAAACAAGTACGTTTTTAAAGGCCTTTTCGGTTTTCTGGCGATATCTCGGCCATTAACGCATAGTTTTTTTTTTATTTTTTCTATTGTCGTTATAAAGAACATTCCCTATAATTTGATGTACATATATGTCATATAACTATGGCTTTCTAAAAACTGATTTCAACAGACAGCCAGATATCGTTATATCGACTTCCCTATCAATAAGCATCCAGAAAATATACACTTTTTTGGATGAATATTGTAAGAATCACAAACAGAATGACAAACTTATGACTTTACACCTGTGGTGAAGGGTATAAAAAAAGAAATAAATTCACAAAATTGTATAGATTTTTAAAGGGGAAAAAGGATTTCTTTGAAATATAACTGTATATAAGAAATTGTGTGGCTTACTACTGACAGTTGTGAATATTAGCTATATTTTAAACTTAGTAACTAAAGATTTAGGAATACTAAAACATAACTGATTTTATATTTATATAGAATTTTAGTTTACTACATTCTTCCGAAAAATGAAAGATTATAATGAAAAAATAATAAAGTAAGCTTAAGAAAAGAAAATTGTTTTTCGAAGTTTCTGTGAAAAGAAAATTTATTGAAAATTTTCTATAAAAAAAAGCTTTCGAAAATTGTGTATTAAAAGAACACCGTATATTAAAAGAAAAGCCATCGAAAATTGTGTGTTAAAAGAAAATCTATCGAAAATTCTATATTAAAAGAAAATTGTATATTAAAAGAAAAGCTATCGAAAATTGTATATTAAAATAAAAGTTATAGAAAATTTTTTATTAAAAGAAAAATTAAAACATTTTCTATAAAAAAGAAAATTTATCGAAAATTTTCTATAAAAAAGAAAAATTTATTTATTATTTATTGTTTTTCGAATTTTCTGTTAAAAGAAAATTTATCGAAAATTTTCTATAAAAAAAAAAAAAAAAAAAATTATCGAAAATTTTCTATACATAAAAAAGAAAATTTATCGAAAATTTTCTATAAAAAAAGAAAATTTATCGAAAATTTTCTATAAAAAACAAAATTTATGTAAATTTTCTATTAAAAGAAAATTTTCTATAAAAAAGAAAAATGTATTGTTCTATGAAAAAGAAACATTTATTTTTCTATAAAAAAGAAAAATTTAATTTTCTATAAATAAGAAAAATTTATTTTTCTATAAAAAGAAAACATCAAAAATTTTCTATTAAAAGAAAAGTTATCGAAAATTTTCTATGTACAAAAGAAAAAAAAATTATCGAAAATTTTCTATTTACAAAAAAAAAAATTATTGAAAGTTTTCTATTAAAAGAAAATTTATTGAAAATTTTCTATTAAAAGAAAATTTATTGAAGATTTTCTATTAAAAGAAAATTTATTGAAGATTTTCTATTAAAAGAAAATTTATTGAAGATTTTCTATTAAAAGAAAATTTATTGAAAATTTTCTAGTAAAAGAAAATTTATTGAAAATTTTCTAGTAAAAGAAAATTTATTGAAAATTTTCTGTTTATTAAAAATTTTCTATAAAAAGGAGACTATTGAAGTTTCAATAAAAAGAAAATTTATCAAAAATTTTCTGCAAAAGAAAAAAGAAAATTTATTTAAAAATTTTCTGTGAGAAGAAAATTAATTAAATATTTTATATAAGAAAAAATTTATCGAAAATTTTTTGTTAAAAGAAAATTTATCAAAAATGTTCTGTAAAAAAGAAAATTTATGAAAAAACAGAATTTATCAAAAACAATAAAAAGAGAAATTATCAAAGAAAGAAAATTTATCGAAAATTTTCTCTATGGAAATATCAGCTACTTTCGTAACATAATATAAACATGTAGTTACCCTCGTACTTAAGTAATTCAGTGTAAAAATCCCTATGGCTGATAAAAAAATGAATTTCCTCTTTGACTTCCATTTAAATTCCATCAAAAATTATTTTGTTATTTAATTAACAAAACAAATGTTATTACAAAATTTCCCTCAATTTTAAATTATTTTCAATCAAACATTTCAGACAATAAAAAAACTACATCTGCTTTAATCAATACAAGTGCACTCTTTATAATATTTAAAACATTCTAGTCATGATTTTAAAGGAAAAACAATTTCAATTGTATTTTATTTTATTTATTTTTTATTCAGTTAAATATTCAATATAATAATTACACCTGTTATTTATCTATGAGTTTCGTTAAGTTATTTTTATAAGCATTACGAGTATCAACTTGTACACAGTAGCGGTTAATATTTATAATGTTTTAAAAACACTTTGTTAAATATTCATAATGTAGAGAGCTTTTGAGTTTGTTTCGAGGTACTACTTAAAGAGTAATGAAAAAAATACTTTAGAATTATAAACTACTTTTAAAAATGCAGCTGGGAATAATTGCAGTGTTACATGTGTATAAAGATAATTGTTGGAAAGAACATGTTTGAAATTTAAAAAAATTTTTATGGAATCAAATTTAATTTTATTACTTAACTAGAGGTTAAAACAATTTATTCTATATGTTAAAATAATTAAATTTTTATAAGTCAAAACAATAATTAGTTATTGCTTTACAATATTCAAAATTTAATAAATAACAACTTTCGAAAATCCATAAAATGAACATAACAGGAAATAGCATAACTTTAAAAAACTTAAAGTAAAGATAAATTAATCAGAAGTTTAGTATATAAAACCAAACAAAATTTAACTAATCTTTAAGTTGTTGTGAATGAATTTTTGTTCCTTAAAATAAATATAAAGATTTTAAATTTTCTACTTACATTTTTTTATTTTTAAGCTGTTTTTAAAATTTTTTGTATTTATCCTTAATCTGCAATTATAGCAAAAGAAAATGTATGTTAATTATAAAATTCATATTAAATTCAATGTCATTTAATTTGTTTTAGCATAAATTTATTCTAAGTGTAAAATATTTATACCTTGAAATACAAGTAAAAGACTTTTGTTCGTATTACATTTGTGTACATTAACTAAAAATGTATCGTTGAGTTATTTTAAATAATTTATTAAAATTTGAAATAAAAGCAATTAAATTAATACATATACAGAGAATAAATTAAGTCTGCACGCATTATGATTGAGGGAATTTAATATGTTTGCAACTGAAACAGAAATTCAATGGCGTAAAAGTTGAGGCATGAAATTAAAAACACTATTATTTTGGTTGTAGTCTTTTAGAAGTTAAGTTACATACATATATTTGAGATTTTTATAGTAGGGGTATTCAGTAGAATTGGAAGTAAAGTAAATTTTAATTTCGATATTCTAAAAATTACATGGTGTTACAGTGAAAAAACATTTGAAATGTAACATAGTGTCGTTAGTAGATATGGGTGAGTAGATTACTATACAATTTTTAGAATTTATGATATAGCCCCAAAATCTTCGTGGGCTTAAAAATTTTTATCTGGAATACCTGCTAACCAATTTAAAATTCTTAAACGGCATTAGAAAAAAATAATTTTACCCTTTTTCGAAAGTATATACACATTTATATTCATAGCAAAACTGTGCAAGTTATTAAAGACACAAATTCCATTCCTTATTCCTATTTTTTTGATTTACAATTATATTTGATGAAAATTGATGAAAATTGATGAAAATTGTAAAACATATGATATTTTTTTATGTTGTAAAACTCATAAAATCCTGTTATTTTACGAATGTATATATTGTTGTAAGAAAACCTAAATTTGAATGCCAGCGGTAAAAGGTAAATAATGTAAAGAGACTCAATTCTAGAATATAGAAAATCCAATATATTAGATTGCTTTCTTAAGCATCTCATATTGTTTCCATCATGGAATAAAGGGGAATGTAATAAAATGTATTATTTATTTTAATGATTCAACACAGATAAGATTTTATAGTGTTATAAGATGCGCAAAAAAAAAATAGAAGGTCACTTTTATTTTCCGCGTGTATTAAAAAGTTTTTATTTTTATTTTTGATTTAAAGAATTAATTACGAACCAAACTATTTTAATTTCAGAGGTGTTCCTAGGAATTCATCCCCTTCAGTTTTATAAATTTCCACTTTTACCTATCCCACTGAATTATACGGTCGTTTTCTAAGACAAAAGTGCACACTTTATCCTAAAATTAAATTAACATTGAGAATCGGAAAACTTTTAGATTGCTGCATAACAGACATATTGGAAAGTGCATATTTTAAGCGGTTTTGTCTATAAAAAGACCAAATGTCAAATAAATAGTACAAAAACGGTGCATGCAGGAACACCTCTTAGTAATAAGTATTTTAGCTAGCAGTACCATCAAATACCCATTGAACTTTTTTGTACACGGAGTAACCTTATAGGTTTGCCGCACACCTTAGTTATAATTTTAACTTAAAGCGGAAAAATATTTCCCTGATCTTATAGATCATCAATTCCATACCGAAGTAAATGTATAAAATGTTTAGAGTACTGAAGAGTAATCTAATGCAAAATGGGAGAAAATATCATTGTGTATTAGAGTATTTCTAAACATTTATCTAAAGATCACTGAATACCCCAAAAGTTTACGCCTTAAGCTCAAATATTAAATATCTAACAACATTTATTTATGTTGATCTCCCTCTGTTTTCTTAAGATCTAAACTTTTAAATGCGTAACACTAATAGCTTGTATGGTACTTAGAGCGTAAACTATGAAGAAAATAATTAACTTAAATTCAAGAAAAAAAAAAACCTTCATACAATACGAACACACAAAACAAAAGTATAATGAAACGGTACGTGGTAGTAGAAGATTATTTACATATTTCAAAATTACGTGCCACGAATTAAGCTAATTAAATTTTTTGTTCTTTTTCGATTGTCGTTAGAAATTGTTGCAGTTAATAGGAGCACAAACAAATCATATGATTAAAAGTTAGTGTTTACATTTACTAAATAAACATTTTTTAATAATATGCTTTAATAATTTGGCTTGCTTTTGTTGTTTTGTTTGGCTATTTTATTAATAAATATAAAATGAACTGTGATTGAGTCAACCCCACCCTCAAAAAAAAAAAACAAAAATTTGGTTTGTATGTAAGCGTATGACGTCGAGACCTCAATTTGATACTATTAGTTTTTTTCTATTTAGTTTTTTTTTTATTTTGCTTTAAAGTAAATGTTATGTTCAAACCAAATTTATATAAAAAACTGTATACCTTTTCAACATGCAAACCCATGCTTGTAATTAGAAAATTATAAAGAATTCATATAGGTTTCTAAGTATATTTGAGTTTTTGTTAGTTAAGTTGTTCTTTTTGTAGATCTTTTATAAAAAGTATTTAATATTGAATGTGTTGGCGTATTAGACTCGAGTTGTTATGTCTTCTTTTTGTTGCTGTTGTGTGTTTTATTTTATGTCCCCAATTCTTTGGCACACTTCCGCTTGTATTGACCCAATCTTTGATAAAAGTTTTTTTGTTTTGTATTCAAACATACTACATGGGCATTATAATGATGAAAGTTATTTACATATGACGTAGTAAATAAATGTTGAAAATGTCAGAACAGGGGTTTGTCTTTTTTCCATTAACTTGTAGTTAATATATATAAATGTTGTAAAAACATATGTAGTATATAAATAGAAGGACATTACGTGACCTAAATAATAATAAAGTAATGGGAGTAAAAGATTCCAGCAGGTCCTTTATCGTTAAAGGAAATGAGAGTATTGGTTGTGTTTATAAACAAAGTGATGGTACATTTTTTAAATACATTGATGTTTTTGAAAGTTGAAGTTTGGTATAGTTTTTATTAAATATTGTAAGTAGGAATTTTTTCTAAATTGAAATGAAATGAAATAAAATAAATATAATAAAAATGTTTTTAGTAATATCTCAATAAACCAACAAACGATATATTATCATAAATGACATCATAATTTTAAAATTATATGATAAAATAACATGTTCGCAACATGTTGTTAAATGCTATAAATAAAAATTTTTTTGATTGATTAAAATTTAATTTATTCTTTTTACAGAGTTCTTATTTGTTTAAAATTAATATCAAATTCTTTTTACAACAAGTGGCTACCTACAAACTGAGATTAGGGACATTTTCGCAAATATTATTTGCAACATGTTGTTTGATGTTCAAAAACTTGATTATTGTGACTATTGATTTCATTTGATTTTCTATGTTCAAAACTAATGCCAAAATCTTAATATAACGTATTGCTAGACGAAAAATGAGCATATGTTATTGTGTTTCTGGATACAATAAATTAAAATTTCTTTCTTTAAAAAGTGGTGGTTTTGATTTGAATATTTGCAAAACAGTTTTTCTATTCAAACCTAACGTCAACTTTCTGTATGCAATATATTGCTAGATTTTGTATGTCACGTGTTATTTGAGATTTTATTTGCAAGTTAGCGCCGGATAAAAATATTTTAGTTTAATTACAGATTTAAAATAATTTTCTATAAACTTATTGAAAGAAAATAAAAAATATGATAAAAATATTTATAGCAACATGTTGCTTTGTCTGACAATAAATATTTTTTTATATATTATATATGATATTGCTAGACATAAACTATTTCTATTTGTTTGCAACATGTTGTTACATGCTAATAATAAAATATTTTTAATTGATTAACGGTTTTTCTTATTTTGTTATATAATTCTTCTTTGTTTAAAATTAGTATCAAATTTTCTTTTAAACAAGTTAGTACACACAAACTGAGTATATTACGATTTTATTTGCAACATGTTGTTTGGAGTTACAAAACTTAAAATCTTTTTTTTTTTTGGATTAAAGATTTTATTTATTTTTTCTAGAATTCTTCTTTGTTTAAAATTAATTGCTACATACAAACTGAGCATACATTTTTTGAGATTTTATCTGCAACATGCTGTTTTATACTACAAAAAATTTTTTATTGTTGATTTAATTTGATTTTCTAAGTTTAAACTAATGACAAAATTCTTAATGTAATATGTTGCTAGATATAGTGAGCATATACAATTTGTAATTTATTTTCAATATGTTGCTGGAAAGCTTAAATTTAAATATCTTTTTTTTAAGTATAGGTTTTATTTAATTATTTGCAAAACTTTTCTCTGCTCAAAATTAACGTCAACTTTCTGTATGCTAGATACATAATGCTTGTATGTTACTTGAGACTTTGTTTTGCAACATGAATACTATCAATGAAAATATTTTTGTTAAATTATAAACTAACTTCAACTTCTCGTACGCAATATATTTCTAGACTCAAACTGCTTAGATGTTAATTGAGATACTTGAAATAAAAATTACTAGGTAATTTCACTGATTTCTTTTAAACACTTCTTAAATTAGTATATATTTAAAACTAATGCTAAAGCATTTAGGCAGTTTATTTCTAAAAGTATAGAAATAAACTGCTTAAGTGTTATTAAGGAAACTTTTTGCAACATGATGCTAAACACTATAAATAAAAATGGCTTAGTTTGTTTGCTGAATTCATTTAATTCAATTATTATTCGCTTTGCAACATATTCTACGAAATACTATAAACTGCATATATTTTGAGAAACTTAAATTGTAGAAAATTTATTCCCCATTAAAGTAAAACTTGTTTAAATCAAAACTTTTTCCTTAGCAAAAGTTTTCCTCCGGCAACATTTTGCTATTAAATATCATGCTTCTAATACCTTTAAACTAAATTACCATAAAAATGTGACAATTATTGTTATTTATTCACACATTTTTTATTCATATACATATTATTATAAAATTAACAAAAAAATAAAAAATAATAATAATAAATAAATAACATTATTTTACTCCATTAAAATTTATAAGTAAACAAATCTACAAATCTGCTTTTTACATAAACCAACAAAATATTAAACAATATCCTCATTTATTTAATGGCATGCAAAGCAACATTAATTGTTTTAAAACCGGTAAACAAGAGAAAAAAAAAACATCAAAGATATTTGAATTTTTAATTAAAAATGCGAGCAGTTTTTCTTATACAATTTCTTATAAAATCAAATTACTACGTTTTTAATAAAATAAATTATGTATGTATTTTATTATGATGTTTAACAAAATGTTCTGCTTGAATTGCCAAATAAAACATGAAGACATTAATAACTAAACAAAACAAACATCAAAAGCAAAATCATTATTGTAATAAGACAGATAACAAACAACCAGCAACAATATCTAGCAACATTTAGTTACCAGTAGCAACAAAAACAACAGTAAATAATAGACATCTAAACATATGGTATGGCAAACATGAGCCATAAAGTCATAAACCGTTGGATGTTAGTGATTGTTTAGATGGTTGGTTGGTTGGTGCTTTGCTTGTGCTGCTATTTTTATTGTTTAAAAAAGAGTAAATAATTATATTTCCTTATTAATAAATACAGCAACATACATATTTTTCAATATATATAATTATAATTGTTAATAAAACAAATAAAATACATTCATAATAAATTTTTTAAAATATGAAGATGTCTGTCAACGTATGTTTAAAAGAATAATTTAATAAAATTTATGAGTTTTAATTAATTAAACAAACATTGTATTTTGTTAAACAATTGACGGCAACATGTTGCTGGCTATTAAAAATAATTAGATATATTACGAGTAAATATATTACTTTTATTGTAAAACATTGTAGATATTATGAAGAAAATTAAATTTTATTTTCAGATCAATAGCTTGAAAACCAAGATATTGCAGCTAGATCAGGAGCAATTCAGGTAAAAATTTTTAACTTTCTTCTTGCAGATGATTTAAATCTACTTACGCATTAATTTAAATTTATATTAAATAATTCTTTTATATACTGCTCTATCATCATAATTTCATTCATACAACGATCCTCAAATATTTTGCTTTTAGGCTGAAAATGAACAAGTGTATATATTTATTACTCGACTGGTTATGATTAAACCGCTATATATTACGAGTACATGACTTTAATAGTTAATTGACCTGTAACAAACAACTCAATTTGTTAAACGCACTAGAAATTATTTATTATTATTTTTTGTTAAACTTTTTAAAATTTAATTTATTAATTTTTTTTAAACTCATTCAAGTTCACGGTCAAGTGTATTTTTAATTTCAATTTGCAAAAACAAACAACTATTTGGTATCCTTAACCTTGTCTTGTTGTAAGTTTTGTTAAAATTAATTACTAATATTTTCTAAAGTTATGTTACGATTTTTTGTTGCTTGGGGTTTTTTTTAAGTACTTTACATTTTTCCAACAATTTGAAGTATTTTCTGCAGCTTTTAAACAATTTTAGTGCATTTTTCTTTTTATTTTCTATAGTTTTTATAATTTTAGTATTTTCTTTTTGCTGTAGTTGTTGGGTTTTGTTGCCAATCAATACAAAACCATTTACTTTTATTGTTCTTTGTTTCTTTGGCATTATTCCTTTTTTTCTTTTTGTTCATGCTTCCAACTAACAACAAGGACGAATTTTTCGTTTAAGGGTTTCTTTGTAGTTCATATTTTTTTCTCATTTTCCTACGTTTAAGAACTTTTACTTTATATAAGTATTCAGTTAAATTATTTTTTTTTGTTTTTTGCAATTGGGACTTATTTCACAAAAAATTGGAGGTTTGCCAAATTTTTTTTATGTATGCCATGTTGAAATTTTTAAAGCAGAGCGTTTAAAGGATATTTTGCTTTAGTTTTGAGAAAATAATTTTACACATTTTTGTAAAATTAATTTTAAATATTAAAGGCTATAGAATTTCAACAGAAAATAATAATAAAAATAGTTTTTTTTATAACATTTGTGGTACATTTTGGTGTTTCGCAATATTTCGCTGGCAACGAAATTTTTCGAAATATATAATATTTATTTTTCAGATTATAAATGAATATTAAAGGATTTTCAGTAAATTCCCAGCAAAAACTTTGCTTTCCTGGTAAGTTAGCAGGTATAATTGGAAACAAAAATAAACTACTTATTTTTTAAAATATAATTTTATTAAATATAAGAATTGCCTTATATTTTATGTTGCTAGAAACATTAAGATAATATTGTCCATTAAAATTTTTATTTACTGAAATCTAATTTGACATGACAAAATATAATGTTACATATTTTTTTATATTTGGGTATAAACATTTTGTATTACAATAAAACTAATTTTTTAATGTTTAGCAATAAAATTCTTAATATCAATTTTTTATGTATCTCAACATGTTGCTAGCAACATATATTAATTAAGGAAATCTCAAAAAAAATGTTTAATGTTTTTCTTAACATTCTGATAAAATCAAATACAAATAAATATAAATGAAATAAATAAATTATTTTTTTCCTCATCTCACCGCATCGTTAGCACATCAAAGTCGGTTTTGTTTTTTGCTTTGCATCTAGTCTATTCGTATTAAGATGTCATAAATCACAGCAATATACAAAACATTCAAACGTAAGATTGAATATAAAACCCATGTTGTTATATAAATCAAAATATTTATGATTTAATAATTGAACTGAAAAAAAAAAGAAAAAAATAGAAAAATGGCAACATGCATGAACAAACGTACTAGTACGAGTATGCTGAAAATTACAACATGATGACGACCTCTTTCTTGTCTATATATTTTTTATGCGATTTTGTTTTGTATAGAACAATAAGAAGAAAAGCAATATTTTTCATGAAAAAAGAGAAAAAAAAAAAATAAAACTATAACACAAGCTGAATTGAAATACAATTTATTAAATTAATATTATAACAATGTATTGAAAAATTCTAAAAAAAACTAGAATACAATAAAACAGAAGAATAAATAAATTTTGCAATGCATTTCACATGTCATTTTTAATATCTAACATGTTTATAAATTAGAAATTAAACAATTGTATTTAATCTATTGATTTAAAATAATTTTGATGGGTTTTCTTATGTCAATAAAGTTTAATGTATTGAATAATTCCATTTTAAATTTAAAAAATTTTTACCAAATTTTCCTGTGGTAAGTATACCGATAAGTCTTCATACCAAAATAATTATAAAAAATTTAAAAAATATATTAATCACTTTCAAAGCAATAGAGTTGTCATAGTTTTCAATATAAAAATGAAAAAATAATTTTAAATGTTGTGTACCCTCCTTCACATATGCACCAAATTTTGAGCAATTTGGTAACCATGGGCCAAAATTTTTTAAATTTAAAACGGAATTACTCTATAACAAATGTTATTGTATACATTTTTTAAAATTTTTTGATTAGAATAATTGATGGACTTCATCAAACTTTCTTTTTTCACATATTGCAAAAATTTGAAATTTTATTACTTTTATGTTGTAAATATTGAATGAATGAATAACATTCTTATCTTTTTTCATTATAATTCTTTTGTTAGCATTTAAATATTTGCATTCATATATTTTTCTAAAATACTTAGGAATTTTGTGGGTCAATGTCTAAGTTTATTGCTACTAAAAATATGATAAATAGAGAAAATAAAAAAAAAAAAATTACTAAATAATCGTAAGTATAAAAGAATTAAATAGTTGCCTTGTTTATTCATAAAAAAAAAACACAAAATACATGGCAACCAAATACTTAGAGAAAATTAACCGCAAATTCTACTTAAAATTTTTCATATTTAAATGTTAATTAAAAATTAAATAAATAATCATTGATGGCCAGTTGAAGGTGATTATCATTAAGAATCAATAAACAAAAAATTGCCAATATTCATTGTTCAGGGTAAGATAAATAAATAAACTCTTTGCTTTATTTGTTATTTTTAATAACAACAGAAGAGATAAAGAATTAAATAAAACAAAGGTACTTTTTCAAAATTGTAATCTTTTATGTTTTTGTGCAAAAATACATTTCTAAAAACATTTTTTAATGTTATTTGGGATTTAAGAGGGGTTTTTTAGCTTTAGCAACATGTTGTTAAGAAAATTGTTTTAAATATGAAACTATATTTAATAAATTTTGAACGTATTATTAATTAATGATCCACTATTTATTGATGTCAACTAACTCTTAGTTAACTTTTTACCAAAAAATCATGAAATTGTTAAATTTGATTGGAACAATACTGTAAAGTTGCTATTAACTAAAATATACATACACGTGTATACGTCTACCAACAAGTTGCCAACAATATTTTTTTAATTAACATGTTGAACAATTTTTAAAATATATATTTAATAAATTAACAGAAATGCGGATTAAAATTTGTAAATTAAAAAACCTTTTAAATTTTTACAAAATTATAAAGAAGAAAAAAATTTAACATATTGCAGAAATCGTTAAACTGTTCCTTTGTTCCTCAACATGTTGCTGACAACATATAAATTTCGCCAATTATTTTGTAAAAAATAAATTCAATATTTTGTATTCTGACAAATTTAAGATATCCTTTTAATTCTAAATACATGCTTGAAAACTAAGTGAAGAATTAAAAAATTTTTGAAAATAAGATAGTCAACATGTTGCTAATAAGACCTAATATTTATCAATTATTCTTTTTTTATCGAAATCCTTAATTCCTTTAAAATTTTGTTGAATACAAGAATTGCTTATGTTTTTAAACATATTGACATTAATATTAAGTAAATAATGTTCATTAAATTTTTTATTTTTTATAAATAATTAAATTAAATTTAATATGAAAAAGTAATTTTTTAAATTAAATTAATTAAATTCAATATGAAAAAACTAATTTTCCATTTTTTTTATTAATATTTCATTCAATTAATATTTATAGATGTTTCCCGCAACATTTTATAAATGAATAAATTAAATACATCATTTTAATTAAAAAAATCAATGATAAGTTAAAGATATTATGAAAATAGTACATGGATTTCAACATACTGATAACAATATTAAAAAAAAAATATTATTTCAAATTTATTAAATAAAGAAATGCTTTTTCGTGCCTCTCAATTTTGTTTATTAAAATTTTTAATTTTAATTTTTTCAACCTATTTAATTGGTTGGTTGATTATGGCAAAACAAGATGTAAATATCTTCCTATGTATCTCTAAATATTGCTGGATATATTTTATATTCAACTTATATTTAAATAAAACTATCTAATTAATTTAAAAGTTTAAATATAAAAATTTGTTCAATTCTTATCAACATGTTGCCAGCAACAATTCGTTATACTTAAAAGAAAAGAAATACTTTTTTTCTTTAATTTTTTCAATATAAATTTGACAATACGCTATATAAACTGCTAATCACTACATATAATTTTGAAAGATTTGAGATCAGTTTCCAGACTATCAGATAAATTTCTGTATTTGTGTACAAATTTAATAATATACAATTAAAAATGTTGCTGGCAACATAATTTCATCATTCGCCATCTCTTTCATTTTATATATAAAGAGTTTTATTAAATATTTTTTTTATTATCCTGTAAATATATTAAAATAAAAAAAGAATCAAGAGATATCCTTAGTTACAGGAAAACTTTATTCTAACATTATATTGAAAAAAAAATATGTTGCTGGATTATTTAAATTATATTTTAGAATTGTCTTGCTTATATCTATTTTCTTATATCATAGTTCCTTCCTAAACAAAAATCACTGCTTGTCATTTCCTCTGCAACGTGTTCATACAAAATGTTTCTAGCAATTATTCAATATGTTTATTGAATTGTAATACAAATTCATCACAATTTTTATTAAAATCTCATAAAATAATTAATTCATTATAATGTTGGCATAATAATTATTCAATACAATTAAAATAAAATTATATATGGAATAGCAATATTGAAAGAAAAGTACCAAGAAATTTAACATGCACAGCAAAACCAGTAATAACTACAAAATATGCATAAGAAATATTAAATAAAATACATAGTTATAATAAAGATTAAATTACTTATACTTAATTAGCTAACATTTTCTTACAGTATTTATTCTTGTGGTTCTTTATCGTTTGCTAAATAACCATTGTAAGATATATAACCTTTAAAGTCAATTTTTTATTTATTTTGTTCTTGCAATAATCTTTTAAGATTAAATTACAATTATGCCATATTTAACTATAGATTGTGTTTTTTTACTTCTAAAGTATCTTTTTCCTTTTTTTTTTTGCTTTTGTTTAATATAAAATACTTAGATCATCAAGGTTTTCTTTCACTTTGAATAAGATGAGACTCAAAATGCTAAATATCATGATTATGATGATGGTGTCTGTGCTTAAGATGTAGCTGATACTTAATTATGATGAAGCCCAGCCAGCCAAAACCAACATCATCGTTATTGTTTTGGTAGCCAAAGGCGACATAAAGACTTTGTCAGTTTTCTTTCTATAAATTTTAACATTTGTTTGTTATTTCTTTAAGTTTTTCATTGAAAAAAGTTTATGAGGTTTCATTTTTCAATAAATTTCTAAATTTAATTAATAATATTATTACAGGCTATTTTTAACAATTAATATAGAAAGAAAGATTTGTGTTTTTGTTTCTTTTCTTTTTTGTAGCTAATATTTGTTAATATTTAATTTATTGTTAAATAAAATATCATTATAAAAATAATTTCCTTTTCTTTTTTTGTAAAATAGTTTCTCATTTTTATAAATGTTTAGCAATTTATTTTATTGAATATTCATGCAAAATCTTGTTGACATTTTATTACTGATTAAGTTATTATAATGGTAATTTTTGCCGTGTCAATGAATATTTTGTAAAAATTTGATTATAACCTTTATAAATTAATTTTCTTTTTTTGAAAAAGATAATAAATATTTCTTACATTTTCAATAATAAGATATTTTGAAATGTGTGTTTAAAAAAATCTGTTTTCTATAGTAAATATGAAGCCACTGGTTCTCATTTAGAATAGCAATTGATGAAGTAAAACTGTTATATGAATAACCAATTTCTCATAGATCCGCTAAATGAATTCGGACTTAAGTGTAACGATTTCAATTAGAACTTAAATGGAATTCTTAGGATATATGACATTCAAAGAGTTTAACATTTAAATTAAATATGTAATTAAATATACTAGAGCTCAAAAAATACTTTCTATTTAAAAAATATATTTTTAATTCCCAAAAAATATTTTATATATAAAAAATATATTTTTAATTTTTTAAAAAATACAGATAACCATCGATTGTGCAAACGGATCTCTGTAAAAATACTAAAACACAACAATAAATTCTCAAACATTGCTCTCGCTCACATGAATCATATTTTTATTAATTCATTAGTAAATACTTTATTTAATATTAATATATGTTTACCTCTTAAGCATTTTTTTTAATATTTTTATATTTATATATACATGCCAATTTAGTGACTTCTGTATGTGTTAAAAAAAATTGAGTCACCTAAAATAATATTTTCTAAAAGTCTATCTAACATCGACATATTAAATAAAAAACAAATGTATCTGCGTATATTTACACTAGAACAATAATAAAAAAACCAGAAAGAAAGATATTGTCGACAAAGACCGATTATATGATACTCTACACCATTGTGTACGAGCATAAAAATTCGGGAATTGGACTTATATTACACCTGTGGTCAATTTTACTAAATGTAAAAATAAAATATACAAATACAGAATAATGCGTTGATACTAATATCTAGATGATTTTATGCACTTTAGGGCGATTCCTGGAAGTGGGTTTAAATGGACCGATTCTCATAAAATTTGGCAATGTTGTTTCCACTTACGAGTATACAAAACTTATTTGTGTTGAATATAAACTTGATACTAACATTTGTATGGGATTTATGTACGTTAAGGTGATTTTCGGAAGAGGGGTTTATATGGGAGCTATATTCAATTGTGAACTGATCTTCATAAAGTTTTGGTACTTTTTGAGTATTTAAAATCTATTCCAGGGAACGTTTGTATTGGGGCTAGGTGAAATAATGGACCGATCACAACCAATTTCAATAGGCTTTGTCTTAGTATCATAAAAGTCGCACGTGCCAAACTTCATTGAATCATCTTTAAAACTGCGAAACGTAGTTTGTGCACAAGGTTTACACGGACAGCCAGCCAGACGGATGGACGGGATGATTTTTTCTGTGTGTTACAAACACCAGCCCAAACGCATAATACTCCAACCACCAATGGTGGTATAGGGTATAACAAATGTATCTGCGTATCTTTACACTCTAACAATAATAAATAAAAATATTAAATGAAGTACCTTTAGCTTACCGATAAGATAAGAAAAATGTATTTTAGTTGTGGTATGGGTATACTTAACAAAAAAATTTGTTACATGCAGGAGGAGAAGAAAGAAGAAGAGAATAAAAATAGAGTCTGAGGGAAAATGTAATTACAAAATTGATTTATAACTATTAAATGGAACCAAAAATATGACTTAATAAGGCAAATACACGAGTATATTTTACCATAATTCGAGAGCGGGTTGTCCGATTTAGGCATTTGGAACATTAAAAGATGCATTATAAAATTATATTTTGACCATTTTATACTGGTGGGCAAAGTTTCGGAGTTATTCAGAAATTAGTGTCAGAAAAAATTATTTTTCATATAAAATTGCGGAATTTTTTTCTGAAAATATTTTTAGGAAATGAATCTGGAAAAAATGTGCAATTTTTAATTCATTATCATAAAATTGGTTTTACTATCAATAAGAGTTGTATCATCAAAATTGATAAACAAATCTTGATTTTATTCACAATTAAGTGATAATACCCATGTAAATTAAGTAAAAACACATGGTGGGTAAAAACAATTTTTGTTTTGAATAAAAATAGAGAGAAATTGCCGTCCTGAACACGAATCTGCCTACTGATATTTTTATGTGCATATCTAATATTTTCCCAGTTACAGGAGTATATTTTATTATAAGTCGAGAACGGATTGCCCGATTTAGACAATGAAGCACGAAAGATGCAGACAAAAATTGTCATCTTAACATTGTTTTTTTTTATCCGCTAAATATTTTCGAAGTTATTCGAAAATTAGTGGTGAAAACAATAAACTTTTCATGAAAAATTGGAAGAATTTCTTTTTTAACACCGAAAATATTGACCGGATAAAAAATAATGTTAAGATAACCGGAGAATAATTTTAATCGGCATCTATAGGAGTTTTATCTACCTAAATCGTTCTATAGTTATGCAAAAATGGATCAGTGCGTGTTAGAAAAAAAGTAAAAGGAGATTCTTGTTTTGCTCTTTAAATTCCTTTTAGTCTACATATTTTGATCAACGAAGAAAAAAAATTTTTTTGCCCACCAGTTTATCTCCATTTGATTGTAGGTATACATGAATAAATTAAAGATTTGTGCACCCCTTTTTGATGACATTTGGCTAATTTTATTTTTAGCACTACCAGCTTTATGTTAAAGATAAAAAAGAAATTTTATTGACATTTTCACTTTTTAAAAGAACTTTTAAGAAAAAATCTTCAATTTTGAATTTTTTTCGGATGCTAATTTCTAAATAACTCCGAAAATATTGAGCATATAAAAAAATTATGTTAGGATGGCTGAAAGACATTTTTAGTCCGCATCTTTTGGTGTATCATTTATATGAATCGTACACACCGTTCTTGTGTTATGGTGTTTAGCAAATCAAAATCCACATAGGATTTTTTGCCGAGTAGTGATATTAAAATAAAGTGAATTAAGAAGATTTTTAGGTAACCTATGGGGTTCAATAAATTAAATAAACTAATTAAATTCTTAAATGAAATGTTAGAATAAATCAAATTTGAAATGACTACCTGTATAATAATTAACTGATTTCTACTTATAAATTTTGTTATTCCGTTTATAAGTTCTTACACAAAAAACGTAGGTTTTATTAAATTTCGTTATTTGACGCAGTTTAAGTTCCAAAATGAAGCACCAATTTAAACAAATTATAATTTTTTTTTAGTTTTTAAATTTTGTATAAAAAGATACCAGTTTTCAAAAAACATTCGTATTCGTTTTCCAAAAAGTACAAAGTTTCAAAAAAGGACTAATTTTCCAAAAAGAACTCATTTTAAATAAAGTATTGGTTTACAAAAATTGTATTTTTGCAAAAGATGTACTAATTTTCAAAAGGAAAAGTTAAAAAAAATATTATTTTCAAAATACTACCAATTTCCAAGAATAAATAAATAAATAAAATTTAAAAATATGCAAAAAATTGTCAATTTAAATTTAAGCTCTATTTAAGAACAGAAAGCATATTTTTTAAAAATCTCAAAGCTCAAAAAAGTGCCTTAAAAACGAAATTTGAAAGGAAAAGTTACGATTTACAAAAATAGATACACTTTTAAAACAGAAGTATTTTTTCAAAAATTCATACATTTTCATTAAAAAGTTACTTTTTTTTAAAGTAAAAATTACAAAAAAAGTGTAAACATTTTTTTAAGTAAAAATAATAAAAAAAAATATTTTTTTCTAACGTTGTTTCTGATAAAATGTTTCAGGAAAAAAATAACAGACTAAAATATATTAGTTCCAGCACAGCCAAGTGTATTATTTTAACTGGTTAAGATTTTGAATTTTTCACCGATCTCTTTCAACTTAATTTTAAGTAGTTTACTGTATTGCGAATTAATTGTAACTAAATATATATATCTAGTACGCCGCTCAGTGGGATGAATTGTTCCAAAACTGGCGTTTAATTTAAATTCAAAATTTAGAAGTTCGTGATACAACTTGTTATCGCTTAAAATTAAATAAAATTCTAAACTGAGAGAAGTTCAGACAACTGCTCTACGGTTTATATATTTGCTGTTGTTTGTGGTTAAACGTTTAAGTAAATATGCTCTGGATTCTTGTCGATCTAGATATGTCTGTCCGTTTGTCTGTTGATAGGTGTATAGGGTTCGTGACAAATCATCTAAATAGGGGGATGAAATTTGGCACAAATATTTCTCTCATAATAAATAATAAACAAAAAAAGTTATGAGTTAAATACTAGAAAAAAACTTATGACCATCGTAACTCCAGTTCATACTTTTCAGCCAATACTTCTTAAACTTCTTAAAAGCATGTACGCTAAAGACATTTTGTACAAATAGTTCAAACAGTACAAAACGTCATCTTTTATCGCCTAGAAATTTTTAAAATTTTATAAAAAGTTTTATATGCTTAAAGTTTTAAAAAGGTGACATCTCGTTTTTTTAATTTTCTGATCTTTTTTTTCTTAATTCATCAGAACGAAGAATTGTAAATAACTTTTTTTTAATAATTAGTCCTTTCCTATCCTTGCGAATTTCCAAAAGAAAAAAATAAAAATATGCCCTTGTAAAAGCGTGAAAAATGGGATAATATGCAAATATTATGAAAAATAGCATGAATATGCATAGAAAAAAAGACGAAGGAATTTTCTTATATATCAATATGCACAAGTATGCATTTTTGTAACTTTAAAATTATGATAGTGTTCGATTTTTTATATAAAAAATAATAAAAATATATCTAATAAATATATAAGTAAATAGACTTTGGTAGTGATATTTGGCACGTCAAAATTTTTTTCGTATTCAAAAAACATAAAATAATTTATACAAATCGGTTAATCAAACTCCAAAAAATCACTAAAAATAGCGTTTTTGTTAAGAAAACTAATTTTTATATTCATTATTAATCATTGCATAAATTTGCATTTATGCAGTGATTGCAAAAAATGCATTTTTTATAAACTACTTGTGAAATAGGCAAAATCTTGCTTTTAAAGCTAAAAGCCTGAAAAACTTGCCCTGGTTATTAAAACCGACATACATTTTATAATACACAAATTTTGGATTCCATTTTGCATAATTAATATAAGTAATTTTGGGGATTAAAGTCATTTTTCAAGATCTCTTGTGAAGTCCAGCATTACAAAGTCTTCTAGCTCCAGCAAAAAGGTTTTTTTCTTTCAGTTTAACAAATCCCCAGAACAGTTTCATAACTATTTATTAAATAAAAGTTCTAAATAGAAAGCTGCTAAAATTCAGATAGTCGTTCATTACCAATACTTGTTTTCTCTTTGAATACTTTTGCTTCTCTTTGACCTGGAATTGTCAGAATTAATTAATTTGCTACATTAGCTTTAACTCAGCACAAAACGGTTTCTATTTTTTATATGGATTTAGTAAGACATGTTCCCCAGAGCTTGTCTACCCTTTTGCCTTTAGAGACGATTTTTGGCTCTTTTTATCTAGTTCTAGATTTCCTCACAATTCTTAAGTCGTTGTTGAATTTTTTAACCACTTTGGATATAGATTAAAAACTTCTATGGATTATATACATATTATCCAGAGATTAAGGTCAAAGGTTAGGAACAAAATTTAAATGTATCGATAGAAAAATTTATAAGAAAAAATAAGAGTTTTTTTTACAACCATTCACTCTTAAAAATAAACTAGTTTAGATCTCTATTAGATAGTATAAAGATCATTGCAACAATTAATACTTATTAAAAAATAGTGAAATAATATTGAATAAATAGTTATTGTTAGCGTATTTAAAAAAATTTTTTATTTATTAATATGAAAATCTTAACCTTTAATATTATTTCCTATCAAATCATTTTATGTAAGTATTTGACTTCCTTAACCTAACAACATGTAGGATATTTTAAATATTACAATCATTATTTAAAGAGTTTCAAGTAAAAATTTTTTTAATTTATGATAAAACACTTGAAAACTATATGTTTTTAAATATACTTATATACTTATGTAAGTGTTTGCTTTCAATTATATTTTTTTATTATTATTAAGCCTTTAGGCTGAATATAATATCAACAAGGTATTTTTTTTACTTTAATTAAACTTATCTAATTTTTAATTTTTATTTTAAGACCTTAATTTAACATTCTTTAGAATTATTTGGTATTGTTTTCAAATTTAATACTCGTGGGTACTAAATCATAATAAAATAATTTATTTGTATTTGGCACGTTTTTCTTACTTGTTTTATTTTATTTTATTTTTTTGTAGAGCTAAAGTTTAAATTAATTATTCATGTATACAATCATAATTTTGTTAAGGCAAAAAATTAAAAAAAAAAAAAAAATTATTTTAAACTGACATTGAGCTCCTAGTGTTTTAAAGGTATCTAATTGTATGACTATGGATGGGAAATAAATATTATTGGTTTCATATATTTGTTAACTGTTGTTTTATATTTTGGGGAGGTTTTAGAAAAAACCTTAAATCCGTTAAAAATGTACTTGTAGTTATTTAGTATTTTATGAAGATTTCTAATTTATTTTACACTTTAGTCCATACTTAATGATACGTCATTTACTTACTGCTTGACAGGTGACTAATTTCAGTTTTTTTTCAGATAATTTTATATAGATTTAATAAGTTTATTCATTTTTTTCACTTAGCAAATTTAAACATATAACCTTTGTTTAAGGCCAGAGTTATTTGTTTAAATAATAAATAATAATAGAAATTTTCAATCTATTTGACATGTTAAATTGATTTGAAATAAAAATTGTTTTAAAAAGGAAGTTTTTTTTGAGATATGAATTAAGTGTTTTAAAATATGGTACTTTAATGTTGCAAGCAACATGTTGCCAAGAAAAATAACGTTTAAATAACATTTACAGCATTGTTAAATACAAAGAAATAATGTGTTATGATTTCTAAATATTTAATTTTAAAGATGTTATGCAAAAATCAAAGACGCTGACAACATGTTGCTTAACAAAAAAAAAAAAAAAAAAACAAAATCTCTAAATGAAAAAAATCTTCTAACCAACTAAAATTTAAACTTCTTTTCTAAAATTTAACTTATCTTAACGATTTTGTAACTTCCTGCTTTTAACAAGTATACAAACATGTTTTACATAAAAGTGATCAATTTTTCGTAAATCTACTTACCACTTTAGGTTAATAGCAACCAAATGGATTTATTTCTAAGAATTTATAACAGGAAGTACAAGTTTAGAAGCAACTCAACCAACCAAACAACATTCTACTACACATAAAATGCATCCTGTAATACTATTCTTTTTCTACAAACTTTTACAACTATTTTTTTATACGAGTATACATATTCTTTTTTATTTTACAACAACTTCTGTTAGACCAAAACAATAACAACTTTAGATAGAGTAAGAAAAAGAGACAGAAAATACTTTGTATCTAAAGTACATTCTTTGTTGTTGTTGTTGCTGTTCATTCCTTTTAATACTCCAAGCACTTAAGTCAACAAGAGCTGCAGCAACAACAATAATGCAGTTCATTGCATGGCATCATATAGCATTGCATCGCAAGATGTACAAGAAGAATTACAAGTCAAAGCCCTCTTAACACCAAAAGACCCACATCTCAAGTAGAATGAAAATAAAAGGTATTTATTTGTTCGATGCTGTGTGAGTAAAGTTTATAAAAAATCATAAAAAATAATAAATGACAAACAAAAAAGTGTTTACAAAGATGTGATTCATAAGATTTTGTTTGTTTTGTTTTTAAGAAAAAAAAAAAAAAAAAAAAAAAACAGAATGAACAGAAAAACTCTTTTAAAAACGTTAAAAATGAAACATGTAACGTTTTCATCATCGTCACTGTAGACAAAGCAAACAAAAAAGGCTTTAATGCACCAAAATAGGGGGTATAAAGCAGAAATCAACGAATTTGGAATACTCTAAAAAAAGATTTTTATATATAACAAGTTATAAAAATCACTTCTCAAAAGAATACACGGAAATGTGATCTAACTTATCGATGTTAATAAATCATTATCTGTCAAATCGTTGGAAAAGAATACTAAAGTAGGTGCTCTAACGATAAAATATGCAAAAATATGCTTTTAAGTTTAAAATATTTAAAAAATTGTTTTATTATGGATTTTAGGTGAAAATTGATCAGAATATGCTTTTAAGAGAACAAAAAATGCATCAATAAGCTCTAACTAATCGATGTCAGCAAATTATTCTAATAACAAAATATCCGTAAATAGAGTCTTAAGTTAAAAATTAAATCAAAAATCAAATTAAAATTTTACATGAAAAATAGCAAAAACATGTTTTTAGCTCTTAAACTTAAAATAAGCTCTACAAGATCTTTTAAATGTTAAATATTGTGTAAAGCTAAAAATATGATAATATTTTATATAACAAATGCTCTTGTCAACCAATTAACCTCTAAAAAAATCAATGCAAAAATTGTGCTAAATAGTTTGGTGTAGATCCACCTTAATTATTTGGGAGGAGAAAATTAGACTATCTTTAATCGAAGCTAAGTATAATAAGCAGGGTAACCAAAAACATGCAAAGTCATATTTTTTCCTAGGATTCAAATGGACCAAATTGTTAGTTATTTATCCGTTTCAGACAATTTTAAGAATTTTGCCATCGTTTTTTACACCTTATTTTATCATATTTTGTGCTTATCTGCATATTTTGTAATATTTTCATAAAAAATCCTTATTTTAGAGAATATTTTAGCAATTTCAGTGGCAAATTTTGCGTATTTTATACATAATAGCATAATTTTGCACATATTACTCTAAAGGGCATAATTTTGCATATTTTATACCCAATAGAATTTTATACATAATTTGCATTAACGAAATTTTCTTATTACTGTCAAAGAAATTTTGTAATTTCCTAATACAATTAGTGTTTTGAAAAACCAAAATCGTAAACCGGTTAACCGGTTTTTACTTCTTACAAAACCGTCCGGTTTCGAATAATTTTTTTCGAATAATTCGACTGACCGGTTTTTTTCTGTCGGTTATCCGGGTTTTTTTGGTTGTGTTCTTTTTTAGTTTTTTACTAAATAAACCCATATTTATTTCTCTTTTTTAATATTTTCTTATTGAAGCTTATTTGAAGCCTGATGAATTACAACGATGAAATTGTTTGAAAACAAAATTTGCGTGAAAATTAAATTTTTTTAGGAGTTTTTATTCTTATTTTTTTTTTTTTAAACAATTCACTTGTTGAACTGAATCAGGCACTGAATTATTTGAAAGTATTTTCCGTTTACATATGTACATTATGATCTAATCTAATTTTAATTTGAGTAATACCAGACTTGCTGAGAACTGAGATTTGTATATTTTTTAAATTGGTTTAATTTTATTATTTTGTTTAAGAAAGACAAATTTTAGTTTTATTACGACTTCAAACATAATATGACAATGTTCGATTATATTTTTTCTTTGCATGTATGGAAAACCGAATTTAAAATCGGTTCTTTTAAAAAAGATATTTTTTGAATAACTCGAAATCCTATTCTGAAAATGTCGGTTTTTTTTTTGAATACACTAAATACAATTGTATTAGCTTTGAATGTTTTTAAAGCCAAAAGAAAAGAAATTAGTAATTGCTATTCAAAATCAAGTTATTTTTAGCATGGAAAAGAAGCTTATTAAAAATTTAACTACATAGAATAGATTATTTTTAATCGAAGTGATTATTATCTCATATAGGCTTTAACGTCAATTCTTCTAAAAAAGTTATTAAACTCAAAATATACCATTTACCTACATTATATTTATATTAGTTCGTAAAGGTATGACAAACGTGCTGATGAACTTAATAACAAGATTTTCAAATTGCGTAGGCTCTTCTGTATTAAAAAGTAGTAGAACAACCTTTTTGTTGTTGCTACTGTTGTTGATGAGTTTGGAGATGATGCATTTAAAAAAAAAAAAAAAAAAAAATTGTTTGAAGATTGAGATACTTTTTTTTTTGTATTTTTTATACGTTTTATTTTATATTGTTTTCAAAGAATTTCAAGCACTTTGTTGAAGGCGTTTAAGAACAAAGGATTTTGTTGCCTAATAACAAAAAACCAAAAAGAACTTAAATCAATTTTCTGCATTAATATACACATTTTTTAGCAAGACATGTAATATTAAAGAATAAACAGGAAATATATTTAACTTTGATGTTTGAATGAAAGGAAAAGGGAATACAATCTAAAAAAAGTTATAAAAATTGGTACTGTATGAGATAATAAAATTTATAACTTTTACTAAATTTATGTAGCAACCTTTATATAATTTGAATGCCTGTCTGAGTTAAGTATTAAAAGAGATAATTTTAAATAAATCTAAATGAACAAATCCCAACTGAAACAAGTAATGAACCTTTACATTGTTGAAATTAGTTAAGAATCCAAATTATTTATATGTGAATTGGCAACATTTGTTGCAGCAACATGTTGTTGGCTATATTAATTTTCAATTAACTGCCTGTTTTTATAACACGAGCGCAGAACGACTCGTGTTATAAAAACAGGCAGTAAATATTCATTATTAGGTTTTATATCAGAAAATCAGAAATTAATATTTTTTGTACGGTAAAACTAAGGAAAGATCTATATTTTAAGTAAATTATTAACAAGAATTGTAATTATTGATCTTAGCACTTTAACTAAATGCATATTAATATAAAGAGACGGACATAGTTATTCACACAGCCATTTAAATTTAGGATTAATATCTTGTAGATAAATCCTTTCTCTTTAAAACTTCTTTTGGCATTGGGTCAACTAAGTTTTTCGTTGTTTCCCGGCCAATATTTTTGCATTCCTGTTGAAGAATTTCTTTAAGTTGAGTCTTGCTCGAAATGCTTCATTTTGCCACTCTTCTACCTAGTTTATCCTAAAGATGTTCGATCGGATTCATGAAGGGCGATTGTGGGGGATTGGTAGGATATGCGGGACATGATGTGTGATTCACCAACGCACGTCAAGAGCAGTGTGGTTGGAATCATTATCCTGTTGAAAGTAAAATTTGTCACCAGGGCCCAGCTTTTTAACGCTTTTATGAAAATTTTCCTTCAAAGTATTCAGGTTACTGATTTGTTCCATCAATGAACACCAAGCTACCAACACACACACTCCAAACCATAAATCCTGCACCATGTTCTACAGTTTTAACTGTGTTATTTGGGTCATCAGATTGGAAAATATTCAGGGCCTAATTTTGTAAAGCACTTCACATTATTTTAAAAAAATTTTTATATAAATTATTTTTGTTTTTCGGAAATTTAAATGGAAACTTTTTCGAAGTGAGGTGAAGCGATTTACAAAATAAGAAGGTCAGTTTGCTTTCATCTGTAAATAACACACTACTCTAGAAATCCACAGGATGATTCACATACGTTCTTGTAAATTCAATTCTCTTTCCTTGATTCACTTTGTTAATGAGAAGCTTCCTTCGTGCTACTCTGGAGCTATAACTAGCATGTTGCAGTATTCTGCTAACAGTTTTAGTTGGCCATCTGTTTTTTAACTTCTGAAACTACGTGTGTTGAAGTGATTTTGGGCGGCTGTATAATGCTATAAATGGTAAACCTGTTTCTTTCTAGAATTTCATCAATTTCTGTAGAACTTTTATTTTATTTGTGCAATTCTAATATATTTTTTTCCGCTTTCGTGGTTTCCTTTTGCCTACGTCAAATTTTAATTCTTTTTGATAGAATTGATAAAATTAAATAACGCGAATTCATAACTGCCGTTTTTCAGAAAAAAAAAATGTTACCATATTAATCAAAGCTTTAAGTTTAGAACAGTGTCTTGCCACTGTGTGAATAATTTTGTCCGTACTAAATTAGTTTAAATTTGTAATGTGCGCCTGTTATCTTATTTCTAAATTTATTCAATTAGAAGATATATACAAACATGTAACAACGATGAGTGTGAAAAATTTTGTCCGCCACTGTATATATTTTCTTAATTAAATTACTTGGTTTTGTTCTTGGTGAAGTTCTTTTAATAGTCACTTTTTATTCCGATTAATTCTAAAGAAAAATGTTTATGAACATTTTTTTTAATATAGAACTTAAACACCGAAACATGTTGATACAATTATATTATTACTGACATCAGAAGTACATTCTCATACAAGAGAAAACTTTGACTTGACATTTATACATTTTCACAATTATTTTTTTTTTTAATTATTTGTCTACAATCGCCCATTTTATCTTCAATTGTTAATCTTTATAATGCATATCATTATGATTCAATATTATTTTTAATCGAAGTTTTTTATATAGTCCTAGTTATTGTTGAATCAAAGCACTTTATATGATAATTACTTTTTATCACAGACTTTTACATAATTCTAAAATAGCTGCAGATTTGTTTTAATTGTGTTTATCTTTAATAGAATGTCTTGATATAATTCCACAACAGATTTAATTGAAGGTATGGAAATAATCTCAGATCTTTTGCAATCAAAGGAATTTAAAGTTCCCAAATAAATGTTTATCGAATGTTTTCATACAATTATATATTAGTTTTTAATAGCATAGTATTATGATTAATATGTATGGGTATGGATGTAATTCCGGATTAGCATTAATTAATTGTATAAATTTATATGCTGCAAGAATATCTTTTATCAATAGTCTTTGTATAAACTTAGTTTTGTTTATTTGTAGGTACTAATATAAGTAATTACAAATTAGCTTTAAGCATAGGTTTTTATATAGACCTGGGTTAGCTTCAATCGAAGTTTTTGATATAATGCCAGATTATTCTTACTTGTTTGTAGGCCTTTTTAAGGAATATTTTCGTTAATCGGAGCTTCTGATATAATTCCAGATTAGAATAATTCATAGATATTCATGTAATATCACAATTACATATTAGCTCTAGCTCTTAGAACAAACTCTCAAAATCTAAGATTATGTTGGTCATCTCGGCATAGTTTATTATAACAATTTTTTATTAAAATAACAGCAGCTAACTCATTGTCTAACTGCCACTGATCTTGTCTCATAACACTCAATATAAGGTTTGATTATAATAATTTATATTGCTTTATAATAAACTAGAATTCTAAATATTTAATTGTTATTGCAATTTTAATTTAAACAAATCAAGATTAATACAAATGCAATAAATAACGGAAAATATAATTATTTATAATACCTTATGACTGGCAATAAGAACAAACAAATTAGTCATGTTTCAATGTAAGTTTGATTTTTTTTTTTTATAAAATTTACTATCATAGGATTAGATATATCATGACATTTATAATAATATTAAGGTGAAAGGGTTAAAATATTTTTATATATTTTGTACAATAAAAATTTATAGTTTTTTTAAAACAAATGAAAACTATCATCCCAGAAGTGGTTACATTATCTTTTCCGTGAAATTTTCTTTATTTTTACCTATTTTATATTTAAATTGTTCTATTCTAAGTAGAACTTTCTTTTGGTCCTCAATTTCATATGTTAATTTATCATTTTTGGGTTTTGCACTTTAAATATTTGTCAACTTTTAATTTAATAAATAAATAAATAAATTTATTAAATATTTAAATTAAATTGTTATAGCATTTGTTAATTAAACATGCTAATAATAAATTGTTCACATATTTTTTAAATAATGTAAAACAAATTAAACTGTCACGTTTTGTTTACAACTTAAATGTTAAATTTACACGTTTTGTTAATAAATTATTAAAAAAAAATATTGCAAAAATTAACAAATGAAAATCATAATTTAGTTATTTGAGAAATAAAAAAAAATAAGCCAAATATCATAGCCCAATATTTACTTTTTGTGGGATCCATCAAATAATGATTTAACTTGAAAATATGTGTACGGAAACATGAAAAAAGTGCTTCTAAAATTAATATATCCTAATTTTTTTAAAATCAATTTCAAATAAAAAATTTTATATAAAAATTTCATATATATTTTATATATTTGACTGTCCTGATATATTCCCAATAAACATTATTAGAAACATGTTGCTAAAGAAATTTTTTTAAAGAACTTATTTTTACAAATAAATTTTATTCTACATTCCTTAAATATATCGAGATTAATGAATTTTAATCATTAACATATAGCTATCAATATATTTAAACATATTAATAATTTTTAGAAACATGTTGCCAAAGTTTATTAATTCTGGCTTCTTCATGAAAACATGCATGATTTTTTTTTCTTCAATTCTTCAATAACTATGTATGTCAATTTCTCCTGTAATTTCTTAAACAAAGCATTTTTTTACAATTTGTATACTTTAATTTCCCCAAAAAAATAAGGTCATATCACCGCTGCAATTTTCAACTTCTGTGTACATATTATTATTATTATTATTTTTGTTTCTCTCTGGTTGATGACACTGCATAATTTGAATGCATGATTTCTTTAAATAAAATAAACCATCTTAACATGACAACTAACAAATTATGTACAATATGACTCGCTGGTTACTTACAATGTGTCATGTTAAAAGCGGTAAAATATTTTTTTTTATTATTATTTTTTTTTTATTTTTATTTTATGGTGTCACAATTAAAGTGTTAAATAGGGAAACCAACCAACCGTTCAAGCTTATAAGCAGCCAGCACAAACAACTAGGAAAAGCTGGTATTATGAGTAAAACGGAACAAATTGTGGCGGGAAAATAGGAGAAAGAAACAAAGTTTGTGTTAGGAAGGAGTTTGTTACAGTGGTTCATAAAAGTGTGTGGTATTCTTAAACATTAGAATTTGTTAATATTAATTTTTTTCTTTTTCAAACAAAGGAACTTTCTTATCTTTAAAGTGTCTGGCATTCCCAACTACACTCATATTTTCAACAAATTATTTTAATGTCAACGAATCAAATTTGTTTATCATAAATTTGAAAATTTACTTTTAATCAAAACATTGGAATAATTTAGTATGTTTTAATTTTTTTCATCTATTATTAAAATTTTAAAATGTATGTCAAAATCTTAATTAGTTATTAAAGTTGTAGTATCTTATAAAATGTTAACATTAGGTAAGTATTTATTTTACTGAAAAAGCTCAAAAGAAAATCTATAATTCTATATACAAAAGTAATGAAATTATAGTTTATCGCAAAATATTTATTTATGCCTAGAACTTTTTACATTAGTTAAACTTTGCTTAACGATTTGTCAAGTTTAAATTCGTAAATTATCGGTCTATTTTGGAACGGTTCTAAAACTAGTTCTTCAATCATATATATACAATTTTTTAATGTTTTAAAAGTTCTATGAAACCCATTTGGGATCCGATACTTTCATAAAAATGCATGTGTGTTCTCCATTATTTAAAAACTGTCTAAATTAATTACATATCTAATTTAATCACCCTTTTTGTACCCTAAACCACCATAGGTGGTTGGGGTATTATGCGTTTGCGTTGATGTTTTTAACGCATAGAAAAAATTATCCAACACCCACCCTAAAGTATACCAATCGACTCAGAATCACTTTTTAAATCGATCTAACGATGTCCGGCTGGACGGCTGGCTGTCCATGTAAACCTTGTGCACAAAGCTACGGGTCGCAATTTTTAAGATAATTCAATGACATTTGGCAAGTGGGAATTTTATGATATGAAAACGATGCCTATTGGTTGTGATCGATCCATTATTTCACCTAGTCCCCATACAAATGACCGTCTAAACTTGTACTTGTAAATTTATAGGCTTTAATTACTTATATTTAGTTCAAAAGTATTGGATTATTTAAGAATTAATTTCTTATAGAATTTACAGTCAATTAAAATTTTTTTCAAATAAATTATAAATTATAAATTAGTTTTTAATTTAATAAGAGAAAAATATTTTTATATTAAAATATCGAATGATTTCATTTCCTAGATGTTTTAAACCTAATGAGATTTATTTAAAGACATTTGTTTTAAAACTTTTTTACCCAGGAAAAAAAGAACAGAAAATGTAATGATTCTAATGTTCTTTCCAATAAAATGGATACTTATTGCTTTTGGCGATTGAATTTTCTTTTTAGTATATGGCGAATTTTTTGGCGATTTATAAACAAGATGACTATTTATTTGGCTAATTTTTAAAAATTTATTAGAAACCATATTTTTTCCTAATACTATATTTTATTAAGAGAAAAAGGGGCCATCACTTGATAAAAGCGGATTAGAATTGTAATACTCATAAAAGTCTGTTATTTTATATGTATTTTGTTGTTGCAATATTTATAATGTAATGTAAATGTAAAGTAATATCAACAACAAAATACAAGTAAAATAACAGGATTTTATGAGTTTTACAACTTTGAAAAAAATCATATGTTCTACAATTCTCTTCTGATTTTATCAAACGATAGCTCATTTTATTCCGAATAAAATATGGTATTTGGAAAAAATATAAAAAATATATATTTTAATAAAGTGTGGGTCAAAACTGGTTATAAAATTAAAAAATATGAATAAAAAATATAAAACTGAATTTGTGTCTTTAATATCTTACACAGTTTTGTTCTTAGTATAAATGCGCATATACTTTTTAAAAATGGTAAGATCTTTTCTTTCTAAAGTTAAATTGGTTAACAAGTATACGAAATAAAAACTATTAATGCCGAAAAGTCCGAAAAATCGGTTTTTTTAATATAACTCTCGATTCTGGGGGTAAATCCAAAATTTTAAAAATGGTATAATAATATACAAACTAAGCTATGTTATATTCTAAGTGTTTTTTCACTGTAGCACCGTATTATCATTGGCATTGTTCAAGCTGAATTTAACATTTATAAATTATACAAAATTTTAAGCACTAAAAATTGTTCGACGCTTTAAACATTTTTATTGATTTCTTTATTTTTTCTTTAAAAAAAGAAATAAAATTTAAACTTTGCGATTTCTGATTAACTATTTGGCGAGAGAGCCTTAATAAAATCTGACAACTCTGCTTAGTGCTGAAAAAGAGCTGCAGAAATAATTATTTTAATCCATGGTTGTTATTGGTGGGATGTTAATTATTCTTATTAACAACTTTTAAAGCTCTCCTCTTAAAAATATATTTATATATTTCTTTAAATTGAAGAAATTATATTTTCTTTACTTTTATAAGTAATTTTTAATAAATTTCAAAAAGGGCAAAATATGCACTTAGTTCAACTTTTGAAGTAATGAGAATGTTCCATAAATTTATTAAATACTACGGTTTACATATAAAGATCTGCTCTGAATGTTAATTTTTGATATTAACATTCAGAGCAGAACTTTATATGTTCCTAAAAAGTAAATACAATTTCCTATAAATTTTAATTAAATTGCTTTTTAGTAAAACTAAAACTATATATATATATATATATATATATATATATATATATATATATTGTAACGTTTTCTTCTTTTTTCAGCAATAAGTTTTTTTTCTTTAATAAGTTTTAAATCTATTTTTGATTTAAATAAAAAAAAAAAACGAGACGCAAGTTTTGTAAAAAATCACGAAAAACTTTTAATTTATTCTCTTTTAGTGATCATGACTTTAATAGAAGTTTATATCAAAAACTCCAATAGGAATGAATGATAATCGTGGTTTTAAAAAGAGTCATTGAACTTAATCGTGATTATCAATTTTCCTTTATAAACAAATCAAACATGTTTTATTGATTCTTTTAGACTTGCTGCTAATTAGAAACTTTGAAAGAATTTCTTTTAAGTATTACAAAATCAGGTCAATGATTTAAAAATATTAACGTATATACTGTTAACAATCTTTATTTTAGAAAATCATCTAAAATTGCAATTAAAACCGCATAAAGTTAACTCTTACACGATAAAAACAAATGCATTCATTTGGAAAGTTTAAATTCAGAGTAAAAGATACATAAGTATAGAGTGAAAAGATGGGGAGAGAGTGGGAGAGAGAAGGAACAAAACATCAATAGTTAAACCAAAAAGCATGCAAAAGTACAAAAATGATAAATTAAATATACAGAAATTTTTAAATGAACATAAATATTGTTTTATACATTTAAAATTTGTTGTTTGTTTAAGAATTAAATATAACGTTATGCTATAGTGATTTTTGGAAAACATTTAACTGTTTTCCAAAACTAAACTTACCTTAAAAGTAGTTTGAAGATGAATGAAATAATAGACGATTAATAAATAGATACAAAATGTATCTAACAAATTCTTAAAGATGAATGTGAATGTAAAGATGAATTTAATCCAATTATAAATGAAATATATTAGTTACACATTTCTGTTTTATTTTAAATGATAAATTTTGGCACTTGCTTTTAATATTGAACTCAAATTACATATTTATTTTGGATAGTTATAAAGATGCTAATAACCTTTTTGTATCTTTTAGCTTTCTTAAGATTTTTTATATATATTTTTTCATAATTTAAGCTGGAAATTTAATTTAAACACGTTTTTTTCATTTGACATATTTTTTATTGATTTTTTTAACTTTTGTTATTTTTAAAATTTAGAACAATATTTTACTACCCTACGTTTGAAAACACTTATTTTTTCTCATAACACGCACACTGTTTTTTTCCACGATAAAACAGCAACAATGATTAACAAACAATATCCACAAGAAAAAATTGTTTGTATCCGTTGGATACCGAAGGCTACTTGCAGCGGCAATAACAAATGCTTTAGCTGTGAATAAAATTCACAACAAATAATAAAAAAAATTAGGGGGAGCGAATGAACGAGAAATGTTAAAATGAAACGTCAAAAAGTCATAGAACCAATTTACAGTTCGAAAGGTCATTTGTCCTGAAAAGTTGTTTCAGATAAGCAAAAGAAAAAAAAAAAGATAACAGTAATCCGCAAAACAAAACTGCAACCCTTAAAATTTAGCAAAGATATCTTATGGATACACATGCAAAAAGAAAAAGAGATAAAATTATACAGAATTAAAAAAAAAAAAGCAACAAAACAGAGGGAATCTTTAAAATACCAAAAATTCCTTTTACTTTCTTATTGCCGCTTTGTCAATAACCTAAGAAAAGAAGGTATGTCAAAATTTTGTTGTAGATTTTATTAACCCACCCTTTTTTCTTAAATATTTCTTGTTCTAATTTTTGCTGTTGTTATTTTATCACTGTCTGTATCTCTTAGATAGACAGGTGTAGGTAGCAGATATTTATTTACATTTCTTTCAAAAGATTATTAAAAATTCTCATTTATTATTTTTGTTTTTATTATTGTTGTTGTCATTTTGTTATTATTTGTTTGGTTATTAGTTAATGAGTTTTGCAGCTTAGTATGCTGCTAACTCATTGTGTTAAATATTTAAATTGTATCTTTTAGTTACTAGTATTTTTTTCTTCATCCGCTTTAACGCTTTTATCGAACTCTACCGTTTGAGATACTCCGTTGAACTGTTTGTTGTGTTTGTTGGCTAAATGGTGTTGTTACGTTGTTTTTCTGGTTACGTTATCACGTAAATACTGCTCTCCTCTGTTTTATTGCTTCTCTTACTCTCTGAGTTTGCGCTTCAAAGTCAAATTTTCGTATTGTTATTGTTGTTGTTTGGTTTGGGGAGGTATTTTGTTTGTGTGGAGCCCTTCTCCATTGTTTTGTTTTGCTATTGTTATTCCATTACATGATTTGTATTTATTTTGGTTTTTTTAATGTCTGTCGCATATACACTAAGAAAAAATTGTGAAGTTCAAAATATATATATATATATATATATATATATATATATATGTATATAATAAGATTTACCCTAATAGTTGATTTATTTTTCTAAGCATACAATTTACAACAAAACTAATCTTATGAAATTGTTAGCATATTTGAGTATTAATAAAAATATCTACTTTTGAGAATATGAATCTGTTTTTTCTTAGAAAAACGAGAAAAAACTATATGGTCTATATTTAAAAGTATGCTCGACAGAAGCTACAAAATTTGCAAATGTTAAAAACGTGTTAAATTTTTGAAATTTGTTGATATTTTTCTTAAGTTAATGCCAGTTTTAAAGTAGAAATATCTGAATGCAGCATTATTTTATTTTCTATTTTGTTATTTTAATAAAAATATCTTTTTTTTTTATAAAAATTATGGTTCGTGATGCATTATTTTTTTAGAGTTATGTCTTTTTAATATATGTGAAAGGACTTCCGCCAAAAACTTCTTTGCGTTTCGGTTATAAATAATATAGTAACGTACTACAGAAATGGGTTTGACTGTATAAATGGGTTGTGCAATCTCTAAAATTTAATATATAGTTCGCTCAAAATCCATTGTAATAATTAACGGACCAAGCAAAATAGTACTGCTTACTGCAAATCATATTTAAATATAGTTATGGCTTTTTATTTCTGTTTTTATATCAGAAAATTTTTATAATTCTATAAAATTCTATATAATTCCAAATATATTACATCTGAATGTTTTCATTTTCGTGAACTGGATCATTTTTAAAACATCACCAAAAATACAAATTTCTTTTAAAAGCATTTTCAAAATTTTCGTTATAAAGAAAATTAAATTCGAAATATAATATAGAAATACTAACACTTGGAATATCCGTTTAAATAATTTTCACATTTCTTTTCATTCGCGGAATATTAAGATTTTATTAAAATTTCTTATCATATTTTCTTTATTTAAACATGTAATTTTTTATTTAATATGTAACATTTTCAACACATTGGATTTTAAGACACCATTGGAAAGGTCTATCATGATACTACTGAAAATTACAGATAATTAAACCTTTAAGAGCTTAAAGGGACAACTTTATACATTTGGTTCCCAAAAGGATAAATCATGAAATTTTGTAAATAAGTTATATGGAAATATATATTAAAAATCAATGAATTTATGAAAAATATAATAAATAATTTAAAATCAGCGGTAATAAACGAATTAAAAAGAGTCTTTGTAATTTAGTTCCTATTTTACACAAATTCATAGCTTGTAAATTTATGTTTCTGGCGACATTTATTTTCTTAACCAAACATTTATTTGTCATAAAAATATTACTTTTGTTATAAAATTAATACATATATTAATAGTATTGAATAAGACATTTCCAATTATGCCCTAAAATGTAAATTACGATGAAAAATGTTCAAAATATTCAATAGTATCTATTTAAAAAAAATCATAAAAAATTTTACTAAAATCTTAATTTTACGAGAATGCAAACTAATTTTAAAAAAATTTTTAGCTCATGATGTTTTAATCGACATGCGTCTATTATATGTTGTATTTTTTTATCAAAACTTAAAAACTACTTGGAAACAAAAATAAACTACTTATTTTTTTGGCCTGAATAACTAGTTATTTTTATTCGAGTTATCCACAAATTCATGTATTTATTTATGGACTCTAGGGGTGTACCTAAACGAAAATAAAAATGAAAAAGAAAAAACAAAAAAAAAAAAAAAAAATTGCCGTCAGTAAGATTTGAACTTGGACACAAATTAACCATTCGTTTTTAATGATTAAAGTCTTACTCAGTACACCATTTCGCACTTCATTTTCTAGGTGACAAAAATTTTTTAGTATAGAATATTTTTGTGGTTGAACTAACAACATTCCGGTTGCTAATCCATTGCTCTATCTAACCAATCCACATAATTGCAATATTACTGTGCTATTATACTAATGAGTACTTATTTATGTAATATAGAGTAGGCATATAATAATGACGCCTCATTAGCAAAAAACTACTTTAATAAGTAGTTGCCATTACCGAGAACCAAAAAATTTTTGCTGGGTATGTACACTAGGGTGGACTAAAATTCTTTCTTGCTACATTTAAGCGTGCCTAAAATTTCAACATCCTACGATGTTTGCAACAGGATGCTACACAGCCATTTATGTTGTAAATTCTAGAGCAAATCTTAAAAAGATCTCAGCAATTTTAATTATATATACAACAAACGATAGCTAAAGAAAAATAAATATACCCATTCAGTTAGTAGGAAGGATAAAACTGCTAACAAATTTTTAATAAAATGCTCTGTTTTTAGGTTCCATCAACCTTTTTGAAAAAATTATCAGTAATGAGCATAATAATTTTTATTAGCTATCGTAAAGACGTAGTTTCGAGAGGAGCAATTTTGGAGCAGAATTTTATCTATTTAATTAATAGAAAGAACAATGCAGAACTTAAAGGTTATTGATTTTTGAAAATTTTATAAAGTAATTAATAATTTTCTAAATTTGCTCAGTAAAGAAGTACATCGAATAACCTTTAAAACGGTATACAATTTACTACAATATGTCAAAAAATAATAGAAAAGATGTGCTATTTTGAACTATGAGCATTTGTAATTTAGAGGGAAACCACAAACATGCAATTGCATGTTTTTTCCTGTACGTTGAACGAAACAATCGAAAAATATTTATCCTTTTCAGAACAAAGAAAGCATAACTTAAAAAAATGCAACCACATGCGATTTTCTAGAAATTGCACTTCAATGCTACACTATTTCCTGGGGTATCAACTAGAATTAGTTAGAGAATTTCTGGATCTTGGTATTCTACTTGATCCTAAATTAGATTTCTGCAAGCATATTACAATGACGACAAATAAAGCTCGTGGTGTGCTTGCTTATATTAAACGATGGTCTAAAGAGTTTACAGATCCCAATGTTACGAAACAACTATACACATCTCTAGTAAGACCAATTTTGGAGTATGGGTCTATTGTCTGGGATCCTCGAATTAATATGCACATAGACCGATTAGAATCTGTTCAAAAGCAGTTTCTCTTATTCTGCCTGAGGAGCTCATTTGGTCGTTATTCTGGGAATCTTCCTTCGTATACTGTGAGGTTATCATTAATTAAACTATCTACCTTAAAAAGCCGAAGGACTATGCTAAATGTGGCATTTTTAGTTAATTTGATTAACGGTGATGTCCTCTCCGACTTCCTTCTTCGTAACATAAGTTTTAATATTCCACGACGTTTTACCCGACACCTAATACCTCTGCACCTTCCTGTTGTTCAAAAAAATTATGCCGATGCTGATCCTTTGAGGAGAATATGCAAAAACTTCAATGAATAGCTTAATCGATTTTTCTATTAATGTAAATGTAATTAAACGCAATAGTATCGTGTTTTTAAATACTTAATATGTCTTAACAAAAAATTTTTTTCGTTAATAATGCCTTTATATAAAATCTTGTAATATATATAGTAGTCTGTAAGGATTCATATTCATAGATTTAATCAAATAAATAAAAAAAAATATTTCTGCCCTTAACGGCATATTTTTGCATATAGTGATTTTAAGAGCAAATTTATCCTTTTTGAACATATTTTTACAGTTTAAAGATAATTTTTTATATCCCATGGGATGGTTTTTCAAATTTGATTTGTGATGTACAAAAAGAAATTAAAGATCTAAAAATATTTATTTAAAATTAATTTTAATGGGTATCGCCTGAGTTTATTAAAAATCGTTGAAGAACTTAACTTGTAGGGACAAATCATGAAGATTTGGAAACTGATTAAATGATTTTTATTAAAGCAGTTTTTGAAATGTGACGTAGAGGACGATTTAGCTTTTAAATTTGCACACAGTTAATATTAATGTTTTTGAAAGAAAGCTATATATGTAAATTTACATATGATAATTTTGATAATGTTTAGAATTATATAGGTAAGCAAATGGAAGACCAATAAAATTTTTATGTGATATAAATTTTCGACACAAGTTTTTCGACACAATTGATATATAAATTTTAGAAAAATATTTTTTTTTTTTAAATGGATAACAATTCCTTGTTGTTTTTAAGAGCATATTTTCTAATTTTTGGAGCATATTTTATGTTTTTCCACTGCATATTTAATGCGCATAAAACAATATTTTTAGAGCGTATTTGTGGCTTCCCTGATAATAAATATTACACAACATGTTTTCTTTAAGATTTCTAACTTCCGTAAGCTATAATTTTAAAAATTAATATAAATTGTTATTATATCGACTATTTCTAGTCTAGTTGAAGTGTTTTCTTTTCCAATTTTGTCAAGCTAGATTGGCCAAATGTCACAGTATGGAGTGGCTGTATTTAACTCTATGTTATAGTATATCTAACGAATATTTTACAAGACATCACTTCACCATCAGTTTTAAAACTTTTTTTTATTTTTCTATACGTATTTGATATTTTCATAAAAAATATTGTCTTAATTGAAAATTATGTGTATATTTTATGTTAAATTTGCAATACATTTATATAAAAGATTTAATAAACTGGAGAAAACCTAATTATTTATTCTTAACTCGATAACTATAATAACGCATCAACGTCCTTCTGTGATTATTAGTTTTGGACACGAAGCTTACCAAAATTAACTTTCCTATAGTATTTTTCAATATTCTAACATTTTGAAAAATGGATTTAGTCGTTTTATCGAAAGTTCACAGATTTTTTTTCAACACAAAAAATTATTTCAAACTGAAATTTTTAAAAAATATCACACAAAAATATGCATTTGTGGCAAAATATGTAAAAACATATGCTTTCAACATAATATGCGAAAATATGCTCTGAAATTTATAGGGTACGTTTATATGGGGAAAATATGGCCTTTTTACATCTTTTAGAAAAATGTTGCTATTAAATACTTTGCTTTGTAACTAAATATTAAAGAATTGTAATTTATTTATAATAATCTATCAAACAATATACAAAAAGAACAAATCGGTTAAAAAATGTTAAACTTATTACGAAATCTCTAGACCATTAATTAATTTTTGAGACCACTTGTGCAAGGAGTGTACAAACAAATTTTTAATTTTTTGAGTAATATTTAAATAAAATCGTATTTTTAATTAAATTTGATCCATAATTACTGAAAAATAAATTTTTGTTTCTGCAGGATAATTCAAACCCCTTTTCTTTGCTTGGTTAAAAAAGGTTGATTTTTTAAGACTATTTAAGAACTCAAATTTCAAACTTTAAAATTTTTTTTTTAAACAAATTTCAAATAAATAAATTCGAAAACGAATTAGTTTAATACCTTGTATGACTAAGCTGTTGTAAGACCAAATATGCGATTTCAATTTTGCGGTTTTCGGCAAAAGGCATTTTTTTGTAGTTATAAAATAAATATTTTTGGAACTGATATTCAGACTAAACATAATTATTACATAATAAGATACGCCATGTTTCAAGAAATATATTCTGAAGTTTTTAAGAAAATTGGAGAAGGATCACCTTTAGAATATGAAGGTCAAAGGTAAAAATATGAAAAATTTCAATTTTTAAAGAAAACATAATGAAAAAAGAAAGCCTGAGTTTATTAGGCGATATGATATTAATAGGTGAAATCTGGCCCTATGAAGAGCTTTTAGATGTGTAATTTCGTTGGAAAATTAGGACATATCTTAACTCACATTTTTTAAAAACGATTTTTTAAATGACACGTATTTGGAAAATTAAAACTATCTTGCAAATTGGTACTGTTTTTGAAAATTTACGATTTTTTTTTTTAAATTACTACTTTTTTTTGAAATTTGTTTTTTTTTTTGCAAACGTAGTAATAGTGATCTATAGATATATTCAAACACATTCAGTTGTCGGTTATTTTTCAGTAATAGAAACAACCGTGGCTCGTACTGTAAGTTTTACTTTAAATAATATATATTTTTTATAAATGTTGATAATTGGTAGTACATGTATGTAAACAAATTTTTTAAAATGGTTTTCATGTCTTAATTTTTTATAAGAAAATTAGTCCTTTTTTTATTAACTTTTTTAAAATTTTTTCTTTTTTTAAATTAGTAGTTTTTATAAAAATTTGAACTAGTTTCATGCAATTCTTATTTGAACACAAAAAATTGGTACTATTTTAAAAAAATTTTTTACTTGCTTGGATATTGGTACTTTTTTTCAAATTAGTAAATTTTTGGAAAATTGTTATGTTTTCTAAAACTAATAATTTCATAATAATTGTTTCCAAATTGTTTAATTTTTGAACATTTTACTTTTAATCTCTTAAAAAATTTAAAACTTCTTGAAATATATATAGTTTTTTTTCCAAAATTGTTGTTTCACATTTACTCCGCTTTAATAAAAATATGGCAACATTTAATAGCACACCTGTTTTTGTTTATTTTTATTTCTTTACCACCCGCTACAAGTGTGTTGAATATAAACAGCTGGCCCCACAAAATACAACACAACAACGAACGTCAGCACAAAATAAAACAACAAGTAAACAACCTATCAAAAAGGAAGGGTGAAAAGTGTAGTTTTTTTTAGCAAACACTTTTTTGTTGAGAAGAAAACAGATAGAAGTTTTGAGAAAAATTGATTTTGCGGAAAGAAAAGAAAGAAATTGTGTAAATTTTACAGAAAAATTTAAGAAAATTTTAAAAAAATATTGTGCAATATAATTTAAAATGGTAATTCATAAAAAAGTTTAATTGCAACACATACAAACACAAATTTAAAAATTCCTTACAAAGTGAAATAAATTTAATTAATAATGTAAAGATTTTTCGGTGAACTGGAAAAAAGAAGCAATAGATACAAATTTAAGCATGAAACGAGGATGACAGGAAGGAAGTAAAATGGTAGTGATTTATTGATTTTTTACAGAAGCAAATTTCATAAATTTAATACAGAAATTATTTAATTAGTGTACAAATTTATAGTAATCTTTTATAGAAAAAGTAGTGCTTAAAAAATTATAATTAACAAGTGTTTAAAAGAAGAAAAAAATCAAAAATAAAAATCAGACGACGTGATAAAAGATGCATTATGTGGCAAGTAATGATTTCGCAAATCTTTTTTCTTGTTTTTAATACATTTCTATATCTTGTATTTTTTGCTTTGAATGGAGTTGGGAATATCAATTGTATGTGTGTGTGTGTTTTTTTTGTGGGAGGCTGAAGATGAGAACATATTTCCTAATGGAAAAAAAATAAGAGAAAAAAAAACAAAGGTGTAGTTATGGTTTTGCTTATGTTTTCGTTGCTGTTGTATGATTTTTAGCAAAATTTCTTGTATACATTTGTTTAAATGAATGTGTGTATCCACTTTGCTTTGTGCTACGTCTTTCATTCATTTCTTGATTATTATACTTTTTTTTTTGTAATTCTAGCCATTAACTCAAACAACTTACCACCTTCAACTTCAACTACGTTGTTTTTTTTCTACGTTTGCTCGTCTAATGATGCTGAGAAAGTTACTGCAGCCTCATCATCGTTAATGCATATGAATATACAAAATATAGAGTACTTCGAAAAGATATTTTTAATGGATTGTTTAAAATTATTCCATATTTTCGGTTCATCAGTTCCTTGAAGGGAATTGGGTAGATCTTTCTTGTATTCCATTAGAAATTATGAATCGATTGGAACGCAAAAGAAAATAAGAATAATTTTCGAAATTAAATTTCCAAACAGATCTTATATATTAATCTGATTTGGCGTTTTGCTGAAGATCAAGTTTAAGTGATATTTGGCAATTAGGTTTTTATACATATATGGAAGGTATACTAAATTATTGATTAATACATACTTGTAAAATCTTCTTGCCTAATTTTTCTTTACATCAGTGTTGGTCATTGTTACATAAGGAGCATGTAATTTGCAAAATGATCCACAATGCTTCAAATAAAATTTGGATACAAAATTCGATGTAAAAGGATCAATTATTTTTGAATCAATGAGGGATCGGTTAAAGTTTCCGATAGTTAACTCTGAGTTTTAACACATGCATTAAGAATGAGTTTTGTTCCCGGATTTATTCTTAATTTTGAAAGTCAACTAATAAGCTCTAAAAGCCAAGGGATGCAGCAAATACTGATGAATCATTAGGTTCTTTCTGCACTGCAATTGTTATTACCTCTAAAAAGTGTTTTGTGCTCTTAAAATGCAAAATATGACCTTAAAAAATAAAAATGATGTAGTTTTAAATAAAAATACTTTTTATTTTTATACAAAATACTTGAATATTAATATTTTAAAGTTCCAAAATAAGATTAAACCAAATCAACCAAAAAAGTTTTATTTTATCACATGAATGCTTTATTAATCTTACATTTTTTTATCAATCTATTTCAACATATTTGTTTTGTTTTTGAAGTTATCAAAAGTAAATTTATATGGATTTCTAAAAACTACTAAATTATTTTTTATAACATCATCGCCTGTAGGTTTAAAAGCTAATATGTCCTCCATATCATACATAATTCAAAAGTGACTTTAACGTAGATCTACTTATCATTTCGTAATTTGTTTCTACAAATTAAGTTCCAGGTATCTATGCAGATTCATCAAAAGTACTAAATATTTTTGGAAGTCTTATTTCTTCATACGTTCATATAAACGAGAAATAGAAGAGACAATGCAGATCAAGTTTGAAAACAATTGGACGACAAAATTATAAAAATGTAAAAATGTGCTCTAAAGAAGTTAAATATGATTTAAAAATAAAAAATTGTACTATAAGTAGCTTTAGTAACCATTTAATGCTAAAATATGCAATAAAGTGTGAAATATGCAAAAATGTGCACTTGCAAACGATGCAAAAATGATTTATTTTTGTGTGAAAAGAATAAATATTCAATTGCATATTTGTGGTTTCCCTGGCCATTTCTGATCATCTTCGGCATATTTGGCTACGTCTCAGAAACATCAGAATATAAAATAAAATTAAATAACTCATCTTCTGGATATTGGAAGGAATAGTGCTTTGGTGGAAGATTTGATGTAATATCTATATATAAATAAACTATTCGTTCTACAAATTCTTACGGAGCCAGATTTTGAAATTTCTATCAGCGAACGGAGATACGTGGATTTATATATAATTTCCTAAGCATGCTTTCTCTTTCCAGAGCTTTCTGAAACTCTCAGATAACGTAGACAATTAAGATTCAGCTTATTTATATAACTATTCGTCCTATAAATCCTACTTTCTTTTTATTTTATGTAATACTTTTTAAAGACGGTTTCGGTTTTAAGAAGTTTAAATTTGCCATACTCATTGTTTGTTCTCCAAATCCTATCGAAAACTGATTTTGTATTTCGATCTGGCAGCGCATTTACGCCGATTAATTTTCTTTTTTATTAAATTTTAACGGCTTCAAAGTTTTTAATTTCGATTAGAGGGAGGATAGGCGCCAAAATATTGTTTATATATTTTTTAAAAGATTTTTGGAATTGTAAATATTTTTATTACTATATTTTTTCTGGAATTGGCATGCTTATTACGCTATTCCAAGATTAGAAAATTAGGGTGTCAGATGGTCCTGTTTAGATTAGGTTAGGAGGTGCTGGTCACTTTGCGTTACCTAAGACAAGGAAGCATGTAATTGTTTTGACTCAAATACATGTTAAACTAACCCGTCGAATGTATGCTCCTTCCCAATAATATTAGCGAAGATATTACTATTACACTGCGTTACTATTACTCCAGCATCATATATATCGTGTAAACATCCGAGGGAGACTTGATTACAGCTTGACATTAGTTCATATCCAGATCTCCATAGAATAGAAAATTATACTAAAAGACCAACTTTCTTTCAAAACCCTAATTTGCTATCAAACCTAACTCATTGTATGTGTTAGTAAAATTTTCTACAGAAATATTGTATACATGTAAAGAGAGTAATTTTGTTTTGCTGATCAAACTGGATCTTCTAGTAGACTTTTCTATGCCAAGTAGTACATTATCCGATTGGAGTTCAGTTTAGGATACTAAACGTTTAAAATAGTAATCGATTCAAACTTGTTTTGAAAGGTTTTCATTATTTTTAATTTTTGGAGGTGAGTAATTATGACTTCTTATTAGATATCTTATCATGAAAACCACGGATGAATGATAAATCCGATGAATTAGTCATATTAGCCTTCGTCATTTCTTTAGGATATACAGATATTATTGTAGTATAAATTGATTGGCAGGTACATACTTGGCTGTAAACTACTTGCGTAATTAAAGGTTCTTAAGTAGACGGTTTAAAAACCAAATTATTATAGCTGTTCACACCCCTAAATAAATAATATTTCCTAAATTAAATTTAAAATAGTTTAGAATACCAATGTAACTATATTCTATGCTATAGAACTTACATGTAACTTTTTACTTATAATTTTTATATTTGCCATCATATAGAAAATATCTCACAATTATAAAATAACATCTCTTAATAAATTTCCTTTACTGGTATTTATCCATATACAAAATGGATGCTTGAAATTCTTTTGCATTAATACTACCCAAAAAACCCCCAACATAAAGTCTGTTATTTTCTTTTGTTGTAATATTCTTGATGTATTTAGCTTTTTTTAGAGGCCAAGTTTACGAGAAATATTATTGAATGACTGCACTCTTGAGTGGTACTATAATAATAGTAGACAGACTGCTTCGCCTGATGTCTGATGTTATTGTAACATTATAATGTTTAATATTGTAGTAGATGTATATGTAATTGAAACTCTATAGATTTATCTCTTGAAAGAATTTTTCTTACAGCCTGCTTGCTTTCCGTAATGTTTACCTTTCATTTGTTTTATTTAGTTTTTCATTTGACTTAATCTCGAAATTACATTGGGGGAGGTTGACCTGTGTATCTTTTTCTGATAAATCAATGTGAATTTTGTTTTGCTTTTATTATATTTTTTGTTTTATTGTATCAGTCATTGTTTTAAGATTTATTTCATTTTGTCGTTTGTGTGTAAAGGAATGCAAACAAACTATAAAAAAATCAATGATTCATAATTCGATTAAACTTTTATACATACAATGTAATAATTGGAATTAGAGTTTCTATTTGAGTATATAATATAAATGACATAAGACAATCATGGATATTGCATTGCTTACTTAGAACGTGTATTGTTTATGGATTTAATTGTTGGATGGGTTTAAATGTGTTTATGTATTTGTATATAAATTAATCTAAAATTTAGTAATCGACATTGCATATAAATTATGACAAACGGTTAAATGTAAAAAAAATAATTTAAATTTTTATCAGTATTCTAACAGCATGTCTTTGGGGGGCTTAATCATTAAAATAAGGTGTGTGAAAATTAAAATGTTTAATAAATTTGGTTAAAATATAAGATTGAAAGAAATTTAATTTGTGAATATTCAATTTAAGATGACTTTAAAACTCAGATGTAAACGATGAATTTTAAAATCGTTATTCTCTTAAGTTAGGTTATAAGGATGACACCATCTCAATTCAGAGCCGGTATCCATAGAGAATAGTATGGTCCATTATCCTTTCTTGTTCTTACTCGCTTTCTTCGTGTATTCTACGATGTATTCTATTAGTTCCATTTCGATGAAATGATGTATTGTATTAGTATCCATTCTTATGAGGGTATAAAGGGTTTTCCAATAGCGACGAGTAGAAGAATAAATTGAATAATAGTAAATTGCTTGTGAAACTAACTAACATATTGCTATATTTTTGGTTTTCAAAAACGATGGTATATTTCAATTAAATAAACCGGGGTTTTTTTATATGCAATTAATGACACGTCACTACAATTTGCTTTTAAATCCTAATACCGCTCTTTATTTATGCTTTAATACACCCACTATATATTACACAATTGAATTGAATTACACAATTGTTATATGTTGGCTTAGAATAATAGCGCAGCGAAACGAATTTTTCCCCCAAAAAATTTGACTTAAAATAACAGCGCACGGCACAGCGAAATAAATGCTTATAATTCAGTGATGTCAATTTTTAAGAACTTCAATTAATTATACGCCAAATTAAAGTAAATAAATATAGTAAATAAAAAGTCAAATCCGTATTAATATTATAAGTTCACATATATGTTTGTTAGTTTATTTATTTATTGGTTTATTTGTTTGTTTGTGACGCAATAACGTCTAAACCGCTGAACCAAATTTCAATTAAATTTTAAATGTATATGAATTTTAAGGTAGAAGGAACTGTAGGATATATAAATTAATAGCATTTTGATCAAAATGTGGACAATATTGCAGCTTTTTGAACCTTATTTTTTTAAATTTTTCAATAAAAAGGAAATTTTAATAGAAGCTTTGGGGTATTTGAGGAAAACTGGACAAATTTCAATCATTTTTTTTATTAAACTATTAAATTCCATACAAAGCAGAAGCATTCAGCTAGTATTTGATAAAAAGTTTAATTTGTTTTGGATTTCAGATCAAACTATCTATTTAAATACTATGTAATTTATATCATTTACTCTAGAAATATTTCAGGTAATATCAAAAAAAAAAAAAAAGTTTGAAAATATCATAATTAGCAAAATTAATATTACCCCATTAAAATAATTTGCAATTAAAAAAAAAGAACAAAAAAGCGTTAAAAGGGCTTCAAAGTTTTTAGCTTCGAGTAAAAAAAAATATTTTTCGTGTTTTGGACTACTGAAAACCAATTAAATCTAGCCCGAAAAGAGGTATTACTTGGTGTGAGAGAAAAATCAAGAAAATAAGAAATGTTGCTCTAAAAATAAAATAAATTCCATTCTACAGCCATCCTTATTTATCATTATAGCGAACAGCACTCTCTTAGATAATTAAGATAAATCACAATTAAGAGATTTAATTTAAATTTAAATAAGCAGACGTTACAATCTAAAAACTTCCAACACATTACAAACTAGAAAGAAAATTCGAGTACGTTATAAAATAGAAAATGCTAAAATCGTTATTTTAATCTTACACAGAGAAAACAGATTCGTTGTTACAACCGAATTTAGTCGGTTTCACGAACTATTTGAAATTTGATTACAAATACCATTTCATTGCTGAATTTATATGAAAAGTGTCCATTGTGGTATAGTACCACAGTTCTATTGGAAGTACATATTGTTCACATAAATATCCAAATCTGGCTCTCCGTGGATGGCGATAATAAAACCATAATTTTCAAAGAAGCTTAAAACAATGATGCCGGGCCATAATTTAAATCATGCAGTGGCTTCTTGCAGATATATTTATTCAGAACTCATCAATATAAATGGACATGGAGCATCCTGTTGCTATCATCATAGGAATTTGAAATTTGGTCAAGATTAAAAAAAAAAATATCAATCAATAATAAATAAATATTAATAACGATAAAAACAACTAAAACACTAATATCGTGTAGCTGATCCATTTAAATTTGCATAATTAGCACTCTTGAAAGATTTTTGTATGATTTTTTTAACCTACATTTTTAGTAATTTTTTCATTAATTCTCCTACTAAAACAATATAAATATACATAAATTCAATATAAAGTTCAATGTTCGTTTTATAATCTAATACCATAATACCTTTTAATATCATTTCCTATTTTTTAATTAATTTCTTTCGCTTTGTTTTTTTATATGTATAGTGAATAAATCCAATTGCAACTTTTAATTTGATGTACAAAGAATCCCACTACAACAATGAAATTCAATTAAATAAACAAATGTGAAAAGTAAAAGGTGAAAGAAGCTTCAAATATTAGAATTTCGAACAAAAATAAACCTAGAAGATATGTATGAATTTGTGGGCAAAAAGGAATACAAGAATAACAGCAATAATAAAAAGGAATAAAAAATTTAAAATCAATTATCTTTAGCTTCTATATACACACACTCTATTTCCCCTCCCTTTACTTCAACGATATTTTTAAGATAATACTTATAGTCTATAATAATAGCACCAACTTACTTACATGCACATAACTGAGTAAAATTGTATAGAAAATATAGAACGAAAGGAAGAATATAAAATCAATTTAAATCAATCACTTTAAGACAATACACAGTAAATAAGGATTAGACGCAACATGAACAGTAGTAGTTCGGATATACCAATACCAGCAACAACAGGAGCAGTGGCAATAGCGGCAACATTAGAATTGAAAAATAATCAAAATAATACAACCACCACGGCAACAAATACAACATCGATACAACGCAACAATAGTTATGGTTCATCTATACAACAACCACAACCTCCACCACCACCACAACAACATCCAACAACATTAGGTGAATTGTATCATGCCGGCTCAACTGTCACAGGCAGCTTAAATGGAAGCAGTAGTTGCAGCAGTAATAAAATGACAGCAACAGTTGATGTTAATACTGGTATTGGATGTGGTGGAGGAATGAGTGTAAGTGTTGGTGGTATTTGTAATGTCAACAACATTGCAGCAGTAGCAACGACAACAACTAATAGCAGTACTAGCAGCATTAGTATTCATGATTTTGATAACAGGCAATCAATAAATAATGATGCAGCATCACTGAGTGGCCTTATGGTTAGTAGCTGTGGTGTTATAGGCAGTGGTGGTGGTACTGTTGGTGTGGGTGGTATTGGCTCAAAGCCCCAAGAACGTTATGTATGGGAAATGCGTGCGCGCAGCCCTAATGTAACACCAGCCAGTACGGTACTTAATTCACCAGATCTTAATACAGACATGCAGTACAGCATACATCCTCATCAGAGACAGTTGCAACAAATTCGTGTTGGTCGCAGTCCTGGAAGTCAATTTGAACAACACAATATACTGCCACAGGTGGGTATTATTTACATCTAGTTTTCTATTCCTCCCCATTGTTTATATACAAAAAAATTAAAACTTTTAAGAATTTTATTTAAACGATTATTTATGTTATTTTTTATTTTAGGGCCTGGCATCACCAGGTTCTCCCACAGATGTTGGCAAAGCAGATGGCCAGTGTTTAAGAGACGGTGAAATTGTAGTGTTCGATGACATCGATACCAATTGGATGAATAAATCAAATAATTCATATTCTTCTAATCATTCCAATCATGCAAGAGACTCATATCATGGCAATGAAGACATACTTAAAGTAACCAAAATGATTGGTCAATTACCAATTGCAGAATATGAGGGTTCACCCAGACGTTTTGGAAATCAACCACAATCAATGAAAGCAAATGCAGCAACTACAGGAAATAGTATGGTACCCAAAAGACCACCAGGATTTCCACAACGTGTTTCGCCCATGACTTCATTAACACCACAACAGCAGCAGCAACAACATCAAGAAGCTGCTCATGCACGCCATCAACAAATGCAACAGAAACATCAATTTTATGCTCAAGCCACCAGTAGTGGAAGTTGTACTAATTCCTCCATCTATAACAACGATTCCAATAACAAATCAATTGGTAATCTTATTGATATTGATGCTGACGATGTTGATATTGCCTCCACCATGGGCCAACAGTCACAACAAACGCCACTATCATCGTCATCAACAACTAACAACAATGACTCGTTGAAAAGCAACAACAGAGTTAAGACTCCAACTTTTGATTATTTATATGAATTTTCAGAAACTCGCAAAGTTTTAGAGGAATTTTTCAAAGCAAATCCAGAAGATGAAAAACGTTTTACAGACTTTACAGAAAGTGGTGATGATATGGGTAGTTGTGTATGTATTTTGAATAATTTTAAATGAAATATTGGTTTATATTAAAGAGTTTGTTTTATTTTTTTATATGCAGGATACCCATCATGATTATTTGCATCTTCACGATGATGAAAATAAACATATCGAACAGGCCTATATTGGTCAGCGTTTAGCTAGAATACCCAAAGATGAATTGTATATGGTGCATCGCTCTCCGACTAAGAAACAAGTGAGTAGATATTCTTTTTGAAATATTTTTGTTTTATTTACTGCTGCTTCTACGCTTAATTTTATTTTCACAATAAAAAGTAAACAAACAAAAAGTGTAAATTTTTTATTATTAAATTCCAAAGTAACCGTTTCTCAAATAGTTAATGATTACCTCTAAATTTTTAAACGGATACCTGAGCTAATTTTGAATGTTTTGGGTCATTTTTTTATTTTAATTTCCGCCAATACCAATCTTTATAATTGAAATAAGATTAAAAGCTATTAAATTTTAGCTTAAATTTATTGGGTAATATTTATTATTTTAAATTGTTACTTGATTCAAATAATATTTCTTTTATAAAACGTCCAATTTTGAAATTTTGTTGTAATCAATCTTTATTTTTTAAGGTGGTTCTCATTAATAATTATTTCTTTTAACAATCCTTATATAAGGACTGCGCACAAAAAAATCCGTATACACTTTAAGGCTTATAACTTTTACCATACGTTAAAAAAATTGGTACGGTTAATTTGTTTCTAATTTTTTATTACTCAGATTTTTATCAGAAAAGTTAAAAAAGTAACTGGTTTAAACAAATGATGCTGCTATATATCAAAGCAGGCCAATCCATCAAACTATCCAGAATTCTGTCCATTTTAAATGTATTGGATTATAGTAAAAAAAATATTTAAAAATAATCTTAAAGCTGAATAAAAAATAAAATAGATTTTAAAAATAAGTGAACCTATTCCAACAAAAAGTAACTGAAAAAATATTTTCTTAAAAACGAATAAAAATTAGTATGTAAATAATTGAAATATTGTATAATTTTACTAATTACTAAGTCATTCGGATATCCGATAAATTTTGGTCGATTAACGGTTCAAATAATTTAAAATTGTCTATTTTCGAATAACGAATATTTTGTGTCGAATAATCGATTAACCGAATTTTAGTTTTCTGGAGTTATAATTAGATATTTTCTTATTTTTATCATAAATTTATGTCACCACATATTTTTTTAAATGTCCCAGCAAAAATAAGTAAAAATTATTTTTAGGTAAATACTTTTTTATTTCTTCCAAAATATCAATAAGTGTGCTTTCTCTTGTGCTTAAGAAGTAATACAAAGAGCTTCTAAAGATACTAAAAAGAAATCCAAATGATCTTTAAAACGTTGAGATTCGTTTGTTATTTTTTCAAACTAGTTAAAACTAGGTATCAAAAAAGAGAACATCTTCTATTGACAACACTGTGATAAATTCATTGGAATTGATCCGAATTTTCACTACTTATGGGTCACAAGTTCCAGATCTTATTGACTTCTTTGGATGTTATTTTTTCTTTGATAAATTGTTGAATAAAATGCGTCATGAAAAGTTTATAATAACTCTACAAATACTTTTATGGCCTGATTCAGTACGACAATCAACTTGTTTGAAAATAAAATTTGTATGAAAATCACTCATTTTTTCAAATGTTTTTTGAGTAGTTTTCATACAAATTTTATTTTCAAACAATTTGATTGTCATACTGAATCAACTTGTGAAAATAAAAAAATCTGAAAAAATAAATTTGAGTAAAGTAAATTCAAAGTAAGTCATAAAAAAAAGTAAGTCATACAAATTTTAATTTTCATCAACAAAATATACGTAAAAATATCAGTTTTTACTTCTATGACAAAAAATCATTCTCACATAGAAAATAAAGAGAGTTACATTAAAAGACTTTTTTTTATTAAGTATATTTTTCAGTATAAGGTAATAAAATTTCATTTTTCAATATATTAAATACTATTAATAGTGTTTTAAATGTATTACTAAGACTATTCGGTTAATCGAATAATTTGTCAATAATTATTTGTTGAATTAACCAATTAATTTTAATTAAATTCAGAAGTTAAATTCAGAAGTTAAAAATCCTTTTTTTTTTTCAAAAAAGGTATGTATTTTTCACGATAATATTTTGAGATTTTTAACTCAAAGTTTTAACTCAAAAATCAATTTTAACTCAAAACTAAATTTTCACTTATAATGCAATTTTTTAATAAAAGGTCGATTCTTTGCTAAAAATCTGATTTTTAACTCAAAATTCGTATTATACAAATCTATTTTTTTTTTTACTAAAAATCTAATGTTTTCAAGAGGAAGGAAGATAGACTAATAGGTCTGAATTTAATTTTATAATAAAAATCCGATTTTATACTGAAAATCCGATTTTTCACTAATAATGTGTTTTTTTAGTGTATTTTTCACGTAAAAACGGAATAATATACTGTTCTATAAATATTTGTATATATATATATAACAATTTTAAAAAATTTTTAAAAGAAACTAATCCCATTCCTTACTGAGTTTTGTTATTTTTATCAAACTATAACTCAAAGCATTACCTCTTTTAAACCAGAAATAATCTCATTTGTTTAACAGATTATATCTATGTTAATTTAACTGTTTACAAATAAGTAATATTTTCAACCTTAAACTACTTAAAAACGAGCTAACTAAACGAATTTTACCATAAGTTCATTGTCAAATGCACAACAAATCTAAATAAAAAGCATGAACAACAAACAATTCTAGTTGAGTTTTCTATTTTATAACATTTGCCGCATTTCAAACATGTTCTCTAAAACCCCAAGTGAGACAGCAACAAATGGAAAATGTGCTATTTATGTATTTATAGACCACAAAAACCAATAAGTGTTTTTTTTTAAGTTTGAAAAGTAAAGATTTTTTCTATATTTATTTTTGTCATTGGATATTGGCAGAAACAAATAACGCAGCAGCAGCAGCAACAACAACAAAATCAACTACCACCACAACAACAACAGCAGCAGCATTTCCAACAACAATGTGATAACAATATTGTGTATAATGACAACAACGACATTGAGCTGTATATCGATTCAAATAGTCGCAGTAGTGGTGATTTAGCTGACACAGAATTGGAGGCGAATTTACGACATCATTCACGTAATTTCACATTGTCTCCAGAGACAACTGATTACGATTCTAATTGTGGCGATTTGGATAGCCTTTCGAACGATATTAATTGTACCACAGACTATGGCAAATTGTATACTAGTATGCCAGTGCTAGAAGATGGCTTATCAAGTGGTCATGCATCGGATACAGAGAATAATTGTCAAAATAAATATGAAACAAATGGAGATGATAATGACAGTTGTGAGGGTGGATTAAATGAGAAACAATATCATAATCAGCAACAACAACAACATCAGCTGCAACAACAAGAAATGTTGGAACAAAATAAATACAATAATAGTTTAACACTAGAGTGTATGGATAATTATAGTGGAGCTAATGATTTAATAACAAATTTGGTAAATATTGATGATAGTGTTAGAGATGTAGGTGGAATGGGAGTGGGCGGTTTAATAGATGTAGAGGAATTAAATTCATGTAAACTACAACAACAGCAGATGCATCATCATCAACAGCAGCAGCAAAATCAATGTAATGATTTAGTGATTACTGATAGTGGTTGTTGTAATTTGGCTTCCTTAAATACATCCAACGAACTGAGCAACGATTCTTCAAATTATGAACCAATATATGCCACTGTAAATAAACATCCACAGCAACAGCAGCAGCATCAACAATCACCTCCTCCACCACCGGCCCCACAGCCTCACCGTCAGCAACAGTTACGTGTTAAACACCCAGGTCGTGCAGAATCGGTTGAAATACAAGAGGCCATGAAAGAAATACGTTCCGCTCTACAAAGAGCTAAAACTCAACCGGAAAAATTGAAATTTTGTGATGAAGTTTTACCTCCTGGTCCTGATTCGCCCATATGGGTACCACGTAAAGGCAATGCAGATTGTAATAATATAAACTCTTCAAATAAATCTAACTGTGATGAAGAGGAACAAGATACAGATTTGGAAACTGATCGTCTGTTGGGTCAACAAAGAACCGATGATCAGGATTTTTTCGATGATAAGGTAATTAAAACAAATATCGGCAAAACAAAATATCGTGCGATTTTCTTGAAATTTTGTCAAAGTTTTTAGAAGAATTTGTTAGCAGTTGTGTTTATTTTCGTCAATATTAATCTTCATATGTATTTCCTTTTTCCTTAGACAATTTTTCCTAAAACATCACGCATCGGTTCTGGTCTTAATTCTTCAGATCACTCCCCAGCCTCTTCGGATATAACCAATAATTTACACATCAAACCGCAGCCCTTTTCCTCGGCTACTATACGCCAGGGTATTGGGACATCCCTTACACCAAATTCACCGGATCATTGTCAAATTGTGGGCAGTTCTGATGTAACGGTTACATCTCCGGAAAAACTGCAGTATACTAAAAGTCCTACGGGTTCTATAAAATCCCTTAAGGATACAGTTAATAGTGATAAAAAAGCTAAATCACGCAATAAAGAGGGTAAGTAGTTAGTCTAATATTATTTAAAAGTATTTAATTTTAATCAATAGATTTAATGTGAAAACTCTATTTCTTTCTCTCTCTATCCGTAATGTCTTCTTTTTGCACGCATTCGCTATAAAACTTAAATTAAATGTGTGTGTATTCTGTCATATGAATGTAAAACAAAAAATCCTTGACATAATGTAAGTTTAACCAAGAACTAAAAAAAGTTAATTATTGTTTGTCTATAAAGTTTTTTTATTTTTCATTATATCTTTAATAATTATTTTATATGTCTGTAGTTTATGTGTTTTTAAAATGAATTCTTTGTGTATACAATTGTAAATATAAGAGATAAATATGCATAAATAAATTCTAATTTATTTGAGTAATATGGTGAGACAAACTGTTACATTTTATAGCCAATCAACGTTGTAGATATATAGAAATGTTTTGTTTTTATAAATTTATCTAGTCCCAATGGAATTAAATTTTATAGAATGGAAATAATGGATATCCAAAAAAATGCAGTATTTTAGATTAAATTTATATAATCGAATAAAATATATATCGGCTGCCACGTTCGTATTTTTTCAATTTATTTTTCGAAAATTTGATCCTGTTTTCTTTATATCAGGACTTCTCACATCCCATCAAAATTTTTGTGTAAATACATCAAATCAAAGGTTTGCAGTATGATTTTAATATTTGAAATCAAACAAGTTTTGTTCAAACATAGTTTATTTCTACTTGAGATTGAAATCATTCCGTCCATATATTTTTATGCAAATATTTAAATTCTCAATTTGATATCAAAAATTTTCAAATGATTCTTAAACCCAAAAATAAATTTTCAAGCGAAAATATTTGGTACTTGAACCCCATATTATTCTCAAATCTTTCCAAAGCTTAAGTTAGAATTTTAAAATTTAGGAAAATATTAAATTTGATAGGTTTAAATTCTTTTGAAGCCTTATTAATAAATAATTTTATTTAATTTTTAAAATAAAATGAATAATTTGCTGTTGACACTATATATAAAAAATGTATAAACGTTGCCGTTTTCTCACAATTTTTCTGTTATAGAACTGTAATTTATATTTTTTACTATTACTGCCGCATTTATATTATATTTAAGAATTCAGTTTGAATCTGTTTGATAATTAAAACAATTCCCAATTTATGAATTTCTCCTTTTGATAGGGGAAGTTATTCGAAATTTGAGAATGTGTTCAATTTGGCATTATCATCAATACGTTCATACTTTCATATTAAAGAAAAAAAGTATATAGAATGCAAAAATTGTGATTAATATATTGTCGGTCTGTCTATCTTGTATTTCATTTGGAACTAAGAATAGGTTGATTTAATAGGACATAATTGATTTGATCACTCACACGGATATAATTATTATTTTGTTAATTTTCGACCCCAATATGAATTGATCAATTTTATGAAATCTTTACTAAATTTTAAGGCATTTTATGAAGTAAATTGGAATTATTGGATCTTAAGTAAAAATGCTTTAAATTATGTAAATGGCCTTCCGGACCCCCTAAAATTTTTGAACGGATCCCAATTTGAGAACCGTTGTTTTATGTAGAATACTTATCTTATGATTTATTTTTAGAATAATATTTATAATATTAAATATATGTTCTTGTAGATTAATAAATTATATATTTTGCATTAGCCTAAACTACAATGAAAATTTGTATGCCAACTACAGATCTGATCATATTTAAAAGGAGAATCAAGAATCGAGCATTTAAAATTTTCATTATGAATATGGCAATTAGTGTTTTATGTTGTAAGAAATACTTATGTATGTTAAAGTGCCTCGATTTGTATGAAAGCAACAAATGTTGCAAATGTACCCAATAAAATTAAAGATTGATATGTTATAAATTAATCCCCAAAATATTTACGTTCAAATATTTCCATTTCGTGAGCTGAACCATTTTTAAAATATCTATAAAAATGTGGTTTTCGATAAAAAGTAAAAACAATTTTTAACATTGACAGTACGTTACAGACACATGTCGATTCATAAATAAAAGATCGAGAATTAAAATAAGTTTTCATTATCGCACTCTGGGCCACAAGATCAATTTTTTTTTTTTTTTTTGGCAAAAAGTTTTGTAATCTGGAGACTTTAGATTTTATGCCTATAAATTTTTATATTAATGCGGCTTACGATTTCTTCATAGGAAGAGGTTAAATTCATTTTTTATAAATTGGGTATATAGTTTACGAATACACAAAAGGGTGTTAGAAAATGATCTCAGGTTAAAGAGGTATAAATAAAGATGTAAATAAAAGATCGAGGCATTATTATACAATTACGTAGTAATATTTTATGATTTTTCTCCAAAATTATGGTTTTTCAAAACCTAGTGCCAAACAGTGCATATTTTCATAGTAATAACACTTGTGTATTCCATAAGATCTTCTCTAAAAAAGTGTTTGCAACCATTCATAAAATCGTAAGATATACCCCTTTAACTAAAAACCTCATTCATTCATACTTTCAGAAAAAATTAATTAAATATTTGATGTTTTTAGATAAAAAAAATAATAAAAGTAAAAACAAAATGGCGAACTCAATATATAACAAATTGTTATATTTTTATTATTTTACATATTATAAAATATACAAAAAATGGGAATCCAGTATAGCGTTAATCTGAAAACATATATTTTTTATTTTAATAAAAATTGTATAAAACTATTCATACACGTGAATTTAAAAACATTAAATAAAAATCGTTATATTCAATCCGCGGTTTTGATTTTTTTTAATTTATCTTAAACTAGCTGACCCGAGCCGCGTTGCTGGCCCTAAGCAAACATTAGTGTTATATTACTGAACGATTTAAATTGATATTTTAACGAAATTTACGACCTTTAAATAAAAATCTAAGGAATACCTATTATAAAGTGTTTTTTACAGAAGCATTTAAATATGATGTAGATGTGGGCTCAATCAAAAAATATACGCATGTATTTAAGGCAAATTTGAATTTATATTTATTTATTACTTCATCTTAAGGTTAGCGGATAGACAATGTCTTTTTTTTGAACGGAATGATGAGAGCTGTAGTCGAAATTGCAGTTGTAATGGAACGCTGCTTGATTCAAATCAGAACTTGAAGCAATTCTTCTTATGCGTTGATTAAAAATTTTAAAGTTGTTGAATTGCTACATTTGCTCGACGATTTCTCATTGCTAACCGAGCCGTTTCATTTCTCGCCTGCCTTTCTTCCTGCGTTTGTGATGTACGAAGTCGGGCCAAACTAATACGGGGTTGTTCTCGTGCGATTTCTCGTTCATATATATTCAATTGATTGACGATATTACGATAAGTACTTGCATTACGTGTTCGACGCGAAATATTAGATCTCCGGGGTCGCGGCATTGTGAATAACACTTAATAACGAATGCCAAAAATACAACAAATGGTTTTAAATATCACAACCTCACTAAATGATGAGCTTTACTTGGAACTTACCGTTTGGAAATAGAATTCTACACCACCACCAGAAAACAAATTGCACAAAAAAGTAAGCGTTTCGATAGAAACAGAAACAGTAATTGTTATAATTTGTATTAAAAAAAATATTTTTAATGGTTATTAAGGCAAAGAAATTATGACAAAAAAAAATTTTTTTTTATCGCGGATTTTTCGCGAATTTTTTTTCGTATTATCCTTTTCTGGCCGGTGACCGGTCCGAATTGGTGAGAATCATCAAAATCGGTCTAGTCGTTCTTGAGTTATAACAATAGTAACTAACATCACTTTCTTTTATATATATAGATTTGTTATTAACAACTTGACAAACTTTCATCAAACATAAATATATATATTTTTGTTGATATTTAAATACGATATTGTCCTATATGGCGAAAATTTCACTTTCAGCTACATATAATCGTTCGAATTGCTTTTCAATGACCACAATTCTGTCAAATGCGTTTATTTAAAATTTCGTAAAATTATAAAATAAATTTTTTACCGCAATATTGGATCCGTCATTTTGAAATTCTTATTTTTTATTGCAAAATTGTGATCACCCTAAACCTATTTTTTGTGTACCAAGTATTTTAATTATGGTCAAAATTTTCGTGTCCCACTTTGATTCGCCATATTGCTTCCGCCCTTCGTATTCGGAAAATCAAAAACAAATTTGTGTTCATGGATTACAAATCTGTCAAATGTGATAATTTAAGTATTTTAGTTATGGCCAAAATTAAGGGACAGTGTTTCTCGTGAAATTAAGATTTAGTAACATTTTCCATCGTAATTCAGAAAATTTTAAAAATGCTATTAAAAGAAATGTGAGGTATTTTAAAAATGGACCAGTTCACGGAAATGAAAACATTCAAATGTAATATTTTGGGAATCATATAAGAACATATTAATCTTCATTTTTATAGGGGTACATTATTTTTTTGTGAGGTACTTTAATGTATATACGTTTGAATTCGAACGAACCCATTTTTTATAACAAGATAACTTTACTTTAGGATTTTTGGATCCGGCAGTGTTAATTGAAGGTGTGCTATTTCGAGCCCGATATTTGGGTTCCACACAATTGGTGTGTGAGGGGCAGCCAACGAAATCCACAAGAATGATGCAGGCCGAAGAGGCGGTATCACGAATAAAGGTGAGTACTGTTTCCATTAACTAAGTACTTGAATTTTGTATCGTTTCCCCTCAAAAGCTAGCAATATTTAATTAAAAACATTAAACTAAAATATGTGTAACATTTCCCTTTTATTATTTAAAAATGCTGCTTAAATAATAATGTTGATTATATAAAACGCTTAAAAAATTTAGGCTTTGGTAAGTTAACACTATCTAATCCCTTTTAAACGAATAAACCTTATTTATTATTTCTTTCCTTAAGTAAAAATCATAAAATATTTTTTTTTTTAATTTTCTGCTTACAGGCTCCCGAAGGTGAAAATCAACCTTCTACCGAGGTCGATCTATTCATATCAACCGAAAAGATTATGGTCTTAAATACAGACCTCAAAGAGATCATGATGGATCATGCTTTACGTACCATTTCCTATATTGCCGATATTGGTGATTTAGTAGTATTAATGGCACGTAGAAGATTTGTCCATTCCGATCCTTGTTCGGCAGACAATGAATCATCTGGCAATGCTAAAGATAAAGATGGCAAAGAGAATGGCGGTGGTGGTTCCTCTTCTGCCTCCAATAAACAAAATCGAACACCAAAAATGATTTGTCACGTTTTCGAAAGTGATGAAGCTCAATTTATAGCTCAATCTATAGGTCAAGCATTTCAAGTAGCCTATATGGAATTCCTTAAAGCCAACGGTATTGAAAATGAGAATTTAGCCAAGGAAATGGATTATCAAGAGGTGCTCAATAGCCAGGAGATTTTCGGTGATGAATTGGAAATCTTTGCTAAAAAAGAATTACAAAAAGAAGTGGTGGTACCGAAAGCCAAAGGTGAAATACTTGGTGTTGTTATTGTAGAATCTGGTTGGGGTTCTATGTTGCCGACGGTGGTTATAGCAAATCTAATGTCGGGTGGTGCGGCCGCACGTTGTGGCCAATTGAATATAGGAGATCAATTGATTGCCATTAATGGTTTAAGTCTGGTGGGTCTTCCTTTGTCAACTTGTCAGAATTATATACGAAATGCTAAAAATCAAACTGCGGTCAAATTTACTGTGGTACCATGTCCTCCTGTAGTGGAGGTGAAAATATTGCGTCCTAAAGCACTATTCCAATTAGGTTTTAGTGTACAAAATGGAGTGGTAAGTGTTAAAACAGTTTAATTTATAAATTGTTTATGATTATTTTTTTAATTGGATGTTATACGTTTACAGATTTGTAGTTTATTACGTGGCGGTATTGCGGAACGTGGTGGTGTTAGGGTTGGTCATCGTATTATTGAAATTAACAATCAGAGTGTTGTGGCTGTGCCACATGACACCATTGTCAAACTCCTGTCATCCTCAGTGGGAGAGGTAAGTGTAATATTCTTTTTATTTCCCAAAATTTTAAGCTGATTATTAAAAATAATACACTATAAAAAAACATAATTTGACGGGTAGAAATGTCGAATTACATATTCAATGTTTTTTGAAAACGATAATAGGAACATTTTATGGTTTGTGTTTGCAGAATGTAAAGAATAAAATTCCTATGTCAAATAGAAAGGCCTTCTATCAAAAAGTTTTTTCCTATCATTAAATAATTATCATTATTTAAGATAAATTTTAAAATGAGAGTAATACTTTTATTTATTTTATGTATTTCTCTTCAATTACATCGTTATCGTTTCAGATTTTAATGAAAACAATGCCAACTTCCATGTTTCGTTTACTGACGGGTCAGGAAACACCCATTTATATTTAAATCTAATCTATTTTTACATATTATTAAGCTTTAAGACCTCTAACGAAATCGATATTAATACTAGTATTACTCAACTAATTATTATAAATAATATTATACAATTAGTTTCATTTAATTTGTAATCTATAATTTCATACGAATTTCACAACTTTATAAGATTTCAAAACTAAAAAAAATAAAATAAACTACATATTTATTAACAACTTAGGCGGCAGCAGTTAGATAAAAATATTAAAAATATAATTACAACTCAAAAGCTTTTACGATTTAAGCTTTAAAGAACAAATTTTGGCTCAAAAGCTAAAGCTTATAAAACAAATATTTAAACGAAATTAAATTTAATTTTTAGTTTCATTTTCATTTTAAATGAATAAAATGTTGCAATCGTTGCTTTTTTAGAAAATATCACTTGAAACTAGAAACCAACACTCTTTTTTTGATAATGAGATAAAAAAAGAAAGACTGACAAATTTTTGTGTTGTTTAATGAAAAATATACTCATTATTTTCTTAAAAGTAAAAAAATATATATATATAGTTTCCTTAAAAACAAAACAAAAATAATTGTTCAATCTACATAACTGCTGCTAAATTGCATTTAGCTAAAAGTTTATATATGAAATTATATAGAAATTAATAAAACATCCAATTGTTATTCTTTTTTCTTATTATATAAATCTAAAATGTAATTAATTTTTAAAACATAAGAAAAAAAAACACTACCCCTAAACAAATTATTCTATTAACAAAATATTAATTGATAGCATGTTATTAGTTTAACTCTTAACAAAATTTAGTGCCATTTTGTTTCATTAAACAATTATTCTTCATTTTTAAGTTGTTATTTAAATATTTAAGTTTTTAAAATTTACATTATTATTTTATTTAATTATTTTGCAATATTTAAAAAACAATTATGAATTTATTAGCAATTAATGGCTTTCTTTATTAACTAATTAAAGTTTATAATATAATTTTTAATTTGTAATTGTAAATTTGTTTAATTAGCTAATTTTTTGTTTATTAACTAACAAAAAAAACAAAAACCTCTTTATATTTTTAAAAGAAAAACAATTTTTTTTAAGTTTAAAACAATTTATTTTCTATTTTTATACCAAAAATTTATTATCTAAAGGATAATGTATAAATAACATACATTTTTATTGTGTATTTGCTGCAATGATACGAAAAAAATAATTTTAAAATTATGTTTGAATTTGTATGGTGAAGGTGATTTAAAAAATTAGTTTTACTCTTTGTTCAGTATGGAAGTAAATAACAATGTTAATGTTAAGAATTCTAGAGAGAATTATGGTTATTCTTCTGCCTGATTTCTCAACTTAACGAAAGTTATGTAGTTATATTTATAGATCAAGCATTTCAATGGCATTTCTTAAAGCCAACGAACAAAGTGCCAGAAAAGACTTTTTTGACCATAAGTGATTTTTTGGAAATTTGAAAAAAGTATTATTTCAAAATATTATATACATACAAATAAAACAATGTTTCCGAAATTTTCTTTGTGAGTAAAGTAATCCTCATGATAATAAATTTTTTCGATAAATTTTTTTTATATATAATATAATGTTATCTTTTGAAAACACTCTCATTCGATCTTATATAAATTCTATACCTTCGTTGTTCTGCAGCCTTTCAACAATTACTTACAAAGTAGTAAAATTTTGATGACAAATTTTGTTATTTTTTTTTTGTTTGTTTATTAGGTAGGATTAGGTAGGCCACCAGGAAGGATTGCGATTGTTACTTGTTGTAATTATGCGTATTTTGCGTTATATTTCGTTGATGTGCACGAAATAGTCAACATAGTATATAGTCTAAACATTTGGAAAACAAGAGCGAAAATTAAAAAAAGTCAGTTTCTCGCGAAGCACATTCACGTTTTATATAGAATAGAATGGATTACTGCGTGAACTTTTTTTATTTTACATAGTAAAATTCAAGGAGCATTAAAAAAATTTAATAAAAAAATTGTATGGACTTTTTGATCAATTATATGTAACAACGGTGATGTCATAATATCATTGATCGGGATCATAAATTTAAGTCAAATATCGTTTTAGTTGAAAACGGGACACATCAGAAAATGTCGAAAGATAAAAATTTTCTTGGGTTAAAAAAGGATCACAATATTAAATAACATTTCTTTATAGCTAACTCAAAAAAAAAAAAAAAAAAATATTTTCGTATAATATATGGAGAAATAAGTTAGATTCGATCCTCATTCATCATGATTTTTATTATAAAGGAATTTTTTTAAATGTTACTAGGTAACCCTAAAATATGCTACACTAAAACCATCAAACATTAAAAATTTCATAAATTTTATTTGAATAACTTAGTAGTAGATAATTTGATTTTAACAAAATCTACTTTTAATATTATATTTTATTTTGTAAAAGCTTCGATTTATAAAAGAAAATTTAAATTTTAACATATTTATCACTACTTCAAAAATCTCCAGACAAAATGAGTAAAATAATTAAGAGAAAATTAATAAAATAATTATTATGGAAAGTATTGAGTCCGCCATATTGTTTTTTCATTTAAGTTTGTTCTCAAATTCAGAAACACTAAAAACAAATATGAAACAAAATTTTAGTAACATACGGCAACCTAAAAATGTTTGACGCCACTTTGTTTCCGCCATTTAGAATTTTTAATATTGTCGTAAATTTTCTAAAATACAGGCCCCAAAGTGATAATAAAAATTTTATTATTGAAGAAGTTATCATAATATTTAAAATCATATTGATTCCTCTATTTTTATTTTTTTAATAATGATATTAGTTTCAGATTTTTAATAATATATTAGTTTCAGATTACCTTAAAAAACTAAATTTAAGCGGACTCAGAAAATGTTTGAAAAATTTTGGCAGCCATTTTGGTTCCACCATTTTGAATTGTTTACTTTTTAATTCATCTTTGGAATCAATAGTCCAATATCATTATGAAACATATAAGAAATGGATTTTCAAGACTTGCTCAAGAAGTCAGGGAGATCTTTGGTGATTTATTAAATTTTTTCTTAATAGAAGAGGTGTTCAATGCTTGAATACAAGCACTACTGAATGTGGAATTTTGAGTTAATCGTTCCAATTTAAGAACTTAAAAGTACATTTTCTTAACGATTTACGACATAAAAATCTACACCTGAAAGCTGTAAAAAGTGATAGTAAACTATACACAAACATAATTCTAAATTATTCCTGGAAAATTCATTCATTTTTTTCGCATTTCTATCCAAAATTTTTTTTGACAAGATATTGAGATTTTGTCAAAAGTGCTATTTACTTCTTAGAATTATGCAATGAATCTATGCAATAGAAAATAATCACTAGTGCAAGTTTAAATATACACGAAAAAAGTGGACATATGCACTTGCAAAAAATCAGATAATATATCTTGATAGTAAGTAAGCAAATATATATTGATAGTCACTTTTGTTATATCTCAATTTTTTTCTATATTTATATATATACTATATACATTATACTATATACATTATACTATATACTATATATATACTATACGGACTATTAAAAATTTACAAAATACAAATCAGTAAAATCAAATTCTAAAAAATTACTCAAAAATTGCGTTTTTGTTAAGAAAACTAATTGTTGTACTCATTATATACAAATTTATGCAAAGATGTGAAAAATAGGTATTTTTGAAAAATACTTGAAATATGTGCAAAAGCTTCCTTTTCAAACGGATCTATATTATCATCGTGTAGTAACATCGTTGTTTGTTAATTAGCCAAACACTGGAGTTATTTTTGTCTAAGATAGTTTTAGTTTAAAGTAATTAAATACATACATAACTATATATTTTCCCGTTGTGGTAAAAACAATTGTCATACATTAATATATTTTTTATATGAAAATTATGACGGCTAGACTCTTAATTGATCATTCATCTCGATCGTTTACCTTTGTTCTCTTTTAGTAGATTAATAAAAATTTTGGATCTAATAAATAATTTCGAAATATTTTCTTAAATCTTTTCAGTTTAAAATTATTGACAACATATAGTCGTAGTCATATATATATATAAATTATTTGAAAATTTGTTTAAAAATGTTTTGAAATAATTGTTTTATTGCTATAAAGCTGAAACGTGTAGAGTAAATGGTAATTTCTGAAAAAGTTGTGGTATTTATTTCTGATATTAAAAGAAAAAATCGTATGCATTTTTTATTTCAAAAGTATTTACACACATTCCTTATACATCAAAATTATTTACACAGCTTTAGAAACCAATTATTTACGCATAACATTGTCAAAAATGGTTTAAAAACTTGTCTTTAAGATAGTATAAAATCTTATCCACACCTTTCTTATTTTTTCTTATATTTAGCTATCTTTCTTTTCAATCTTTTGCTATATTCTACTAGGATTTTTCTCTTTCTTTATCAGCTTTCTCTATTATCTATAGAGGGATCACAATGGACCGAATGGTCTCCGGGCGGAGGCGTGAAGACGCCGCCCTTTTTAGCCTAACCTAACCTAGTATAAAATCTTAAGATTCAAACATAGCTTTAATAGATTACAAAAATATAAAAATAGTGGCAAAAATTATGGAAAAACCTATCATAGCCAAGTTGAGATTTAAATTAATGTTTAAAAAGGGACATCGTCATTATGATTTGGAAAAGATTACATGATGTTTTAACCCTATGCAAACTCTTTTACAAATGTTAAAGATGGTGTACCATTTTAAATCTTCATTTAAATCTCACATTGACTCTAAAACTATTTTTTCAATATTTTTGCCATATTTTTAGACTTCTGCGACTTATTAAAATTGAGTTTGTATCACAAGATTTTACACTATCTTATAAGCAAGATTTAGCTCCATCTTTAGCAAAGCTAAGCGTAAATAATTGACTTTTGATGCTGTGTAAATAATTTTTAAGGTAAAAAATGAAACGAAAAATGCATACTAATTTTTCTTTTAATATCAGAAATAAATACCGCGACTTTTTCAGAAATTATAACAATATACTCTACACATTTCGGCCTTTACAACAACAAAACTATTATTTGAAAATATTTTATAATAACACAAATATTTGACTTTTTTTCCAAATTTTCAAAAAATTTAAAAAAGTGTAAATATATATGACTATGACTGTATAACTCTTGTTATTTCCGTTGTGCTAAAGATAATTGGCACTTTGGTAGCATTTTGCTTCATAATCTGATATTAGTCCAAACATTTAACAAATAAAAATTGAGTATTGTACTCGTAATAAAAGCTTTCTTCACTTTAAATTTTTATTTTTATTGAAATTATAATTTTTTAATACATTTTATTTTACATGAAAATTATGATAATAAAAATATTGAAACAATTTAACGTATCCAATTATGTTAAGACTTGTTCTTATCTTGTTCGGTTCAAAAAGTTGACTGGAATTTGTAAATTTGCGTAATCAGCGGTAGAATCAGCTGCTCATATAAGAGAAATTAATATTTAAGTGGTAAAGTTTGGCTACTTATAATAGGTACTATATAATTGCTTTTTAACATGTAATTTTTTTGATAACCTCAGTTTTTTTTATTATGTCAAAAATATTTGCTTAAATTGAACAACATTATCACCTACGATTATAAAAAGGACAAACTCAAACATAATTTTATTATTAACAACATTCCAAACATTCTAAATATTTAGCTCAGTGGCCATTATTAATCTGATAAATTAATATATATAAACAAAAATGTTCATTAATTAGTTAGCAAAAAAGTAATATAAATGAAAAGCATTTAATTATTAAGTAAATATAAAAACTCTCCCATAAAATAATAACTAAAATAAGAAATCGAACAAAAACGTAAATGCTACAACACTTCGAAATAAAAATCATATTTCAATTAATTTATTTTTTTGTATGCAATCAACAAACCAACCAACCAGAAAGTCAATCATTTGCAATTCAAACACACCTAATTTTTTATACATAAAAATCTGTAAAGATAAACAAATCTCTATATATTTATTAAAGCAAACAGACAGATAAAAAACCAAACTAAAACAATAAAATATTTTATTAAAATTATAATAATAAAAAAAAGAAAAACAAATTAAAAGACATTAATAAAAGAGCTTATTTTTCATATTTAAAAACAAATAAAAAAAATGCTTAATGAAAAGGAAATAATTTTTGATACGCTCATATGCCATATAAGAAAAACAACACTTCTATTAAATAATAATAAATATTTATTATAAATAATATTATGTGTATTTTATAGCTTCTATTATGTTTTGTGGTTAAAATACTAAAAGAAAATTGAATTTGTATTAACAAATAAATTAGTTGCAATTTAAACATTATTATTTTTTATATTTCCATTAAGTTTATAAACAAATAAACAATAATAAATATTGTAAAAAAACGGAAAATATCATGAAAGCTAATAAAATATATATAATAAATAAATATGTAAATTTATTAATAATAACAAAAATACAATAAATAAATAATTTATATTAAAAAAAATATCACAGAACTTTATTCAACAATAAAAAACAAACTAATAAATAAAGCGACACAACATACAAATTATTACGAAAAAGAAATCTTAAAGCGCAGCTTTTATGACTAAAAAGAAAATATAAAATAAAAGCCAATATTATCAAAAAATATGCGGCAAATTAATAATAAATGAAAATTGTTTTATTTCATATAAAGGTAAGTATAAAAAAGCAAAAGTAAAGCGCAAAAAATCCACAAAATATACACATATGCCCCATCAAATAAAAAAACACGATTTTTTTTCTTCACATACTTTAAGGCGGAACATAAGAGAAATTACATGAAACACCCTGTGGACTTTTGGTACAACAGACCGACTCAAATATTTTTAGCGCCTAAAAGTATGCTACAGATGTTTTCCATTGTACCCCTTGTTATTTTTCTGTGATTCTGGGCGCCTAGTGCTAAGAAAAATATTTTTAATGATTTTTGCTTTGCAATTTTTGTTCAAATTATTTTGATGACGTAGGTGGACGGATGGTGTATACGGTATTTGTTGTATTTAACGGATTTAGAATAAAATCAAGTATAAAAAAATAAAATGAAATATTTTTAATTACAATAAAAACATATTTTATGATTTTTTTAATAAACATTTTTATTTTTTTATTAATAAAAATTAGGCAAATAATAGATTATTTTTTATTTCTTTATTTAGTAATCCAGTTTTTGTTTGTTTAGAATAAATAGCCATAATTTTTTTCGTGTTAGCAAAATCGGTTTAGGCTCCAGTAATGTAACATATTTGGGTATCTTACGGGAGATGCATGTAGTTATACTCTGTAATAAATTAATTATAGAAAAAATTCTGTATGAATTTGTAAGATTATATTTAATTTTTATTCAATTTATTTATAATAGTACATTAATATAAGAGAAAATTAGTTTTTAATATGTAAGAATTTTTGTTACTTTTAATTAAAGGTATTAAAGCGTGAAAATTTCGACTAGGTATTTTTTACAAGAAACCCATGAAAATCGCCGATTTCTCGGGAAACGTTTATTTAATAGACATACTTTCTAGACACTGTGCAATGGACGAAAAAAAATCTTTTTTCTATCAATTGCACAAGGGGGTCAATAAAAATGATACATTAATTTGAAAGTTAATATTTTGAATTGATTCTAGCTAAAAGTAAAACAAATGCTCCATGATTATATGTAAATTTATTTAATTTTTTTCACTTTCCGAATAGTTAGCCGTTAGTTTTTTTTTGCAATTTTTAACCATAGTGGTAAGTAAGTAAGACTGAAAATCAATATTTTTTCAAGTTTATATTTTTGTAGCACTTTTTTATTGTGTCCGTGAGTAATATGTCGAAATATTCGACCCTATAAAATATATATGTATATTTTGGGTCCCACCTGTCTGCTAAAAGCAGGATAGGTGATGAAATTTGGCATTGAATTAAGTTGATAAGATGTTGAAAATGACGAAAATAGTTTCATAAATAAAAAAAAAATCGTTGTCCGTCGTAACTCCACTTTATATTTTTCCGTCAATATATCTAGAATAAAAGCATCTACGGCATCGATATTTCGTACAAATAGTTAAGGGATCGATATAAAAATACGTAAAATCAAAAGTGAGATCAGCCACTTTACAGCCCAGCACCAAATAATGGTGAGTATAATCGATTTGTCCAAACCAATTATACCATTCTTACTTGTTTTCAATGGAGTGGTCGAACTTAGGTATTTAGAAAAATATTTGTGGACTTTTTGTTAGTTAATGTAAAAATTTTTTTAATCGGTCTAAAAATTGGGTATTTTTTGACTTTTGTATAGAAATTCAAAAAGGTTGTAGACGAACTTGTGTGAAAATAAAAATTTTGTATTTTTACGTCATATTTTTTGCATTTTGGAAAACAAATACAGTACGAGCTCGCAACCGATATCAACGAAAATTTTGAAATGAGCGATCTCTGAATATTAAAGCGTATTTTTTAAAGTAAAAAAAACTTGTATTAATTTTAATTAAATAAAAAACAAGTACTTTTCAATATTTACGTCACGGAGTCACTATTTTTTAACTAAAAATTACATTTGACAAAAAATAATCCGGATTCACTGCAATTTTAATTTCGATTGGGAGATAATTTAATCTGTTTGAATATATCTAAGGATCATTAAAACTACCTGGGGGAAAAAAGCTTACGATATATTGATGCAATATTACAAATATCAATAGAAAGTTGCACTTTTCGATACGTTTTTTTTTTTTTTTTTTTTTTTTTTTTTTTTTGGAAAAAGTCGCTAATAAACCTCGTAAATAAAGGTACTGGCGCAAATGAAAATTGAGTTTGTACTATATTTACAAAAAAAAAAGTTAAAGGAAATATGTTAATTTTCTTAACAAAAACAAAATAAAATTAAAGTATTAAACATTTATGATAAAAGTATAATTTTCTTAATTATTTGCTTTATTTAAGAACAGAATTTATAAAATTCAATAAAAAATATTTAATAACCTATTTACATTTGCATAAAATCCAGTTTAAATGAGATTTCAAGCAAAATTTACATAATTTTATTCTATTTTAATTAGATTTTCGAATCAAAATTAAGTTTCTAATAGACTTTGAAAAATGTCGTTCTTCAACACATTTTTTCTTTAAGTGTGTAAATAAAATTCAACAACCCTACAAACATTTTGAAGATATCTTCCTAGATTAATTTTAAGCAATATATAAAATTTAATTTTTTTTTTATTGTTTTTATACTCAAAATATCGCCCTTTTTTAATAATGTATTTATCACCTTCGCAATAAATTGATGATATCCCATTGAGATCATCTGGAAGAAATTAATGCAATACTTTTATTTTTCAGTCACAATTTTTTCAGTTGTCGAAAAATTCTTCAAAAATGAAAAAAAAAAAAAATATTGAAGAAATTTGTTTGTCTTTTAGCAAAAAAATGAATATTTTATATGAGCGTTTTAGTTTTCATGCTTTATGGTGTTAAGATTTATGTGCATGCATGCTTTACAAAATGTAAAAGTTTTCTTTATTTTATTATTTCAAGATTTATTTAGTGATAATTTTTCTATATATTTATTACATCTTCCAGAAGATAATCTGGCGGTATCTTCTTTTTTTCACCTAGATGATTATCTAGCAATATAGCCTAATTTTCTTTCAGGCGTATTGACTTCTTATTGCTTAGATGTATCGCCTGTGACGTAAAATCTCTTCCGATGGGGAAAACATCCAATACGAATATGATTATTGCGGTAATAAAATTTTTCTTTTAAGCAATGTGAATTCGAATCAATTTCAGATTATTTTGCTTGTAGGGTAACTATTATTGTCCTAAACATTTTTCAAGTATTAAACTTCATTAAGTTATCATTAAATCGGTAACCTATAGATTAACAGAAATTTAGGTTATTAATGCACGGACAACCGAACCGTCAGTTTTAGGCTAAAAAAAATTAAATTCAAAAAATATATTTTATATACTGGTGACCTAATTATTGCAACAAAATTATAAACAAAGCGCTATATACCCTTGAATTAAGCGCCATTTTCAGCGATCCCACCCCACTGTGCATTGGTATGTACGTCAAAAATTTATTATTTCCATTGGTAAAATTTACCTCAAAGGCAAGATTTCATAAAATTCTTAATATTTATTAATAAATTGGATACGTATTTCAAAAAAGTTTTTAAATACAGTGGAATTTTTCAATAAAATTGCACCGAAACTTCAGTATATATATAACACCTATTTCTACTTATATTCGACCAAAATACATGGGTATGCTACATACTAACCAGAAATTTTTGCGTTTTGAATTTTTCACTGAAATTTTGCAAAGGGATTGATACCTGTTAAATCTTAACATGTAAGTATTGACCAAGATGTAAAGGAACAAGATGACACCGTTCTCTCTCAGACAAAAGTATAAAAGACTTTTTGAAATTATATTTAGGAAATTATTATCAAAATTGTGTAATTTGTCTTAACAAAAAATTGTGTCTTATATACTGCCTGCCACTTGAATAAGGAATCTAATTTTTTTAACATTAATTAAGTATATCTCCTAATCTAAAGTTGAGAAAAAAAAAAAAAAATTTTTTTTGCGCAACCAAATTTCAAAGTATTGGCTTTAGTTTCCTGAAGAAATAAAAAATATCCATATTTTGTTATACTAAAATTATGCATTTATTTAAAGACATGTATTTCTGTGGTACATTTTCGTGTGTCACTTGAATAAGGAATATTTTAAAACTAAGCAAATTGTAATTTATTTTTAAATTTTAGGTTATAAAAATGACAGTTATTTTCTTCATTCAATTAGTAATGAGTACTGCCACCACTTTTAGAAATAACCTCAAAAATGCGATTTAGCATCTATGCCTCCGTTATTGCATCATTTAAGGATTCTATCGTCTCAAATTGTTTTCCTCCTTCATAAACTTTTCTTGCAAGCCAACCTCAGACATTTTACATTGGATTCAGGTCTGGTGAATATGGGGGCCAATCCAAAAGTTGAACACGGTATGAATCGGAGCTTTGTCGTGTTGCTACGTCTAAGGTATGGGCTCAAAGAAATCATTAAATTTTGGAAACGCTTCCTCCAGAATGTTTTTGTATATATATGTATATATATATATAATTATAAATATATACGATAAATGGGATTTTCTAAAAAGTGATTTAAACAGACAGACGGACATCGCTACATCGACTTCCCTATCAATAAGGATCTAGAAAATATTGTATTGTAGAAATTAGAAACGGAATGACAACTTATATATACCCTTTACATCTGTGGTGAAGGGCATAAAAAGTGGTATAGTGGAAAATTTATGAACCGATTTGATTGATTTACAAATTCGAAAAAAAATATGTGATAGAAGAACGATTTGCCAATAACTCGATTGTTTATGAACCAATTGGATTGATTCAAAAAACCGAAATTTAAGAAAAATATTTGTGACCGATATAGGAGCTTCAAAGGCACAAAAAATGCGTTTTGATTGATATTTCTGTTACTAATATACCGATTGAGTTCCTTTCTTCAGCACAACTATTGAGAAAAAAATTCCGAATTTTCTTTGCAAGTACGAAGTCCCTAGCTTATGTAAGGACTTCAGAGAATCGAAAACTGGTTAAAATACTATTTTTAGACTTTTTAGACATATCTCAGCCATTTGTGAACCGACTTTTATATATATATATATCTATATCCCAAAAATAGATATATGGCTTCGTAAACGCTATTTCAATCGACGGACGTTATTTCGATTTCGTCTTTTATAAGGATTCAGAAAATATAAACTTTTTTGCTCTTAGACGAAAATTGTGAAAATTACAAACGGAACGACGAACTTATATATACCTTTAAAGATGTGGTGAAAGGTATAAAAAGATAATAAACAATGTCAGCAACGAGATCATACAATACGAGCTACAACAGGAAACGGATATAAAGAAATATGTATGCCAAAACTAGCTAACAACTAGCATTAGTAGCACAACATCAACAACGAACAAAAAATACACAGTCAAAATCAAATTTACATTAAAATATAATAGAAATTAGGAAAATAAAATACAAATAAAACTACATAACTATAACTTATTTACATCTCATGAATATAAGTATAAACTAAAAAGTAACAGAATCAGAGCAGAGCATAAGGAATAACCATGTCTGCTTTCCTTTTTTCAAAATGGATAGTAAAAAGAAAAGGAAAATTGTTGAGACAAGTCGATGAACAAATTATGAGTAGAAAAATATGTCAAAGGAAATTGTAAAGATATGTAATGAAAGACATAGATTTAGCAAAAAAAAATAAAATAAAATAAAATAAAAAGTGGAAAGAATTGCATTAGAAATGACATCTTTGGAAATGCAATACTAAATACCAGAATTTTATATAATATACAAATATTATTTTATTTTATATTTAAATCTTTTCAAAGGCAACAATGGTATTATTAGGAGAAATGTATAATAAGTGGAAAAATCAAGCAAGTAATATTTATGCAAGTAATGGAAAAAAGAACATTAACTCACATAAATGCGTGTAAGTTTTAAATTAAACCAGACATCTGTATAAAACTTATTTCAAATTTATTTTATTACACCGTGCAACAATTTTCTAAAAATTTGTTTCACATATGAACAAATCGATATATGCATTAAACTAGAGCCCATACTTAATAATACTGCCTACTCAGTTTATCTCCAGGATGTCATGAACAGTCAATACTAGACAAATTTATCAGGATAAAAATTGTCCTAATGTAGACTAAATTTGTCAGTATTACTGCAGCGTTAAGACAAAGTTGACAGTGCTCGAGTGCTGGCAATTTTGTTTTGACATTGCTTGATAAAGAAAACTCCATTTTGATTGTTATTGGTAGTTTTTGCATGGTTTATTATGACTAGAGTGCGGATTTTTATGCATTTATTTTTTTTAAATATGCGTCTAAAAATGCATTTAAAAATACAAAATATACATCAAAAATTTTAAAAAAACATGTACTTACTTTTAGTTATATTTAGTAAATTTAACTATTTTGTCGTAAAAAAAATGTATACAAAGAAAATTACTTTCATACGTCAACAGACGTAATAGGAGTATACTTGAATATATCGTACTTCTTCTGAACACGATATATCATCTGAATGTAGAATAATTGAGTTTATTTGTTAATTTTCCCAAATCCTTTATTTTTTAATCACAACTTGCAACTTTAATTTTACTTTTTTAGCAATAGAGCATTCAGCAAATTTCTCTAAATAGCACTATAAAATTAAAATGATTTGAGTGCTTAAAGAATCCACACACCCTCTAATTTGGTAATAAAGTAATTCCAAAAAATTTCGAACAAAGTTTAAGGTTAAATAACTTTTATGTGCACTATCTAATTTTAACAAAATTGGTATCAGTGGAAAGGATTGATATTCTCCTTTATCATAAAATCATAAAACTTATACAACATCTGGGAGCAAGGATATCTAAAATTAAAAAATATCCTTTATCCTAGGATATCCTGAAAAAGGTCTTTTAATTTTCAATACTTTTTCGAATGATATTTACAATCAATTTTTCGTTATAGTGTAAAAATTTAAAAATGGGATCTCAATAGGATCAGAAGTTATAATAGTTTGTCTATAGCAGTTATTACAATTTTACTAACAAATTAACATCTTTTTAAGTGTTCTGATACTTTTATTTTAAATTTATTCATTTTAAAAACAAATAGGAAAGGATAAAACAAGCAGTGTTGGTCAAGAGCGATTATATAATACCCTACATACATGTATATAAGCATAAGAAATATTATCGGAAGAGGGCTTTATATGGGACCTATGGTCAATAATGGAATGATCCTTATGAAATTTACTACAATAATTTATGCGTATATTATTTATGTAAAATTTTACTTAGATATTGTCATTCATGTGAGATTTATGCACGTTTAAGTATTTCTGGGAAATGTCATTATATAGGAGCCATGGTTAATCATTATGAAGTTTAGTGGAGTGATCTATACTTGTACAAAATTTAGTTGTGTTAAACTTTATCTCGATATTGATCTTTTTGTGAGTTTAATGCAAGTTTAATTGATTTTCGGGAATGGGGATTATATAGGAACCATATAATCCATAAAAAATTATGAACCTATTATTGTGAAATTGTGTATGATAGTTCATATTTATATACAACTCAAATATATACAATTTTCAATTATGGATCGATTTTTATAAAATTTGGTACAATGGTCTATAATTGTACAAAACTTAAGTGCGTTGAAATTACATAAATACGACATATTTCAGATATTTATATGCTTTAAATCACTATTCCGAGGAAAAAAGTTGTATGGTATAGGTGAAAATGGACCAATCATAATCAATTTCAGTAGATTTTGCTTTTGTAACTTCATATATTAAATTTGAGTTAATAAAATTTAAAATCGTTAAAAATAATTCGGCGAATTTTGTAAAGCGGATCACAGAGGGCTAAAGGTGTGTAAATCGCTGAGGCTTCTAAAATAATATAAAATTATTTTTTCGGGATCAAAAATGTGCTATATATGCGACTTATTTTAATAAAATTGGAATAAGCATATCAATATGTGTAAAAACCAATTAATATCAATTAATAGAAAATGTATTAGTTAGTAAAGAAAAATTGTTGTAACTACTGATACCATTGAGATCCTATAATGACAAATTTATTGTAAACATGATGTAAATAAATAATGAAAATTAAAAGATCCTTTTTAATGCTATCTAAGGATAAATGATTTTTTAATTTTAGAGGTCCTCGCGCCTGGAAGATGTTCAGTTGTTATGACTTTATGATAAAGAATAATCTTAGTCCTTTCCAATAACACCAAGTTTTTGACAATCGGATAATGCACATAAAAGTTATTCCAGCTTAAATTAGGCTAACTTTTGACCAAAAAGTTCGAGGTGTCCAAATTTAGAGGTTCATAGAATATTAACCGTTAGCGGTATGATGCAGGTTAATATGCCATATGAAGCGAATAGCGGAGTTGATTATATGTGCTGAATTTCATTAAAATCGGTGATATTCAAAATCTGAGCTGGTTCGAAGTTTTTTTGGAATTACCCAATAGTCGCGTTCGATAAATTAAAGCGAATTTAATTATTTATTATATGGACAATTCTTTCGGGGTTGTTAAAAAATCAAAGTCTAAGAAAGTGTTAGAAAAAAATTCATTGAAATCAAAAAAAATTCTAGCACGTGTGCTTTTTTGAGTAATTTTTTTTTCAATTGAGTTTTTCGGATTAAATAAATTTTTCAAAGAGAAAGAAAGACTTCACATTATTATTTTTTTGCGTATGTATGCTTAACAATGATTGTGAGGCTTTGTGATTGCATTTCGATTCAAATTCTTGGTTTTTTGGTATTTACATGCTGATGAACAGTAAACTTCTTTTCATAATTTACTGACTTATTGCAAATATTTATTTAAAGTGAAATTTGTTGGTGCTCTTACTTTCTGCATTTTATAGTCTTGGACTTAATCGTTCATTTTACTGATTGTTTTCTTTTGTTCTGAACAAATAAGTGAACAAGTTCGTTGTTTTTGCTCAGTTGTTCATTTTTATTCTAAGCTGTTTAATGGAATGAGCTGGTTTTATTAGTCCGAACTGTACGTTTATTCAGTCAATGAACAATCTGCAATAATAAGATGACTTTTGTTATTATTGCCATAATTGCGATAATTTCGAAATTTCGATAAAACTTTATTATTGATATATTTTTGTAACTAATTTCATATTTTGAATAAAAAATTTACAAACCCAAATAGACGAATATAATATATTCGAATATAATATATTCGAAAAATTTTAAAAATATGCAAATTAATATGCACTATTATGAAAAGTATGACAAAATATGCATTTTCCATTAAATATGCAAAAATATACTAACAACAAATCGATGCCATTTTTCACTAAAATGTATGATAAAAAATTATATTTAGTTCAGACAGCAATTTGATGTTTGTCTTCATAAAAAATTACATTTATAGATACAACGTCAAATTTCCATTCCAAAAATCCGGAAGTTTCGAATGATACCCATTTAAAAAAAAAATTATAAAATATTTACGAAGATTATATCCAACCAGTATAGGTATTTAAGAATCCCTGCAATATAATATTTTTTTATTTAAACGTTGCACAGTGGGACACAACCGAACATTTTTGGAAATAAATCTATAACTTCTAATTGGCTTTAATAAAATAGTACATCTATAAAAAACTATGAAAAGGGAAACCATAAATATGTTTTAAAAAATTTTATGTGCATTAAATATGCAGTAAAAAAGAGAAAATATGCTTTAAAATGCGCAAGTGTGCACCTAAAAGCAAAAAAGTTTGTAATTTTTTAACAAAAATTATGTTTTTCATTAAAACGAAGTGAAATTTATCAACTGTGTCGAAATTTGATTCCCAATTTTTATAGTATATCACATAAGAACGTTATTAAGCTTCCATTTGATTACCCATCTAATTCTAGATATTATTGTTAGTTCAGAAATTATCATATGCATTCATAAAAAAATATTGTTTTTGCAACATAAACTGATGCTATTCGGGCAAATTTAAAAGTTAATACGTCCTTTATAATATATTTCAAAAATAGCTTTAATGAAGATCAACTAAAAAATGGCTTAATAAGATTAATTAATCTGTTTTTAAAATTTCAATCATGTAGCTACAAGTCAAGCTCCTCAGTAATAAAATGGTATCAATTAAAGTTAATTTTAAATACTAAATATTTTTGGTTTTCTTATGTTTTTTATAAAATCAAATTTGAAAAACATCTCATGAGGTATACAAAAAAAAGTTATCCTCAAAATATAAAAATATGATCTACATGGGTTAAAAATGCTCTAAAAATAAGAAAATATGCTATAAATATGCACCTAAAATCGCTAAATGAAAAACATTCCCTTAAGGGTAAAATATGCACTCACAAATCGATGCCAAAATGCTTTATTTGTTCTGAAACGGATAAATATTTCATCGATGACTTCATTCAACGTCTAGGAAAAAACAGGCAAGTGCGTATTTGTGGTTTCCCTGGTTATGGACATTTTATTTATATATGTATAAAGTCCCAGATTTTATACATTTTATTAATTCTTTATTAATTTTTACTAATATTATTAGATATGTACTTTATTATCCTTTTGAATTTTCACATTTTGAATTTAAATTTTTAACTGAATTTCACCATTACTGTAAAAGTAGTTGTAACGAGTAGCTTGAATTTTTGTGAATTGTTATCTTGGAATTATTTTGGAAATTAAAAGCACTCAATGTAACTTAGAAAAAGAAACCGAGCTTACGTTTAAGTTGTGTATTTCACTTAAAGTCACTTCTTATTCAACCATTGATCTTACAACACTCATTTGCTAACTTAAAACTTTAATTATTTTACTCAAATCTGAAATTAAAATCTTAATTTACGCTAAATATTTATCATCTAGAACAAATAACAATTTATTTGGAATTTGAATGTAATAATCACTAAGTTTTTATTTACAATAAAACTGTATTTTTTTTTTCGAAACTGAAACTTATAGTTCTTGTAACGCTACATATTCATACGTATACAAACATAAAGGTGAACTCAGGCACATATAATCACACACACACGTTCACACAACTAACCTAATTTTCTCTAACCCTAAAATCGCTAACATCTCTCAACCAACCCTCGTATAATTACTTGAGTAACCAAGAAATTATACCATAGACGACTTTTGGTGCTAATTACTACAAATTACTATAAAGCATTACTACAAAGCACCAGACTTCTTCAATATATATATATATATATATATATATATATATATATATATATATATATATATATATATATATATACATATATATATAGTTTTTATCAAACCCTGCAAATTCTGTACAAAATTTATTTGAATTTATGTATTTGTTGGCTTAATACGAATGACATTGTATGAATGAATTGAATTTCTAATGAAAAAAATTTTTTATAAATTTATTAGTAGCCCAATTATATATATGGTAAAATTAATTTTATTTTATACATACAAGGTAGAATATTATAGATAGATGTTTGTTTTGCATGTAGCGAAACAGTAGTAAGAAATTGTATCATGAACATAGAAGGTAATTACGAAAAATGTCAAAAGTTTGTTGAAAACATAATTTGTATTTCTTTGATTATTTTTTATATTATGAGTGAAATTTATATATTTTGAAAATTAATTTAATAGACGATGTGGTCTAATGGCAAAAAATAGAAAACACAGTTGTGTCATTTTCAATCAAACAAGGATTTTTTTTTAAAGTTAGATTTTTTTTGTCTACCTTTTTTTACAAAATAGTAAAATTTTAAAATATTTATTTTTTTATTAAATCACGCACAAATGTATGAAAAAAAAAATATTCATATTGAACGATTTAAAATAGTTCAATTTATGCACTTGAGTATAAGTAAATGTTATTTGATACAATTTTATTTAAATTGTTTATTCAAATGTATACACATTTATCACAGCAATTGAAACTTATAAATTGGCTTTATTGAATGTTAAGAGGTTTCATAAATATAATACAAAATTATAATGTAAATTTAATATGTAAATTCAATTGAGTTTTTATTGCAGTTACAAGAAATAAATCTAAACAAAATGTTGTTATAAATATTTTCTATTTTGCACACACAGTAATCATACGCTGAGGTGTTCACGTGCAACAAAATTTATATTATTGTATAGCATGATGTACAGTGGTGCTAAAATGATTTTTTTTTATAATTCTGTAACTTTTGAACCGTCGGAGATATCTAAATAAAATTTCACATGGGCAGAGCTAAAATGTTTTTGAGTTGATTTGGAGGAGCACAGATCCCTAAAGGGTCAAGGGGGTAGAGGGTAGATTTTAAAATTTGGCAAATTTTAAAAAACAATTTATGCCTTGAATGTAAAAAAATTTTACATATAGTAGTCCTTATAAATCTTTGCAAAAAGTATGCTTACATATGTAGGTCATCTCTTTTAGTTTCAAGAGATATTTACGTCAAAGTAAATTTTACTCTCATTTTTGCCCTAGTTTTTTTAAAGTCTTTCTAAATTGTGGGATTTAATTTTGGCTCCAAAATTTTTTGAAAATATCCACTAGATTTCTTACAAAATTCTAAAATATTTTTTTGTTCCGGACTATAAAATTTTTGTAATAGTTTGAAAAGAAATCTTAACACAAATGCATATAAAGCAAAGTCGGAGGTGCTTTGGGCAACGGCTCCTCAAGCCCTATCCGAACTTTCTCAATTTTGGAAAAGTCTTTTATTTTTTTTTTTTTTGTAAAACTCTCAAATGTCAAAGCCGAGATCAACAAAAAAATTTATATTTTCTATATACCCCTATATGTTGGTTAAACACACAGAAAATATTTTCTGAGACACGGCGTTTATAACAGCTGGGTGATCATTTTAATGAAAGAGTCAAGTTTTTAAACAAGTTTTTATCGGACTGAGATTTTGGTTATTTTGGTACCAAAAAGTGGAAGTTTTTAAATTCCTTAATTTTAAAACAATTTTATCTCTATTGTGCCAAAATTTCATTAGAATTCCTCCACTTGTTTAGGTCCAAATATTTCTCATTTAAAAATATTACAAAAATTCTACAGTCCGGAATAAAAAAGATATTTTAGAATTTAATGAATATTATAACTTTTTTAAAAATAACACCAAAAGTATGAAATTTTTTTAATGTTTCAACTTCAGATTATTATAACTTTTTATTGGATAGATGTATTTATATAATTCTTGCAGTAATATTTTTTAGAATTTTGTAAGAAATCGAGCGGATATTTACAAAAATTTTAGAGCCAAAACTTAAGCCCCCAAATAAATAAATAAATAAATATATATATATATATATATATATATATATATATATATATATATATATATATATATATATATATATATATATAGGTCTATTCGTTTGCTACTTTTACTATTTTTTGCAAGTTTTTTACTAGAAAAGTGTTTCTGTGCCCATAAAAATATTAAAAGTAGTAAACACTTCAATAGAAAATATTTCTTCTCTTTTGCTATTTTTTATTTCAATATTTTGTACGACGAAAACTAGTAAAAATTCATTTTCAAATTCCTATCGAATTTTACATTGAAAAAGAATAATTAGAAGGTATGTTTAATTTCTTTAACGTTTTTTTTTTTTTTTTTTTGAACCTGCGACCAATTTCGAATGAAGTCTTGCAAATTTTGCAATTATGATTTTCTATATATATAAAATTCTAGTATCACGCTGTTTGTAATTCAACTCCTCTGAAACTGCTTGACCGATTTTTATGAAATTTTCTACGTGTATCTGTTAGGTATGAAAATAGGTCGTAAAGATTATTTCATAGCGCTAGAGGGCGTAAAATAGGGCAAGAGGGGTAAAAGCTACCCCTCCCTATATTTTCTTAAATTATCAAGCGATTTTCTTGAAATTTGGCAGTTAAATAGTGTAACATCTGTAAGGAACTATGGTCTATAATTATTTTATTTAAGTTAAATTAGGACAAAAGGGGTAAAGGCTCCCTCTCCCTATATCAACCGATTTTCTTGAAATTTGGCAGGCATATAGTGTAACATCTATATTTTTATTATTAAGGGCGTGAAATAAGACAAGAGGGGTAAAAGCTCCAACTCTCTATATCTTTTCAATTAATCAATTCTTAAAATTTGGTATGCAGACACTGTAACATCTGAAAGGAACTTAAGGATATACATTTTTGGTAAATCCAACATTTAGGGCGTAAAACGAGTAAAAGCTCCCCTTACCCGTGTGTAAATAAGTTATATGGCAAACCAACGTTTGCCGGGTCAGCTAGTATTTCTATAAAACTTACAAATACAAAGTTGTATTGTGATATTAATTTATGCACCTTTAAGTAATTTTCGGAAAGGGTTTTTTATGAGTGACGTGGTCAATTACAAACTGATCCTTTTGAAACTTAGTACATTGATTTGTATTTAATTAAGATTTGCCAAATCGTCTATATTTGTCTACATGTTGACATTTTTGCCTGATAAATGAAAGTTTAAGTAATTTAGAGAAGATCTCTATATGAGGCTTATATGATCAATTATAGACCAATACTAAAAAATTGATGTGTTTGTTTAGTATTACAATAGATTTTATTTGTGTTGAATTCAGGCACACTTAGAAGTCAAATCTATAAATCTGGGAAGTCGTTTGTATGGAAGTTAGATGATATAATGTGCATTGTACAAGTTCTATGTACCAAATTGCGTTAAATTATCTTCCAAATCTACCTGTAGTAGTTTACATGGGTGGACATACGTATAAACAGACAAAAAAAATGAACAGTGTAATAATGTATTCGATTCAAATGAAGCATCCAGTTGTGAAGATTTTATTTCTTTAAAATCTTTTATAATAGGATGTTGTACATGCAGATCAAGACTTAACTGAACTATTGATGATATTCAATAAGGCTAAAAACTATTAATATTTATTTTTTCACTAATTGTATTCATACATATCCTTAGATAAAAGAAATTCTATATGAAATATGTGAGAAATTATCTGCAAAGTAACATATGCCATTTAATATAAATTAAAGAAAAAAAAAAAGAAAAATTTATTTTTTTATTTATATATATATATGTATATAATGCTGTAAGAGCATTAAAAATTGCTTTCTGATAGTAATGAGTAACTTCCCAGCAAAAACTTTTTGGTTTTCGGTAATAACAACTACTTAATAAAGTAGTTTCTTGGTAATGAGGCGTCGTTACTATTTGTCTACTCCGTATTACATTAATAAGTACTCGGTAGTATAATAGCACAGTAATACTGCAATCACGTAGATGAGTACCTGCTAGTTTACCAGGAAAGCAATTTTTTTGCCGGGTTCTTTACATTTTTGAGTATCCAAAAAAAAAAAGAAGAAACAAATACTCGGTACTTAATACTTAGTACTCAATACTTGCATAATACTAATTAATTTTAAATATTTTTAATTCTAAGAAAATTGTACATTTTGTTTTTTGTTAAATGAAATTTAATACTCTGCTTAACTCTAAAGCTTGTTAATATAGCATCAAGTAAAATAGCTCCCACCTAAAATCTAATTTTAAAGCTTATTATTCTTATTATACTTATACTCTTTTTCCTCAATTACCTCTTAATCACATTTACCTGATGCTTTAACAAACTGTCTTAGTAATTCTTTTTGCATTTTTCATAATTTCAAAAATGTTCTCATCAACAATTTATCTTGAAACATAAATTTAACAACATTCGTTAGGCGAAAGAAAAGGAAGGAAAAAGGAAAAAATTTCAAACATTTTCAAAAGCACAATAAATGAATGCACTTTAAAACAGGTGAAAATTCTGAGAATAATGGCATGAATATAAAAAGAACATGGTTCTTAATTTTTTTTAATGCAGGAGGTAAGAAACGTAATGAAGTTGTGTGTAAGTAATAAAACCCAGCAAAATGTTTAAAAATAAATTAAAAAATTTAGAATATAGAATAATATAAAGAGAGGAATCTCTAAAAAAATCTGCTGCTAAAACAAACGTGGCTTGAAATATGATAAAACTGAAATTTTACAGTGATTGGAATGAGTATTCGTACGAAATACCTAACATCGCACAGTGGGAATTATTTTTTTTTATTTTCTGTTTATAAATCTATAACTTTTTCATAAACATATATGAACCAAAATTTGCACCAATAATCTTGAGAATATTTTTCATAATATTAGTTAATATATCTAAATCCATTTGCAAATTATTTGTTATACATAAGTTTAAATTATATTAAAATTTTTTGGCACTTAGAGGAATGAGGATATGAACACTAAAACCATGGCACTTAAACCATGATAATAATTTTGAATTAAAGGTTAATATTTCGGAAAGACAGCCAGACGGATATAATACGGCCACCATATAACATTATAATGATCTATGGTAAATTATGTACCTATTATTAAGAATTATCTCGTACAGTTCCATACAAATTTTCATTGTAATGGATTAATTGGGTTCTGAGATATTAATAAAAACGCTGTGAAACATTTTAATATTAATAAGTTTTAACTAAAAAATAACATCTTTAGTATAATAAATACGTAAACTCAGAGAAAAATCAACCAATTACAAAACGATACTATTTAGAGTCAATAGTATGTGTGTGTTCTTTGGCATCCAGACGACAAGATTTTACTATGCAATGATTAAATCAGAATATGTTTTCCATTTTGTGTATTTAAAATTTGTAAACGAACGGTATCAAAAAGACGATACCGTAAATTGTCAACGTGATCTCAACTGTGGTGGATTTAGAATCAATTTTTTCTCTAAGTGTAGATATTAAAGTATTTCTATTAATAACTTTTAAATCAATTGAGTAATGATAGTGAAAATTTTCAGAGCTTTTACAGTTGTAATAGTGAATCACATATTTATTTTTCACTTTACCTTAAGCCATTTTGATGGTATAATTACATCCGTCCGTACGTCTGGTACATAGACAATGTTTAGTTAGTCCCCTAGCTACATCCACAGTTACCCGCAAATGAAATTTCAAAAGTTCAATACGCAAGATATCGTTCTTTCGTTTTATATTGATTTAAGCGCGGAGGTAAAGGGATCAACAAATACACATTCCACGAAAATGTATTTTTCACCCAAGATATTTGAATGTAATCTGTACAAGAATTTTATCCATTTAAATTAAATTACATTCCATAAGGATATGCGAAAATAATACTCTTTTAAATGTGATAGCTTTTTGTTCAAACGTTTTATATTTCAAATATACAAAATTCAGCGAAGATTTTAGGATAGTTATATTGGTTGAAATTTTGTAATATTCTCACACAATAGTTCATGATATGTTAGTTTTACATGAAATGAAAAATTTTAAAAAATTTCAAAAAATATTTTTGATTAGTTAGTATTCCAGCATTTCCCATATTGCACCGTTTTAAAAAATCATATCTTAAATCAAATAAAGATTTAAAAATTTCAAAAAAAAAAAAAATTAAAAATAATAAATAATATTGTGAAAAAACCTTGAATATTTTGTGGAATGTAAAAATATTAAGGTTACTCTTGGGTATATTTTATATATCAATGGACGCGGCTTCCGTATACCTTTTAAGTAATATCACATTTTTTTGTTTTGTTTGCGTTTCTTTGGCTCACGAACGGTCATCAGTAGACCTGAAATTTTATATGTGAGAAAGAAGAAATGTTGATGTTATCGTTGATAGAGCCAATTTGTTATTCTCTGAACTGGAAAATAATTTTGGCAAAATTTTGATTTACCAATACACATTTCTTTTGAGCTAGTTTATACAGTTCTCCTTGTTCTGAAATAAAATTAATATTTTGTATAGACGAACGCTTTATTATTTTAATTTATGAAAAGAACAAGCTACTGAAATGAATGTTTAAGCTCTCTTTAGCTTATCCCTTCATATTCTGTGAAAGACCAGTAAATTTCATACTTTTTACAAACAAATATTGTTGGGGAAAAAATATAGATAAAAATGGAACAAAGAACAAAAATTACATTCTTTATAACAAAGCCCTTCAACATATCAAACACAAAAGTGCGACTCTATATTATCCTATTGTTATAAATGTACCAAAGTGTTGATAGCAAAAGTGCAGCAACGTAAAATATTTTCTACACTTATATGTTTCATTATAAAAAAATCTTAATGGACTACTTGGAATTTGTTGTATGCCTCACAAAAAATACTTTCACTAGTCGCAGTAGCCAAATAGAAAAAAGAAAGAAAAACAGGAGAATTTATCGAAACAATATTATTTTGTTTCATAGGTGACCAGAAGGACCAAGAGTACGGGGGGCTCATAATGAAGTATAAAAAGGTCAGCATAACAAAACAAATTTATTTGTTCATAGCCGAAACAACAACAACAATGTACAAATTATGTGTGAGTTTAGACGTATTAGTGTAACAACACATATGTACAAAAATATGCATAGTCATGCGAATAAATCCTTAACAGCTGGTGTAGAACAATGGATCCTATAACAATAGATAAAGTGTAAAAATTTAATAAAAACGTGTTTTTTTTTTTTTTTGGTAAACCTGCATGTTTTCTTTGTAAGTATTTTAATTATGTTTCCAATATTCTATTACTGATCATTGAACCATAATTTTATTATAAAATGTGCATGTAACTCATAAATAGGAAACCTTTAATTATACTTAGTACTAGCCATAAAAGATTTTCTTTTTGTTCTTCATCAATGCTGGCAATATTTTGCGTTTGTAATTTCTACACTATTCATAATGTCTACATACTGGGTCAAAATAATAATATAGGCGTATATTTGTTGAAAACAACTTTTCAAAGTCCCCATACAATATTTATAACAAAAAATCCACATTTTTAAATATAATATTTGAAGCCCCCATATAACAACACTTCTTCATCATATTTGTTAAAAATTTTCTCTATATGATGAATTACATGAGAGATCACATATAAAATGACCATGGATTTACCGATTTGATTCCTATTTGGCACATATATACATTATGGTGGCCCTATTTGTATGGAGAGAAAATAGGATAACAATGTACCCTCAGCTCAAATAAAAATTTACTTCATTCTAAGCTATCGTTTCATAAAATTTTCGTCTTGACATTATCCTTTCGTGAGTTGGATCAAAATGATTTTCGGACTTTTTTGTATTTCTGCCAAAAGAACTATATATAAATTTAGAATCGAAAGAAAGATCTTTTGCACGTGCATTTAATGACATAACAAAAGTTTAGAACCAGGTCCAAATGAACCCAAAATTTAACATTTTTTCAGAAAAAGTTTGGATATTTGATTTTTTTACACATAAATATTTAAAAAAATGAGACCAGAGTTATAAAATATAATACTCTAGCAATTATACCGAAACGGTTTTCTCCATTTTGAATTTCGAACTTGTTCGAATTTTTCGATACATATACAAATGCTTATAAATGCGAAGGAATTAAATGAATTTAGTGTCAAAATATGCGTATTTTTATAAACTTTATTATAAACGAAATTAAGTTTAAGTGAAAAACTTACAAAATTTGTTCTAATAAGAGTTATTTTGGCAGAAATATGAAAAAATTCAAAAACCTGAAAAAGGTCCTTTTCTCATTTTGATCCAGCTCACAAAAGAATAATTTTTGGATTAAAATTTTGCGAAACGGTATCGTAGAAAGAAGTTTGATTTGGAAACATCGATACTTTTTATTTTGCGGCCATCCTAATATACATACTTTATATGACCATAACGATATAGCTCTTTTAATGTTTTAAAATTTAAAAAAAATGCGATTAATGATTTCAATTTTGGGAAAAATTAAAAAGAGTTGAAATCCGATTTCGTTGCTTAAAAAACACAAGGAAGACAACTAAGTCCTCTTTTAACATCACAATGAAAAGTAAATCAAAGTAATTCATTCAATTAAAAATTTTGTTTAAATTTGCATCTCTTACAAAAATGATTATCAATAATTGTAAAAAAAAAAAAAACAAAAAGAGTTTCCTTTTCAATTAATTGAACGAAGTAGAAAGTTAATTGGTAAAAAATTAATAATTTAATAAAATTAATTAAGTAGATGATTAAATTAATTAAATAGTTAATTAAATAAATTATTTTATTTTTACTATTTCTTTTACTTCATTCCTATCTTTTCTTTTTATATAAAAATTCTATTTTGTCATATATTATAAATTTCAAATAAAGGTCAGTTTTTTTTCATTCTACCTCGTTCGTGTAGCTCTTACTTCTTGCGAATTCTATTTACCGATACAATCGAACATTTTGGGAAAAAACTCTGTAACTTTTAATCGGTTCGATTTACATAAAATTTCAAATAAACGTAACAAAGTTATATACAATTTTAAGTTTGGAAGTGGGCCCTACAGACTCCAAAAGAGCGGAGCTATTGGGGCTCAAAATAGAGTTCCTCCTCCATAGAAAATTTTTAATCGCTTGCCAGATTTTTGTTTCTTATCCGATTTCAAATATGTTTACATCCTCTTAAAGCACTCGATAAGGCCTTTGAAAAAACATGCTTGCATGTGCTATTCATCCTTTATAGTTTTCAAGTTTTTTGCAAGTGAAATTTCAACTATCTCAATTTTACAAATTTTTGGTTCAGTTTTTTAAATATATAGCCTAATATTATCATTAGATTTTTTATACTTTTTTCCAGTTAGTTAAAAGACAAAATTATCTATCGAATAAAAGACATTTGAATTCAATATTTTTTTTCGAATCCAAAATTAAACGATTTTGAAATCAAAAATTGCAAAAATTATTTTTTTTCCTTTAGAACATATAATAATTACATATACTTCTCTGAAAGGCATCTTCAAGGAGATAATTCTAAAATAGAAAACGAACCCAATCCCACAATAGAGCTGAGTACAGACACTCCCGAATTCTAGCTATTTTTTTTATCAAGATTTTGACCTTAACTTATATGTTCTAAGATCCCAAAGCTTGAATCTACAAACAAAATACAGTCTCCAAATCTTCAATATATTCTGAAAAGTTTGTAAGCATAAATCGCCGGATTTACAACAAATATGGACTTTATGGATAAAATTCACCGGTTTCTTTTCCGAGTTGTGTGATTTTTTTTTAAATCTAAAATTTGCTTACATTTTATCATTTTAAATAATAAAGTCTACAATTGCCGAAAATTTCGTTAAGATATCTTAACTAACAATTATTTTATTATAGATGAAATATTTATAGATTCTCCAAAAATCAAATTTTTACAAATATTTTTCTTTAATTCCAAAAATCAGAAAAACTATTCACAAAAATTTTCACATTTTGCGTATTTTAGCTCAAACACACCTTCGAACGTTGGCTATGGGAACAAATTCTTTAGTTATGACTTTTTAATATTCTAGTTTTGGTACTATATAAGATATTGATTTCAATATTTTTTGATATAATTAAAAATTATGTCAGCTGGACTAGGGGCCTCCCTTCCAAACATTTCTTTGTTACGCCTATGTGATTTTATGTGAATCCAATTATCTGATTAGAAGTTTTAGATTTATTTCCAAAAAATTTCGATTCTTCCCCACTGTGCTATGTATCATAAAAAGAAAACTGAGAATGAGATGATTTTATTCTTCTAAAGTAATAATATTTTCTGTGCGTATACATTTTTTATATTTTGGTTAAATATTAAAAGCAAATTTTTAAAAATTTAAACAAAATAAAACTTTTCCAGAATTTTTCGAGTTGACCTGCAATTTATTGTATTTTGTTTTATAAAAGCTTGTACAGCGATGCAATTTTTTGTAAACATAACAAGATTTATTATTTTTTCTTAAATTAAATAAAAACTTATTAGATTTTATCTGGAATAATTTACTTAAACTTTCTATGTAAATTTCATTAGTTTTTGATCCGAAAATTATGCACCAAAACAAACATCAAATACAAACATCTTAAAATATACGAATAATTTTTTGATAAATTTTAGAAAGTGTTGAATAACTTTTTTTTAGTTTTTAAACAATTTATGTAAATATGTTTAAATCAAGACGTTTTGAAAAATATAAATAAATTAAAAGATTTTGAATAAATCATTACTTATTTGGAGTATATAATAAAGATTTTCAGTTAAAAAATCTAAAACTGACATAAAAATTTAGAGAGCCATGATGTGAGTAATTTTTTGAAATTTGATTTGTAATGTACTCAAGAATTTCTACAACTGACATTATGTTGTTTTTCGAGTGAAAAAAATAAAAGCGCCATTTTGTAGCACAGTGTAATTGTTTTTAAAAACCTTCAATGAATGTTCCCCATATAAAAACTAATTTATTCAAAACATTGGAAAAATATGTATCCAAATAAAATATATTGAAATATTATATACAATAAGTGCTATCTGCAAAACCCGAATTGTTCAAGAAAGAATAAAAACTGTTTCATTAATTTTTTGTTAAATTTCTTACTAACAACTTAATTGTGACTAAAATATTCAGATTCACTGTTTATGGAGATTTAACAAAATTATATGTATAAAAATAAAAGATAAAAATATTTTTGTTTCAAAATTGATATCACTGATAAAGGACACAAAAACAAACAGCTTGACATCAAAAAAATATAGAAGCCCTCAATATATGAATAATTAATAAAATTTAAATGCGATGTTTTTTTCGAAAATTTATGTTGATTTCTTTCAAGCTCCGATTTTAAAAAATATATGCCACTGAAAAAAATTAGAATGTAGAAAAGTGTTATTTGTCGATTTAGTATTACTATCGATTAAGATATTTTAAGATTTTGATACGAAAACTTAATTTTTTTAGTGGTCATCAGGGCAACCAAAAAAATGCAAAATCATATTCTTTCCCTAAGCTTCAAATAAACCAAACTGTTAGTTAATTATGCGTTTTAGATCATTTTAAAAATTTTGGCATTGATTTGTTACAGTATATTTTTGTCTCAACAGCATATTTTTGAACTTTTTGGGCTTAGCAGCATATTGTATAGTATTTTTATAGAAAATTCTAGTTTTACATTATATTTTTGCAATTAGAATGACATGTTTTTGCATGTTTTATATTTAAGAGCATAATTTTGCAAACATTACACTAAAGAGCACAATTATGCATATTTTACGCTTAAGAGAAAATGCTGCATATTTTGCATGCAATAAAATTTTTTATATAATTTGCCATTAGTGGAATTTTCTTTTTACTGTTGCATACATCTTTCAAATCCGACCCCCTAATAATTTTCATCTTATAAATTGATAAAAATTTTGTAATTTCCTGATACAACATATTAACTTTGAGTATTTTCAAGTGCAAAGAAAAATTATTTTTTTAGCAATTGCTAAATCAAAACAAGTTATTTTTATCATGAATATTAGATAATTTAAAATTTAACCAGGAAAAATTATATTTTAAGAAAATATATTTTTTAATTTTAATTGCATATTTTCCTATTCTAAGAGCATTTTTTATGGATATAAAATACTTTGTAGAGCATATTTCTAGCCAGCCTGATGATGACATATTATACTTATTTTCTTGAACAAACGCTTATTTAGAGTCATTAACGATTTAAAATGTTGTGAGAGTCTCATATGAAAAATCTAGTTTTCAACTGTTTCTTTCTTTTTGTATCTATTTTCTTTTCGTCCACAAAAGTACCTATATATTTGCTTGTTTTCTTTGAAAACTTTAGTCTTTTCTATGCAAAGTGTTTTCCATTTTATTACATTTTATCTGAACATTTTTAATAAATAATAATAAATTTAAAAACAATAAGGGTACTCATTTAAACGTGCAATTGTGCAAATTTGCGCGACTTGTTTCATGAACCCCAATTCAAACGTTGCGCAATATTAAGAAAATAATTGAAAAATTTTTATGAAAACAATGATACGTGCAATGATTTTTATTATAATTAACGTAGCTATAATTTTTTACATCGCTTTTATTTATAATTTTTAAATATAAACAAAAAATAGCTAATTTGTAAAAGCACAATTAAACAGTGCAAGTTTGCGAGACTAAATAGTCGGGCAAACTTATAAGCAAACTTATTGTGCAAATGATTTTCCGTACAATTTTTAATTGCAAGTGTGCAAACTTGCACACATTACGAAGTTTGCGCGTTTTCATGAGGACCCCTAATATTTTTTAAGTTTAGTTATTCAGCCTACTTTTCAATTTTTTAAGTCTTTTTTTTCGTTTTTTTTTTTTAACTAATACGCTAGGGCGACTCATTCTGAAAAAATGTTTTTGTTACCCCCTAAAAATTAGCCTTGGTTTGTTTTATAATGTTTCCCAAAATACCCGTATTGCTGTTCTACTGATGACCGTGTGTTCGTGTGCTGAGCCAGTTTTAAAAAAGATATTTTTTTAAGTTTTTTGAAAACACATGTAGAAAACGTGGTATTATTTGAAAGGTAGTTGGAAGCCGTGTCCATTGGTTTGTAAAATATATCCAAGAGTGAATATTCCACAAAATATCCTTTTTTTAAGGTTTTTTCAAAATATTTTATGTTATTTTTAACGAATATAAATTAAATATAAGTTGTTGGTGTCTGATTAATTTTTATTTTAATATTCTTGCTATATCGCTGTTTATCAGACAGTCAATCTGAAATGAAATTTTTCATAAACTAGTCAATATGGATATCAAAATTCTTCTTTTGATAAATTACAAATATGTCAATATAAAAACAAAAAATATTAACAGGGAATGTAAAAAACTTTTTTTTTTACAAAAAAGCGTTTTTGCGATTTAACTTTATTTGCTATATAGGCTAACTAATCTAAATTAAGTAATTTAAAAACTCATAAATATTCTTTACCTGGTATTAATTTCATTAGAATCATGGAAATCTTTTAAGCGTTGGCGGGAATAAAACTGCAATTTATCATTGTTTAACGTTTTACAATCAATGAATCAATGAAAATTTTCATATTTTTAAATCTTTTTGTATTTTTTGCAATTTTCGTAAATATTTTAATTCAAACGGGTAGATCTTATCAAAAAAAGAATTTGATACCTATATTGAGTATGTTTATGAAAAATGTTATATCAGATTAACTGTCTGATATATCGCGAAATTGAAACAATATTGAAATAAAAATTAATCAGACACCAACAACTTATATTTATAAGCAAGTAGAAATGTTCAAATTTGAATTTTTGTTACAAATAGGAAACTATATTTTGAAAAAACTTTGAAAAATAGGATATTTTGAGGAATATAAAAATATTGAGGTCACTGTTGTATATTTTTTATATACCAATGGACGCGGCTTCAAAATACCTTTCAAATGATAACACCACATTTTCTATGCATTACTTTGGAAGAAAATAAAAAGAATATTAAAAAAAAAAAAAAAAAAAACTAAAAAAATGCCTTTTTTAAAAACGACTCAGCTTATGGTCATCAGTAGAATCGTAATATTTTGGAAAACATTATAAAACATACCAAAATTAATTTTCAGGGATAATAAAAACACTTTGTTTCCTTCCATTGGGAGTAAGTAGCCATAATATTCACATTAACATTAGCATTATAGTAATTAACATTATAATTTTGATTATCTTATACTCGTACATCTTCACCTTCATTATCATCGTCGCCATCATCGTCAAACCATTAGCATTTATTTTGCCATAAAGCTTTAAGTAAATAAGCCAAGTGCTATTAAATATTCACAAATATTCATCAAGTATACGACCAGCAAGCTTTAGTTGTATTTGTTGTTAAACACAAATCTTCATGAAACTTTATATTTAAGCTTTGTCTAGAATAAAAAAAATGTGACAAGTAGCAAGTGGCTACAACAAGGAGAAATAGTAGTAGATGTGCAAAAAAAAGAACAAATAACTACAACTAACACGAACACACTATTTAATATTAGATTAAGTGATGTTCACAATAGAGCATTTTTTTGCATAGTTTCTATTTTTTGTTGAATAACGCAGAAGAAAAATACATTCAATGAATGTCAAAAGGAATAAATAAATGAAAAAACGAATGAATGAATGTGTAGAGAATGGTTGGATGACCAGCTGTTACATTGTGAATATTAATGAATTTAAATAAAGTAAATTTTTAATCATTGGCATTGTATTTAAATACTAAAGAAGAAAAAGAATATACAATTAGTACATTTAGGAATATCCGGGAATAAGAAGATTATTATTTTAAGTATATTTTTCTTAGAAATATCATGCATTTCTATAGAATATAGCTATTTGCTTTTTAAATGAATAGTAGAATTAATAAAAGTCTTGGAAACTAAAGCTATATTTAATCAAGAAAATAAATACAATTTGTGGTCATGCGTATTAAAATCTCAAGAATTTAATTGTCAATTGTTTTGTTAATATGCAAAAATTTTAAAATTAATGAAACCGATTTAATGTTATAATAATTTGTTTTTGTCAAAATGGCTAATAACATTGTATTAGTAACACTATAAGCAATCAAATTGCAAATGAACCAAACTGTTCGTTATTTATCCGTTTCAAACAATTTTATGAATTTTGGCATCGATTTGTTATATTATATTTTGGTTATAACAGCATTTTTTGCATATTTTAGGCTTAGCAGCATATTTTGTCATATTTTCATAGAAAATCCTTATTTTAGAGCATATTTTAGCAATTTGAATAGCATATTTTCTAATTAAGAGCATAATTTGACATATTTTACACTTAAGAGAAAAATTTTGCATATTTTTCAACTAATGCAATTTTTTCCATTAGAGAAATTTTTCTTTTATATTTCCTTATTGTTTTCAAATCCGACTCCCTAATAATTCTCATCTTATAAATTTAAAGAAATTTTGTAATTTCGTGGTACAATGAATGTTTTATAGTGCAAAAATAAAATATTTTTAAGCAATTGCTAATGAAAACGAAGTAATCATTTTTGTGACACTAATCAATTTTATTTTTATTAATAATCTCTTATTCTTGAAATATTGACATTTTCAATTTCCATATAATATGAGGCAGACATGATAAATTACATTGCTATTTTCTCTGATGTTTTTCTCAGAAATTGTTTAGTAGTTAATATAAACTTGATACTAATTAAAATTAAAATCCAATTTATGCCCGAGGAGCATCCCAATCAACTGTAAGGTAGATACTTACTTAATGTAGATTTAACTGAATTTTTATATACATGTATTACATAAAATTCAATTTCAATTGCAGTATTAAAATAAAAAAATGCTATATTTAGGCAAATGTATGTACTTATGTTTTATTTTTTAAGATTCTGTCACACTCATTTCTTAAGTTCACACACCATGGCACTCCATGGTGTGTGATTTTAACAATTTAGCTTATCAAAACTTCTAAACTTTTTTACGTGTTTTGAAAAAAAGTTAGTTGTTCTAATTAAAAATCTTCCAAATACTTAAAAAATAAAGAAAATATTAAAAAAAAAAATATTAACCGTTATTGAACAGCACTGTAGTTGAAGACAAATATAATACAAAGTATTTTTTGGTGAGAACTTTAATTTTGAATATTTGTAACTTTTTTGTTTTAAGCAAGATCTTTATGAATCTTTTTGTTCTATTTTAAAGATTGATGTGTTATCTATCGTAGAAAATAATAAATTGAAAAAGGTTATCGAAAAAATCTTGGTGACTTTTTTGCCATTTTTTGTTTGTTTTTATATTAATTTTTATTGGACAAAAACTAAAAAGTCCCACAAAGTCCCGTTATCTAAATTGTACTGTTTTAATCATTTTCAAACAAAATAATTAATAAAATTCAAAATGGCTATTAGTGAAAAAATAAAATCTACGTTTTTCCATTCAAATTGGTTAATTAAAGAGATTGATTTATCAATGTATGTTAATTCCTTTGCTAAACACTTGTGGCAGGCTAAGTAAACATTTCGAAGGTTTTTCAGTTGTATTAAGAAAAGCAAAAGCTAGAGATCTTCTAGAAACTAATAATTACTATCAGGTACTGATGGCAGCAGGAAAACGTTAATCTATTGCAATTGTTGGTGAACTCATAAATAGTATTATATCGAGTCCTAACCGCAAAAATGTCTTAAGTCCATAATAAAAAACATCATAAGAGAAGCATTTTTGTGATTTTTTAATATTGTATGGACAATGTCACTTAGCATAAAAAAGCTTAAGCTATAAATCTGAAACGATTCTAAATATATTGATGAAATTTTGACAGATGATGTAAATGATTTTGAGATTTAGATTTTCATCATTAAGGCTACACTTCATAAAATTTTATTTCATGAGAAAAATATCATCTAATAATGTATTGTACCTTCTGGTCAATTATCCGAAAAATCGAAGGAGGCAATAAAAAGGATTGTAAAAATATTTGCTAAAATTTTACAAGAAAACATCTAAAGAGAACTCCAAAACATATTTGATTCATAGACTCTTAATATCATTCATTAATTTGGAGCATATGATGACCACCAAGAACTAAGAGATCTAATGTAACAACCGCAGTTTTGTTACTGTTAAAAAACCGAATATATCAAATAAATAATTCTTATTAATAAAGATTTGTGTAGGTTATTTTATTTTTGTTTTCTTCATTTAAAAACCCATACACACATTTTTTTCACAAAATATCATTGAATTATGTGAAAAATAGGAGTGGCAGTTGTCCGATCACGCCCATTTTTCATGAAACCATGTTACGAAAATAGTTTGTGCCAAATTTCATTGATATAGCTTTCTTAAGTACAAAAATATAGAATTTTGATCACTCAGAATGCGAAAATGTCACACTATGCATTGGTGGAATAGCAGTTTTTGATCACTTCATAATTCATTACAAAATTAATAAAAAGAGGAGAGATAGTTGGGACCAAAAAAGACTTAAATAAAAGTCAACATATCTAAGCCTTTATAACAAAAGAATGTTCACAAATATCATTTATGGCTCTAAGAAGAGAGCAATCTAAAAAAAAAGTCGAGAGATGGTCCCCTTCTATCCTACTAATTAAAAAAAAAAATAAAGTACAAATTTTCAGAATAAGAACCAATTTCATAAATGTTATAATTTAAAAATTATATTCGAAAAAGTATATATACACATATATATATATACATATATATGAAATTTTTAGTAAGTTATTACAGATAAAATGGAATAAATTCTACAGTTTTTGTTTAAATTAAAAATAAAAAAAAAATATTTTTACAACAAAAATGCGCGAAAAACTATTACATCGCTGCATAAGCTTTTATAGAAAAACTGTACTAAATCGCAGTTAAACTTGAAAAATGTTGGAAACATTTTATTTTTTCTAGATATTGTTTAAAAATTAGCTATTACTATTTGACTTAAACATGACAAATGCATACAGTTTGAAAGCCTGTTTCTTCTACTTTCCAAATATGTTTTAAAAGGAAAAATAAAAAAAGAATAATAGAATTAGAAATTAGAAAGAACCTATTCAAAACCAGTCTTTTCGAATAACTCGAAATTTTGAATGTGTATTGCAGATTTTTAAAACTGTTTTATGATGTCCTCAATAAGGCATATAACGTACACTATGTCATTTCTCGAGTGATTTTACACTGTTGAAGCGTGTTATTAATACTATGTAAAGAATGCTGGTTTTTTGAAAAAAACATTTGATTTTTTCATTAAATACAAAAATTTGGATCGTTTTTTCATATATTTGAATGCATTAAAAACTTCTCATTTTGAAATGTTTAATGATTAAACACACAAAAAAATATGATAATTTCCATACAAGGAGGAAATTTTTAAAATTTTTAGTAAATTGAAATTTGTAGAACATACCAAAAGTCAAAAGTGACAAAAATGTTTTGTAATAAATTTTTTATTTAATTTTAAATTTGAAGAGGAATAATAAAATTTTGTCATTTGAAAATTGAAATATAAAATAAAAATAAGACAAAAATTGTTTAGAAAAAATATTAAGACCAAACATATTTTGAATTATGGAAATTTCTGGGTTTATGTAAATTTTGACGAATGCAAAACAAACGATGTTGGCATTTATGCAATGTTGTAAGACTTTTTGGTAATATCCGTGTATACATATATTATTTTCGCTAGTTTTATTTTAGATGCATCTTGCAGCGATGTTAACGTCAATATAAGGGTCATATTTGCTTTAATTGGAATTGATTACTTTGTAAGCTTTTTGAGAAAATCAATCTCATATAGGTAAGCTTTGTTATAAGTTTGATGATGCTATACATTTTTATCATTAAATGTTCCTAATGTTACAGGTTGTGAAAGAGTTTGTATAAAATATGTAATCAATCTCTTTTGTTAAAATGCTTCGTCAATATGGCTCATATTTTTGACTCGTATATTTTCAAATAGAATTGAAAATTAAATAAAGATATCAAATTTTATATAAAGATAATATTGATGTAAATGTCGTATTTTTTAAGAAGGAAACAATTTGAAATGTATGGGATATTTGAATTGTTCTATTCATGAAAGTAATAAATTTGATAAATTTAATAGAAATTATAGAAAATATAAATTAATTTCATTTAATTTATAAAAAAGCTGTTATAAATATCATAAATTCTAAAAATACTTTACTTTATATATGGGTTGAACTCAACTTGTGCGGAAAGTTTTTTGGGAATAAAATTAATTTAATTAATCATTATTAAATTCATTATCAAATTAATAATGATAATATTAATTTAATTAATATTATCATTTTGATGATTGGAGTAAAATCAATTAAAATTTTAATTGAAGTAAGCAATTACGTAATTAAAATCCATTTTTATTTTTTTTGCGTTATAAAATTTTAAATTAAATTTATATTTCTTTTCAGTAATATATTTTTAAATGTATAATTTTGTAAAATAAAATGTGTCCGAGTGCATAATTTGTGTTTTATTTTAAGATTTGTGGAAAAATGTGACAAGTGAAAAAAATATCTCAGTTGAAAAACCCAAAAAAGTAATATGTGAACAGTAGAATTTAAACATATAGTGTTTTTAAAAAACTACCCAAAAAAAGTGTTATATGTGAATAGTATAAAGTATTGCTATGAACAATTGCATATATTTATAAAAAATAAACTTAATATTTTTACTTATACTTTTTAAAGTTTTAATATTGTTAATAAATAAATTTTTAACACTTTTAAAGAAAACAAGCTAACAACTTATATTTCCAGATAAAAAAAGAAAATTTAATTGTTTTATGGAATTTATGTTTTAAACACAAATTGTATGTTTAAGCATAGATATTTGCAAATTCCAAAAAATTTCTTTTCATAACAATATCTTAATTAACATGAGTGAATAAAATGGAAAATAGAATTTAAAATTGAAATATTTAGCATTTTCCTGCAATAGTTTGCACTTTGGATTTATTTTCGTAAAAAAAATCAAAAATAATATTTTTCTTTTTTATTCTACTTTTATTTGTTTGCGAGAATTCATTTATAATATTATTGTTCAATGTTGGAGATGTTCGCAATGGCACCACAGGTGGTATGAGTAATAAAAAATTCATTTACTTTAACAATACGTATGTTGCTCATACGCACTGGTGAATAATTTTGTATTTATTCAGTTTTTATATTCATATTCATTTTCATTGTTTTTCCTTTACTTTTTTATGTTTATTTGCTTTATTTTTATTAAAAAATGGTTAGTATTATTTGCAAATAATATTATGAGTGATTTTAATTATTTCCTTAAGGAAAAACTACAAGAATAAATGAAAGTGTCTAAAGTGTTCAAATCTGCAAAGTATAACTTTTAACTTTTGCAGGGAATTTCTAGGCATAAAGTATTTTTAGAATTTATGATATTTATAACAGCTTTTTTAAATAAAGAACAAGAACAGCAATACTATGATATTGTTCTAAATAAAATAAAATAATAATCAAATAAAATAATAATTTTTTATATGTATTTTTAATTAAAACGAAAATGAATAGTCTTTATAAACTCCTTTAATACAAATTTGTTATAATTATTTATCTAGGATTGAGATATAAACTTTGTATCACAATGCTAAACTTGAGATATTTAATATCGTTTGTTTTAATGTTCATAATAATTACGAACATTTAATAATTTTAGTAAATATGTAACAATTTTCTATTAAAATATAAATAAATTCAGCAGTTAAATTTTAAAATATTATACACATTATTCAAAGTTATTTAAACTAAAAATAGTGGATTATAAAACTACTATTTATATCGTCAACTAAAATACATGAAGCTCTAGGTAACAAAAAAAAAAAAATCCCTAAATTATAGTGTTAATTTTTAACTCAATATCTAAAATATTTGATAGATTACTACATATACAATTTTAATTTTCATTAGATATTTTTCATCAACTGTAAAAGTTTTTGAATCTTAGTTAGGGCATTTTGGCTTTTAGATAGCCACATGTATCAAATACCATAACGTATGCGAAATATAATTGCAACAAAATTCTAAATACTATAATTTTTCTAAAAATTAACAAAACTTTTATGTAATATTTTCAAAAGATAACTTATTGTGTTAATTTTATATGCTAAAAATTTGGAGCCGTATTGTGCGCTTTTATAGCACTTTTGAAGAAGTTTTTAATCATTAGTTTAAAAACTCAATATTGAAACTTTACGGAACTCTTATTTGGTTATTATATTCTAGATTACCTTGGAAATTTGTTAACAAAATTTTACAACCTCTCACCTGTTTAAATTAGTGTTAATCGTTTTTAATTAAGAAATATTTAGAGATTTTAAAATAACAAAATCTGATCAAATTTAGAGATTTTTCCAAACCCTCAAAATCATTATGTCATTATATCCGAATATTAAAGTATTTTTGAAGATGTATCTTTATTGTATAATATACCTCGATGTTTCTTTTTATGAACTCAATCAGCTTTGCTTTACACATCTTAATAATTTAACCAAAAAAATGCAGTAAAATCAAAATTTTTAAAGACTTCCCAAAAAACTTTCCGCACAAGTTTAGTTCAACCCATATAATTTTTTTTTTTTTTACTGAAAAACTTTCTATTATTTTAAATAGGTTTATATATATTGAGACTCTCTTTAATATCTAAATTGAAATATAAATCATTTTGTATGGAGTAAATAAAATGACCTGCAAAATTAATTTTTTTCAAAATTGTTCTGTTTTTTTAAACATTTTGAAGAAACTAGAAGTCCAATTTTCATAAAAATTTGCCCAATAAAATGAGAAGATATGTGGTTATCCACAATTGATGATAAAAACTCTTTATCATAAGAAAGTTATTTTTAATTAGCTCCAACATTTTTGCTGCAATTTTATTCTGCATACGTAATCTGAATGCTGTCAATTACAGAGGAATTCTCTGCAGAGATTTATGTTTAGTTTATCTAATTTTTTATAGCCTCCTAAAGTTAATATGCTCCAAGAGGTTTTCGTTTCCTAAAACTATAAACTATTTTAGTTTTATATCGCAATAAACTGTTAACCCTTTGAATAACTTAAGTTTATCGCCATAAAGCTATCATAAACATTTTACCACAAAAACAAGAAAATATTACAACGCACTTTTCTTCTTTTCCAAGTTCCAAACCCTTCAAAATCTTAAGACCTTTAATAAATAATATACATTTGAAATCTTTGCTAAGTCAATAAAACATGTTGTTTATGGTGCAAACATTCGTAAGAAACCTTAAAGCAGCAATTTGACACAAAATATGACAAATATGATATAAATCTAAAAAATTCTCTAGTTTACGCTAACAATTTGAAGCACATTCCTCCATTAACACAAAAAAAAAAAAAAAAAAAATGTGCTTCCACAGACATATTATGTCTATGAACCACATGTGGCAAATAAAATGTCACGTTAAAATATTCCAGCCACAAAAGAGAAAGAACTAAACATTAAACAATGTATTTTATTTAAGTACACACTTAATAAATTTTTACACTTATACTAACAGCAGAAAATCTTTTGCAACAATGTTGAGAGGGAATAATTTTTAAGGTATTCTATTGCTTGCCTTTTTTTTTTTTTTGTTTTTTATAATGTTACAAAGATTTGTGTTTATTTCTATAAAAATAACAGTAAAATGACATTAACAAATACTTGTGCAGGTTATCGTTATAGTTATATTTCCAGTTAAAATTTTGCGCCACCAAACAAATAGACTTTTTCAACTTGAATAAAGTATAAAAGTGGAATAACTTAAACACACCTAAACTAAGCACCTCGAGCATGTAATAAAAAAAACACCAAAAATGAACTTATGATTTAATTGTAAACACTGATTTTACTTGCAAACCTCCTGCTAAAATATGCTTACATGCATACGTTATCTCATCTAGTTTAAGAGATACTTGAGTCGAAACTATTTTTTTCTCATTTTTAGCCTCTTTTGTTATATTTTCATCTTAACTTAAACACATATAAAGTAAAATCGCAAGCTCTATCCAAACTTTTTCAGTTCAGAAGGAATTGTTAAAGTTTTTATTTGTCAAATTTTCAAAAGCCAGAACTGAGATCTATAAAAAAAATATATTAGTTATAGGGTAGAAGGGGGAATACTTCACAACTTTTTTGCTTAAAGTGCTCATTTCTGATAACCAGGGAAACCGCAAAAATGCTCTAAAAAAGGGTTTTATGCAGAAAAATATGTTGTAAAAAACGCGAAAATATGCACCTAAGAAACAAGAAAAAATTTGTAATTTTTTTTTTAACAAAAATTATGTTCTTCATTAAAACAAAGTGTTTTATTAATATTAAGGAAAAACTGAAATTTCTCAACTGTGTAAAAATTTGATTCCCCATTTTTTTTATTATAACGCATAAATACGTTAATGATCTTACAAATTGTGTGTATGCTATCATAAAAAAAATAAATATTATTTTTACAATATTAACTGATACATTTTGGACAAATTTAAGAGCTAATACGCTTGTCTATATACATATATATATATATATATATATATATATATATATATATATATATATATATATATATATATATATATATACAAAATCATAGGTGGTTGGAGTATTATGCGTTTGTGGTGATGTTTGTAACGCACAGAAAAAAGTCATCCAACACCCATCATAAAGTATACCAATCGACTCAGAATCACCTTTTGAGTCGAACTTACGATGTCTGTCCGTCCCTAGGCGCGTAGGACTTTCATGGCAAAAGGGCGAAGCCTATTGAAAGTGGTTAAGATTGGTCCATTATTTCACCTAGCCCCCATACAAATATTCTCCCAGAATAGGGGTTTAACGGTCATAAATTATGTATATATATCAATGAAATTCGGTGTAAGGAAGTTTTGTACAAGTATCAATTTTTGTGCCAAATTTTATGAAGATCGGTCCATAATTGACCATAGCTCCCATATAAAACCATCTTCCAAAAATCGCTTTAGCGTGCATAAATCACATACACATATTAGTATCAAGTTTATATTTGACACAAATAAATTTTATATAAGTATAAATCACTGTGAAAAATTTTATGAGGATCTCTCTATAATTTACAATAAAGTGCATAAATTCATATAAATGTTAGTATTAACGTAATATTCTGTATTCGTACATTTTATTTTACACTTAGTAAAAGTATCGGTTCACAATTGTCCACATGTCTAATATAAGATCCCTCCACGAATTTTGATAAACATACACAATGGTGTGGGGTATCATATGGTCGGGCTTGATCGATTATATATTTCTTAATTGTTTTATTTTATTTCAATGGTGTTTTTTTTAATTGTACTTTTAAATTAATTTTATTTAAAATAAATAAATGAATTTTATTTAAAATAAAAAAAACTCAATTAATAATGCAGATTCAAAATCAATGCATTACGAAAACTATTAAATAATAATTTGTTTAAATTCTATAAATACTAGATAGACTATATAGACTAATATGTACAATAAAGAGCCTCATGAAAAAAAGTTGCAAATGTACCCCTCTAGAAGTGAAGATTGGTCTGTTCTTATATGATTCCCAGAATATTACATCTGAATGTTTAAATTTACGTGAGCTGAACCATTTTCAAAAAATCTCTAAAAATATGTATTTTTTCAATATCATTATCAAAATTTTCGTTAAAAGAAAATTAGCTTGAAATTGTACAAAAAAAAAAAAAAGAAAGAAAACAGAAAAATATTGCTAATTTTCAAATAAGTCATTATTTGGTTGGTTGGTTGGTTACCGTGGTAGCCCGTAATCTTACAGGCAATCAATTAGACTCGTTAGAATCCGTTTTGATGGAACCACACTACTCGCCAGGTGAATTAGTTGCATTGAGTCTGTAATGAGATAGAAATGTAGGGAAGAAACAATGAGAACATAAATTAATTAGATCCAGCCTGTAGCATTGAGATATTTAATGATGTCACTGAGTCTAGTGTCCGATATCTCAGAGAGGTTGTCTAATTGGTGCCCTCCCAGAAATTTATGTCTGTTTGCGTTCAAGACTGGGCATTCACATAGAAGATGAAAAACCGTCTCCTCCTTCTCGCTGTTGCCACAACTACGACAATATTCATTGTAAGGGAGACCAAGTCTACTTGCATGTTTACCGATCGTCCAGTGACCTGTAAACACTGCTATTAGTCTCGAGATGTCCTTGCGTTTGTAGCCAATGAGTTGCAATGAGCGTTTCTCGTTGTAGGTAGGCCACGTTTCTTTCGCGACTCTACATTTGTCCAGATTTCGCCATCTATTTTCCGCCTTTCCTAGAAAGTGTTTTCGGATTCTGTTTTTGACTGTTCCTAACGGGATTGCGACAGAAACCGCTAAGGAAGCACTCATAGCAGAGCCTGCCCGGGCTAATTCGTCTGCCTGTTCATTACCATAGTAGTCCCTATGCGCAGGAACCCAGATTATAGTAATGTCATACAGTCGACTTAGTCCACGCAGTTCCTCTTTACACTGTCTGACTAGAATAGAGGTAGTTTTCGGTGATTTGAGCGATAGTATTGCCGCTTGACTGTCGACAAATAAACCAATATTTCCTTGAATATTTCTATCGCAAATTAGTTTACACGCTTCCCTGACCGCTAGTATCTCCGCTTGGAATACGCTTGCCTCGTCAGGGAGTCTACATGAGTGTCTAATTCCAAGATCATCAGAGAAGACACCAGAGCCGACACCGCAGTTCATCTTTGAGCCGTCAGTGTATATCCTAGTTCTAAATTGTTCAAGAAGATTGCCCCTTCTCCATTCACTCCTGGTGGGGAATAGGACTTTAATAGTACTTCCGAAGTCCAAGTGGGGAATCATATAGTCGGTAACTTTATTGTATTGCGGGGGTAGTAAATTTAATATCCTCGCGTGCCCATACGTTCTTGATCTCCAGCTTTTCGTTGCAGATAATCTTATCGCACTATTAACTGATGATTCCATTATGTATAGGTCTATAGGTGTTAGGTGCAATATAGTGTTCAGAGCTTCTGATGGACTAGTACGTAATGCACCTGCAATGCCAATGGAAGCGGATCTTTGTATCCTGTAAAGCTGATCCACCACATACCTCCTACTAGTAGCGGTCCACCATACAAGAGATCCATATACAAGAATGGGCCGTACTATTGCAGTGTATAGCCATTTTGTCAATTTTGGACTCAGGCCCCATTTCACACTGAACATCTTTCTACAGGTGTAGTATGCTACCGTAGCCTTACTAACCCTATGTCGAATGTTCAGTTTCCATGAAAGCTTAGAGTCCAAAATAATGCCCAAGTATTTTGCATTGTCCGACAAGGTGAGTTCACAGTTTCCTAACCGTGGTAGTCTGAAGCTCGGAATCTTGGTCTTTGTGGTGAAAAGTACCAGCTCTGTTTTGCCCGGATTCACTCCTAGTCCACATTCTTTGGCCCAGTCACTGAGTGTAGCCAGAGCAGTTGACGTGATATCACTTATCACGTTCAGAAACAGTCCTGATACTAGTATCACCACATCGTCCGCGTAAGCCACGACTTTCACTCCCTTGTCTTCCAATTTACACAGGATGGTATTAATGACAATAAGCCACAACAGCGGAGAAATCACGCCTCCTTGTGGAGTTCCACGCATAACTTGTTTGGTCCTAACACTGTTACCTAAATTCGCAATGACGATTCTTGTCTCTAGCATTGACACCAGCCAGTTGGTGATATAATCATCAACTCCTAGTTCGTACAGAGCTCTCTGTATCGCCAAAGTCGTGACATTGTTGAAGGCGCCTTCTATATCCAGAAAGGTAGCCATAGCGTATTGTTTGAATTCAATGGATCGCTCAATGACCCCTACGACCTCATGAAGAGCCGTCTCCGTGGAGCGACCCTTAATGTAGGCATGTTGACCTCTTGAGAGTCGAGTTGTACCCTCTAGACGCTGCCTTATATGTAAATCAATGAGTCTCTCCAGAGTTTTCAGCTGAAAAGATGAGAGACTAATGGGACGGAAGTCCTTTGCATTTTCATGACTTCTTTTTCCGATTTTTGGAATGAACACTACCTTTACTCTCCTCCAGTTCCTGGGAACATAGTTGAGGGTTAGGCAGAGTTTAAAGATCCTATGTAGCCAGGGTATGATGTATACCTTTGCACTTTGCAGCATCTTTGGTATAATTCCATCAGGCCCTGCAGATTTGTACGGAGAGAAGCTATCAATCGCCCATGAAATTTTCTCAACGGATATTATGTCAACCTCGATTTCCTGCGAGGATCTAGTATGCCCCATCTCCTGGTCTGTAATATCAGTGCAGCCAGGAAAATGAGTACTAAGTAAAATGTCCAAAGATTCCGCCGACGATTCTGACCATGATCCATCCATCCTTTTAATATAGGATGGATTATTATGACCATTTGCCAAAACCCTACTGAGTCTAGCAGATTCCTTGGTATTGTCAATAGATTCGCAGAAGCCTTTCCATGAGTTTCCTTTTGCGATCTTTATTGCCTTCTTATATTCCCTACGCTTATCGTGGTATAACTGCCACGATTTTGTCCTGTAGCCAATATTGAAAGCATTGCGTGCCTCCTTGCGTAGCTTCGAGAGTTCCCTATTCCACCAGGGAGGGAAGCTCTTTCTAGCCTTCGTCATTGGACATGATATATTAAAAGCCTTAACAATTTCCCTGCCTAATGTATTCTCAATTTGATCAAGACCCTCAGTCGTTGCTTCGACTGGAGGTATTTTTCTCAGTTTGTGCATGAGAATCCCATTGAACTTAGTCCAGTTCGTTCGTCTTGGGTTTCTGAAAGTTGACGCTGTTTCTTTGCAGACGAGCCCAATGTCGAAAAGTATCCAGCAATGATCCGAAAAGGGTGTGAAGATAGCTACGAAAGTTAGCTACGTTTTTTAATTTTATGTTACCTAACAGTTCTCTCACTCAAAGACTGTTATGTTAGCAGAATTTTATTATTTTCAATTTTAATAACATTTTTAAAAATGTTAATGACTTTTATTTAACAAAATACATTTAGCTGCACTTTTGTCTACATTTTTGAAAATGTTGATAGCATTTTTGTAATATTTTTTTAATTAAAATTATTATAATTTAAATGTTTGAATAAAAAAAAATTATAATTAAAACTATGATTTTTAATCTACCTTATGTTTCAGAAATATGTGTTTAAAATAAATACTTTTAAAAATTTTTATTTCTCAAAAAATCTTTATATGATGACCCAATTGGTGATCAAAAAATGATCATAGGTTTTGAGTAATAGAATTTTGAAAATTTTGAAAAAATTCATTTTCTCATATAAGGGCCCTATTGATGATCAAAACATGGGTCAAAATTAAAAAGGTGCTCTATTTAGACCTAGTAGGCTCGAAAGCTATTATCTTAAGGATTTCAGAGCAGAAAAGATAATATTAAGATTGATCATAGGTTTTGAGTAATAGAATTTTGAAAATTTTGAAAAAATTCATTTTCTCATATAAGGGCCCTATTGATGATCAAAAAATGGGTCAAAATTAAAAAGGTGCTCTATTTAGACCTAGTAGCCTCGAAAGCTATTATCTTAAGGATTTCAGAGCAGAAAAGATAATATTAAGATTGATCATAGGTTTTGAGTAATAGAATTTTGAAAATTTTGAAAAAATTCATTTTCTCATATAAGGGCCCTATTGATGATCAAAAAATGGGTCAAAATTAAAAAGGTGCTCTATTTAGACCTAGTAGGCTCGAAAACAATTATCTTAAGGATTTCAGAGCAGAAAAGATAATATTAAGATTGATCATAGGTTTTGAGTAATAGAATTTTGAAAATTTTGAAAAAATTCATTTTCTCATATAAGGGCCCTATTGATGATCAAAACATGGGTCAAAATAAAAAAGGTGCTCTATTTAGACCTAGTAGGCTCGAAAGCTATTATCTTAAGGATTTCAGAGCAGAAAAGATAATATTAAGATTGATCATAGGTTTTGAGTAATAGAATTTTGAAAATTTTGAAAAAATTCATTTTCTCATATAAGGGCCCTATTGATGATCAAAAAATGGGTCAAAATTAAAAAGGTGCTCTATTTAGACCTAGTAGGCTCGAAAGCTATTATCTTAAGGATTTCAGAGCAGAAAAGATAATATTAAGATTGATCATAGGTTTTGAGTAATAGAATTTTGAAAATTTTGAAAAAATTCATTTTCTCATATAAGAGCCCTATTGATGATCAAAAAATGGGTCAAAATTAAAAAGGTGCTCTATTTAGACCTAGTAGGCTCGAAAGCTATTATCTTAAGGATTTCAGAGCAGAAAAGATAATATTAAGATTGATCATAGGTTTTGAGTAATAGAATTTTGAAAATTTTGAAAAAATTCATTTTCTCATATAAGGGCCCTATTGATGATCAAAACATGGGTCAAAATTAAAAAGGTGCTCTATTTAGACCTAGTAGGCTCGAAAGCTATTATCTTAAGGATTTCAGAGCAGAAAAGATAATATTAAGATTGATCATAGGTTTTGAGTAATAGAATTTTGAAAATTTTGAAAAAATTCATTTTCTCATATAAGGGCCCTATTGATGATCAAAACATGGGTCAAAATTAAAAAGGTGCTCTATTTAGACCTAGTAGGCTCGAAAGCTATTATCTTAAGGATTTCAGAGCAGAAAAGATAATATTAAGATTGATCATAGGTTTTGAGTAATAGAATTTTGAAAATTTTGAAAAAATTCATTTTCTCATATAAGGGCCCTATTGATGATCAAAAAATGGGTCAAAATTAAAAAGGTGCTCTATTTAGACCTAGTAGGCTCGAAAGCTATTATCTTAAGGATTTCAGAGCAGAAAAGATAATATTAAGATTGATCATAGGTTTTGAGTAATAGAATTTTGAAAATTTTGAAAAAATTCATTTTCTCATATAAGGGCCCTATTGATGATCAAAACATGGGTCAAAATAAAAAAGGTGCTCTATTTAGACCTAGTAGGCTCGAAAGCTATTATCTTAAGGATTTCAGAGCAGAAAAGATAATATTAAGATTGATCATAGGTTTTGAGTAATAGAATTTTGAAAATTTTGAAAAAATTAATTTCCTCATATAAGGGCCCTATTGATGATCAAAACATGGGTCAAAATAAAAAAGGTGCTCTATTTAGACCTAGTAGGCTCGAAAGCTATTATCTTAAGGATTTCAGAGCAGAAAAGATAATATTAAGATTGATCATAGGTTTTGAGTAATAGAATTTTGAAAATTTTGAAAAAATTCATTTTCTCATATAAGGGCCCTATTGATGATCAAAAAATGGGTCAAAATTAAAAAGGTGCTCTATTTAGACCTAGTAGGCTCGAAAGCTATTATCTTAAGGATTTCAGAGCAGAAAAGATAATATTAAGATTGATCATAGGTTTTGAGTAATAGAATTTTGAAAATTTTGAAAAAATTCATTTTCTCATATAAGGGCCCTATTGATGATCAAAACATGGGTCAAAATTAAAAAGGTGCTCTATTTAGACCTAGTAGGCTCGAAAGCTATTATCTTAAGGATTTCAGAGCAGAAAAGATAATATTAAGATTGATCATAGGTTTTGAGTAATAGAATTTTGAAAATTTTGAAAAAATTCATTTTCTCATATAAGGGCCCTATTGATGATCAAAACATGGGTCAAAATAAAAAAGGTGCTCTATTTAGACCTAGTAGGCTCGAAAGCTTTTATCTTATGGATTTCAGAGCAGAAAAGATAATATTAAGATTGATCATAGGTTTTGAGTAAAAGAATTTTGAAAATTTTGAAAAAATTCATTTTCTCATATAAGGGCCCTATTGATGATCAAAAAATGGGTCAAAATTAAAAAGGTGCTCTATTTAGACCTAGTAGGCTCGAAAACAATTATCTTAAGGATTTCAGAGCAGAAAAGATAATATTAAGATTGATCATAGGTTTTGAGTAATAGAATTTTGAAAATTTTGAAAAAATTCATTTTCTCATATAAGGGCCCTATTGATGATCAAAACATGGGTCAAAATAAAAAAGGTGCTCTATTTAGACCTAGTAGGCTCGAAAGCTATTATCTTAAGGATTTCAGAGCAGAAAAGATAATATTAAGATTGATCATAGGTTTTGAGTAATAGAATTTTGAAAATTTTGAAAAAATTAATTTCCTCATATAAGGGCCCTATTGATGATTTATTGTTGGCAAATGTATAGGAGATTGACAAAGTAATCTAAATGGTACTTTAAAAATAGTTCATAACAAGAAAATTTTCATTTAACCAAAAAATAATTAAAATGGAAAAAAGTCATCACCTCCACATTGGAAATTAAAATTACCAATTTTGGTTAAAAATAAACTCCAACACTGATGATACATGTGTCAAGAATTGGCACATGCAAAAAAAATTGAGTGCTTTTTTTTGTACATGTTGTGTGGTGAACTCTATCGTATTGCCCGTTATTTATATATGCACGCACGATCGTTTACTCACTTACGTTTGAAGTACACTTAGGTCTCGATTTGAGTCCTCTCAATTTGCGTCGTTATGATTTTGTTTATATACAACATATTTTTTCTCTCTGGAAGTTAAAGTAACTTAAGTAACCGCATGTGATAAATTTATTAGTTTTATGGAGTTTATTATAACCGGTGTATGTCGTGAAGCACATTTTAATACAAAATGGATTAAATTCTTTGTTTTTTGCTAGAAAAGGAACAAATCAAGATTACCGGCACTGTTGATTTTTTAACAAATTTTCTTTTCGGCAAAAGCACTATTTTTGGGTAAAAAAAGTTACATAAAAATTTTTCTCCGTTCTCTGTTAGTTTTCGAGTTATAGGTACTTTAAGTTATGGTGTAAGAATGCAATTCTCTCCTTCCTCCTTTAATGAAAATAAACAATATGGGTATCATTGGAAAGGTCTTGAGAAGGCCTTTTGATTGATATATAAAATGTGTCAAATCATTAACCCATGGCACAATATGATATTTTATTACTTTTTATTTTGACTTTTTTTACAAAAGTACCGTTATCTCAAAAATATATCGATATAACAGTACTCTCCTGTACATCAAATCATTTAGAGAACATTTCAAGCTTTCATAAGATCCCCATAGTACACTCCAAGCCCATTAAATAACAAAAATGTAACACTTTAAAAATTAATATTCAGAGAAATGAATCGATTTTTACTCATAATATATTTGTTAATACCATAATTTATGACTACATATGTAATATGGATATCATTAGAAAGGTCTTGAAGAAACCTATAGTCATATATATAATACGTATATAATTGGAAAGGTCTTTAAATCTCAAAAATAAAAAAATAGATAAAAAAATATATAAAAATACTTAGTAAATATTATTTAATTTGCATTTTTATTTGAATTTTTGATAAACAAGATTATAAAAAATCTTTGGAACAAATCAAGGTTACCAGCACAGTTGGAATTAAAATGTATTTTTTTAATGTTAATAAAGGTTTTTCTGTGTAGCCGGCCTTCGGCCGGGCTAAAGGGCTTTCTCATCTATGTATGTCGAACACAGGCTTCGCTGAATAAACTTTTTTTTGGAAATCAAAAAATTTTTGTAAGTACCGGTATTCTTTTTAAATAATTTTTAATTTTTATTTAATTTTTAACAAAGTTGTAAAAATGATAAGACTTATTATATACTTTTAAATTATGATATTAACAAATATATTACTAGTAAAAATCGATTAATTTTTCTAAATATTAATTTTTAAAGTGCTATACTTTTGTTATTTAATGGGCTAGGAGTGTGACATGGGGATCATATGAAAGCTTGAAATATTCTCTAAACAATTTGATGTATAGGAGAGTACCGTTATATCGATATATTTTTGAGATAACGGTACTTTTGTAAAAAAAGTCAGTACATAAAATAATAAAATATCATTTTGGCTCGCAATGGGTTAATGTTGTATAACGTTTTATATATCAATCAAGACCTTTCTCAAGACCTTTCCAATGATACCCATATTGTTCATATTCATTACAGGAGGAAGGAGAAAATTGTATTTTTATATTATAACTTCAAGTACCCATAACTCGTAAACTAAGAGCGAGCGGGCAAAATTTTTTACATTGCTTTAATCACAAATAAAAATGCTACTGAATCATTATCAAAATTATTTAAAAATCAAGTGTGCAGGTAATCTTGATTTACGCCGATTAACTTCTTTGCAGGTAAAATATGTATATCCTGGAATCTTCTTAAAAGAAGGTATAAATACTTAAAAAAAGGTGATTTGGATTCCGCCGATATATTTTGCATCGCAATTTCCAATCTCCTTACTTCGCAGACCGGGGCCTCAGTGTCGTTGAGTACGTTAAATACGCATGCGCATATACATACATATACTATATATATATATGTATGTAAGTATATGTCATTTTTATTTGTCCAGCATCTTACTCAGTTGTTCCTAATTCTCTTTGCATAATAGAGTGTTGCCATTATGTTAAAATACTTGTTAGTATTAGTGTTACCCGTTGGCACAATTTTATTTTCTATTGCTATTCTTCTTTTATATCAATTTAAAATAATCAGGAATATTTATAGATAATTACACAGAAAAAAGTTTGTGCATAAATATAAGAATTTAATTTCATTGATTTTAGTTCATAATATTTAAGAATAATGTCTTAAATATTAACACTTTTTTACATTTTTTGAAATGAATCAAAAGTCAAGAAGACTTAAACAAATTGTTTAAATTTTCATTTATATTTTCAATTTGTAAATGTATGTTTGAAATTTTCTTTACAGAATTTTTGGTTTTTATTGATTTTTAGGCACTTGTTGAGGACAGAAGAAAACAGATGCAGATGCGCATTTTATTACAATGATGCATGTGCAAATTTCTGATCCTTAATTTTTAACAGCTTTTTATTGGAAAATTGCAATTTAAAGGTTTTATATTTTCGTGCATAAGTATTTTTATTTAGAATTTTAATCAAATCTAATAAAACTAAATTAAAATGTTAGCAGAATTTTTGCAAAATTCGCAAAATTTTCATTAAGTACAAATCTATGAACAAAATTTTATTTTTTATGAAAAAGTTTGGGAAAAAAAGTTATGTTCGATTCATAATATTCATGAAAAAATTTTTCAAATATATGATATTTTTTCTCTGTGTAATATTAACATTTATTTAACAAACACATATACAATGTTTTTAAGAAAACTTTAATATAATTATCTATCGCCCATATAAAGGGTTAATGAAATAGGTGTAAGAGAATTGAAGTCTTCGATCATCTCCATTGCTACCACTTTTCATTTTCATTACAGGCGTAACCCTGTAGTTTTAATGAGAATAAGTAGCAATCATTAGGAAAACGCAAATTAACATGTACATTGTCTTTAAGAAGAAAGCACGTTATCAAATGTAAACATTCGGCAAAAGACTGCAGGAAATATTGTTGTGCAACCACTACACATGTAATTTATTTCTTTTTATAGTGAATAGTATTAATTTCAGCATTTTTATGTCTAAATAATAGAGAAGAGCACCTTTTTAATTTTGGACCATTTTTTGTTCATCAATAGGGCCCTTATATGAGAAAATGAATTTTTTCAAAATTTTCAAAATTCTATTACTCAAAACCTATGATCAATCTTAATATTATCTTTTCTGCTCTGAAATCCTTAAGATAATAGCTTTCGAGGCTACTAGGTCTAAATAGAGCACCTTTTTAATTTTGACCCATTTTTTGATCATCAATAGGGCCCTTATATGAGAAAATGAATTTTTTCAAAATTTTCAAAATTCTATTACTCAAAACCTATGATCAATCTTAATATTATCTTTTCTGCTCTGAAATCCTTAAGATAATAGCTTTCGAGCCTACTAGGTCTAAATAGAGCACCTTTTTTATTTTGACCCATGTTTTGATCATCAATAGGGCCCTTATATGAGAAAATGAATTTTTTCAAAATTTTCAAAATTCTATTACTCAAAACCTATGATCAATCTTAATATTATCTTTTCTGCTCTGAAATCCTTAAGATAATAGCTTTCGAGCCTACTAGGTCTAAATAGAGCACCTTTTTAATTTTGACCCATTTTTTGATCATCAATAGGGCCCTTATATGAGAAAATGAATTTTTTCAAAATTTTCAAAATTCTTTTACTCAAAACCTATGATCAATCTTAATATTATCTTTTCTGCTCTGAAATCCTTAAGATAATAGCTTTCGAGGCTACTAGTTCTAAATAGAGCACCTTTTTAATTTTGACCCATTTTTTGATCATCAATAGGGCCCTTATATGAGAAAATGAATTTTTTCAAAATTTTCAAAATTCTTTTACTCAAAACCTATGATCAATCTTAATATTATCTTTTCTGCTCTGAAATCCATAAGATAAAAGCTTTCGAGCCTACTAGGTCTAAATAGAGCACCTTTTTTATTTTGACCCATGTTTTGATCATCAATAGGGCCCTTATATGAGAAAATGAATTTTTTCAAAATTTTCAAAATTCTATTACTCAAAACCTATGATCAATCTTAATATTATCTTTTCTGCTCTGAAATCCTTAAGATAATAGCTTTCGAGCCTACTAGGTCTAAATAGAGCACCTTTTTAATTTTGACCCATGTTTTGATCATCAATAGGGCCCTTATATGAGAAAATGAATTTTTTCAAAATTTTCAAAATTCTATTACTCAAAACCTATGATCAATCTTAATATTATCTTTTCTGCTCTGAAATCCTTAAGATAATAGCTTTCGAGCCTACTAGGTCTAAATAGAGCACCTTTTTAATTTTGACCCATTTTTTGATCATCAATAGGGCCCTTATATGAGAAAATGAATTTTTTCAAAATTTTCAAAATTCTATTACTCAAAACCTATGATCAATCTTAATATTATCTTTTCTGCTCTGAAATCCTTAAGATAATAGCTTTCGAGCCTACTAGGTCTAAATAGAGCACCTTTTTAATTTTGACCCATTTTTTGATCATCAATAGGGCCCTTATATGAGAAAATGAATTTTTTCAAAATTTTCAAAATTCTATTACTCAAAACCTATGATCAATCTTAATATTATCTTTTCTGCTCTGAAATCCTTAAGATAATAGCTTTCGAGCCTACTAGGTCTAAATAGAGCACCTTTTTTATTTTGACCCATGTTTTGATCATCAATAGGGCCCTTATATGAGGAAATTAATTTTTTCAAAATTTTCAAAATTCTATTACTCAAAACCTATGATCAATCTTAATATTATCTTTTCTGCTCTGAAATCCTTAAGATAATAGCTTTCGAGCCTACTAGGTCTAAATAGAGCACCTTTTTTATTTTGACCCATGTTTTGATCATCAATAGGGCCCTTATATGAGAAAATGAATTTTTTCAAAATTTTCAAAATTCTATTACTCAAAACCTATGATCAATCTTAATATTATCTTTTCTGCTCTGAAATCCTTAAGATAATAGCTTTCGAGCCTACTAGGTCTAAATAGAGCACCTTTTTAATTTTGACCCATTTTTTGATCATCAATAGGGCCCTTATATGAGAAAATGAATTTTTTCAAAATTTTCAAAATTCTATTACTCAAAACCTATGATCAATCTTAATATTATCTTTTCTGCTCTGAAATCCTTAAAATAATAGCTTTCGAGCCTACTAGGTCTAAATAGAGCATCTTTTTAATTTTGACCCATTTTTTGATCATCAATAGGGCCCTTATATGAGGAAATTAATTTTTTCAAAATTTTCAAAATTCTATTACTCAAAACCTATGATCAATCTTAATATTATCTTTTCTGCTCTGAAATCCTTAAGATAATAGCTTTCGAGCCTACTAGGTCTAAATAGAGCACCTTTTTTATTTTGACCCATGTTTTGATCATCAATAGGGCCCTTATATGAGGAAATTAATTTTTTCAAAATTTTCAAAATTCTATTACTCAAAACCTATGATCAATCTTAATATTATCTTTTCTGCTCTGAAATCCTTAAGATAATAGCTTTCGAGCCTACTAGGTCTAAATAGAGCACCTTTTTTATTTTGACCCATGTTTTGATCATCAATAGGGCCCTTATATGAGGAAATTAATTTTTTCAAAATTTTCAAAATTCTATTACTCAAAACCTATGATCAATCTTAATATTATCTTTTCTGCTCTGAAATCCTTAAGATAATAGCTTTCGAGCCTACTAGGTCTAAATAGAGCACCTTTTTAATTTTGACCCATTTTTTGATCATCAATAGGGCCCTTATATGAGAAAATGAATTTTTTCAAAATTTTCAAAATTCTATTACTCAAAACCTATGATCAATCTTAATATTATCTTTTCTGCTCTGAAATCCTTAAGATAATAGCTTTCGAGCCTACTAGGTCTAAATAGAGCATCTTTTTAATTTTGACCCATTTTTTGATCATCAATAGGGCCCTTATATGAGGAAATTAATTTTTTCAAAATTTTCAAAATTCTATTACTCAAAACCTATGATCAATCTTAATATTATCTTTTCTGCTCTGAAATCCTTAAGATAGTAGCTTTCGAGCCTACTAGGTCTAAATAGAGCACCTTTTTTATTTTGACCCATGTTTTGATCATCAATAGGGCCCTTATATGAGGAAATTAATTTTTTCAAAATTTTCAAAATTCTATTACTCAAAACCTATGATCAATCTTAATATTATCTTTTCTGCTCTGAAATCCTTAAGATAATAGCTTTCGAGCCTACTAGGTCTAAATAGAGCACCTTTTTTATTTTGACCCATGTTTTGATCATCAATAGGGCCCTTATATGAGAAAATGAATTTTTTCAAAATTTTCAAAATTCTATTACTCAAAACCTATGATCAATCTTAATATTATCTTTTCTGCTCTGAAATCCTTAAGATAATAGCTTTCGAGCCTACTAGGTCTAAATAGAGCACCTTTTTAATTTTGACCCATTTTTTGATCATCAATAGGGCCCTTATATGAGAAAATGAATTTTTTCAAAATTTTCAAAATTCTATTACTCAAAACCTATGATCAATCTTAATATTATCTTTTCTGCTCTGAAATCCTTAAGATAATAGCTTTCGAGGCTACTAGGTCTAAATAGAGCACCTTTTTAATTTTGACCCATTTTTTGATCATCAATAGGGCCCTTATATGAGAAAATGAATTTTTTCAAAATTTTCAAAATTCTATTACTCAAAACCTATGATCAATCTTAATATTATCTTTTCTGCTCTGAAATCCTTAAGATAATAGCTTTCGAGGCTACTAGTTCTAAATAGAGCACCTTTTTAATTTTGACCCATTTTTTGATCATCAATAGGGCCCTTATATGAGGAAATTAATTTTTTCAAAATTTTCAAAATTCTATTACTCAAAACCTATGATCAATCTTAATATTATCTTTTCTGCTCTGAAATCCTTAAGATAATAGCTTTCGAGCCTACTAGGTCTAAATAGAGCACCTTTTATATTTTGACCCATGTTTTGATCATCAATAGGGCCCTTATATGAGAAAATGAATTTTTTCAAAATTTTCAAAATTCTATTACTCAAAACCTATGATCAATCTTAATATTATCTTTTCTGCTCTGAAATCCTTAAGATAATAGCTTTCGAGCCTACTAGGTCTAAATAGAGCACCTTTTTTATTTTGACCCATTTTTTGATCATCAATAGGGCCCTTATATGAGAAAATGAATTTTTTCAAAATTTTCAAAATTCTATTACTCAAAACCTATGATCAATCTTAATATTATCTTTTCTGCTCTGAAATCCTTAAGATAATAGCTTTCGAGCCTACTAGGTCTAAATAGAGCACCTTTTTTATTTTGACCCATGTTTTGATCATCAATAGGGCCCTTATATGAGAAAATGAATTTTTTCAAAATTTTCAAAATTCTATTACTCAAAACCTATGATCAATCTTAATATTATCTTTTCTGCTCTGAAATCCTTAAGATAATAGCTTTCGAGCCTACTAGGTCTAAATAGAGCACCTTTTTAATTTTGACCCATTTTTTGATCATCAATAGGGCCCTTATATGAGAAAATGAATTTTTTCAAAATTTTCAAAATTCTTTTACTCAAAACCTATGATCAATCTTAATATTATCTTTTCTGCTCTGAAATCCTTAAGATAATAGCTTTCGAGGCTACTAGTTCTAAATAGAGCACCTTTTTAATTTTGACCCATTTTTTGATCATCAATAGGGCCCTTATATGAGAAAATGAATTTTTTCAAAATTTTCAAAATTCTTTTACTCAAAACCTATGATCAATCTTAATATTATCTTTTCTGCTCTGAAATCCTTAAGATAATAGCTTTCGAGCCTACTAGGTCTAAATAGAGCACCTTTTTAATTTTGACCCATTTTTTGATCATCAATAGGGCCCTTATATGAGGAAATTAATTTTTTCAAAATTTTCAAAATTCTATTACTCAAAACCTATGATCAATCTTAATATTATCTTTTCTGCTCTGAAATCCTTAAGATAATAGCTTTCGAGCCTACTAGGTCTAAATAGAGCACCTTTTTAATTTTGACCCATTTTTTGATCATCAATAGGGCCCTTATATGAGGAAATTAATTTTTTCAAAATTTTCAAAATTCTATTACTCAAAACCTATGATCAATCTTAATATTATCTTTTCTGCTCTGAAATCCTTAAGATAATAGCTTTCGAGCCTACTAGGTCTAAATAGAGGAGCACCTTTTTAATTTTGACCCATTTTTTGATCATCAATAGGGCCCTTATATGAGGAAATTAATTTTTTCAAAATTTTCAAAATTCTATTACTCAAAACCTATGATCAATCTTAATATTATCTTTTCTGCTCTGAAATCCTTAAGATAATAGCTTTCGAGCCTACTAGGTCTAAATAGAGCACCTTTTTAATTTTGACCCATTTTTTGATCATCAATAGGGCCCTTATATGAGAAAATGAATTTTTTCAAAATTTTCAAAATTCTATTACTCAAAACCTATGATCATTTTTTGATCATCAATTGGATCATCATATAAAGATTTTTTCAGAAATAAAAATTTTTAAAAGTATTTATTTTAAACACATGTTTCTGAAACATAAGGTAGTTTAAAAATCATAGTTTTTAATTATATATATATTTTTTTTTATTCAAACATTTAAATTATAATAATTTTAATTAAAAAAATATTACAAAAATGCTATTAACATTTTCAAAAATGTAAACAAAAGTGCAGCTAAATCTATTTTGTTAAATAAAAGTCATTAACATTTTTAAAAATGTTATTAAAATTGAAAATAATCAAATTCTGCTAACATAACAGTCTTTGAGTGAGAGAACTGTTAGGTAACATAAAATTAAAAAACGTAGCTAACTTTCGTAGCTATCTTCACACCCTTTGATCCGAAAAGGATTTCTCTTTGGATACTCTCCACCTATCAACTGATAAATTGGATCTGTCCTTCATGAGTGTAATGTCTAGCACCTCTTCCCATCCATTATAGTTCACCGAGCTCGGAAAAACGAAGGTGGGGTCGTTGCCAGAGTTGCATATGGTCAAATTGTTCGTATTAATGAAATCAAATAGACACTCACCTCTGTCGTTGATTTCCGTGCTGCCCCATATTGTATGCCTTGAGTTAGCATCACAGCCAAGGATAATGTCCTCTTGAGCCTTTATAGAGGCCAGAAACGCCCTCACTTCGTCTGGCGGGGCTGGCTTGTCGTGCGCCATATAGCTGGAGGCGATCAGGAAACTTCTGTTTCGCATCAACTCGACCCTTGCGACTGTCAGGTCTGCTGAGCTATACTGTTGGCAAAGAAATATATTTATGTGTTTTCTAGCAATAAGACAAGATCTTGGCTTACCTTTATCTTTTACGTATAGTATCTTATATGTCGTAGTCGGGAACCCTTTGACTTGGGAGTTGGAAACCCAGGGTTCCTGGACTATAGCGATGTCGAGGTCCTTTTCCGCTAAAAGAAGCCTCAGATTGTCTGTAGCACATTTTGAGTGCTGCAGATTAATTTGCACGATTTTCATCGTCGGTTGTAGGGTTTTTTGCAGGTTCACTTAGCTGCATGCCTGTTAGCAGATTGTTGGCTACTTCCAACTCATCTGCTTCGCCGGCAACTGGACCTGTGGGACGGAACACCTTAACCTTGGCGTCCCTAACCCCAAAGTACAATTTTAGCCCCGCCTTCTCTAGCTCAATTGCGCTATCCTCTGAGATGGCGAAGATAATGCACTTGTTATTGTCCCCATGATCTTCTGAACGGATGACTGTCCAGTCACTCATGGGGATACTGGGGTTCTGCAGCTTCAGACACTCCAGTATTTTCTGGTTATCGCAGCTCATCTTCGGTAACCAAACCTTTGCCCGTGGTCTCATAGGGATTTCCCCCGCTGGGATAAGCTTAAGGCTTAAGCCTTCCCATGCGTCGCTAATCTTTGCGATACATTTGCTGAGGAATTCTTTAGAGAACACGTCCAAGCATTTGATTATCCTGTAGCCCCGGTGTATCTCACCAGAGTCAAAACGAGGAACTGTAGAGTCTTTGTTGGTGAGTACGTGTTCCATCACGAGTTCAGCCAATTTAGACTCTATAGCACCCCATTCTGTTACTACAGGAGTTAGGTTGCCGCTTTTTTCGTTGGCCAGCGCCATCAGCAAGTGATCTTTAACCACCTCGTTAAACGGCCTTCTTGCTGACGTTATTGTGGAAGGAGCCGGAGCGGTCGATTTACTTTGGACCTTTCTCCTCTTGGGCGAATTGCTACCCTCAGCTTGGGAGCGGTTTCGCTTCGCTCTTTCCTGCACTGCTTGGGATGTGGATGGTTGAGAGTCCTTAAACTTAAGATACTCATCAACCACCGATTGGTATCTGACACGATCTTCCTTATCGCGCTCATGAGGAGTGCCATTTGCCTTATTCTTGGCAATTTTCTCCAGTATAAAGAGAGCTTTGACATATCGCTGTCTCAGAATCTCTTTCTGGCTCTTCTTTTTCTTCCGTTTCTCCTTCGACTGGTCGTCAGACTTGACATCCTGTCGTGGAGCCATTGTGTTTTGTGACAGCGGGGTGCTATGTCTTTCTCCCCTGCTGCCAGGTTGTTCGACCAAGGTCTCTTGACTAGAGGCCAAAAGGTCGTCTTCCGAGGAGATACCTATCTCCTCGTTTTTGTTGTTGTTGTTATTTTTGTTTTTTTTAATTTTTCTCTCCATTTGATTCCCACGAGTAGGCACGTAAGGGGATGGACCATCCATGCAGGGACGGCGTACATGGACTGGACAAAAATTTACAACTGGCCCGTGTCCTGGCGCCAGAGGGGAGCTGTTAGCGACTAGTCTTCTTTAACCACTGACTAGCCATCCAGGTTCTCGGCACTGCTACCAACCACCTTAACCTTACAAGTGGGGAAAAAGGATATGGAATAAGAGGGGAGGAAAGAGGGTAGTTGGGGAAAGGGGATAGGGGATGGATAACCTTTGGTCATGAAGGCCTTTAGAGTCTATACCTTTATTTCTCAGTATCCTCCAAGAGGACAACTGAGACTTAAAGAAAGAGACCACAGCCTACATTTAAGCCGCCACATCGCGTCAAGATTGTTATCCAGGTGGGGTCAATTATTTGGTAGTAAATAAAATTTTATAAAAAAATATTAGATATTAACATTATGTTTTATTGATTGAAAATGTTTTTAAAACCAATACAAAAAACAAAAACAATTTTATGTATTTTGACAATTCAGTAAAAAACAAAAAAAAAAAAAAAAAAAAAAAAAAAAAATGATAATATTATAAAAATTAGGAAATCCAAAAAATATGAACTCCAACCTTTGAAGACATTCGGAGGTAAGTTATCCCTATTTCCTTACAGATTTTCCTAAAAACGATTAAAATTTATATATCTTTCAGATGATTCGAAAACAAGTGATGATAAATGTATTTTATCATAAAATAACTATAAATAAGTAATATTATTGTATTATACCCTATCCATATTATCTTGTGAGTTAATTTAAAAATATCTTAACGAACAGTTTTTCGTTCTATACTCTCCTCAAACGAAACGATTGCGTTTAATACAGATCTCCCGTGATCGTTTCATCTGTATTTTCCTGGTTGTCCGGGCTTCATAAAGTCTCCTTACGCCATCTCTTGCCTTCTGCTCCCGTGGCACCTAATTTCCTTACTTTTGAATGAACCAAGTGCTTTTACATGTCTGGAAACTGTTGTTTGATTTACATGCAACAATTCCGCAAGCACTTCTTGCAGACTTAGAGACTTTGTATCAATCCAATTTTTAATTTTCAAACAGTTTTGACTGGCCGGAATGCCCCTTATAATGCATATCAAAATCACCACTTTTATATATCAAAACAACATCTAAGACAAGTAAGTTGTTGTTAATTGGAACTAATGCTAAATTTTAATAAAAATTGGATTTCTTTTTTAGGTCGATATGGTACTTTATATAACGTGAAAGAAACGTCAACGGATCAGCATTTTCTTAGTATTTTGTTTCTTATTTATATGTATATGAAAACACATTATTTCTGCATCATTTTTACTAACTGTATAAAATATCAACATTACATTACACTTCACATACATTCACATATTATATCATGAATCCTAAATTTACTGAATTTTCGCAATTTAATTGTAAAATATATTGTATATTTTTTAAAAAATATAAATTTTTATTAAAAATTTCATTGATTTAACAATAAATATTGCTTCATTATCTACTAAAAACTAAACATTATTTTCATTGTTTTACTTAAAAAATCTATTAAATCTGATGAAAATTTTCAAATATTCAAATTTGTAAATAGTAAAAATATTTTAATAAGAGAAAAATTAATTTTAGAATTTGAATATTTGATTTTACTAATTCAGTGATAGGTCCGATTTCAGTAAAAATTATAATTATTTCTATGTAATAGAGGCATACTAAGGCCTGGAATGTTCATTTAAATAATTGTTATGACTCTTCAATCGCAGAATATTAAGATCTTACTAACGTTTTTTGTCATATTTTCTTTATTCAAACATATAGTTTCCCAAAAGGTTACATTAGCGATTTTTGCAAATAAGACACATGGAAGTATTTATTATACTTAAATAAAGATAAATTTAAAACCGCGATAATAATCGAATTGAAGAGATTTTTGAAATTTAGTCACTGTTTTATATGAATTTATAGTTTTTATGATAAATGTATGTTTGTGGTGACATTTATTTTCTTAGCTAACATAAAACATTACTTACATAAAAATGAACTTAACCAATTATGGACCGGAAATCCCAAAATATTACCTGTGCAACTAAAAGGTTAAATTAATACTTATATTAATAGTATTGACATTTCCAATAATGCCCTAAAGTATAAATTACGATGGAAAATATCTAAAATATTCCAACTTACGTCATTTGTCTATCATATGTTGTATTTTTATACCCTACACCACCATTGGTGTTTGGGATATTATGCGTTTGTGATATAAAGTATACCAATCGACTTAGAATCACTTTTTAAATCGATCTAACGATCGGCACATGGGACTTTTATGATACAAGGACGAAGCCTATTGAAATTGGTTGTGATCGGTTCATTATTTCACTTAGCCATCATACAAATGTCCCCCGGAATAGAGTTTAAATACTCAAAAATACCTTGAAAATAAGAATATTTTAATGAAATTCAGTGCAAGGAAGTTCGGTTTGGTTCTTTGTATCAAATTTTATGAAGATCGGTCCACAATTCACCATAGCTTCCATATAAAGATCTCTTCCGAAAATCACTTTAACGTGCATAAATCCCATACGAATGTTAGTACCAAATTAATATTCGATACAAATAAGTTTTATTTAAGTAGAAAAAACAAGAATCGCCCTAAAGTGCATCAAATCATCTAGATGTTAGTATTGACGTATTATTCTGTATTTGTATATTTTATTTTATTTTATATTTAGTAAAATTGGCCACAGGTGTAATATTCCCGAAATTTTTTGATCGTACACAATGGTGTAGGGTATGGTATAGTCGGTCTTGACCGACTATGTCTTTCTTTCTCGTTTTTTTTACAAAAAGTAAATATTTTTGTCTCCATATAAATCAATGCACTTCACAGAACTATCTAATTATACTGGTTTCTCACTTTACGATAGAGGCTCTTCATGAGCAAACAGGCAGTGGTATTAATAGACGAAATGTAGTATTTCTAATCTGCAAATTCTATTCGCTATATATTTTCTTCGAGCTAATACTTTCTTTCAATACTCCCATGCATTTCTAATTTAGAGTTTTATATAATCATATAATCCCAGCAAAAAATTGCATGAAAAATATGGAGTTGAATCAGAGGTTCAAGTGATAACGATCTGGTTCAATTTACTTGAATCATGCATGACCTTAACATTAGCGTATCTTTGGAGATCATGTGTTCATGAGAAAATTCAAAGAAACGAATTTTCATTCAAATAAAGTCGAATTTATGTTTCATAATTTTAAAACGATTTTTCATTGCTGAAAAAGATGACTTTTTATGAGCATTATGAAGGCTTATTAATATTTTTATTAAAAATTTTTATTTTCTTCTTATTTTCATGTGACTAAAAAAATATATATATTTTTTATGAACGTGATAAAAAAATTGTTAAAACGAGCGAAATACAACTACTTTTAAATCATATCGAAATTATACTTTTGAATGTTAATTTTAATCACTTACATAACGAGGAAAAAGTTCTAATTTAAAAAGGTATTAAGAATTAATTCGGTTGCTATTGATTTGGAAGTCCTGAAAATGACAATCAATTTGAACCATTTATTTTATTTTTTACTTTTTTGCTGGGAGATAATAAGCTTTTGGGTAAGTTGAATAAGTTGATTTTGCACGGGAACAGGTCACAAAATTTGCCAAGTTGAAGTCTGAGATAGTTCGAGTTTCAGTATGCGACCAGTAATTGTGTCTTTCGGGTCATCCTGCACACCTTCAAGTCAGCAGCGATATTTCGCTCGGTCTGACGTTCCTTTAAAGATCGAGTGTTGGTAGTCTTAAATTGGACTTTAAAGGGCCAAAATAATAAAAATGTATTATGTATTTAGACATGCTGCTCAATCATGTCTATCGAGATCCTTATACCATTCTCCTTTTTTATCAAATAAAAAGTTTAAACATTTAAATTTCATCCTATAAAATCACAAAAATCTCATAATGTGAAGTGCCTACAACTAACAAAACCGCAAACGCACACACACTAGTGCTGTGCAAGTATTCAGTATTAAGTATCGAGTACCAAGTATTTGCCTCTTTTTTGGGCATTAAATACTGTAAAGCAGTTACTCAATACTTTCAGAGTTTAATTTTTTAGTGATATCGTATTAAAAATATAAGGGCTAAAATACAACACTGTATAGGGATACAAATTAATTTTTAAATATATGAAAATAATTTTATAGATTTTTGTTAAAGTTGAATTTAAAGTTAACGTTTTAGTTTATTCTTTTATGTAATTAAATTTATAAAATTTCATGCTTATCGGATATATTTGTTTTATTTTTAAATAAAAGAGCCCTAATTAAAAATTATATTTCAAATTAAAAAATCCGTTAAGTATCGAGTATTATCGAGTACCAAAATGAAAAATATTGAGTAGTATCGAGTATTCAAAAGTAGTAGAATTTTCAAGCACTAACACATACTCTTTCTTTTCCTCTCTAACAATCAAACATTGGCCCCAGTAAACGATTTTAGTTATTTTTACGGTAAAACATTAATTGTGTGCAATTAACTGTGTGTTTGCATGGGTGGCTGTTAAATTAGTTGGTTAACTTTTCTATAAGTAGGTATAGTTAAGTTTTTTACTCTGTCATGGAAAGCACAGAAGTTACTGCTTTGAAAATCCTTAAATAGAATGTGAAAAGTGTATTTTAGTGTTTCTTTGTTATTGGATTTGTTTTGTCTACGCAGACACATTTGCATACAAAATATTCCGAAATTATGGGAATTTTTTGTTTGTTTGCCTTTCAAAAAGAAAATAAATTGTGAGGAAAAAGGTACATATTTACATACATATAAAATAAATAGAAAGAAAATGTTAGATTTAGTAAATTAGATTCTTTATTAGGTGTTAAGTTATTTTATAGTAACAAACAAACAATGATTTAAATTTATTGATGTTCAAGGAAAATGAGAAAAAAGGGAAAGAAATATTTGAAACCTTGAAGACATATCATACATCAATTTTTTGTAACATCATCAGTTTTAGAGTTATGACGCATATTAAATTCAATTTAAGGTTTTTAATCCTAGCATTATTTCAGCACGATATTGTGAAATTGCAAGGATAGGTACTCAACTTTTGCTGAATAAATTGTCGAGAAACATTTTTCTGTAAAAATTTATACAACGCACTGTGAGAAATGGTAGAATACGAGCTGATCATAAATATTTTTGAAAAAAAAGTATATATATATATATATATATATATATATATATATATATATATATATATTTTATATATCAATATATTATTTTTATATATTATATATTATTTTTTTTCACTATTGTAACCGAAATAGGACTGTAAATTTGGTATCTATGCATTTTTTGTACTAAATATTTTGCTTTTTTAATGAAAATTGATTTATTAAAAAAAGAAACTTCTTTACTACTCACAACGTTCTTATTAATATCCCGGAATACAATTAATGCATTATATCAAAAATTTTTATGAGGTTGGAGGAGATAATACCAAATAACACACAAATCCTTATAAAAGTATTTGGTACCTATATTATGTCCGTTCGGCTGTCTTTCCGAAGAATAAACCAATAATTCTTACAACACCAAATCATGCTTTAAATCAATTGAGGTATTTACATTAACCTTTCAAGCCAAGAGATTTCATGTTCTTGCTCTCATTTCTCTAAATATCATAAACTTGTGTTATAATTTAAACAAATATAATCAAATAACAACAAATTTCGTATTCAAGGAGAATTTGATAATTAATTTGCAAATAGATTTAGCTCATATTAACTAATATTATGGAAAATATTCTCCAGATTATTGGTCTAAATTTCGTTTAATTTATTACTAAAGATTGAAAAGTTACAGCCTTATGAACAGAAAACTACAAAACTTTCCCACTGTGCGACGATGCTGACTTTTAAAAACATTTTTGTTGTAACATTTTTTTTTTTTATTGTAAATTTATTATGTATTCGATTTTATTTGGAATAACTTACTTAAACTTTCTATAAATTTATAATTTTTCCCTAAAAAGTATGCACCAAATAAAACATGCAATAAAATACTGCTTTAAAGTACAAGAACAATTTATGGATAAACGTTAGAAAATGTTTAATAACTTTTTAAGTTTCTGACTGATTTTAAAGAGATATATCGAGTTATCTTAAACAAAATAGCATTTATAACTTTATATACAAATATGTTTTGTTTTAAAGAAAAATCAAAAAAATTATATCAAAGTCGAAGTTTAAAAGAAGAAAGGAAATTCGTATATTTAAAAATGTTGAATTATTTATAATATAGTTAAAAAGCTACATTCTTTTGTTTTCGAAATCAATTCAAGAATCTAAAATTGACTTTAAATTTAGGGAGCTACGAGACCTTTAGTGCAGGAATTAACCCCAAATTGGGTTTTCCAAAAAATCTCAAAATATAAGGGATGTTTTGGAATTTTTTAAAAATTGTTATATAATGTCTCCAAGAAGATCTACAGCCCATATTAGATAATTTTTCAAGTGAAAATAAAATGCAGCGGAGTGTAATTTTTTTCCAAAAAGTTAATTTTATTTCAGCTAATACAACTTAAATTTCATTTAAATTAAAACTTGTGTATCTTAAATAAAGAATACGTTATATGTTAGCGTCTGAATCATTTAAAATCATTTGTTTTATAAATTTTATATTAAAATAAAAAAAAAAAAACTTACTTTAAATCGCTGCTCAACCAATTTTTCTTTTGTTTATGTTATTTTTATTTTTGAACGTGTAAACTTTATCGAACAAAATCTGTCACTGCTCTCAATCCCTTAATAAAAAAAAAAATACAAAAAGTTATTTATAGAATAATAACCAAATTTTATGATTTGTTGTTTTAAAAGTTGATTAAACTCTGATGAAATGTTTCCCATTTATTGCTTTTTTTTGTTTTCTCTAAACAACTTTTAACAAGTTATTTCCCATTCAATTGTCAGTTAAATGAGATTCCTTTATAAATGAATAACAAAAAGTAAGAACAAAAAGAAATAAGAAAAACAAAAAAGAGCAGATAAATATTTGCGTAAAATTTAACAAATCATAATACAATCACCTCAACAACAAGGTGAGACAACTTGTTGTTGATATTTATTATTTAATTCGGCTTAAATTTAATTTTCTTACTCAGCTCTGATTTTTTTTATTTATTTTTTTCATTGATAATACTTTTAACGCTGAAAATAATGATTGAGTGAAACTGAATGGCTTCGAAGTTATAGGTCATTGAAAAACGTATTTTCCTAAGAAATCCATGTTAAAAAAATTGTTTATATATAATTTTGTTATAAAAAAATTAGGTAAAGAGGAAAAATTATGTAAGAGAAGCCGCTTTTGGACATACTACAGAGCTAAAAGCCCTTCCGCTCGGCCAAAAGCCGGCTATTAAGAAAACAACATTTTACATTTTTAATAAAAATGTAATTATTAAAAAACTTATTTACTAATCACAACATTTTTATTAATATCTCGGAATCCTATTACTCCATTATATCGAAAAATTGTACTATGAAGCGGAAATGATAAAATATTAAATATATATATATATATATATATAAACATATTTATATATATATATATATATATATATTTATATATATATATATATATATATATATATATATATATATATATTTATATATATATATATATATATATATATATATTTATATATATATATATATTTATATATATTTATATATATATATATATTTATATAATTACATATTTATATATATATATATATATATTTATATATATATATATTTCAATATATATATATACATATATATATATATTTAAATATTTATATATATATATATATATATATATATGTATTTATATATTTATATATGTATATATATATATATATATATATATATTTATATATATATATATATGTATATATATATATATATATATATATATATTTATATATATATATATGTATATATATATATATATATATATATATATATATATATGTATTTATATATTTATATATGTATATATATATATATATATATATATATTTATATATATATATATATATATATATATTTATATATATATATATATTTATATATATATTTATATATATATTTGTATATTTATATACATATTTATATATTTATATATATATATCTACTTATGTGTATTTCTATATATATAGTAAAATTTTTTTGTGAAAATTTATACAGGAAGGAAGGAAACTTTTATAAATAATAATTTTTATAAGTGTGCATTTAAGAACTTCCAATTTCAATTGACAATCGGATAAACAGTATAGTAAAATAAGGTGCGCGGCAAACCTATAGGGTCACTTTTATTTGCTCCGTTTACTAAAATGTCTAAGGGGTACTTGTTGGTACTGTTAGCTAAAATACTTACTGTCATTTGTCATAAAATACTTACTGTCAATTGTCAAATGTCATTTATTTGACATTTGATCTTTTTATAGACAAATACTCGCAAAATGTACACTTTGCGATGAGTTTAAATTATAAAAATTTACCATTTTTGTTTATTGATTTGTAGAATTGATTACGAAGTGAATTATTTTAATTACAGAAGTGTTCCTAGAAGTTCATCCCGTTCAGCTTTAAAAATTTCCACGTTTACCTAACCCACTGAATTATACGTCGTTTTCCAGGATAAAATTGCACAATTAATACTAAAATGAGCTATATAAAATTAATTTAACATTAAAAAAGAAAAAACGTTCAGATTACTGCATAACAGACAAGCCATGTTCATCAAACTATGTCTCAGTGGGTTTACTACACAGAAAATATTATTACCGTGTATATTAACGCAGTTTTTTCATTTTGCATCTAAATAAAAATAAATATATTCAAGTAAATATAAAATAAAAATAAAATTTAAGTAAAATTTTATTTCGCACTTAAATTTTTAATTCATTCAATCATATACTTAATTGATTTGATCAATTTTTTAATTGGAAAATTTTTTCCTTATTCATTTTGTACAGTTTCTAGTAATTTATATAATGATCTTAGGGAGAGGAGCAAATTTAAAAAGTTTTTAATTGAATAAATTATTTACTAATATATTTGGTGGCTGGTGATTTTTTTTCTGTCTACCAATGATTTTTGCTCTTTCTTGGCAGAAAAATTTGATGTTTTTAGCGTTTTTGCACCCACATGTGGCAAAAAGTGGTCGGAAGCTATCGCTGTTATTAAAGATTATTAATTTTATTGAAAGTCGATATCATAAAGTGACTCCCATTTGAGATTAACTTGAAAACTTGTTAGATAAGTGGTTCCAGGTAACAATTTCGAGAATTCTTCTTCATTAGAAAATGCCTAAATTATCAATAAGAATTTCTTTTTTTCTTTAAATAAAAATTCTTTCTGATGATTCCAATAGCCCATCAGGCTATAAAAGAGATTTAATAGAGGAATCCATGTAACTAAAAAAATTAAATTTTGTGGAAATTCTCTAGGAATTTAGGATATGTTTATTATAATTTAAATCCACTTTTAGCATTATCTTTTAACTAAAATCGACAGTCTGGTATAGCAGCAATAGTTACCAATTCATTTCTTAGCATGCCATGCGAAATATCCGCAAAAATTTGCAATTTTTCTGCAAAAGAAGGTAAAACCTTTGGTAGTATATATTAGGGTGATCGATGCGGGTTTTCAACCAGTTTTAAACCCGGTTTTTCCTGGCTAGATGCCGTCGGTTTTTTCAAAATGTAATTTTTTCGAATGTCGAATAATCCGGTTTTCTTAACGCAAAAACCGGTTTTTTCGATTTATTTAATTTTCAGTATTATTTTTATTCTCCCATTGCATTTTATTTAATAATTTTGCAGATGACGAAGAAAACAATATTTTCGATTTAGGCGATAACGTTTGTTTAAAAAACAATTATAGACCGACTTAGATCATGTGTTAAAACTTTTAATAAATCGCCCGAAAAATAGAAAAAGCTACAGGCTTACGTTAAAGAAAAGGAAAAGTGGGAACTTAAACTAATTCATGATGTGAAGCACCGTTGGAATTCCATTGAAAAAATGATGTCTCAATTCCAAAGAATTTATAAGTGTGTAAATCATGCACTTTTAGACTTGGGACAGTTACCTTTTAATGAAAAGGAAATTAAAACATTGAGAGAATTAAATAATATTGTAAAGCCTTTAGAAATTGCAGTTAAACAGTTATCTAAGAATTCAACCACCATTCTAGAAACGGAAGGGATTTTTATATTTCTCTTTAAAAGCCTTTCAAAAATTGAAAATCCATTGGCAGAAGATTTATATTTAAATACAAGAAAGTTACCCAAAAGCGATCATTTTCAAAAATACTCTTCTGCGACCGAAACCAAGGAATTTTCCTGTTAATTATATGGTCGCTTATTGGGCGAAGAGGAGGATTGTTGTTCCGATGAGGAAGATGATGTAACAATAAATGATTACGAGAATTTGGATGATATATTAAATAATACCATTAAAAATATACAGAATCCTAAAAGCAATAAAACATGCCAAGGAAGTATTTTAACTGATATTTAGACAAATGAAATAAAAAGTCTGAAAGACTTCAGAAATTATATAATGCTTTAATTACTGTATGTCCAACAAGCACGTTTTCTAAAAACTAAAGAAAAGAACAGAATCTATCCAAAGAATTTAAATTGTAATTTATGTTTAAGAGATCATTTTAAACAAAATACCTGAACAACAGTATTTAATACATCCTATAAGCAATATAGGTTATTATCCTATTTTAATGATATTTATATAATTTTGTTTATTTATTTTTAATGGTTTTTTAAGTTTGAAATTAATTTTATGTACCTATACAATATTATTTTATTGTAATTCTTGAGAAGAAAGTTAAATAAATTGTTGGTTTAAAATAGTTGTTTTTTTTTTCTTTAAAAAAGCCGGTTAACCGGTTTTTTCTGAATTTCAAAAAGTGCAACCGGTTTTTTCAAAATTCCAACTATTCGAGCTATTCGAAAACCGGTTTCTCAAAAAAGTTGAATAATCGATCACACCATACTTAGAACTGTTTTGAGGATCCTAGAGTGTCTGTTAAGCAGTAATTTAAACGTTTTCAAATTTTCAATGTTAATTCAATTTTATTCAGCTCATTTTAGGATTACTTGTGCACTTTTATCGTGGCAAACGACCGTATAATTCAGTGGGTTAGGTAAAAGTGAAAATTTTTAAAGATGGGCGGGATGAATTTCTAGGAACACTTAAGGAATTAAAATAATTCACTTCCTAAATCAAAAAATAAAAATGTTTAAGAAATAAATTTCCAGAAATGTAATTATAATGGAGAAAAGTGGACTGATTTTATAATGTTGACTCATTGGAAAGTGCACATTTTCAGCGTTTTTTTTTTTTTTTTTTCTATAAAAAGATCAGATGTCAAATAAATGATACCAAAGGGTGCATTTAGAAACACCTTTTAGTAATAAGTGTTATCAAATACCAGTTGAACTTTTTTGTACATGGAACACAAAAAAGTGACATTATAGTTTCGCCACGCACTTTATTTACTATTTTAAGCTCAATGAGTACCTTTTATTCATAAAAAATAGTATATTTGGGACCAAGTTAAAAGAAAAACCTTCTTTTGGGTAATACAACAAACAAAAATTCCCCAAAGTTTAAACAGCAAGCAAGAAAATAACAACTTGAACGTAGGTAAACTTACATGTAGTACATAAGGCTAAGAAAAATAAAAACAAGTCAATAAACGTTTTGGAGTCAAGAAATTTAAGGATTTAATTTTCTTATCATTGCACATTGTAAATACATTGTACGTAAACACCAAAACAATCTAATTTTCGATACATTCAACAAGTTTCTTTGTTGTTCGATAACAATATCATTAAATTAATGAAAATTTAATACATTTTTAGCTTAATAACATAAAATAACAATAAAGGCCAAAATATGTATAATTCCCTATAACCCATACTCTCCCTTATTATTCATACATTCCATAACAAAGAAATGTACAAGAAATTTTAGATTTATTTTGTTAAGGGGTAATTGTTGTGGGAACACCAGAAAGGATAAAGAGTATCATACATACACTTGTTTACAAATGAGAACAGTGCGGATAAAGAGATATAAATTATCTCTAGCGCATGCTGATAAAGAGTAAACATAAAATTTATCTTAAAGGGAGAAAAATACTGGGAAGAGTTTTAGGATTTGACCAAATAAGAGAGTTTGTTTTTACTGAAAGAGCAAGGATGGAAATCAAAAGTAAGAGTTTCTTAAGAACAGATAAATCAATTTAAGAGGAACTATAAACAAATGCATAATTTGTTCATAACTTCTTTGCTTTTTGAGAAATTTTTTTAATTGGTCATGTTGTGGGGAAAACATTGCCCAAAATTTTTAAAATAAAAGTTATTTTAAAAGTATGAAGAAAAAAGTTTTTTTTTATGAAAAAAGAAAAAGATGCTCTAAAAGCGCAAAAATATGCTCTTAAAAATAAAATTTCTTTCTCAATTTTAAACAAAAATATTGTTTTACTTAAATAAAGCTTTATTAATATTTTAATAAGGCAAAACTAAAATCTATCTATCAACTGTGTCGGGAGGTTTTATTTTAATTCCCAATTTTTTTTATTTTTACATTTGCATACTCTAAATAATCTTCATGATTTGTTGCAACAAGTCAAGCTCTTGAACAAGTTTTAACGACTTTAGGCGGTTACCATTAAATGAAATTTTAAATGGTAAATAATTTCATATCTTATATTTTTTGTTTTTGTTTACATTATAAATCAAATTGGAAAAACATCCCATCAGGGGATGAAAAAAATCATCTTCAAAATGCAAAATATGCTCTAAAAGAGCTAAATATATTCTAAAAATAAAGAAATATGCCATAAATATGCTCTACAAATCATGCCGCTAAGGGTAAAATATGCAAAATATGCACTTAAAAACGATTCCAAGATACTTTATTTGTTCTAAAACGGATAAATATTTTATCGAAGGCTTAATTCAACGTACAGGAAAAAACATGCAATTGCATATTTGTAGTTTCTCTGGTTAACACTTTTGTAAATATACATTTTCTTTAAAAACAAATAAAGATTTTGTACTTTTTTAAAATATTTATTTACGAAGATTATTTAAAAGTATAAAACAAGTTTATTAGATAATAGTGCCAAATCTAGACCATTCTGAATTTGACCTATTTTATGTCAAAATGTTGACTTTAACCTACATGTTCCAAATACCAAAGCTGAGACAAACACATGAAATATAGTTCCAGAAATCCTAATGTCGTCTGAAATTTTTATAAAGTTTTATAGAATTAAGTGTGTATACGCAGAGAAAAAACATGGTTACGGCATTGTAACTGCAACAATGTTATGTTCTCATTGTTACTGTGTTTATAATAACAATGCATTTGTTTCAGTTTTATCATTCAATATTTACATTCAATAAAAATTTTAATATAGTTGACTACAAAAAATATATGTTTTTAAATATTTTTAACAGAAACAAAATTGTATTAATATAAAAAATATAATTATTTCTAGAATCATTAAATATTACCAATCTTTTTCCTTGTTCTTACATCATATTTTGATTTCAAACCATATTAATGTTATTATTCCCATAACAATACTTTTTGCAAATATGGTTGAAAAATTCATAACTTCATAACGTTTGTTTTTCAGCTTCTTTGTAATGAATTAATATAAGTAGTTATATTTGGTGTAATTCAAGTAATATAATATCTTGATTAACTAACATTAACTTACAGAAAAACTTATTACCGTATATTTTTCAATTACCACAGTTGTTTCATTTTACATCTAAATTTAATAAAGTATGAAATATAAATAAAATTTAAGTAATATTTTATTTCTCACTTAAATTTTTAATTCATTCAACCATCTACTTGATTGATTTTATAAATTTTTTAATAGGAAAAATTTTGGTGACAGGTGCAAATTTAAAACAGTTTTTAATTGAATGAATTATTTACTAATATATTCGGCGATTGGTGAGTTTTCTCTGTGTTTAATTAATAAAAAACATTTTGTATTATAATATAACAAAATTAAATCATAATCTGATAGAATGGGATAATAATGTAGTAAGATGGTATAATAATATGAAAAACTCGAAGCATAACATGAAAAAATCAAACACAATATGATGAAATGGAATCATAACAATTTATTATAGTCATATCTATTTTAAGCTGTGACCATATGTTCCAATCATAATATGTTACTCTTAGATTATGGTCACTATAACTATATTTTTCCGTGCGTGTAGTGACTGTAAAATAAAAAATGGTCATTACATTCTTTTTTAAACAAATGTCCATTCCTTTTGAAGAAAAAAACAAAAAATAAAATTTTAATAAGAATTTTAATTTTGTAAAATAAAGAAATCTTTTTTCTTTTGTAAAAAATAAATTTATTGTTGATTTTTATTAAAGTCATCATCTTTACCATCAATTTGGTGATTGTCGATATCGGAAGAAGATTTTTTCATCTTTACCATTAAATGCTCGCAAATGAGCAAACTATTGCTATAGTTTAAGCAAATATAATAATAAATAAAGATGGCTGGTGTTACTCAAGACGCTACGAAATTTTACACAATTTCTGATAGAAAGTCATAAAACTTGTTAAGTCAAATACGTTCCTTAGCTCGAGGAAAATTACCAAATGATATTTTAAAACAACTGGATGCAGTGACTAAAATTTGTGGAGAGTGTCGAATGAGCAGACTTCACAATATTGGACGCCAACTGGAAAGTTTGTGTAGAAAAATTAAAGTTTTTCGAAGATTAAGAAATAATCTTCTCACATTTTATATGTTGCAAATTGCTTGGCAATTTAAAACTTTGGAAGGTTTAAATGCAAATTTACATGGAATTTTGTCATTGACGTAAAAAATAACTGATTGATTAATCAAAGTGCAAAAACAAATTTTTGTTGTTGTTGACTTAAATTATTCAATATAACATTAGCAATTTCTTCTTCATTCTAATGACTTATTACAATAATTTGTCAAAATTTAATTTCCATTTTAAGTGAAAAAAAAGTTCAATATTTTATATAAATAGCAAACGGTCCTTCGGTACTTTGTAAACCTAGACATCTTTCTCCTGAAAATTTACTTATAGTAAAAAAGGAATTCATTGAAACAGAATGTTGTCCTTCCAACAGCAAAAGCTGCGTCTATAAATTTTTTGGAAATGTGTGTGTTGAATTTTCATATTTTTAATTTCTTGGTTATTTGGTTACTAAAAAGGGCTAAAACCACTTTCTGGTCATTTTGAGGCCATTTTGTAGTATAAACTAACACAAGGCACTCAAGAGCTTTCGGGGTATGATTAACGTTTCACACTCCACGCCGCAAATTGTCAAGTCATTTTACATGGTATTTAAAAAAATAATATAACAAACGATAAATGGGTCATTGAGTGAAGTGAGTCAATAAAACAAGCATTTGATGAAAGTAGGCAACAACTTACTAATTAAACACTGCTAAGTAATCCAAAAAAAAAAAAATGCTTACTTCTTTTTGTGTTGATTCATTGAATACCGCAATAGGTGGTGTTTTGCAGAAGTTTGTAGAAGGAAATCACTGGGATTTTTGTTTAAAAAGTTAAACAAAACTCAAATAAAATACAATTCATATGATCGAGAACTATTAGAATTTTGCGAAATAAGGAAAACTTTTTTTTATAAAAAATAGATTTATTTTTGGATTTTATTAAAATTATTATCTGTACCAATTAGTTCTTACTTTTTTTTAGAATCAAAACTACAGCATTTTAATTTGTAAATAAAATAAATTTAAATATAAGAATTATTAATATCAGATGAGAATGTGTTTGAAAACTATCCATGTTAGTGGTATACTTTTTTAAAATTCAAAGCGTCTATATGAACATTTTTCAATTAATTTTTATACATTAAAATACACACAAAACTTACAATCACATTAATTCTCTTTGATTTTATAGGTACATGAGACTCACATACAAAGAAAATATATAGAAATAATTTTGTAATAAATTTTAAATAGTTTAAGTTAAAAGTTAAAGCAAAAAATTTTAATTAATTTCATATCTCATTTAAATATGCACGAAATCAAGTTTAAATTAAATTTCACACAAAATCTAATTTATTTTATTAGATTTTCTATATAAATAAAAATCCAGTTTGTAATGAGATTTCATCAAAATCTAATAAAATTCAATTAAATTTTGAAAAATTTCGTTATACAATACTGTTTTCTTTCAATGTATTAGTAAAATGCAACAATGCACTAAATGAAAATGATGTTTGTGCTTTAAAATATAATTAAAAAGAAAACAATGAGAATTGTACATAAATTAATTTAAAATTTAAAAAATTAAAAATTTCGTTAAATATGTAACATATAAAAAAAATTTTTAGTGATTGTGTTAAATTTATGTTTTAGTCAAATGTCAAGTAAAATCTACAAAAGCTTCAAAAGTACGTATATAAACAGTATAGGTTTTGTACAAATCGATTTTTTTTTTCAGATTTCTTTTATTTTTAGATTTTTTTAATGTAAAATTTAAAATTTAAACTTTTTTAAAGAAATTCTTTTATACATCATATTATAAAACTATAATTATCTCTCTAGGACATCAATTATATTGCGAATAATAAAACTGTAAACAAATCATGTAATAAAATTTTACAATAAAATAATTGTGATCGTTATGAGCAGCATACTGTGAAAATTATATGAAGCAAATAAAAAAAAAAATGAACACTTTATTCCCAACTCTCTAATAAATGAATAGAAATTGTGTACGTTTACATAACCACACATAGATACTGCAAAAACTGCAATATTAATTCAAGTCAACAAATTAATGTGGACACTCTAACAACAAGCAACTACACACAATGATAATAACAACAACAAAAATTTACCATTAAAACCATTTAGAAAATTACGCCAACGAAGAAAAAGTACAACCATCCAGCAATAAAATGCACATCAACAGACACACTCACCCACTTACTAATTCACTCACTTTCCTACAGAGATATGTTCATCGATTTAAGAAGAAATGCAGGCAACAAGAGCATCAATAATAAGTGCAATAACAGTACTTCGTCTACTAATAGCAAAGGAGTTAAGTGATGAAGAAGCAACAGAAGCAGTTCTAAAGCAAAAGGTATAATTTTTATGCTAAAGGACTCATGTGTTCATGAGTGCATATCGCTATTAGCGCATCAGAACAGAGAATAGTTATTTAAAGCAATTTTTATGATAACTATTAAACGAAATATAAAAAAAAAAATGATTAAAATGAAAAATAAAACAGAATTAAACTAAAGGAAAAGAAATTAAACCCTGTATACTGAAAATAGTTACATAATAGGAAATTAATATGAAATGCTTCATATTCAATAAAATTTGAAATTACCTAGCAAAAGCCTGGTAATGGCATGTAGCTACGGATGTAGTTACTTTCTAATGTAGTTACTTTAATGACAACATACTGTCTGCATTAAGTAGAAGTTGTTTAGTAACTACATATTTATAACCCGATATATAATTACTTATTTATGATTATATATTTGAGAATGAAAGTTTTAAGTTTTTGAATTTTAAAATTTATAAAATCTTTTTATATTTAGGTAAAAAAAAATAAAAAAAACTCTTTTTATGAGACAATTTATTAGTTATTTGTAACCTAAAATGTAACTAGTTCCTATAGATTTTACTAATAATGAATTCAGTAAACAGCTTGGAAGGAATTAGTTCTTGTAGTGATATCTAAGTAATGATTTTTTTGCCCTCTTGTAATAATATAGAGTAAGTAGTTGCCTTTAATGTCATCATCGCGTTAAAATAATGAGTTATTCAGCTAATGTGTATGTAGTGAGGAACGATTATATTCGGTTCTTAGCTCTTTACATGGCAACCAAAGTTTTTACTGGCAATAGACATTTTCAACAAGTTTTGTATATTGTCAATAATTTTTGTAAAAAATGTCTATAATTTTTTTTACTTATAACAAATTTTCAACAAGTTTTTTTATTTATAGAAAATTTTTGATTCATTTTTTATATTTAAAAAAATAAGCGATGAATTTTCTATTTATAGAAAATTTTCTATTAATATTCTATTTATAGAAATTCTTGATAAATTTTTGTTTATAGAAAAGTTTTTTTATTAATTTTCTATTTATAGTAAATTTTTTATTCATTTTCATTTATAGAACATTTTTGTAAAATTTTTTTATTTATACAAAGTTTTCGATTAATTTTCTATTTATAAAAAATTATCTAATCATTTTTTATTTATAGAAAATTTCCAATAACTTATATTTATAGTAAATTTCTGACATATAAAAATGATATATGTATATATCATATATAATATATATATGTATATATATATATATATATATATATATATATATATATATTAAATTTTAATTTATAGAAAATTTTCGATTAAATTTAACATTTGTAGAAATTTTTTTTATTAATAGAAAATGATTGATAAATTTTGTATTTATAGAAAATATTCGATAAAATTTCGATGAATTTTATATCGATTAATTTTCTCTTTGTATAATATTTTCGATAAATTTTTTCCTTATAGAAAAATTTCAACAAATTTTGTATTTACTATTTATAGAAAATTTTTGATAATAAATTTTTATATTTATAGAATATTTTCAATTTATTTTATATTTAAACAATATTTTTTATTAATTAAAAAAAATTTAGATAAATTTTTTATTAATAAAAATAATATTAATAATTTTTCATTTATAGAAAATTTTGGATAAATTTTTCATTTAAAAAAATATTTTCATTAATTTTTTTATTTATAAAAATATTTTAATAAATTTTGTGAAAATTTTAGATATTTAAAGAGAATTTTCTATAAGTATTTTATTTATAGACAAATTTTTTGCTTATAAGATATTTATCAAAAAATTTTCTACAAATAAAAAATATTTATTCGATCGACTAGAATATTAATTTATATACAAAGAAAATAATATTGTTATGATGACTATGATCCAACAGCAACATATAATGATTATAAAATATAGAGTAAAAAAATGATTATAAATAATAAGTATGATCATGATAATCATAAAATTCAACTGTATCATATTACGATCTGATTTTTTCATATTGTATTTAAACATTTGATTATGTTACGATCAAATATTATCATATTATAATTCGGTTTTACCATATTGTGTTCTGATTTTCTCATATTAAGTTTCGATTTTAATATATTATGATTCGCGTTTATCGTATTACCATAAAAAAATACCATAACAAATTCAAAATTTTTCAAAATTTACTTCAAATTGATCTTATTGTAACCATTGTTACTATATTTCTTGAACCAAATTGAGTATAAGAAGTAATAAAGAAATATTTATAAATTATTCTTTTCATTAATTGTCAAATTTTTCCATTACATGTGCAAAATAATATAAAAATATTTTTATGAAGTTTTTTTAGAATTATTATGATTTTTTTTATTATAGCAAAATATTTAACATAAAATAGTTGGGATAAACATAATATAGATGAAACTCAATCATTCAATATTTGTAAAAAACAAAATATGGTTAAAAAGACAAATAAATTGAGTTTTTTAACCATAATATGTCTACGCGAAAAAAGTTAACATATTATTTTTTAGTACATTTTTTCTTCGCGCTATTATTCCTATTGCTTAACTAAAAAATTAAGGTAGAATAAAATTGAAATTTATTGTTGTGTTATTTGTTATATTTTATTTATGGTTAAAATATAATATATTTGAATCAAACATATTAAAATATTCAATTGGGGTAATCATAATATAATAAAATTTAAATATAAGTATTATTATCATGAACACAATATTGTTGTAGTAATTATGATCTGTTTCCGTCTATTGCTGGGAACATAATATTGTTCTGGTGAACATACCGCAATCATTTTTTTCTCTGCTTGTTAAAAAATTTCGAGTTGTATTTATAGGAAATTTTCTATAAATTTTCAATTTATCAATTTTTTTAAAGATTAGGTAAAAAATCCAATTTTTAATTTTGTTTTTAATTTCTCTCAGTATTAGGTGGTCTGACTGAATGTAATGGTCCCTTTTTTCATTAAGAATATAACAAAACCTTTAACTAAAAATTAATATACTATAATTATAAGGTAAAGGTATTAATATTATTAAAAAGTAATATATTTACAAATTAAATTGTCATTTCATCTTTTTATATTTCTAAAAGTATAATTTTGAAATTTATTATGTTATTTAAAACAGAAAAGTTTATTTTAAGTAATTCTTTTAGCATCTGCAAAATATCTTTTTCGTTCAAAAGTATTTGCAAAATACAAATGCAATTTATAGATGCACTTTTGACAATTGTGAATTTATAAAAATTTAATTTTTTTTATGTGTATTTTAAATTGTTTTGATTACTATAAATTGCAATATTAATTAGTTTAGTACATAAAGGTTTACTATTTTTAATAATTTTCTTAAAAGTAACCCAATACATTTTTTAAATAAAATATGTAAATCTACTCATATTTTAAAATTAATACCCAAAAAATAGAATTTTTTATATGAAAAAATGTAAATAGGTTTTAGAAAAAGCGAAAATGCGCTTATGTTTGCGTCCCAAAAAAATTGGATTTTTATTTTAATGTAAAGATTCCTTACTTTCTAAATATGATAAAAAAAAACTGAAAAAGCATATCCAAAGAAAAATGCATTTAAAAAATGCAATTGCATTAAAATATACATATTTTTTTTATAAATATTTGCATTTAATCGCAAATCATTACAATTCAAACGCACTTTAGATCATTAAATTCCTCAAAGGCCTACTAGAAATATTGTTATTTAAAGTTGAGTTTTTTGAGATTTTTTAGATATCCGAAAGACCCTCTGTAAATGTTTTGACATTATTTCATAAAAAAAATAATAAAATAAAAACATGAAAAAGTCTTATTAAATAAATTAAAAAAATTAAATTATAGGATTAAACTTGCAGTTAAATTACATATTTAATGCAATATTTTTATTTACTTTTTTATTTCTATAGTTACAATTAAAATCATTGACTGATTTATCTTTAAAATCTACACTAAAGGGTACAATACAAATAAATTTTATGGTGTGCATAAAATTTAATATGTTTGTCTTTTATGTACTTTGGCTTTTAATATTAAATATGATTTATTAGAAAAAGATATGCTCTTAACCAACTCTTAAATTTAAAACACATTGTCAATTAAGGAAGAATGATATTTTAGTCATAAAAAATAAAAACCAAAAAATCCCTAGAATTCATTAAAGAAAATGAAAAATAAACAAAAGATGAGAAAAGATTTATCTAGTGAGGAAATATGAATGTGTTTTAAAATTTTTAGCTTAACATTGATTATTCTTTATGCACGCAGAGAAAAAACATAGTTGAGGCATGTTCATGACAGCAATATTATTTTCTTATAGCTATTTTTCATATAATATTTTAATAATACTGTGTTCATGATAAAAACGTTTTAGTTTGAATTTAATAATTTAATGGTTAATCTGATTCAAAATTTTAATATGGTTGACAACAAAAATATTATTATTTTTGGAAAATATTTTTACCAGAAACAAAATTTTATAAACATGCAAAAACTTAATTATTTCTATAATCATTAAATGTTCCAATATTTTTATTTGTTTTTAAGCAACTGTTGACTGTTTGATATTAGAAATGTTATGTTTTCCACAACTATTGAGTGTTTGCTTTTAAAACATAATTTTTTCTCCACAACTATTCGATACACATTTTTGTCTACCAATTCAGACGTTTGTCAGTAAGCAATCAAATTATTTGTGAAGAATAAGTGTTTATGTACTTATTAAATGTTTGCGAATAAAATAGTGAATATTTGTAAAAATAAACTAAATAAATGTAAATAGAAAAGGTAAGAACTTAAAACTTTGGCATTTTATACTACATTAAAAATCCAGATAATCAATAAAATAATTCTACTTATTCCATTTGCATTCAAATATCTTTATATTCACTTTAAGGTTTTCAATATACCATCAATATAAATCGTTAGAATCGAATTTTATGGTCTATATTTCCAAAGAAAAAATATAAATACTGAACTAAGTTTCCATGTAGATATTTATATGTATGTAAGTAATTAGTTTAATATTTATATTAAAAATTAATCTAATAATATTAAATGTTAATCTAATATTAATTAATAATATTAGATTAATATTTATATCTAATAAATAATTCTATTTTTTCTCTTTTGTAAAATGTGTAATGGACTTAATATTAATACAAAATTAATAAAAATAATAATTTATTTATGTGCTTTATTTTAATATATTTAGTAGAGGAAACTTTTAATTCTTCGTCATAGTATGATAAAATGGGATTATAATATGATAAAATGAAAACGTTTATTTAAGGGAATTATAATATGATAAATTAGGAACAAAATATAAGAAAACTCACCATAATGTGATAAAGTCGAATCATAATACGATAAAAACACACTCTTATATTATAAAATCGGACACAATATAAATATAATAAAATAAGTTCGCAATATTATAAAATCGAATCATTAAATGATAAAACCGAACAATAACATGATAAAATGTAATCATAATATTTATTACTTATAATCATTCTAAGTTTTAATTGTAATCATATATTTCAATCATAATATGTTGCTCTCAGATTATAGTCACTACAACTATATTATTTTCTACATGTAAGAATAATGAAAGATATCAAATAACCGTTCAATTTTAAATGATAAATTTTGCTAAGTTTGTACTTGAAAAACTATAATATATATATAATTATAATATATTTATTTAAAGAAATAATAAACAGCAAAAAGTTGCAACATTTTTATAGTTTCAGAATTTCACATAAAATATTTTCATTTAACAAAATTCATAGATGACTATTTTTGTGTAACAGTTTAAATACCCTTTAAGATGAAACCGATTCTAAGGTGTACAAAATAGATATTTCTAGAACCATTTGTATAAATATAAACACGATGTTTAAATCCTACTTTATTATTTAAACTAAGCAATACCCTTATGAAAGTAAATTTAATTAAAGAAAAAAATTCTACAAGATTCTAGCTAAATTAAAAGGTCTTATTAAGTGTTAATTTGCTGACAAGCATTTTATGACTTAAACTAATCTTTTGTCAGCTTTTTCAGGTGTCTCTTATTATATTGCTCCTTTCCGTTTAATTTTATTAAGATTTCGCATTGATTTTGTTTAAACAATAATGAAATGGAAAATGAAACAAGTAAGAAACTTACAGTTGCAGTCAAGTAATACTACGAGGGCGGATCAATAAGTCCGTGACTTTTCGAACTTCCCTCGTAGTTATATGAAATGCAACACTACACCCATCAAGTACCACTTGATAATAGACTACTGTCAACTTTTGAGCAAGTGTCATCATTTACTTTGTGTTTAACAGCTGTTCAAAACATACGACCTCGTGTATTTTTTCTAAAAATGAAAAAAGTGAATTTCGAGCGCTCATTAAACATTATTTTTTGCGAAAAAAAGCCAAGGAAAAGCTCGATAAATATTATGGGGACTCTGCACCATCGATTTCAATGGTAAAAAAGTGGTTTACTAACTTTCGTTGTGGTCGCACAAGTAAAAATAACGCTGAACGTTCTGGACGGCCAGTTGAGGTCAGTACACCCGAAAATGTCGTAAAAATCCACGATATGGTGTTGGCCGACCTAAGAGTAAAAGTGCGTGAGATTGTTGATGCAATAGGCATTTCATATGGCAGTGTGGTTTCGATTTTAAATGATCAGCTGGGTTTAAGAAAGTTGTATGCAAGATGGGTTCCACGTTTGTTCTCAAATGACCATAAACGTAAACGTGTGACAACTTCAAATGATTGTTTGGAGTTGTTTAACCGCAATCCGAATGAGTTTTTGCGGCGTTTTATAACTATGGATGAAACATGGATCCATTACTGTACTCCGAAGACCAAGCAGCAGTCTAAACAATGGGTTTCTCCGGGTGAACCTACTCCGAAGAAGGCCAAGGTAAGTTTGTCGGCCAATAAGGTGATGGCAACAGTTTTTTGGATGCACGCGGGATAAATCACATCGATTACCTTCAAAAGGGAAAAACAATAAACGGTGAATATTATGCTAACTTATTAGACCGATTTAATGAGGATTTAAAAAGAAAACGACCCCATATGGCCAAGAAAAAAGTTCTTTTTCATCAAGATAATGCACGGGTGCACACGTGTGCAGTCTTAATGGCAAAACTCTATGAATTGGGTTACGAATTGGTACCTCATCCGCCATATTCTCCGGATTTAGTACCTAGTGACTACTTCCTATTTCCAAACCTAAAGAAATGGCTCAGTGGAAAGAGTTTCAGCTCCAACGATGAAATTATTGACCAAACAAATGCCTATTTTAAGGACCTTGAAAAATCCCATTTTTTATGCAAAGTAAATGTCGACACTTGCTCAAAATTTGACAGTAGCTTATTAATAGGTGGTACTTGATGGGAATAGTGTTGCATTTCATATAACTACGAGGGAAGTTCGAAAAGTCACGAACTTACTGATCCGCCCTCGTATATGATACCCTATCTCATTGTGTATGTACAGCAGAATGATTTGCGGAAAGGGTCTTATATGGGACCTATGGCTAATTGTAGACCGTTTCCTGTAAGAAATATGCAAAATATTATGTTAATATTAACATTTGTATAGTATGTATGTAGTTTAAGGTTATTCCTGAAAATGGGCCTTATATGGAAGCTATTTTAATCTATATTTGTCATACAGATTAAAAAATTTAAAACATTTGTTCGCCGAATTTTATTAAAATATTTATATATTTAAAGCATTTATAAGCGTTAAACCCATATTTTTGCAGGATATTTGGGGGCTGGGTGAAATAATGAATCGATCATATAAAGTTCGTCCTTGCATTAAAATAATTATTTGTGCCAACTTTTATTGAATTATTTTTAAAAGTTCAGGTAGAACTTGGCGCATAAAGTTTATATGAACAGCCTGCCGAACAGACGGACGGACATCTTTAAATCGACTCAGAAAGTAATACTGACTCGAACGTTATACTTTAGTATGGAGATTCTACGATTTTTTTTCTATGCGTTACAAACATTAGCACAAACGCATTGTACCCCAAAACCCAATTGCGGTATAGCGTAGAAAAATCAAACTTAAAAAATTCCAACAATAACAGGAAGCAAAAAACATTAAACATTGAATTTTGTTTATTCAATATCGATTTAGAAATAAGATGTGGCTTAAACAAAATGTATGAATGTATATATGAAATAAAACATTTTACTGCAAATTGAATAATTCCGTTCAAGGAAAATATTTCATTTATTCATTCTCACATAGACTTAAGATATGAATTCAAATAAGAACTGATTTAACCACAAAAGTCAATAAAAAAAATATGAATATAATGGGGTAAATATTAAGATATTTGCATAAAAAAGCTTATTTTAAAAGGAAGTTTTTATTTAGATTTTTAATTCTAAAGACTTTAGGTAGAATTTGAGTCGATATATTATTAAATAAATTTATCAAAAAAACTAATAATTGATTTACGTTTATGTAAAATATCGTGGCTTTGCAACTTAATCTGCGGAAAATATATAGTTTTACTTATTTAAATGAGATAAATTTAAATGAGAAAAGAAACAATATTTAATAAAATTTAAAAAAATGTAACTAAATGTATTATTTGTGTTTAATATGTAAAAAAAAGATGGGCTGTGAAACAAAAATGTTATATCACCAATTTGTATTATTTCTTCATTTTTGGAGAAACTCTAAACTGCCAGGGACCGTAAATAACGATTATAACAAATTTTTGGACCAAAAAAATCAATACTATACCAAAATTTTAGGAACACGTTATAGAACACGTTCGTTATTTGTTTGCTGGACACACTTTCAAAATATACAATAAACTTTAACTTTTTGATTTTATGCAAAAAAAAAAAAAAAAAAAAAAAAAAAAAAAAATCAACAAATAAGGATTATTTTTGAGTTTTATTTTATTTTTTCTCAAAACATAACCATTATTATTTGATTTTTATTTATATTTATTTTTATTATTGGATACATTTAATACAAGAAACATTTAAGCAAAGAAACATTAAGTATTAAAAAACGTAAATTATTAATTATACGAATTTTCTATTTAAAGTAATATAAATTTTGTTTTAAAGTAGTGTAAAATTTGTTGGTATGTTAATGAAAGTTAAAAATAAAAATTTGTTTTCGCATAATTTTCTCTTAAATTTTAATGCGTAGCTGATAACTTTAAGCGATGGAGGAATATTGTTACAAAGACGTATATCGTTAATGAAGAATTTTGTTTCTAACAAGTGCATTAAATATCAGGAAGTCCTCAATATATATATATATATATATATATATATATATATATATATATATATATATATATTCAGAAAAAAATTTAATTAATCGTTCTTTTTTAATCAAACAATAAAAATCAAAAATATTTATTATAATTTGAGCAACAATTAAAAATCAAAAATAATCATTATTTTTTAATCAAAAAATAAAAATTGTGATTTTTATTATTTTGGTCATAATCTTTACAGTACCTGTGAATTATAGTCAATATTTTTAGCAAATAATGAAGCTTCAAAATAACATTTAGTTTAAAAATATTTTTTCTATTTAAAAAATAACATTTTATTTCAAAACATTTTGTATTAAAAAACTTTTTTTTAAGTGACAATAAGTCGACAAAATGACAAATAATGTTTAAAATAATACAATAATATAATAAAAAGGACAACAGCTACCAAACTCAAAAAGACTTAAAAAGACTAAATAAATATTACAAGAAAGAAAAAAATGTTTCTGGAAAAACACAAAACGGAAATGTTAAACAATAAAAAGATTTATTTTATTTTGTTTATTTTATGTGTATGTTTTTCCTTATTTTAAGTTTCGGTTTACAGGAACAAGGAAATTGTCCAAGACTAAATAAAATAAAAGTTAAAACGAATTGTTTGTTCACATAAGTTTATTCGTTTTACATGCAAACTCTTATTTTATTTAAAAGCAAATATTTAGATAAACCTTGAAATTTTATTAGTTATTTTGAAGAAGAAAATTCCAATACAATGAATTTAATAGTTTTGCTTTCGTTTTAACTTTATCTGCCTTAAAGCAAGTAAACGAAATCAATTTAAATTTTCAAATGTAAATATTTATGTACATATAGCGGGTATAAATACGAGTAGTTTTATATTTTTATAAAACTAGAGACTATAAGTAATAAAAATATGCTTTTCGTTTGTCTTTAAAGTTATCAATCAGGGAAAGAATATAAATATTTAAAAAAAAAATCATAAAAAAGATTTTAAACACTTTTTCATACCGTTTTTAAGAACTTTTGTAAATATTTACAATTTTTTGCAGTTTACTCGTTTTTTTGAAACTATATCGACAATAGATGAAATATTGAACCCAGTTAATCCTTATTGATTTTTTATGACACACATATTTATTGTGTTTTACAGTTTTTAATCTGAACCATTTTATCGATTCACTTTTCGTTGCCAAATCTAGTCGGAACTTCGATCTGTACATTTTTTAGTATTTAAATTGATAGATTTTGGCATTGTATTTTTTATGATGTATCATTTGCCAAATTTATCATGCTAAACTAACTTTTTTCGGCTTGAAGTTCGTTGGTGCAGGATTCAAAAAAAAAAAAAAATCGAACAAAATAATTATGTGTTATAATCCAATTTTCAATTTTATTTAATAAAAAAAAATATATATATAGCATGTTAATAGTCTTGACACTTCGCAGATTCACAAAAGTATTCCACATTTTAAAAATATAACGTTATTTACACTTTTTTAAAGAAATTTGTCCAAATATTTCAAATATTTCGATGACTGATCTCTCGAAACTCAAAACTTAAATGTATAAATATTCTCAAAACTTCAAAGAATTATAAACTTTTTAGCTTTTTCCAATACTATATACAGTGGCTTTAATATTTGAAATTTAAAATGTAAAATATTTTTCGTTTACATGCTTTATGTTCCTCGCTTTTTGTTGCAAATCAAATGAAGACGATTATTCTAGCAGTTACAGGTGGCTGTACCAACTGATTACATTAGGGCACCACTAGTTACTTTATTAACTACGTGACTAGTCACTTTAACATGGGCATGTACTAATAGGAAGTCTGTTGCCACCTCCACGATAACTTAGTGTCACATTTTTGCACACACAAACACCTCCGCGGCCAATAAGTAGCACTTTTGTGTACTCACAATCATTTTATTGGTTATAGTGAGTTAGTAACCATTTTTCGTTATCTTCTTTTCGACTTCTTCGAGTAAAATGAATATCCTAGTATATACACATTTATTTATGTATGTTTGAACGTTGCACAGTGGGGCCAAACGCAAAATTTTTGTTAATAAATCTGTATCTCCTAAACTACTGTTCGGATGGAATTGAAATATATGGATGAATTGTAGAGGAGGACCTAAGATAGCAAAAAAATCATCTTGTAGTCAGTCACCTTGCAATAACACGAGATAAGTTACAGGGTATCAAAATTGACTACCTCGAGTATGTAAAAGTTTAAAAAAATTGTAATCTGTAAAGAAAAACTAAGTTTACTCACTTACTGCCTGTTTTTATAACACGAGCGCAAAAACATTTAAAACAAAAACAAAATTTGTTCTTGTTAGAGTTAGACGAGTCGTTTTTGCGCTCGTGTTATAAAAAGAGGCAGTTAAGTTATATCTTACAGATAAAAAAGATATTTACGCTTGAGTTTTAAATTTTTGATTTTTTGCCTCGACCTCGATAAAAACTTTTTTTATGTATGAGGGAAAATTTTTTTAAAAACATTCCGTAATTTGTACATATTCCGAAAATATATTCCGAAATAATATGCTGAAAAAATTCTTAATTAACTCAATTCGTTTAGACATGAAAAATATTAAAAGTCAGCACTCCGAAATGGCTACTTCTTTACAAAAATATAGTACTATTCTTTCATTTTTTTTTCCCCAAAATTTTTTTAAAAAACAATTTTTTTCTTTACATATTTCAAAAGGCAAGGTTTCATAAATGGTTAACAAAGAAATTTTAAATTGATTTACGTTTGCACTATACATCCAACATTGGTCGAGAGTTATGAATTTTAGAGAAAAGTTTCATTTTTATCAATTAATAAAAAAAAAATGTCACGCCAGTTTTTTTAATTCATTGACGATATTTAATCATAAAATAGAACTAGATCGATTTGACACTAAATTGCTTCCCGCACGTCCAAAAACGTAAGCAGATGTGCAGATGTTATGAAAAAAATAAATTTTTTAAACGACTTTCTTTAAATTGCACAAAAAGCATAATATTTTCATTATTATTTCTTAGGTAATATAAAAAATAAAAATATGCATATTTTTAACTATCACTTACATAAATAGCATAACTAAAACACAGAAAAATTGTGATTTAAGTCGAAAATTTTACAACACTTTAAAGAGTTGGTCCGATTTTAATAATTCTCTAACTTGTTGGAATATGGGCTTAAAGTCTTTTCAATTTGTAATTGTAGCTTAAGTTTTGCACTTGTGGACACCCTAACTTGGTCTGGGATAGCTATAGCTAATGGTACTGATAGTGGTACTTAAAAATGTACTTCAGCAATTTTATACTCTATAAATGTTGGAATGGCATCAAAACGCATAATAAGCAAAGAATTGATGAGCGGTAATTTTAACGCAAAAATTCGCTTTCCATCATCAAATTGCGAGGTTGAACCCTTATTTGAATATTTGATTTGAACTAACTTTGAAAACCCCTTTGTGAATTTTGTTAGACTACTGGTACACTTTTATTTTTCGTTGGAGTTATTGAAGTAATTTTTTCTTGTTGTACTGTGTAATAATTGAAACTTACTGTTTTTAAATACTTCCAAATATTTTTTTTAATGTTTATTGAACAAAATAAATAATAACGTCAGGAACAAATAAGAATTGTTATGGAAAATACATTTATCATTTTTGTTAACTCAGTCGCACTCTTATTGATGCATTTAATACAGAAAAATCAACATTTCAAAGGTATTTATTCATGTAGCCAGCGGAAAAAAGATTAAAAAAATAAAAAGTTACTGGCCCTTTTTAAAAAAAATCAACTCATATTTTCATCAGTATGGAATACCTTTTCAAAGGCTTTCAATAGAATCTCTTTTCGAATAGCATCCCTAGAAACATCATATTTAGAGAAGAAATATGCGTTTGGTAAAGGATTGTAAGGCCTTTTGGAAAGTCTGTTTTTCTACATATATTACCCATTAAGTATTTGTGTGTTAAATCATATGATGGCATGCATGTTTATGTATTTAAATTTATTTATTTTTTTATTTTTATTTTTCATTGTTTGTTTTTGTGTTAAGTCAAACTCAATATAAAATATGGGAAAAAGTAAAATTATTTTCAGAGAAAAAAAAAACCCACAAACAATTATTTAATTTACTTTAGCCTTTAAATTGTTCATAAAATGTTCATAAATGCATAATTGAATAAAATTTACATTTGTTACTTATTAGGTAGTAAGTGTTACATTAGGTAGTAAGTGGCTATACAACTGGCAGATATTATTAAAGTCTATACTAATAAAATATATATATTTTTAAATAGAACAAAAAATTTAATTTCTTTGGTATATTAAGGCTTGGACTCCACAAAAAAAACCTAGCGCAGCTTTGGTCAATTTATATCGCCATTATGGCTGATAACTTTAAGTGAAAATGAGAAAATTCCAGTTTAAATTGCGAATTTCTACTTAATATCGAGAAAATTCCAATTGATATTGGCAATTTCAAGTTGATATTGAGAAAATTCGAATATATATATATATATATATATATATATATATATATACTTTGCAAAGCAACGTAGAATGAAGAAAAGTAGCGTCTAACATTTTGTGCAAACAGTCAACAAAAGTGAACAACTCTGTTCGTTGGTTATGTTGCAAAGAAAATAAACTACAGGGTTGTTAAAATGTCACGGAGCTACGTAGAACTCTATTTTTATAGATTTATAGACTCGCATACGCCATCTACAATTTTTGTGTCAATAGCTACTTACACACCTCTGCATAAATCAGGTTGAAACAGCTGATCGCTATACGATGATTTTTTTATTCACTAATTGGACTTTAATAGTCATTGCAATGCTTCATATAAATGTTTGTGTGTATATACAAACGACAACCACTGCTTGCTTATACAAAAAATGACTACTAAATTTATATACATATGTTTGTATGTAGATACATGCTTATCCATAAAACTACAACACCTGAGTCATTGCAATGCTTCTATTTCCAACTAAAAACGTCCAAATATACATAAAAAATAATTTTGTGCATGTATATACAATCAACAACTACTGATTGCTTACACACAACAACAACACTGAAAGTCATTGCAATGCTATTTATATATGTTTGTGTGTGTGTATATTTTTAATTATTTTTTTCAGATTTTTGCATATAACTCGGTTGCTTATGGACCGATATGGTTATGGTTAATTTAGAAAACCGAAATTTTATAAAAATATTTATGACAGATATATATAAAAATGAAATTCGTAGCTTAAACAATGGCTTCAGTATATCTCGGTTATTATTGGACCGATTTAATTCATTTCTTCAGCATAAAAATTCAGAAAAAAATTTCCAAATATTTTTTGCAAAAACGAAATCCTTAGCTTATATAGAGTCTTCAGAAAATGGAAAACCAGTTAAAAAAAAAACGATTTTTAGTACCATTTTTCTTGAATTCTTGAAAATTCGTTTGATTATACATATTATATATGGCAGTTATCGGTGGACTTCATAAACACCATTTCAACCGACAAACGGTCGGACATCGTCCTAACGACATCATTTCTTACAAGGATCCAGAAAATATAAACTTTTTTGCTCTTCGATGAAATTCCAAACGAAATGATATATATGGTGAAGATGTTTAACGCTATGGAAATCATTAGCTCAAAGTTAAAAGTTGCGTGAAATCTATAATGAGCAAAGGCTTGTATTCTTGGAAGAAATAATTCATTCTTGCATCTCTAGTATTATCATTGAGGACTGCAGGGAAGCATTATAACATCATTACAATAAACGTCTTTGGATTTTGATAACGTCAACTGACCAATAAAACAATTCCTTCCTTTTAATTATTATTTTACATATGTTTAAACTTATACTACGTATTATTTTTTCGCACATTCCCAAATAAATTTACAAATAATTAAATATGAATATACAATGCAATTTTTATTAATTATCTCATTTTAAATTAATTTTTCCAATCTCATTTAGAAATTTTTCATTTTCATTTGTAATTTTCTCAATATCAAATTGAAAATCTAATTTACATTTGGAATTTTCTCAATATCATATTGAATATCTCACTTTGATTTGGATTTTTCTCAATATTAACTTTAAAATTCCAATTTCATTTGGAATTTTCTCAATATATAAATGGAAGACCTCAATTTTATTTGGAATTTTCTCAATTTCATGTGGAATATTCTCAATTTTTCTTAAAAATAGTGTAGTTTCAATTAGAATTTTAATAAGCAAACGGCCAATGATATTTCTTCCATCAGCATTTAAATATATCTATTTAGGCCATAGAACTTTTTTCTCCTTTTAAGGTTTAAACTTTGAGAGGAAAAAATGCAAAATCTAAGCCATAACACGTTTTACTTTTAAAAATCTTAATATATTAGAAGAACAAGAACCATCAGCCATAATAAGAGTTTTTTAACCTAAATCATTTTAAGATAAATGTTATTAAATTTGTTTCTTTTCTCTGTGTTGGTTTTGCAATTTTGATATTATTTTTTGCCATTCATGATTTAGAACAACAAAACTTGAATGGATTTAAAACTTAAAAAAAAAACAAAAATAAAAATAAATGCGAAAACAAGTGGGCTCAGTCATTTTATTGAAATGTCCTTTAAAAGAAAGAAGGGAAATCCCCTAAGAAAAGAAAACTTTTGAATTGAAATTAAAACGTTAACCCCATTGTCTTTATTGCCATTCTTTTCAGCAGACATTCAACCAGACATTTTATAAAGCACATAAGCAGTGAGACAGTCAGTGGAATGCTATAACGTAGCATGACAAATTTCTTTTATTTCTTATTAAAATAATTGTAAAAATTGTTGCGTAGGTTATTTGCACAAAAAAAAAAAAAAAGAATGTATCTATTTAGGCAGTCATTCAACAGTATGATAACAAATAAATAAAACATATTTAATATTCAACTTAAAAAAATATGTATTTGGGCCATTATCAAAAATTTTTGATTTTAGACATTTAAAAAAATTATTATTATTTTTTGTTTGATGGCACATTAAAATCCATTTGTATAAATATAAAGTAATTTGAATGCATGTATAATCAGTTCGCGTTAATCATTTCGTGAAAGGGGCGCTAAAATTATAGTGGTTTTAAGTGGAACATATACAAATTTTTACAAACTAGTAGTTTATGTATAATTCTAGTAAAAATTACAAACAACACCAAAACTTACTGAGTTATTCAAATAAAAGTTATCATCAAGGCAAGTTTAAATATGCAAATAATAATAATAATAATAATAATAATAATAATAATAATAATAATAATAATAATAATGATAATAGTAATAATAAAACAAAATATGCACAAAGAGTTGCATAATACGCAGAGAAAGCATTCTTCTAACTTTAAAATTATGATAGTTTTTGAATTTTTATAAAAAAGAAATAGAATTAAAAATATATTCAAAATATACGTAAATAGACTTTGAGAGTACTATTTGTTACATATGAATTGTTTTTCTTTAAAATTATGTACACAGAAGAAAATAAAAATGGATTTCAAGTACTTATTTCATGGAAGGTCTGATTCTGTGGGATGTTCAAACTAGGGAATTCTTGGTGATATCCTTTATAAACTAGACAAATATATGAAATACATATTTTCGATTGTCCAAAGAATTAGGAAAAATAATTACCTGGTACTCAAATTTATACGGAAATTAGTTTTCCAAAGAGAGATTAACACATCACACATACATATGTACAGCAATAGGTTTTTAATTTCAGTATCAATGACGGGAAGATCAAAAATAACACCAAAACACTTAAGAGTAACATTCATCATAAAACACGTGTGCGTACCGAATAATTAATAAAATTTTTTATAATAAAATACTTTAATCTTTAAGATCTAAGACTCTTTTGCTTAAAAAATGATGCAAATTAGCATCAATTAATAAGAACATTTTGATAATTGGCTCAAAATTGTATTAATTGCTCTATGTGGAAATTATTTTTAAAAATGGTTTTATTTTTTGTACGAATTTTTTTAAAAGCGGTTAATTTTTTTTAAAATAACTAAAATTTGTAGAAAAAATTAAATAACGAATTACTTTAAAAATTTTATTGAATTAAATTTTATTGATTAAATTTTATGACAATGTCCCATATGTATATGTATACTACGTTTATACGGCAGCTGTTTGCAAATAAATATAGTTTGCCAATAATCCAATCACCGTTTATGCGACAAATTGCAGAAATAGATTTACTTGTTAGTGGTGCCGGAGTGTAAAAATATTACTATTATTGTCAACAATTCTATAAATTTTAAAAGAGGTGGCAACGTCGCACTCTTTATTTGCTTACATTTTCACTATAAAGCAAATGTTTTCGTGAGTTAGTTATTTGCAAATGAATAAAAAATATCATTTGTATTTGCGTAGGTCCATGTCCATTCTGCTGCAAGTTCATGGCCATTCAGCTGCAATTATTATTTAATAATCTGAATTTTGTACGAATTATTTTAATTCACCCTGTATCAAAGTTTCATTGTATTGCACGCACATTTAGATTTAAAAAGCATTCTAAGTATTTCTTTTGTGAAGAAGGGTTTTATTTAAAATTTCAAAAAAATTCTACTTTCATTTATCATCTAGTGTTAAAAGCGTAAATGATGACGAGTATAAATACAAAGTAGACACACTATTTGCTACGTTTACAGCACCTGGTATTTTTTTGGCATTTTGACAATTCTTAGATGGATTATTAGCTGTCAGATTGAAATTTAAAATGGAATATAATTATATAAATTTATGTTTTATTAAAATCAATTAAATAAATAAAAAATCTTTTACTTATTTCAAATTTAGCTAATATTAAATTTAAAAAAATTTTAACCATTAGCATTTTTTGCTTAGTTCTATATAAACTCATCAGGTTACCTTTTCTTTTATATAACATTTTTATTATTTTTTTTTTATTTTTTGACCAGTCAGCCTTTTTCGCTTACAATTACTTTGCATATACATTTTGCTTTTTTTTTTAAGGAAAACTCCTACTTTTTCTACGAAATACTAAAAAAGAGCTTGTTAAAATGTTATACATAAGGTATGTTTAAATAAAATTGATTTTTTTATTATTTAGGATACATTTATCCAGTTGATTAAATTTATAAAATTTATTTAAGAAATGAATTAAAATTTATTTAAATTTTAAATACCTTGAGAAACATCAATAGTTTTTTATGTATTAAATAAAATAGCTCATAGAGTAGGATGAAAAATTAACTGAATTTAAAAACGAATAAAAAGTAAACCACTTCACTTCCTGATAAAATCGAATAAAAAATTAAAAGGTTCATTTAGATTTTAATAATAATCAAAATAAACCGATCGTTTAAAGTGAAAAATTGCTGTTGTTAAGAAATTGAATTAAAAATAATCAGGGTAATATAGAATCCGATTAAAAATTATCCAAACTTTATAGAATAAAAAATTTACCAGTTCACATGGAATCGAATAAGAACTGAAACGTTGTACTTAGAATCGATTGAAAAATATAAAATCGAAAGTGAAGAAATGACATTAATATTGAGTCGAAAGTAAAAATATCTTAAAAGAATTAAATATAATACATAATACAAATAAATTTATACAGTAAAAAATTAAATAGAACCGATTCAAAAAGAATCGAATAAAATGAGAACGAATTAAGAATTAAGAATGTATTTCATAATAGCCAAGAATCGAATAAAAAACAAGTAAGAAAGATATAGTCGGTCAAGCCCGACCATATGATCCCACACCATTGTGCATGTCCATCAAAATTCGTGGAGGGGTCTTATATTAGACATGTGGACAATTGTGGACCGATACTTTTACTAAGTGTAAAATAAAATATACGAATACAGAATATTACGTAAATACTAACATTCATAAGACTCATGAAAGTGGGCTTATATGGGTAAATTATGGAGCGACCCTCATAAAATTTGTCACTATGATTTCTACTTATATAAAACTTATTTGTATCGAATATAAACCTGATACTAACATGAGCACGTGATTTATGTAGGTTAAAGTGATTTTGAGAAGAGGGTTTTATATCTTCATGTTATATCATAATGATGTTAACACTAAATTTTACGTAGTGGAACATATATTAAAGATATGATCAATTTTCATTATAAAATTTGATACAACGATTTATTCTTGAACAAAATTTATGTCATAAATACGACATATCTCAGACATTTATATGCGCTAAACGACTATTCCGGGGAAAAATTTGTATGGAATATACGTCAAATAATGGATCGATCACGATCAAATTTGTAACAACATGTATCAAATATAAATAAATGGAATAATTCGGCGGATTTTGTAATGTGGATTATAACAGTATGTTATAGTTTTTTTAAAGTACTCCTTTAACTTCTAAAATAATATTAAATTATTTTTTCTGTATCGGGAATGTGCTATAATACGTTATTCAAGGTTAAATTTTGCTAAAAAAAATTTGCAAAAAAAAGCTCGAGGTGTTCAATTTTAAAGGATTTAACCGTTACCGATATGGTGCAGGTTAATACGCTATTTGAAGCGCATAGAGAAGTAGATTATATATGCTGAACTTAATCAAAATCAGAGATGATCAAAATTTGAGCTTGGTCGAAAATTTTTTGGAATCACCCATTTAGATAAAAAATATTTATTGAAAATATGCTTTTTGTTTTGTGAAAATATACTTTTATTCATGCTCTGAAATAATTTTATTTTTAAATGTTATTTTGTATATTGCCACCTGTTATGAATCTTTTAGAGATGTACCAGATGTACAATTCTTTATGAATCTTTTTATTTTTGAATCGATTTTTATAAACCGGTTTATTATTTATTATATTTGTTTATGCATGTATTTATTTATATAGTTATTCATTTATTTATTTTTGTCATTCTGCATTATACTGTAAGGTCCGAAATTCGCAAATGGCTACATTAGTTTTCTGCCAGAGCAGGGGGAATGTACCCCACACATAACAAATATTTATTTGTGGAAATAGTTTTTTTTTATTAAGTTTATTTGTAGAGATTACAATCGGACGGGTAGGACCAGGGATAATAGTAACCCTTATTCAAAGTAAATACATATACAAAAGAAAGGTGTGCTAAGCTAGTTTTATATAAAAGGATTTATTTTTTTATTCTTAGGTTCATTTTTATTTTATTTTATTTTATTGTAATTAACCTGTTCTTTTTTATTCAGTTTTCTGTTCTTTTTTATTATTATTATTTTTTTTTTTTTTTTTTTTGTGAATAAACATGTTATTTTCTGGATCATTTTTTTATGAAGAGTTTTTAATTTTTAATTCGATTTTATAATTACCGGTTTAGTTTTTCATTGATTCTATATATAGATTAATTTCTCATTAGATTTTTTATAATCTGGTCTCAATCCGTTCTATAGGAAGTGTTTTGAATTTTTCATTTGATTCTATATAATACGGTTCGTTTTCAATATCAATTCTTTTTAGCTTTTTATTTTTTATTTGATTTTTAAAAATCAGTTTATTTTTAATAGAACTAATCCCAATCGGTTCTATATAAAGTGTATTTAATTTTTATTCGAATTTATATTAAATGATTATTATACCCCACACCACCATAGGTGATTGGGGTATTATGCGTGTGTTCTGATGTTTGTAACGCAGAGAAAAAATTATCCAACACCCACCTTAAAATATACCAATCGACTCAGAATCACTTTTTGAGTCGATTTATTCATGTCTGTCCGTCCGTCTGCCTGGTCCATGTAAACCTTGTAGACAAAGTACAGGTCGCAATTTTGAAGATAATTCAATGAAATTTGGCACATAGGACACTCATGACACAGGGACGAATCCTATTTAAATTGGTTATGATCGGTCCGGGAATAAGGGCAATGCTGTACACATTCCCTAAAAAATACTTAAACGTTCATAAATCTAACATCAATGCCAATATCGAAATAAAAGTTTTGTCTTCTAGCATAAGCTATTGTAAAAATTTTTTGGAATTACCCAAATATGAATCATAAAAATACACATAAAACCCACACACGCTTTTTATTCAACCAAATATAAATCTTACCAATTATCCCTGAAATAGCAAATTTTATAAAGTTTAGTTTATTATTATAAAAATAGACATCCAATCAGGTTTACTATAAATGACAAAGAATGACCCTCAAATATTGCTACATGTAAATTTTATTTATGGAGCAGTTTGCAAATTCAGTTTGAACTTTAACTAAAAGTATAGACAACAAATTTGTTTAACAAATTTTGATTTTTGTATATATTTTTATTTATTCTTTTTATTGATTGTCGGTCTCATTATAAATTGTTGACCAATAAAACTTAATGAAACTTAAAAAAGAAAAAATAAGCTTTAAGCACGTTTTATACATTTTCCAATCAAGTTTGAAGAACATTCATAAATTCTTTTGTGCAACTTTGTAAAGTGAATGACTGAATACTCAGTTAAGATGATGATATATTAAAGAGATAGAGAAGACTTCTTAGACAGCAATTGTTAAAGAAAATTTGTTAAAAACAAATAGATAAGTGGTAAAAAAAATGAGAAATCAAGTAAGTAAATAAGTAATTTAGTTATCAAAGTCTTAGCCAAATACTTGATACAAAGTAAATATTATTTTTCGCATATCTGAAGAACTATTACAGCGTACATCTTAAGATCCTGTGGAAATAATTTTCTTATAAAGTTCCACAACTGAGGCGAACATGAGGCGGGTAGACCTTGGAGCAGTTGTAGACCCCATATAAAATAAATATAAGTTCATATTTAAATAGCAATTACAAAGAAAGTCTTTAGATTTTGTTGAAATTATTTTCTTATAAAGTTCCATAATTGAGATCAACATCTATTTATTTATATATTTATCTATCCATTCGTCTATCTATCTGTCTATATATCAATCTATATATTTATCTAACTATCTATCTGCCCATCTATCTAACTATATATCTATCTACCTATCCATCTACCTACCTATCTATCTATATATCTATCTATCGATATATCTATCTATCTAACCATCTATCTATATCAAAGTAATCAAAATGGCACAAAAAAATTGCATCGCAAATAATTTTGCACAATTCATGTTGCTTGTGCTAATGACTTTTTTACCTTTTTCAACAATTTTCACGCATAAATTTCACCTTTATAGTCAGCCAACGTATCTGGGTTTAATTTGTATTAATATTGTTGCTCAATAACTGCTACATACAGGAGTAAAAGCTCTCCATTGAGTCTTACGAGTCCAAGAAATGTATTTTCAAAGTGGCATTTCATTTTATGATGAGCTTTCAACAATTTATTATATTGCGGAGATTCATTCTTCCTTAATTTTTTTTTAAATTTGTCAAAAAATAGAACAATTTAAAAATGTTAATTGTATAAATTAAAAGTTTAATAAAATTTATATAAAAAAAATTAAATAACAACTTATTTGAAACATTTTATCGAATAATTTTTTCTATGAGGTTGAGGATTCCAAGCATTTTGTTGAATTAATTATTCTATACAAATATTATATTCAAATGTTATTCCCCTATTATTTAAAATTTAAAATTTTTAAAACCACATTTGTTTAAACAGCTAATGGAAAAAAGTTTAAGATTTTTCATTTATCTCATTTAGATTACACATGTTCTATGTGGTTTAATACTATTTATACATATAATAAATACATACATACAACCCAGAAAACAAGACAAAACTTTAGAGATTTTGGTTTAAAGTTTTGAATTAAATACCAAATTATGCTTAAGGCAATATCAATATCAAACGTCTCAACTTTTTTTTTTTTTTTTTTTTTTTTGTAAGGAAACCCGCATAAAACTTACTAAAAACAAAATACATTCGGGGAAAGATGTTTGTCTTTACAAAGGATTTTTGTGTAAAATTTTTCGTCTTGTTCTTTTTATTAAAATTGGGAGAAACTATTTGAAGTTAAAGTTTCTTAGTTAAAAAAAAAAAAAATCAATATACTGACTTCGTAAGAAAAGTAGATAACCATACAAGTGTTTTTGATGTTTAGATATAAAGTTTATGAATATAGAGCAAGATATTTATAATCTTAAAGGAAAGGAAAAAAATTTTAAAGTTTTACACTTAAAATAAAATTTTATGTTGAAAATTTATTTTCCAAGTAAGAGAATAGTATGTAAAATAAAATATATGAACAGTTTTTTTGTTCTTATTTTAAATGTTCATGTTAACTTGAAAAGTTTTATGTACTTTATGTTATATGAGCAATATTTTAGTACATAATGCTCATATGCATTTAATGAGGAGGATGCAAGGAAAGTTATTTTTCGATTATTGTTTATACGAAAAACACAAGTTATTTATAACTTTATCTAAGTAGAAATGTTATGCTGTAGTTTAGAAAATACATGAACTTAAGAAACATTTAAATAGTTATCATGACTTTTAAATAAATAAAAAATTAAATTAAAAAAATTTTTGATGATAGCAACAACTGAACTGCACTCTTTTTTAATCTTATTCAACACGTTACTAATACATTCATATCAGAATATGTAAATTTAAAAAAAAGAAAAAAAAAATACCGACACGAAAGTATTATCATTTTACATCTGCATAAATTGTGTAGAAAGTCCAATATATAATCAAATATTCATTAAACATGCATTTAACGTACTTACACGGAAAAAGATGCTAAAGCCCAAAGAAGTTAGAAATACACAGTAAAATAAAGAAAGAAGAGAGAGATTGAAATTATAATTTTTTGGCCTTTTTTTAAATCAAGTTGCAATATGTGGTATAACATGATTAATTTTTTATACAACTCCACATTGAACAGTAGAGCAGAATCGAAAATTTTTGGAAATAAATCCGTAACTTCGAATCGGTTGGTATATTATAATACATATAATTTAACATAGGCATAGCATAGAAGTGCGTAATGGTAGATTTGGAAGGACGACCTTTCAAACCTGTTAGGAACGGAGCTAAAACGGCTCAAAGTGGGGCATAACAAATTTTTAACAGATAGACAAATTTTTATTTCTTACCTGATTTCAAAGATTTTTATATCCTCTTAAAGCCCTTTAAAAAAAAACATGCTCGCTATTTATCTCTTATAGTTTTCGACCTATTTGCATTTGAAATTTAAACTTTCTCAATTATGCAAAATCTTGTTCCAGTTTTTTCCTTATATAGTCCAACATTACCCACCGATTTTGTTAATTTTTCCGTAATTATCTATCGACCAAAGAAAATTTCAAATCGACATCTTTGCCCAGTCCAAAAATATAAGATTTTGAATTTGAAAATTGCCAAAATTATTTTTTTTTTTGCCGAAAAATTTTTACATTTTTGTTTCTCTAAAATAAAACTTAGTTTAAGAACATACAAATATTTTATGCTTTTCTGAAAAGTGTCTTCACGGAGATGTTTAAAAAATTATAAACGAGCCATATCATCTAATAGGGCTAAGTACAAATCCTGGCGAATTTGAACTATTTTGTATCGAAATTTTGACTTTAGTCTATATGTTCTAAAATCCCAAAGCCTGAATGAATTCTAAAGAGTTCACAGATGGTCTTTTTAGACCTGCAACAAATGTGGACTTTAAGGACAAAATTAGAAAAAAATCTTTTTTGGGATATTCGCTGGTTTTTTTTGGGAATTGCAGAATTTTTTTTACTAAAATCTTATTTATTTTTTTTACAGCTATTCAGTTCAAATGATAATGTCACTCAATAATCACCGAAAATTTCGTTAGGGTATCTTAACTAATAGGGAATTCAGATCGGAGCGACATTACATACTTTCGTGATTTCGGCCGAATTCAAGTTGAAATGAAGTAATTTCCCATACATTTTGACAGTTGCGAAATTACATCATTTTGTGTAATTTCGGCGATATTACATTGAAAATACAATGCCCATTTTCGTGCAACTCTGAACATGGTTGAAAAACTACAGTTTTTTTCAACTCTGAACGATATATTTCAACAGTATTTGTAGATTACAAAAACAGCTGGTAGTTTTTTTCACATATACAAAAAAATTAAGTACAATTGAAAAATTATTAAAAAACAGTAATTTATTAACAAAAATGATAGTTTAAGGTACGTTCAGACTAGCCTAATATTTGACGAAAAGGACGTAACCACTATATAAAATATTTCGTAATTTCTCTTTTTTAATGGGCAAAGATTTCAACTTTTCATTAATCATAGCTGACAATTTATAGAAATTTGTTTGACGCTGTTTTCTCTTACAAAACATTTGCAAAATTAAATAATATTTTTATAAAAATAGTGGTCACGCAATTTTTATCAAATATTTGCCAAATGTGAACAACATGGTTTGCAACAAATTATGTACATTCTGCTTCTTTTATAAAATACTTGTGTATCGTGAAGAATCTATTTATACTTTCGTAACAAAATACAGAAATTATAATTTTATACACTAACATGTAAGTTAAAATAGAAATTTAAAAATTTGAAAATTGTTTGTGAATTCCATTCAATATATTTCTATACACAAGATAGATATGCAAATCTATTTCTGTAGGGCAGTATTTTATTTAAATATTTTCCCAATAAACATCAATTCAAATCTAAGAAAATTTTTTGAAAAATTTCCTTTAATAAATAGCATATTTCTTAAATTATATTCGAAGCTACAATAATGACCCATATCAACATATCAATCCTCAAAAAAAAAAATTTTTTTTGATGGCACATTAAAATCCATTGATATAAATATAAAGTGACTCGAATGCATGTAGATTAGTTATAGCGGTTTTAAGTTGAACATATACAAATTTTTACAAACTAGTAATTTATGTATAATTATTAAAATAAAAGTTATGATGTTTTCAATGTTTGATGGTATTAACATAACATATTTTAAGGTTTCCGAACAGAATTTTAAAAATTGTCTCTATGTTAAAAATCGCGATTTTTCGCATCAAAGTTATTTTTTCATATATTATACAAAAATATATTTTATTCAAGTTTATTATACGAAGAAGTTCTATTTAATATTGTTATTATTTTTTAACTGAAGTAAACTTTTTTGGTCCATAAAATTTCTAACCTTCAACATTTTTTGATTGATTATTAAAACAATTATATTAAATTTCGTACTGACCATGCGATGTACCTTATCCAAATCTTTTTCGACAAAAAAGTGTCCTATTTGCTATTTCAGCGTATTTTTCAAAAAGTCCATAAAATTTGTTATTAAATTTACTTTTAATTATTTTTAATTTTTTTTTTTTGTGTAAAATAACAAAAAACAAAGTTCACGTAGTAATCTATGCTATTTTATTTGAAACTGTAATGTGTTTCGCGAAAAACTTTGAGACTATCTACTGCATTAAATATGGCGAAAAATACGCTTAGTTACAACAATATCAATTACTATTTCAAAATTTATATTCCGTTGAGGGACGCACAGATTTCTCCTAAAAAAAATTTAAAAATTAAAATATTTTGTCCCAGAAGAAATTTATGCAATATCTACTTCTTTATTATTTGATTGAAAATCATCAAAGCAATATTTCCCTAATATTATATTTTTTATCAGTTTAAAGAACGTTAGACAATAAGCAAAAAAAAAAAAAAAAAGATATATATAATTTTAATTTTCTTATTATTTTTATTCTCAAAATATCGCCCTTTTTACAGTAAGGTGATTATCACCTCCGCAATAAATTGAGATCCCATTGAGATCATCTGAAAGAAATTAATGCAATACTTTTATTTTTCAGTCAGATTTTTTTCAGTTGTCGAAAAATTATTAAAAAGTGAAAAAAATATTGAAGAAAGTTGTTTCTCTTTCAGCTAAAAAATGTATATTTTTAGTAAGTGTTTTTAGTTTTCGTGCTTTACGAGATGTAAAAGTTTTCTTTATTGTATTATTTCAAGATTTATTTTGTGATAATTTTGGGATATATTTATTACATCTTCCGGAAGATTATGTGTCAGCATCTTCTTTTTCCATTTAGGTGATTATCTAACAGTATTGCCTATTTTTCTTCCAGGCGTATTGATTTCTTAGATCTTTATCAATGGGGGAAACATCCGCAACACGAATATGATTATTGCGGAAATAAAATTTTTCTTCTAAGCAATACGAATTCGAATCACTTTCGTATTATTTTTCTCGTAGAGATGGTGATATAATTTTTCACTTTACTAGTTTCAAGTCTTGTGATTTTAGATCTGTAACCCGTTTGTTTAAAATAGTATTACCACAAAACTTATTAAAGATTAAAGTCAGTTTCAGCCAGGATAAAATTTTTTTATAATGGCCCATATGTGTTATGAAATAAACAACAATTAAAAAAAAAAAATTCCCATAAAATTATAATATTGGGTTTTTGTAAAATTTTCAAGTGATTAAAAGTAGTATAAAGTTAAGTTTTTTTTATATTCAGTTTAGTTATTTTTCCATTGTTAGTAAGACAATAGTCGAATGTTTTTCACATTTAAAAAAGCTTTCAATATATATATATATATATATAAAATTCTAGTGTCACGGTGTTTGTAACTGAACTCCTCCGAAACGGCTTGACCGATTTTTATGATATCTTGTATGTGTATTTGTATGAGAATAGGTCATAAGGTATATTTTATATCGCTAGAGGGCGTAAAATAGGCCACAAGGGGTAAAAGCTACCCCTCCCTATATCTCCTTAACTAATAAACTGACTTTCTTGAAATGTGGCAGGCAAATAGTGTAACTTCTAGAAGAAACTATAGCCTATAATTTTATGTAGGGCGTAAAATAGGGCAAAAGCTATCCCTTTCTATAGCTTCTTAACTAATCAACCGATTTTCTTGAAATTTGGCAGACAAATAGTGTAAAATCTGGAAGGAACTATAGCCTATAATTTTTATTATATAGGACGGGAAAGGGGCAACAGGGGGTAAAAGCTCCAACTCCCTCAGTTTTAAATTTGAAAGCAATTAAAAATTACAATTGTTATATTAGAACCTTTTTTGCTGGAAAAAGGCGAAGTTTTAAATTTGAAAGTAAAGGAAATTCAAGTCTATTCTCACAGTTTGTACTTGTATTTGATATTTGAAATAGTTTTCAAATGAATAAATATCAATTTTAAAAAGGTTTTTGCTTATTGGGTCATGATTTTTTTCTTGGACATTTCATACACAAGTGGTCAGGGTTGCCAGATTCGAATTGTGATCTAACTTGACATTCCTGAAAAATGATTAAAAAACAAAAAAATAAATAAATAACTTGTCAATCGACTTTCGCCAAAAATCTTTTATTTTTTATGTGAAACCTATATACTCCAGGAAAATAAGGCCAAAAAAATTACTCAACCTTGGAATTTGATGGATGGAGGCGAATTTTGACATATAGCTTTGTCTTGGTGTCTTATACATTCATATTAAATGTCACAAATATTATCTATTTTCAAATATTTCGCTTATTATGCATCATACGTGTCAGTATGACACTTTTTATACAATTACAGTTGTTTTCAGCTTGCCAAATTACATTTAAACTTGTAGCTTGACAACTTATAAAATTTGTAATAACTATAATATGCTTTAACCGATTTTTGTATTTTTCCTGTTTACTGAGAAATAAGTATGTGCTCATAACGATTTTGCTATAATCAAATTAGAAAATGAGTATTTAATAATTAAATTTTTAAAGAAACAGTAAAAACAGACAAATTTGCTCATATAAATGCATTTCCCAATTTCAGATCCAATTCGGAACAGGTTCGCCATAGCCAAGCGTAGGAAATATATTTTTAAAACTCAAAGTTAAAATCAAAATATAAAACATCTGGTCCATTAAATATGAAAAAAGATGGTGATGAGAGCAAAAGATTTTTTCTCAATAGGTATAAACACTTTTACAAAAATAATACAAAAATTATGGCCAAATGGTTTTCAAGGAAAAGAATGTGAATGTCAATTTGTGGCGAAAATTATTTTAGACCAATCCTAAAATCTAATATAAATTAAATTTTTTAATAACTGTCTAGCAAAAACTTTGCTTTCCTGGTAAGCTAGCAGGTATAATTGGAAACAATAATAAACTACTTATTTTTTGCCTGAATAACTAGTTATTTTTGTTTGACTTGTCCACAAATTCATGTAGTTATTTTTTGACTATAGGGGTACTCAAAAATATGTACCTAAACGAAAACAAAAATAAAAAAAAAACAAAAAAATTTCGCCGTCAGTGAGACTCGAACTTGGACACACACTAACCGTTCGTTATTACTGACTAACGTCTTACTCAGTACACCATCTCGCACATAGCATCCTGAGCGACAAAAGCTCTATTTAGTTTAAAATATCTTTTTAGACATTTTGTTATAAAAAAGCGAACTGCTTGAGAATGGGTTTGAACCAACAACCTTCTGTTTGTTAATACAGCGCTCTAGCCAACCCATCCACGTGATTGCAGTATTGCTGTGCTATTATACTATTGAGTACTTATTAATGTAATACAGAGTAGGCAAATAATAATGACGCCTCATTACCAAGAAATTACTTTAAGAAGTAGTTGTTATTACCGAAAACCAAAAAGTTTTTGTTGGGAACTTAAAAATATTTACGAATAATATCTAGGAAAAAAAAGACTATATTTTAGATAATAAAATGCCCAGAGTTGAATGTTTCGATTTCTTCAGAACACGAAAACAACAATATTTTGCTAACTTTGACAGTTCACTACAAATAAACTAAACAACATAGATGATTGACTTTAACAACAAGTGATACAAAATCTTATATAGTTTCACCAGACACCAAACATAATTATTAAAACTTGATTTTAAGATTGAATTAATCGCCACATTTGGATCATTTAAAACCAAAGTGCAACGATTTATATCAAGAACTAGAATCAATTTAAAACAAGGAGATTTATAGGATTTTATCCATGATCACGTATACTGACTGAGAAATATCATGCAGCAAAATTAGTGTTAATATTCTACAGGAATTTCATTCATTTCTATTTTGTACTTGGATGTAAATGTTTTACAAACAAAAGCGGACATAGAAAAATTTACTTAAAATATTTAAAGATATTTGTCTAAATTAATATATTTTAAATATTCAAAAATTAAACAATTTAAACTGTCTTGTTCCCAATAAGAAAGAAATGCTTTTATTTAAATAACTGATACAAGTTCTGTCACTCAAACTAAAATGATATAACCTTCTATTACAAAACAATTATCATATTAATAAAATTCAATAAAGAAAATGTTTTCTAACAGCTTTTAATATCAAATATAACACATGTGAAGCATAATTTAATATAAAAACTGGGGACACAATTTTAATTAATTAATAAGTAGAAAACTAAAAACAGAAGGGGGGAAACAATCGTTATTTTTTAATTTATTTGGTGTTAAAATCACTATTTTCAATTCATTTTACAAATTCAAGTGAAAGAAGTAAAATATCTGTAATTTTAACAATAAAAATTAAAGAAAAGAGGTATCGATCGATCTCTGTTAAAAATGTTGTGGTCAGTAAGCGAAAGGAAAGCAAACCTTATTGCGAAATTTTCAAAATAGTAAAGCTTAGTCGCGCAACAGTGCAGACAATAGTTAGAAATTATGAAGCAACCAAGAGCACAGAAAATAAACCACGCACTGGCAGACCTAAGAAGCTTTCGAGACGTCATATTAGCAGTATGCTGAAGTGAAGAAGTGTAGTGTGATTCGAAACTTAGTGCCCCAAAACTAGCGGAATACCTTGAAAATTGTTGCAATGCTACTGTTACACCGAGAACAGTTATAAACGTTTTGCACGAAAATGGGTTTAAAAGCAGAGTGGCTTCGACTTGAATTTGCTCGGGAACATCTTAACAAAGATGTTGATTTTTGGAAGCATGTGATATTTAATGATGAAAGTAAGTTCAACATTTTCAGAAATGATGAAAGTTCAAAGGTTTGGAGGAAGCCTAACACTGCACTGGATCCAAAAAATTATGGTTTTGGGGCGCCATGGCATCATCTGGAGTGGGTTAGTCTTTGTTGAAGGTAATATGGATCGCTTTCAATATAAGAATATATTGGAACGAAATCTGAAGGCATCTGTTATAGCTTAGGCCTTGGTAATCAATGGATTTTCCAACAAGACAACGACCCGCTCACGTTGTACGAGACAAAGTAGTCGAATATGACAAAGTAGTCGAGAAAACCCTTAAAACTATTCTTGTTCGAGCATGGACCGAAATTACGCTTGATATTACTGGAAACTTAGTAAATTCAATGCCCCGTCGAATCCAAACAGTAAACGACGTCCAGGTCGGACCTACAAAATATTGAAAACTATGTTTTTTGTATCAAATTAGTTACCTTAATGTTTAATTTTATTGCTGTATTTAGGCTTTTTTCCTACGAATTTTGGATATTTTTGTTGTTATTATTGTTACAGTACATATGAACTACTTTTTATTCTACAAATAAATTAAGCTATTGGTGCCTTAAATATTACCATAAAATCTTTTTGTTTTTTTCTTACACATTTACTAAACATCCGAAATTGAGGGGTGTATTTAGACTTTTTCCTTAAACTGTATATATATAGCTTCTGCGGGATTTTTCATTCAATTTAGATACACGTAATCATAGAGCTCTAAGCATTTAAACTTTTCGCAATAAACCGTCATACAATTAATAAACAAGCACATTAGAAACAAATAGTAATATGTTCAACCAACGACGTGATTCTTTAAACCCAGCAAAAAGTTTTGCTGTAATAATGAATCTTTAAGAAAATAGATTTGTAGGATTTTGTCCATGATCACGTGTATTGACTGAGAAATTTCGTGTCGCAGCTTCAGTGTTAATATTCTACAGGAATTTCATTCATTTCAATTTCATTAATATTTTACACACACAAACGTTCTTAGAAAAATTTACTTAAAATAATTAAGAGATATTTGCCTAACTTAATAGGTTTTAAATATACAAAATTAAATAAATTAAACTCTCTTTTCACCAATAACAAATGCCTTTATTTAAATAACTGATACAAGTTTTGTCACTCTTTTATAAAACAATTATCACATTAATAAAATTTAATAAAGAAAATATTTTCTAATAGCTTTTAATATAAATTATGACACATGTGAAGCATCATTTAATATGAACACTGGGGAGACAATTTTAATCATAAATATTAAACAAAAGAAAAAGAAAATTAAGTCATTAATTTTTAATTGTTAAACACATGGCACATACATAGAAATAAATTAAATAAAATAAATATAAAAGTTTAGTTTATTTTAAATATTGATTATTTAATTTAGTTTTACTAAACAACAATAAAGATTTTAATAAACTATATTTATAGAGTGGTCAGAAATAATTTATATATACATAGATGTATATAAATATTCCGAGAATGAGATTAAGGATTTTCACAGAAATATATTTCACATAAAAAATTTTGACTATTCTAAATCTAATATAACATAGATCATGGAGTTCTAACCATATAAATTTCTCAAAATAAATCTTTATACAATTAATAAACAAGTATATTAGAACCATCCCAAGTATATGCAACTAATGTTGTGGTTACGTAAACTCAGCGAAAGTTTGTTGCACAGATCTTAAAATTCAATATCACAAATAAATTTTTTCATGTATTTCCTAAAAGACTGCACGGTTCGAATTAAAGTATATGGAAGAGTTGTTGAGGAGGACCTAAGCTTTCAGAAAAATCATTTTCTAATCACCCTGTAATAATACGAAATAAGCTACAGGGTGTCAAAATTTACCATCTCAAGTATGAAAAAGTTTCAAAAAATTGTAGCTTCAACAAATCAAGTCCGATTTAAAAGATTTAAAAACTTTTGTAAAGAGCTTGATGATATAAAGTAAAAATATTCTTACTAGCATCATACTGAAATTTCGTATGGTTAAAACAATATTTGGGCTGGAATTTGGAAATTTCGATTTTTTGCTATTAAGATGCAACTCTTAATAAAATAAACATACAACTAGAGGTACAAAAATATTGGTCCTAAACCCATCTTTAAGTATGCACATCGATTCAGAAACACCTTCTGAGTCGATTTAATGATGTCCGTCTGGCTGGTCGGTTGGCCGTCTGACAATGGACAGTTTCCATGTAAACCTTGTGAACAAAGTACAGATCGCAATTTTGAATATATCTCGATGAAACTTTGCACGAATAATTATTTTGGCACAATGACCTATTGATATGGATTATGATCGGTTTATTATTTCACCTAACTTCCATATAATAACATATATATTTACCTATCCACTGATATAGATTTTGTCTACAATATATACATATATTCTGAAAGCTTAAGTCCTCCTCTACAGCTCTCCCATATATTTTAATTCGATCCATCCAGTTGTTTAGAAGATACAGATTTGTTACTAAAATTTTTGCTCCATTGGATTCAAACATTAATATAAATTGTAATTGGATATTTTCCTCTTTTCATTACCTTCTTTTATTCTTAATAATATTTATGGTTGTAATAGAAATAAAAGAATAAACAAAAAATAAATAAAACATATCAAAATTTATTTACACTTTAAAGAACGTTTTAATTTCTAGCAAAAGAACAAAACCGAAAAACTTTACAATATAAATATTTATTAAGTAAAAACAAAGAAAACAAAAACAAAAACAACAAACTGACCACACTCTACTACAAATTGTGCGAACAATAAGCAAATAAACAAATATGTAAATTTAAATGTTAAATGTTTAAAAATTTATATTTCAAGAGAGTGGATGAAGGTGCTTGGCAAATTGCTGAAGTCTTTAACTAAACTTAGAATAAATGTAATTTTCTAACAACTTGTTATTTCAACTAGAAAAGGTCATTTTAGACTATAAACACTACAATTTTATTATTAAAAAACAAAATGATGGATTACTTGGAAGCAACCAACAGCAGCTGCTTGAATATCTAAATTGAAATAAATAATCAAAATACGAAAAAAAAAGAAAAAAAAATTGAAGGCCAAATTAAATTATTTTCTTAGAAAATAATTAAATTGTCAAGTATACAACTTAGTTTTTTTTTTGGAAAGGACAATAAACTTTTGTAATAATTTATTTTTGTATAATAAAATATGCAAAATTTGTAACTTTTTAAGTTTTTTTTTTTTTTTTTTTGCAAAATTTATAGAATTTTAAACTTGTTATCTAAATATATACTTAGATTTTATTTTTTACTCGATTTGATTTAGTTTGTTTTCTTATTGTCTTTAAAGTTTTCTTAACAAATTTAGCTAATTTGTTAAAATTCATTTTATTTTGTCTCTAAAGACAATTTTTAAACGCCTTCTACACTTAAATACTTTTAAGTATTTTGTCTGTTGTCTGTAGACTTTTATCTATTTGTACCTTATTAATATTAAAATCAAGTTTAATATCTATTACACGCTTGAGAAAATAAGTCATTTTAAATACTTTAATACCTAATACTTATTGTTTTTTAGTTTATTTGGATATTTTTGTTTTATATTTCCATGGAATAAAAATATACACATAATGAGAATAACATACACATCTATATTGGGATGCAACTTTTGAATAAGTTTATTCTAAAGACAAAATTATTTATTTATAATATAAATTCGTATTAACCAAAAGAAAAAATATTCGTTACATACTGAAAATTTGAAACAGATTTACAAAAAGATGGGGTTTCATATAAAATAATAAGAAAAATGCCAGGAAAATTAAAAAAAAAAAAAAATTAAAACAAAAATGAAAATCGTTAAAAAAATTTCAATGGGTAAAAAAAACAAATAATAATTAAAAAATATACGCCGTCAAGTCGTAAAAAATCGTGTTTTATCGATAACTTCGGATTTTGAGGGTGTACCGTGTAAAAATTAGAAAATTATCTACTCTACTAGACCTACAGCCCACACTAGGTCATTTCAAAAGTATATCCAACTTTTTCCATTTTGTCACATAGTGTTACTAAAAGCCATTTTTAATAAGATTTCTTAAGTACAATATCATAATTTTGAAAATAGATTAATGTATTTCTCGAACACCCAGAAATTTTCGTGAATGTCTAAAATAAAATCCCTATTCCCGGGAATTGAAAGACTAACTTTGGGAAATTAAAAACCCTAGCCATTACACATCTCATTAGCGTTCTTGGTGTCTCATGCATCTAAATAGCCAACAATACTAAATGTTTTTTTTTTTTTTACTATAATACATACTTTGCAACCAATGACTCAACTACTTCGGTTCCTACCCAGTTAACTAGAATTAAGAATTAATTAAATCATACTATTATTTTTTATTTATTTGTAAAGTGGTGAAGGTTATAAAAGACTCGGCACAGCCGAATATAGCGCTTGTTGTATTTTAATAAAACAAAAATTCTGTAATTAAAAAAAAAAACAATAAAAATCAGATTTTATTTGAGTAGTTTGCGCTAAAATCTATATGGTTAAATTGAATAGAAGAGCAATATATATTACCCTATTGTCAGCTGTATTTAAAATCCAATTCTTCAATGCAGAACCTTTAAGAAATCGGAAAAATTATAAACATATAAAATTGTTAGTTAAACATATTTTGTTTGAAATAAAACCTATTCACATAGATTAATAACTAGATACTTATGTGAGAGAAAAAACATGATTCAATTGTCAAATACCTAATTCATGCAACAACAAAATACATGTAGTCACATATATTTTGTTATTGTGTTTTGAAAAAAAATGAGTAAATTTTTTGAAAATTTAGTTTGTAGTGCCTCTGACATAAACTTCTAGTTGTATTCTATGCCTATTAATTTGATGGCATTTCCTGATAAAAAACTTCATACAGAATAATAAAATATTCATGATAAAATACATGACTTATACATATGTACGTACAAAGCTACAATTTATTTCCCTAAACTCTACATATATTTCAACCAGATTTATAATACTAATGACAATTACAGTAAAGTCTTTAAATATTGGACTATGATTAAGATAAGAAAAATATATTTAAGAATATTTTTATAAAATTTTATAAGTAAATGCTTTTCTAAACCAAACACAATATAAATATTTATATTTTCTTAAACCTATAACAGGCATTTTTTGAGATTTCATACTGTGTAGAAATCATAAATATGCAGTCACATATACTCTATCATTTTCAACCGGAAACGAGCATAAAAATTGTGTGTTAACTAAAAATTTGTTTTCATTATTTTAAACACGTTGCACAGTAGAAAATTTTTGTTATTTTCTGATCATATATCTATAAGTTTTTATTCTTTATTAATAATAAGTGAACATAATAAATAATCTTGAAAATATTTTCAATAATATTAGTTAAAATAAGCTAAATCAATTTCCAAATTATTTGGAAATATCTCTCTGAATTTGCACTTTATTGTTGTTTGATTAGATAAATTTAAATTGTATTAAAAATTTATAACATTTAGAGAAAAGAAAGTAAAAAAATTAAAGCTCTTTACTTTACTGTATATACTTTAATTGATTTTAACAATCCCAGCAAAAGTTTGGTAATGGCATTTAGTTACAGATCTAGTTACTTTTCAATGTCAACAACATACTGCCTACATAAAAGTAACTATTTATTTGTAACTTGAAATCTAATTACTAATTTATGATAAGATTTTTAAAAAATGCTACTTTTTATTGATTTTTTTTTTTAGTTTATCAATTCATATATTTAGACAAAAGATAAATATTCACAATTGCAACTTAAAAAATCTGTTATTTTTGAAAATAAATTTGTTATTTTGAAATAAAAAAACAACAAAAAAAAATTGTTTTATATTTTGACATTTCATTAGGTATTTGCAATCTAAAATGCAACTAGTAGGGTATTCATTTGAATATGTTCGTTTGAATTATTCGAATGAATTTAAAAATTGTCTTTTTCGAATAATTCGAATATTTTTAATACGAATATTCGAATAAAACGAAGAATTTATTTTTTTGCAATTGAAGTGATTTTATTTGATTATTCTTAGTGCTAAATTTAAATAAAGGTACATTTCGCCAACGAAAACTTTATCTTTTTCAAAATTAAATTTTATAAAAACAAGAACAAAATCGACTTAAATTCAATTGTGTTTTAAGCTAATTTCTGAGAACTTTTTACAGGTTTTTTTTATCATAAAAGTGACCTTTGAGGATTTTTTACTTTATACATTCTAAGATTGTTCACTTTTGAGATATAGTTAAAAGAAAATGAACTTTTTTATCGTATTTGATATTTATTTATTATAATTTTTTAATTTATTTATTTATTTACTGTCTGTAAGGAAAATATTGTACCTAAAGACTTAATAATAAATAAATAAATTTGTTGATCGTTTAAACAGTTTTTTAGTTAAAATAATTTAAATTAAAATTGTTTTTAAAATTTTTCAGGAGATTTAGATTTTCCAGCAAAAAATTGCAGCAACTTTTATATTTATTCGTCATCGAAAAGATAAAAATTTCTGGGGATTTTAATTTTATTTTTACAATTTGTTGTTCTTGTAAAACATTTTTTTTAAATTCACAATACAAATTAAAATGCGTTAACCCAACAAACCAACAAACTTCGTACACTCGAAAATGATATCATAATTTTGGAAAATAACGATATTAATAATGATATCCTTGAATTTAAGCAGCGCGATAAATTAGCAATATATTTCACAATATATACATACATACTAAGATTGGTTGAATATATAATATTTTAAGTATTTTATCAAAAAATAAAACGAGATAATAATAAACTAAATTTCATCCTGCTCCAAATAATTTTATATGTAATACTTGTATGTATGTAAAATTTAAGTAATCCAAAAACCGTTCCCCTTAAATTCGAAGCTGATATTGATACCTTTATTTTATCCTCTTATTTTTTTGCAATTCCACTAAATTATGCTCTAAAAATATAATTTTCGTAACTTTATGTTATGTTATAAAATATAATTTTATAACATAACATAAAATATTTTTTTTTTTCTATAAAAATTTTCAATTTATTTTTGTTTTCCTGAAAATATTTAAAGTTTTTTACTAAGGAAAAAATAATTTCTGTATTTTAGAATTTAATTTTAAAATTATGATATAATTAACGATACGGTTCATAAAAAAAATAATCCCCAATGTAAATAGGCTCTTACATATTTTGTCGACTTTTGGAATTGTAGAAAAATGAAAAGTTTGGTAATGCTTACACTGAATATTTTGCATTGATTTACTTTCAAAATTGAGAGACTTAAAATATTCACTTAGCAAAAACATTGTGTTAAATAACTTAATTAGATTATTTACTGAAAATTAGATCAGAGAAAGTAGTTTCATCTAAAGGCAAAATAACTACTTACATACATTATGCTACACAGTGGGGTATTTTTTAAAATAAATCCGGATCTTTTAAAGTGCTAATCCGATCTTGATGAAACTTGGGGCATTGACAGAAGAGGAGGAGTTAAGTTTTAAGAAAATTATTAACTAGAGTCATTAACTGAAGCACATATGACGCTACAGTGGGTTAAAGGTGATCACCTCGAAGTTAAAAAAGCATATCAGGGCTTGAAACTTTTACAAATATTAACAATATTTAAAAATATAAACATGTCTCAATTCTAAAATTTAAATTTTCATTTAACAGTTCAAAATAGTTTTCCTTCCGCATCATGACGTTGATTAATACCTTATGTTTCTCAGTTTTCTTAGTGTAGTAAGAGTGGATAATTCTTTTCTTTTTAACCAATTGAGTCCAATTTTCAATGACTCGTTCGAGCATTTCGACTGGTAACTGGCGAATTACACGCGTGATCTTTTCCTCCAAGGCCGGAATAGAAGCTGGTTTGTCCGCATAAACTTTAGACTTTACATATCCCCACAGGAAAAAGTCTAACGGTGTGATATCACACGAGCTTGGTGGCCAATCGACCGGCCCAAAACGTGAAATTATTTGCTCACCGAAGTGTTAACTCAATAAATCCATTGATTGATGCGATGTGTGGGAAGTGGCGCAGTCTTGCTGAAACCAAATGTCGCCGAGATCACGAGCTTCAATTTCAGGCATCAAATAGTTGGTTATCATGGCACGATAACGGTCGCCATTGAATATGGACCGATGATTCCACCGGCCCACAAACCACTCCAAACCGTTGTTTTTTCTAGATGAAGTGGCAGTTCTTGAATCTCTTCAGGTTGCTCTTCATCTCAAATGCGGAAATTTTGTTTGTTTACATACCCATTGAGCCAGAAATGGGCCTCATCGCTGAACAAAATTTGCCTCGAAAACGTCGGATCTTCTTGGAAATTTTCAAGAGCCCATAGAGCGAAGCGATGTCGCTTCAGTTGTTGCACAAGCTGTATTTTGTACGCTTTCAATTTAAGATCTCGACGTAAAATGCGCCAAGTCGTTCCATACGTCAGTCCGAGTTGCTGCGAACGGCGCCGAATCGACTCTCCACGGTCTTCGTGTACACAGCGTGCTGGATGTGGTCTATTCTGTAGAATGTTATCCAATAATGAATGCTGGGTCTCAAAATGGGTGATGGTGTTGCGAATAGTACGTTTAGTATGCCGATTATGTTGACCATAAGTTAAGCGAAGTGTACGAAACACATTCCTCACAGAATGTGAATTTTCGTAATAAAGTTGAACGATTTGTAAACGTTGTTCAGGCGTAAGTCTTTCCATTATGAAATGCCAAACAATACCAAACAAAAATAACATGACAGCATGAAAAGATTCACACGTGATCTGTCAAAAAAAGGCTATTGAAAAAAGTATCTCTACTTGAATCACCCATTATATAGGAAAGCTTCATAAACGCCATTTCAACCGACGGACATCAACCTAGCAACATCATTCCTTATAAGGATCCAGAAAATATAAACTTTTTTGCTCTCAGACGAAAATTGTGGAAATTAAAAGCGGAATGACAAAATTATATGTACCCTTTACACCTGAGGTGTTAAGTGTGTTAAGGTTATGATAGTGAATTACGTATATGTATGTTTGCCATGTTATTTTTAATAATTTTTCTTGTACGTATAATTACGTACGTCCAGCGTAGAGATATTTTTTAGTTATCTCCTGGCTACAAACGCAAATATCCACTAACAAAATTTTTAAAAATCCAATGCACAATGCATTAATTTTTCGTTTCATATTGATTTAAGAGCGGAGGTAAAGGAATCAACAAACACGCATAGTACTCCATCTAAAATGGTACAAATTGTGTTCCACAAAATATAATATGCGAAAATAATATTGTTTAAAGTGGTTAGTTTTTTATTAAAAAATTTTGAGGTTCAAATACACTATATTTTTCAATATTTTAGGAAAGTTATATTGGTCGGAATTTTGCAATATTTCCACACAATAGTTCATGATATGTTAGCTTTACAATAAATTAAAAATCTAATAAAACTTGAAAAATGCTCAAAAAATATTTATGGTCAGCTTGTATTCTAGCTTTTCCCACAGTGCATTGCCGCCCTTACCCCACACAAGCATTGTTTTGTATTTTGGCGCTCTGTACATTTGAAATGATAGTTTTAATTATCTTCAGCAATAGAATTTTGTGGACAACTTGATTGCTGCAATTGAGTAGATTTTTTTTTTTTTTTTTTTGGATTTTGCGAAAAAGTGATATTTGTGGTACATGACCTGAATACACGTGTACAATTTTGCTTTTATTGTATTCGAGTTTAGACTTACCTTTGAATTTTAAGTTGATGATGTTATTCCTGAAAATAGGAGAAAAGATAAATATTTAGACAGTTTTAAAAAGTATTAAAAACAAAATTAAAAAAATTAATTAGAAAAAAGGTGAAGCAAAATCATTTCCAAAAATTCAAAACACAATTGAAAAAATCATTTTATTGTTTCCAAATAATTATAATCAAAAACGTCATTAGTGCATTCCATTTTTTTCTATACATAAATAATTTAAAATAATCTCATCTTCCAAAACCTATTAAGTTAAATAACCTTTAAGAGAACACATTTCTGAAAATTATATTTATAAGAACATTTATTGCCCTGCTATGTTTATACTTATAGTAATGATGATAAAGTCTTATATCATTTGTTGGATTGAAATACAATTATACAGATTTTAAATAATTAAGCATCAATAATTGCCATCATAAAAAACTTACACAATTTAAGGTGCTTGTACGTGAGTAAAATCGATAGCATTAAATCACGATTATTTATATGTATATACAACATAATGTGGCACACAGGTAAAGTATGGCCATATCAAGTATAAGAGTTACTGATTACTCGTACGGTATTCATTTTAATGAAACATAATGAACAAATAAAATTTCCTTCAAGGCTGAAAATATCGTATCAAAGACACAAACATACATACAATGACATCTTAATGAAATTAATTAAGAGTTTCATGTGATTTAAGTTGTTGTCTTGCCATTTGAAATGTAATGAAATAATTAAGCTATCAAATGCTATTAAAAATTTGCTGTATATGTATGTGTATTCGTGTGTTCTCATTCGTACTTATGCATGAGTATAAAATTTCATTTACAATGAAAGTATTTACGTGCCTGAAATGTATATAGTAAACTATAATTTAAGGAGATTATACCAAATAAGGAAGGATTTAAAAAAAACATAATTTGGTTTTGTTTAATTAGTAACCAATAAATATTTCTTGCGCGTGTTAATTAAATAAAAATCAAAATGCTACATAATAGAGACGATCATAAAAATTTTGGTAATAAATCCTTATCTCCTAAACTAGTAGAGAAGGACCTAAGCTTTCAGAAAAATCATCTTGTAGTCACCCTGTAATAATACGAGATAATCTTTAGGGTGTAAAACTGGACCACCTCGAGTATGAAACGTAAAAAAATCGTAACTTCTACAAATCAAGTAATCATACCCATAATGACTATTAAATTCCCCCGACTCATGCCCAGAAGGTGTTTTGAATCTGGTAATTTAAGACTGGGCCATAACGTTCTATATATCTTGCAGTCCATTCTATCCCTCCATGTATGATTCGCTCTGCCTAAAGTCAATTCGCTTATGGTTCTAAAATATGACCGAATTTTAATCCTAACCGAAGCATCCACAAAAGACCTGTAAAGCTCCGAGCCACTGCGAGCTAGCTCATCGGCTATTACCGAGAATATCACAGTGACCAAGAATCCAACAGTGTCTTATCCTATAGGCATCTATTAACAACAAAATGACTTGTCATTGCCAGTAGTGCTGCCTGACTATCTACAAAGATAATTACCTCAGAATCCCTTTCAACGTTCTCCCCTGATAATACCAAAACATTGTAAATGCCTAAAATTTCTGCCTGAAAAACGCTGCAACTATCAGACAATCTATAAGATATGATATGTAATTATTAAAACTATTTTTCAGATTTAAAAAATCTCGCGTGACTTTTTTCTAATATTTTCGACAATTGCTGTACGCAGAGTGCAACTCTCAATCAAATAAAATTTTCTTTATTATGCATCCTTGAAGCCTCTGGAAGTCTTTTGAAATATGTAAAAAACGTAGTTTCTTATTAAATAAATTTTGGGAACGAATTGAAGCAATCATACGAATTTTTTTTATAAAAAAATGGAAAGAAAGATATGGTCGTTCAAGAACGAATATATGATACTCTACACCTTTGTGTACGAGCATAAAAATTCTGGAGGAGAACTTATATTACACCTGTAGCCAATTTTATTAAATGTTGAATAAAATATACAAATACATAATAATGCGTTGATACTAATATCTAGATGATTTTATGCACTTTAGGGCAATACCTGGAAGTGGGTTTATATGGGAGGTATGGTAAATTATGAACCGCTTCTCATAAAATTTGGCAATGTTGTTTTTACTTACATAAAACTTATTTGTGTCGAATATCAACTTGATACTAACACTCGTATGGGATTTATGCTCGTTAAAGTGATTTTCAAAAGAGGGGTTTATATGGCAGCTATGGTAAATTGTGGATCGATCTTCATAAAATTTGGTACAAAGATTAATACTTGTACAAAACTTCTTTGCACCGAATTTCATTAAAATATTCTTATCTTTTAGTAATTTTTGAGTGTTTAAACTCTCTTCCGGGGGAACATTTGTATGGGGACTAGGGGAAAGAATGGTCCGATCAAAACCTTGTATCATAAAAGTCCCACGTACCAAATTTCAATGAATTATCTTTAAAATTGCGACCCGTACTATTTTATGCGTTACAAACATTAGCACAAACGCATAATAACATATGGTGGTGTAGGGTATAAACAGAATTTTTCGTACACTATTTAAAGTCTTGATTTTGATTATTTTTCAAGGCTAGATGAATTGAAAATCAAAATATTATTTTGGAATGTATTGGGATTTTTAGGATATTTTTATAAAAATTTTCAATACAAAAAATCGAAATTTCCAAATACAAGCTCAAATATCATTCTAACCATAACACATATAATAGTAAAGTAAACATATTTTTTCTTCTTCTCATTTAGTTCTTTACAAAGATTTTTAGATATTTGAAATCGGACCTAATTTGTAGGTTACAATTCTTTAAAACCTTTTCGTATTCGAGATGGTCCCGCAGCTTATATCGTATTATTACAGGGTTACTACTACTTCGGAAAGCTAAGGTACAGTAGTTAAGGAGCTACAGATTTATTACCAAAATTTTTATGTGCGCTATAAAAATTATGTTACTTGTAGATTCTGAGAAAGAAAAATATGTTTAAAAGATTATAATGAGCAAAATTTGTGTCCAAAGTTAAAGATGAATCAATAAATTTTATGACGAATATTTTTTATTATTTTGATAATCATGAAATTCGTATTTATTTAAACCTTTCCTATATAGCTATTTCTACTTATAATTATAAAAAACCTTTTGCTGTATATGTTTTTTAAAAGTAATTATAGCTTCTAGGGGATTTGCTTATTTCATTACAAGTTGTATTATAAACAATTTTACATAAATTTTAAAAACTAATAAAACAAAATATTATAATCATATTTTCATAGAATCATAAAGCATATAAATAATAGTCATCAATATTTTTATGTAGTAAAGTTTATAGTTAGTATTTATAGCTATTTGTTTACATTATTAGAGTATTCATTTTACCCTACTTTTTCATTATTCGATTAATAGGTTATAGAATATAGAATAGGTTACTTTTTTGTTATAATAGATCCACTTCTTTTTCAACTCTATTATATTCTTTATTACTTCGGTTTAATTATTCTTTAAGTACTTTTATACCCACCTTCAAAAAGAGATAGGAGATATATTTGGTTTGTCATTCCGTGTGTAACAGATCGAAAAAATCATTTGAAACCTCATAACGTTTCCGGTAGGATTCTGAGTCGGTCTAGCTATGTCCGTCCGTCTGTCTCTTGAAAGCAGGATAGGGCTCGGGGCAGACTACCCAAGGGAAATAAATTTGGCTTAAATATTTGTCTTTTATAAGTTTTATTTGGTATTGAAAATGGGCAAAATCGGTTCATTTGTTATGACTGAAGAGTACAATTGACTTGACAGGCCAAATTTTTTTTCGACAATTTTTGATTTTTTTTTTTATACGATATTTATCTTCTACATTTCCCATAACATCTCTGATATGCAATGCCTGACTAGAATTTTGTAAAAAGTTCGCCAGTAAATAATTTTTATCACCCTTTACGCAACATTCATATTTAGAAAACAGTCATTTGCCTCAACATGTTTTTTAGCGTTCATATTAAGAACTTTTTTTATTTTGTGGGTCATCAAGTCAGCCTTTTTAACATTCCTAATAAAAGATATGATCAATTTAGTTAATGAGCACCTTTTCTTTTACAGATCAAGGAATTTTCTCTTCATATTCTTATTATTTTGTCTGCCGTCATCAGTCTGAAATCCACTTCTTCTGCGGCTACCAGGTTTCTCTGCAGTGAGCATGAACTCTTTATATTTTCTTATGACCCAAAAATCGGTATTTCGGGACACACTTGATTTCTAGTAATTCTTTTATATGGTCGACATGGCTTTTGGTGTTTCTAGTTCAATTCCCATTTTAAGAAAAAATAAATATGCTATTGCAACAAAATTTTGCATATAATTGTTGAGAATAATAACAAATGTAAGAAAGTTAACGGTACTAAATTTATTTACGTATAATGAAAGTTATAAGCTTTAAAGCATGAACTAATTTTTTCGTGCGCAGTCTTTATTATAGTATTGTTTAGCCTTTGACATTTTAATTGTAGAAAGTTATCAATATGTTTTACGCATAAAACTCATTACACACTTTTTATTGTAAGTGTAGAATTCATATATTCCTAAATAAAATTAATAATTAGGTTCTAAAATTATATATAAATTTAGTTAATAAAATCAAATAATTGAAATTTAGATTTTTCTGATTTGATTCAATTAAAAGTTTATAATTTCTTTCTTAATTTGTCAACTCTTAAACAGTTATAATCAAATACTGGCAAATTACTTGAAAAATGTACCAGAATGATTGAAGATAATCGCCTTAGAATCTATTCGAAAATTATCATTTTGACACAACAACGATTGCTAATGGCCAACCAACTTAAAAACTATTTATTAAATTTTATAACTTTTTTCTTTTTTTGGGTTCAAAAGTTATTGAACAACAGTTATTTGAACTCAAAAATTTTTTTTTTATAAGGAAATTCTTAAGTTATGCCAGTACACTCTGACTCAGTCAATGGCTTTTTAATATTTTTTCAACATTATATTTCTTATCACAGAAATATCTTTGACCGCAACTGAAAGAGATTTGCGGTTTTATACATCTCTATTAAGAGTTTATTGACAATTATATACTGGTATAAATATGGTAAATAAATTTAAGTTGTACGGAATAATGTTATTGTTGCGTATAAGTAAAAACAATCCAACAATAATAAAAAATAAAATTAAAAAAAAAAAACACTCATACGCTTATCACTTACATACACGGACATGCAATGGTCAGACAAATATTTAAAGGAAATAAATTTAAATTGTGGTAAATTTTTCATAAAAAACAGAATACATACAATATAAATCAAATTGTTGGTGCAAATGAAAATGTTTCTACAAAATTTATACAAACGGGTGAATATTGTGATATAGTCAATTTTAAAAGAACAACAACAGCATTTGAAAAACTAAACTCCAAGTAGTCGTAGCGGCAAAAAATATTGAAAATTGTAGTTTAAAAATGTTTAAAACGTGTAGTCGTTCATTTGCTTAAACTACTGCTACCTTCACTTTTTTGTAGCAGTATTTTTTGTTGTAATTAAAAGCTACTAGTGTAGTTTTTTTATAATTTTATTACTGCTGGTATATTCAATAGCCTTTTTTTGACAGATTACGTATCAGTCGTGTCATGCTGTCATGTTATTTTTGTTTAGTGTTGTTTGGCATTTCATAATGGAAAATTCACGTTCTGTAAGGAATGTGTTTCGTGCACTTCGTTCAACTTATGGTCAATATAATCGGCATACTAAGCGTACTATTCGCAACAACATCACCCATTTTGAGACCCAGCATTCATTATTGGATAATATTCTACCAAATAGACCACATCCAGCACGCTGTGAAGAAAATATAGCGGCCGTTGCTCAGAGTGTATACGAAGACCGTGGAGAGTCGACTCGGCGCCGTTCGCAGCAACTTGGACTGACGTATGGAACGGCTTGGCGCATTTTACGTCGAGATCTTAAATTGAAAGCGTACAAAATACAGCTTGTGCAACAACTGAAGCCGCTCGACCTTCCCAAGCGACATCGCTTCGCTCCATGGGCACTTGAAAAGTTCCAAGAAGATCCGACGTTTTCGAGGCAAATTTTGTTCAGCAATGAGGCCCATTTATGGCTCAATGGGTATGTAAACAAATAAAATTGCCGCATTTGGGGCGAAGAGCAACCTGAAGATATTCAAGAACTGCCACTTCATCCAGAAAAAACAACGGTTTGGTGTGGTTTGTGGATCCGTACTTCTTTAAGAATGATGCCGGTGCGAACGTTACCGTCAATGGCGACCGTTATCGTGCCATGATAACCGACTATTTGATGCCTGAAATTGAAGCTTGTGATCTCGGCGACATTTTGTTTCAGCAAGACGGCGCCACTTCCCACACATCGCATCAATCAATGGATTTATTGAGTTAACACTTCGGTGAGCACATAATGTCACGTTTTGGGCCGGTCGATTGGCCAACAAGATCGTGTGATATCACACCGTTAGAGTTTTCCTGTGGGGATATGTAAAGTCTAAAGTTTATGCGGACAAACCCGCTTGGATTCAAGCCTTGGAAAAAAACATCACGCGTGTCATTCGCCAGTTATCGAAATGCTCGAACGAGTCATCGAAAATTGGACTCAACGGATGGACCATCTGCGACGTATCAACGGCCAACATTTGACAGATATAATCTTCAAAAAATAAATGCCAAAGAATGTTCTTTTAAATGATAATAAAAATTCCTCATTAAATTTGAATTTTCTTTGCTTTTTCTTTAAAAAAGTAGGGAACCTCGAAATGGATCACGCTTTATAAGAATTGTATCATAATACGCATTTTTGATTTTTATTTTATTGCCAATGGTCTCCATAAGGGCATATACTCCATATATGCCCTTATGTGTGAACCAATAAAATATCAACTTTTAAAAAGTCATGTTAGTATCAATAAAAGCCTTTTTCTACCTTCTGAAAAGATATTAATTGTAGCTAAGGATAGAATCATTAATGAATGTCATTAAATAATGGATGTTTAAAATCACCTACAGTCCTCGCAATTACATTTTCATATTAATTCAGCTTTATAAAACAATTAAAAAAAAAAAAAAAACTTTTATAAAATCGTTTTCAAAGTAATGTATTGTGTAAAATTTTTCACATGTTTTTAGTCCAAATCTATTGTTTTTTCACACATTGAAATTTCACTTTTTCGATTTAAAAAAATACTATTTAAACACCTACATAACTCATCTGAAATTGAGCAGAAAACAGATTGGACTTTCATCAATATCCTAACAGAAATCAAACAATGTGTGAGCAAACATTTTATTTATTTCATCTTTATTTTTATTATTCACAATTTCCATAAAGCTCTCACCATAGTATAAAACTAGAAGTATGTGTGAGAGGCAGTTCAAACTATATTTTCAAAAAATTTCTCATTTATCATTTAAACACAAAAATATATGTACTCGTAACTACAAGTATTTTGTTGCTGCATGAATTAGGTTTCCATTTTTTTTTTTTTTTTTTTTTTTTTAATATATGAAATAAAACTGCCAACAGTTTGACAAGCAGACGACACTCAAATTACATACCAATTGTTAATAAATGCAAAACACTGTAATAACATTGAAAACAACAACAATTGGTAGTTACAAATAAAACACACAAATAATATGTATTTCTTTTATTTACTAAAAGTATAGAGTTTTGGATATGCATATGTGTGTGTAAAAGTGTGTTAAAAACTCATTTAGATTTTTTATTTTTGTTAATAGTGAATGAACGAATTTTTGAAATGATTTCATTCATCGGTTCATTGCTTGATCTTTCAGTTCAATAAATGTTACTGTTTTTATTTCATATATTTTTGTGTTTTCGTTATTGGCATTTATGCTTTAAAGCACATAAAGGGAATAAATGAATTAGTAAGAAACGGATTTGTTAAGGGGCCTTAATATTTTTCTAAAATCTTAATTGAAAATTAAAAGATATAAAGTATTATTAATGAAAAAATCACTCATTTGCTTCATTATTAACAATGATGCCAACAATGATGCCAACTGTTAGAAATATAAACGCTCAGAAATTATTGAAAAAAGTGCTAAAAAGGGCTAAATTAAATTAAAAACACAATAGTTTTATGGTACAATCAACACAAGTTTTGTGAAAAAGCGCAAAAAGGGGCTAAAATTATAACTACAACTCAAAATATTTATAGCTAACTGGTAAATTAAATTACTGGTTATAGAGCTTTTGCTATTATGAACCACGATCCAAAATTTTTCAGTTGTTTCAATAATTTGCAACTCAAACAATATTATTAGTTTAAGATAGTTAGGTTTCCTTACAATTTATTATCTCTTAAAAAAAATGTGACTAAATTTTTTATACTGTTCGAAAAACTATTTTCAGGACTTAGCGCAAACATTTGTCAAAATAAATTAATTAAAGACTAAATAAAATCAAATTACGCCATTTGAAAAAAAAAACTTAGTCAAACAAAAAGCGATCGTAATATGCAAGAAATAGGAAAAACTAAAAAAACTAAACGAAATTTGTTAAAAGCTCTAAATTTGCGCGTTTTTTTAGTTTCGGGCTAAAAAATATTTTTTGTGTTTTAGACCACAAAAATGGGCTAAATCTAGACCGAAAAGAGCTAAATTGGCATCACTTCATCTATTACTCTAATTTAATAATAATCCTTAAAAATACACATGTTCCCCAAAAATATCGCTGGATTAAAAAAAAATATTAAATTGAACTTAAAACACACTATAACTCTAAAATCGATAATTGAAATGCTTTTCAACTTAGAAATACGAAATTTTATAATCTACAAGAGTTGTACTTTTTAAATAAATGATTAGTGAAAGAGTCTAGAATTAAAAGTAAATCAATTTACCTTTTAATGTATAAATTATTTATTCAGTAAAAATGTTCTTATTTTAAGTATTAATAATTGTAGGGTAAAAGGGGGCCACTTTTCCAGAGTGTTATTATCTCAGAACCGTAAACGATATTTGTATACTTTCTTTTTTACTAAAGACTTACGAGTATATGTGTTAGCTTTAATTCAAGACCTTTTAATACCGACCATCATTTCTTTACGTTAGTTTGGTTTAGAAATTTTTTAAGCGATCCAAAACGGCGGTACTATTCCATCCAACGGGTAAATTCGCCAAATGGGTGGGGCAGAATCGTCAAAAATAAAATAAACCATACATTTGTTTAATTTGAAAACCCTCGATTGCATTTTTGATGCCATTTATGATATAAATTACAAATGAAAATTTCTATTTGTATTTGTGTATTTGTATTCCTCTATCTTACAAAATAAATACTAATTTTAATTAAGATTAAAATTTATCTTAATTTATCTACAGCTGCCCGCTTTATTTTCATTTTAGTTATGATTCTTGATATGAAAATTATTCACACACAATTTTAAAATTTTTTACTCTAATAGTTCTTCATTTAAACGATAAATATATTTATTCCAATATTAATTATTATTTTGTTTGTATGGGGGTACCATTCCCTTTGCTCCAACCACAAAATAAAACAGCCTAATTGAATTATGTTAGTTTTTTAAATTAGTAACTAGTTTCTTTAGACACCTTTTGAAACATATAGATTGATCCGAGTCTTTTTCGAACGATTATTAAATTATATGGAATATATAATTTAGTGTAATTTATTAATATATTTATGCAGAATTGAATACACGCTAGTGCACAGTGGGGCAGAATCGAAATTTTTTGGAAATAAATATGTAACTTCTGATCGGCTGGTTGGATTTTCATGAAATTTGGTATCGGCGTAGCGGAGGAGCGTACAATGTTCAGTTTGGAAGGGGTGCACAACAAACCCCTCAGGGGAGGAGCTAAGGGGGTTCAAAGTTAGAAATAAAAAATTTTAATCGCTTGCCAAATTTTTGTTTCTCGTCCGATTTCAAATATTTTTAAATATTGTTGTAGGCCCTGATAGGACCTATAAAAAACATGCTTAAATGTGCTATTTATGTCTTATAGTTTTCAAGTTATTTGCGTTTGAATTTTTAAGCACCATAATTTTGTATGTTCTTGGTCCAGTTTTTTTCATATATATCCTAGTATGACCGATTTTAATAGTTTTTTTTTCCTATCTAGTTAAAGACCAAATTATCTATTGAATAAAAAAAGTTGAAGTTGGTATCTTTACCGAGTCCAAAAATAAACGATTTTGAATTTGAAAATTGCAAAAAAGACGACTTTTTGCGTTTTTTTAGCCGAAAAAGTATCTACACTCTTTTTTATCTAAAATAAAATTTTCTTTAGCAACATATAATAATTTTACACTTTTCTGAAAGGCAACTTCACAGAGATGACTTTAAGATAAAAAACAAGCCCAATAACTCAATTGGTCATGGTACACACGCTCCCGAATTCGACCCATTTTATATGAAAGTTTTGACTTTAGACCATTTTTTCTCAAATCCCAAAGCACGAATCGACAAGCGAAATATATTTTAAGAATCCTCAATATGTTGTTAAAAGTTTTAAATCAAAATCTACGGGCCTTCGGAAAAATGTGGATTCTATTGCCATAAATGTAAAAAATCCCATTTTTGGGAATTTTGATTATTTTTTTTGGGAATTCAGGAAAACCCTACCCCTGATTGAAATTTGGTTAACGCGCTTTTATTTACATTAATAAGATCCACATTTCTTTCATTAAGATATCTTTATAAACAAATATATTACAATTAAAAAATTTGTATTTTCTCCAAAAACCCCAAATTGGGCCTTTCTAAATAGCGAAAGAAATTTTAAAAATATGTATTCCAAATTAAACTTGTCCTTTAGCATATATAATTTCCGATCTTCTGCAAAAAGATTCAAGTCAATATCATGCCTTATTTCAGAAATATGCGCGTTTAAACTTTTATATTTCCAATTTATTGTATATAAATTTTTAGCTTTGCGTGAATAATTAGAAAATTGTGAATATTTCTGTACACTTAATAATATCTATACACAAAATATTTTTATAAAAATAATTGATAAAATTTTTTTATTTTTAATAGCGTTGCCACATTTCACAAATTTAAGTAAATCTTTATCCTTTTCTAAGCATTCATATATTTCTATTAATGAATTTAAAATAACAAAACAAACAAAAAATGTCTATTTTAACAAAAAGTATTTTATTAGTTTACATTTATGGTGTTTACCTAAATTTAACAAATGTATTTACCTATTCGTGATGGTTAAAAATTTATATATTTATGATCTAGTGGCAATGTACAGGTATCCTTTCCGGTGATACCTACCTAATGAAAATTCACAGAATACCTGTAAATATATATACCTGTAAGATATATCTAATAGATATATATAAATGCGGAGCTAATCCATATCAACATCATAACGAAATTGATTACCATGATGATTACATTGAAACATGAACAATTGTGTTGTGTTCTGTGGAGTTTATCTAAAAATGATCTTAATCGTTTAGATATATAGTGGAATTCATAAAAACTACATATCATGCAAAAGTCGACGTCATTGGTAAATCTCAGATAGAGAGCTTTTTAAAGTTGTATGACGTAAAAATGAAGTCCTTGAATCAGCGTACTAACAGATTAAAAATTAAATATTCCAATTGGATGGATACTGTTATAGCAATATCGGCGTGCAAAATATCAACTGGAGCACCCTGCAAGACATATGATAATTTAAGTACAAGATCTAAGAAGAAAAGACTGGCCCATAAGGATTTAGTGGAATATATTAAAGATGAAATAAATGATTTACAACCTATTCATAATAACCATAAACCAATACACATTCGACATATCCTTTCAACTTAGTCTAACAATGGTTGATAAAAAGGTTAGTAATGCCATTACGGAAACATCTTCTTTTTGGAAATGCTCACTATGTGAAGAGACGAAATCACAATTTTCGGATATTGGTAAAGCAAGGAGTATTAATGAATAATTTCTGTCTTTCGGAATATCTCCACTTCACGCCAGAATACGGTTCATGGAGCTTTTTCTGCACATAGCATATGATTTAAAGTATAGAAGTATGCCAGAAAATTTAACAAAACCTACCAGAAACAACGAGGATTTAAAAACACTTAGAATATCCTAGAAAAGTAGAATCCAGGATGAATTCAGAGAAGAGTAGGGATTAAACATCGACAAACCTCTGCCGACTGGTGGTAGTACAAATGATGGAAACACAGCAAGAAGGTTTTTCGGAAATTTCGAAATTACATCAAAAATAACTGGTATTAATAAAGAGTTACTTGAAAGGACTAACATACTCTGCTCGATTTGGAGAATATGCAACAGAAATATCTAAACTACTTGTTTCTCTATATCCATGGAAAGAAATGACACCAACAGTACATAAAGTATTGTGCCATGACGAAATATTCTTCCACTTGGAGAGCTTACAGAAGAGGCTCAAGAAGCAAGAAAAAGAGATTTTAAGCACGTACAATTATTCAGCTCCAGGAAATGCTCCAGAACTTCACAAAACAAGGATATTTTTAATAGCCTATTGTTATCATCAGACCCTGTACTATCATCAATGAGAAAACGTTGGATTTATTATGAGCCTTAAAATACTGAAGACTTGAAGGACCTTTACCTACACATTTTGAAGTTACATACAAGATGTTCTTTGCGACTACCTGGTTCACTTAAAATTTTTCTTAACCTTTGCTCATCTGCAAGACTAACCGACGGCTTTATATAAGCAGAATTGCAGGGCTAAATAAGGTTTCATAGTCTATGTTTAGGTTTCAATGAAACCAAAATGGTTAAGACACCACGAATGCTGATGAAGTGTGTAGCGGCACAGAAAATACGTATTCCATTGTGCTGGTGTCTAATTATAGTCCACAAACTCTGCTTTGGCATTGCCAAACAGGAACAACAACGCAATTTACGCCTACAAACTTGTTTATGGTCCTTCGAACCGACTACTGGAACCACATCTATAGCAACGTTTACAACGCTAGGTTTAATCTCTCTTTTTCTTGCCCCAAAAGCCTGGCGCTGTTAATTGAATCTCTTAATATTGCACTCAGTGCAAAGTGGGCGCCATGTTTAGGTTTCAACGAAAACAAAATGAATAAGACACCACGAATGCTGATAAAGTACGTAACGGAAAATACGTATTTCATTCTGCTGGTGTCTAATTATAGTCCACAAACTACGCTTTGGTATTGCCAAACAGAGACAACAAGGCAATTCATGATTGCAAACTTTTTTATGGTCCTTCGAACCGACTACTGGAACTACATCTATAACAGTGTTTACGACGCTAGGTTCAATCTCTCTTTTACTTGTTCCAAATGCCTGGCGATGCTAATTGAAAAATTCAATTCAAAAAAACCAAAATTGATAAGACACCACGAATGCTGATGAAGTATGTAGCGGCACAGAAAATGCGTATTCAATTCTTCTCGTGTCTAATAATAGTCCGCAAACTCTGCCAAACAGAGACAACAAGGCAATTCACGATTGCAAACATGTTTAGTCTAGGTAACGTATGCGGAATAAATTATATAAAAACTTTCGGCGCTGGTTAAAAAAGGAGCACTTATGATAAAGATGTTTTATCACCAATTATGGAAGATCACATGTTTTTTCATAATACTGTAAAATTTTCATAAAAATATGACTTCTGGTTTATTCAAAATGTTAATAAACAAAATATTGTAAATTTTTTAATTATTTCTATATTTACACCGCCAAAAAATAATTTATATTTTAACTCAGATGGTGATGAGAGCAAAAGATTTTTTCTCAATAGGTATAAACACTTTTACAAAAATAATACAAAAATTATGGCCAAATGGTTTTCAAGGAAAAGAATGTGAATGTCAATTTGTGGCGAAAATTATTTTAGACCAATCCTAAAATCTAATATAAATTTAATTTTTTAATAACTGTCTAGCAAAAATTTTGCTTCCCTGGTAAGCTAGCAGGTATAATTGAAAACAAAAATAAACTACTTATTTTTTGCCTAAATAACTAGTTATTTTTTGTTCGAGTTGTCCACAAATTCATGTAGTTATTTTTAGACACTAGGGGTGCTCAGAAATATGTACCGAAATGAAAATAAATATAAAAAAAGAAAAAACAAAAAAATTTACCATCAGTGGGACACAAATTAACCATTCGTTTTTAATGACTAACGTCTTACTCAGTATACTATCTCGCACTTCATTTTCTAGTGACAATAACATTTTTAGTATAAAATATCTTTTTGACATTTTGTTAAAAAAAAAAACTAACAGCATCAGAATGCAGTTTAACCATAAACTTTGGTTGTTAATCCAGCGCTCTAGTCAACTAATCCACGTGATTGCAATATTACTGTGCTTTTGTACTATTGAGAAATTATTTATATAATATAGAGTAGGCAAATAATAATGACGCCTCATTACTAAGAAACTACTTTAATAAGTAATTGCCATTACCGAGATCCAAAAAGTTTTTGGTGGGTGTGTACTTATGATTAAGACATTTTATAATTCTTTTTGGATGGCCACATATTTTCTAATTATAATGCGCTAATTTGCATGAAAATCTGAGTTCTAGTTTCTTCAGAATGTTAACAAAAAATAGTTAATTACCTTATACAAAAGATTTTTAATGTTTTATTTATTTATTTATTTTTTTTTTATTGTCATATTTATCTCATATAAAATTATTTATATTTTAACTCATATGACAATGATAAAGAAATTTATTTTTGCGATAGATATAAATCGATTGATAGAAAAAGTATAAAAGTTTTTCAAAGAAAAAATTTTTATGGATCAGTCAGTTTGTGGCGAATTTTAAATGTTTTAAAATTCTGATTTGCCTATTTTTTTTAATTAATATATTAAGCTGAATAATGCAGAAGAGATGGATTTTATAAAAACAAATATCGAAGTATATTTCCAATAATGATGTATATCCTAAACCACTTTAATATCCGGATATAACGACAGGATGATTTTGAGGGGTGGGAAAAATCTCAAAATTAAATCATTGTGTAGAAATTAAAAATCTCCAAATAATTTTAAATTAAAATCGATGAATAAGTTTAGCACCAATTTAAATGAAGAAAAGTTTGTAGAATCCTTCCGACAAAATTGCAAGGCAAATTAGAATATAAATACCGAATAACAGATTCAAAACTTTCCAACATCTAGTTTTTAAACTCTTAATAAAAATATCCTTCAGAACTGCTCTAAAAGTGCACAAAAGAGATCGAAATATTGGGCTTATAAAATCAACATAATAAGTTATCTTTTGACAAAATAATATAAGATTTAATTTTTTGAGAAATTTGAACATTTTTCATTTTGTTTCAATTTTATTCCGCATACGTTATACATTCCAGCAGTCTAGGTATACATTCCAGTAAGCAATAACAGATAGATCAAGTGAAACATTAAACATTCTTAATTAGAAACTCTAACAAACCTATATTGTTTCCTCACCGCTTTTTCTTTAAGAGTAAATTGAAAAAAATGCTTACTGGGCATTACACAATACCTGAACAAATATACTACGTAATCTTTGAAAAAAAAAACCATTAATCACAAAGGCCGTTCAGATTAAATCCCTCAAAATCTCTTCCTGTCATTATGGTCAAATAAACCTTTGTTTATGAGGCTATTATTACATTTATTTGTTGTCCAGTCAATGGGCAGTCAGTCAGCCTGTCAATATTCTTGATATATGAAAATAAATAAAAACAGAAAGCAAAATATAAAAAAATATAAAAAAGCACCAAATAACATGACGGTCGCTTTTATCTCGTTTTATCCCAAGTTTAACAAGAAAGAAAAAAATCAAGATTTTTTCTTTTATTTTTGTTTTAATACAATTTTCAACTTTGAGTGTTTTTATGAGGTTTTTTTTATAATAATTTTTGACCACTTGTCATTCATTTATTGGTTTTTATTTTTCTTTATATCTATGAGATTTTTAATGGATTTCGTAGGGGAGAAAAATGGAGGGAAGAAATCAAAAAATTTTTATGAAGACTAAAATAAATCAAATTAGAGAAACGATGTCTCTTAATTAAAATAAAGATATTGAAATGTTAAGTAAACATTTCATAGAAGTTTACTCATTTACCAGTTTTACTACTGGCACCCTGGGCCATAAGTTACATTTTTTGACAAAAAGTCTAATTCAAGTATAAGCAAAAAAAAAGTTATACAGATTTGAAATATAGAGACTTTATGTTTTATGTCCATAAGTTTTTATATTAACGCGGCTTACCGTTTCTTAATACTAAGAGGTCAAAGTCAAAATATCATATTTTATATAAATAAATAGAATTATTTAATCAAATCTTTTCTAATTAATGAATACATGCATTGATAAGACAAAATTACAAGTCTATACAAAAAAAAAACTTCACAAAAAATTAAAAATGCAAATTATTTTTATTTATGCTCAACATGTGGTCACAATCAAAGTGAAATGTTTGAGAATTACATTTAACAATGATTTGATAATAATAGCTTTTCTCAATTCGAAAATTTTCCTCTTTTTGTTGAGAAAGCTATTATTATTATTATTATTATTATTATTATTATTATTTTTAAATAATTCTCAAATGTAAGACATTTGAAAAAGGACTTGATTTCAAATCATTCTCAATTTGATATCAAACATTTGGGTTTGCTGGGAGTTTAACAAGGTCAAAATAAACATCTATATAAAATAAAAAATCGTAGTATTATAAAGCAATTTCATATAAAATAGTAATTAATACCTTTTGTAAAAAATATGATTTTTCTCCAAAAAATTTTCAAATTTTCAAATTTAACATACTTATTTGAAATGTGTAGGTTCAATCAATGAACAACAAAAAAAGATTTTTACGTAGCTGTGTAACTTTTTGACAACCCTGTAGTTTATTTTCTTAACAAAATAACCAAAGAACAGGGTTGTTCACACAATGAATGTTCAAAAACTTTTCTTTTGTTGACGGTTTGTGCAAAATGTTCTATTTTCGTAGTATTTTGGTAATGGAATAAATACATAATTCAACATATTTAAGATATATTGTAAAATTTCGTTTTTGAAAAAATAACTTGAGGTATTGTTTAAACAAAATATTAATTTTATGAAAAGAAAAATAACACCATTACTTATAAAATTAAAAACAAATTCGTATACAGTGACCATAATTTTGTCAAATTCGATTATATAAAATTTTTTGCCCACCATATTGGATTCGCCATTTTGAATTTCTTAATTTATATTGCAGATAGAAACCCTACATTTGATATAATCATTTACGTATTCTAATTAGCGCCAAAGTTAAGGGATATTGGCCCACTTTAATACGTCATATTGTTCCTATATTTCCGAATTCATAATATCAGAAAATAAATTCATATTTAGGAACAACAAGTCTGTCAAATGTAATTATTTAAAATTTTGTTAAATAGTAAGAAAAAAATTAGGTCTCCATATTGGATCCGCCATTTTGAATTTTAAATATTTTATAACAGAATCGTAATCAGTGTCCCCAAAAATCTTGTATATCATATACATTTATCACGTAAACCAAGTATTCTAATTATGACCAAAATTTAGGGATCACGGCCCAGTGCACACTGGGACAGAATCGAAATTTTTGGTTATAAGTCTGTAACATCTAAACTTCTAGTTGGATTTACATAAGCATTGCAGAGGAGTGTGCAATTTTAAGTTTGGAAGGGAGCTCCACACGCCCCTCAGGAGCGGAGCTATTTGGGTTCAAAATAGACATAGAAAACATAGAAAGAAGACATAGAAAACTTTTAAACGCTTATCAAATTTTTCTATCTTATCCGATTTCAAATATTTTTACATCTTCTTAAAGATCTCGATAAGACCTTTGAAAAACATGCTTGCATGTAACATTTGTCTCTTATAATTTTTAAGTTCTTTCCATTTGAAATTTCAACTATCTCAATTTTGAAAAAGCTTAATTCAGTTTTTTTTTCAATATATAGCCCAATTAGTTAAAGAACAAAATTATCTATCGAATAGCAAAAACTAGAAGTACATATCTCTTACGAGTTCAAAAGTAACCGATTTTGAATTTGAAAATTTAAAAAATTATGATTTTTTGTGGTTTTTTGGCTGAAAAATTATCTCTCTTCTCTAAACTAAATCTTCTCTAAACTAAAATTTTCTTTAAGAACATATAATAATTTCATACTACTTCTGTTTTTCGAATTAAAAACAAGCCCAAACACCCAAGATAACTATGTAATGACCATTCTGAATTTCACCTATTTTTAAATCAAAATTTTAACTTTAGCCTATATGTTCTAAAATCATAAAGGCTAGTTCTGCAAACTGAATACAGTTTCGAAAACTCCAATGTGTTTCAAAGAGTTTGCTTTTCTCTAATCTACAATAAATGTGAACTTTATGGGTAAAATTAAAAAAACATTTTTGGGATTTTCGTCGGTTTTTTGGGAATTGTTGGATTTCTTTTACAAAAATCTTAAACTTTTTAAATCGCTGAAAATTTCGTTAAAATATCTTAAAAAACCAAGATTCTATTAGAGATCAAATATTTGTAGTTTTTCTAAAAACCAATTTTTTATAAAAATGTTTCTTTAATTCCAAAATTCAAATAATTTTCGATAAGACCTTTCGAGAGCTTTAAGAGGATACAAAAATATTTGAAATCGGATAAGAAAGAAGAATTTGACAAGTCAAAAATTTCTATGTTAGAGATACCCTATTTTAAACCCGATCCTGAGGGATGAGTGGAGCCCCCCTTTCAAATTTAAAATGAAAACAGATAAGAAGTTACAGATTTATTTACAAAAAAAATTTGAATTCTGCCCCACTGTACAATATGCAGCTGTTCTTAAATATTAAATATTTATTTTTTTAAGTTTAAAATTTTTCAACAAACTTTCTGCTTAACTAGACAATTATTACGAAGCAATGATTTTTTTTAAATATTTGTTGATCAATTACTTAATAACTGCGGAATGACTACGTATATGTTATTAATTTTTTATTTTTGTTTTTTGTTACAAAAAATAAATTAATAAATGTCTGCACTATATATATGATGGATGAAATATAAATGATTTGTGAGGGTGTTTAAAACATGTGTTACATTTTTAATGAGTATTTAGAGACCACAAATCAATTGTGGACAATATACAATTTTAAATTTTGACGAAATTTTATACAAAGGAATAGAGTTTTAACTTTTTTAAATTTTTATATGCGCAAAAAGAATTGTAAAATTGTAAATTGACATAAAGATAATTAAATAGCTGTCAAGAAAATAATTTCTGTAAAAAAAAAATAAATACCAAAAAAATAAATAAATAAATACAATACAAAAAAAAATAATAATAATAATAAATGACAATATTATATTCGGCTTGAACGAATCTATATACCCACTATGTGAAACTTTTTAAAATTTCACCTTATATTGGAGATGGGCGGACAACGCCCATTTTTTGTTTCAGAGTTTAGATTGGTTCTTGAACTGTTCGTACAAAAAGTATGAACTGAAGTTACAACGGACACCCTGTGTTTCTAGTATTTGGCCCATTTTCACCACTAAACAAACCTTATATAAGATAAATATTTGAGCCAAATTTCGTCTTGCTTTCAACAGACGGATGGACACAGCTAGATCTACTCAGAATCCTACAAGGACCTAGAATATATATGCTTATGGGGTATTAAATGATTTTTTGGACATGTTACACATGGAATGACAAAACCATTACAGCCACCATCTTTTTGATGGTGGGTATAAAAAAAATAATAATTTTATCAAAAATAAAAACAAAGATACAAAGAAAAGAAACTGGCTCAATTTCCAATAGCCACAAGTTCTGCGTGAAATCAACACTTGTGGGAGAGAAAAACAACACAAAATAAACAAAACTTTCCTTTAAAATTTAATGAAAATTACACTCGCCACACATTTTTTCACTAGCACACAATATTTGTATTATTATTTCACGCGCATTTATTATATTTTAACTCCCGTAACACGAATATTTTCCACAAACCGAAAAAAAGTATATAAAATATATTTCAATAAATATATATATTTTTTTTTTATTTTATTTTATTTTTTTTTTTTTTTTTTTTGACATTCCCTGTTTCTATTCTGAAATTTAAATTGAATGAACAAAGCTGCTACTTTTGGTATTAGAAGTAAAACAGATTTTAAAATAATTTCAAATTATTTTCATATTCATCAACAAAAAACCAAAAAAATTTAATCACAAAATTATAAAAAATGTAATGTATTTACATTTGTGGATGTTATCCGTATCAAAAGATACAAATTTATGGAAATCTGTGAATATATTTGTGATGAATTATATTTAATAATTTTTAAATGCTATTTTGAGCAACTATGTGTGCTTATGATGTGTGGTGAAAGTGGTTTCAGCACTAATACATATAAATAAAATTTGACTAACACAATCTTAAAGTCCATCAGTCAGTTTTTTTTAACAACAGAAATAGGTTTTTTGACAAGCCTTCCATTCTTTATATTCTATGAGTAAAAACTATATTTATTTGCAGTCTAATTGGAAATAAACATAAACTTTCAATCAAGTTTTTTTTTTTTTTTTTTTTGTCACGTGCTATTTGCAAAATCCTTTATTTAATTTCTATACATAGGCACATTTGTAATAAAAATTTTTATAAATACTTCTATTATTTCTTAAGTTTAATTGCAAGTTTATTTATTTTTTGTTTGTGATTTTCTTATAGCATTTTCATGTAAACGTGACAAGAAAGCATGTGTACTAAAGTGTAAGAGTTTTTTTTTTAATTCTTATTTCGCTAAATATTACTCATAAGCTAACTGGACTGTTTGTTATAAATTAGACAAATAGAATCACAATTTTTAAATTGAAATTGAAAAAGACTTTAAAATAGAAATAAGGACAATACAAAAGTTATTTCAGAACCATTGAATTTTTCAAATATAAAAAAACATGTGTGTTCAAAAAACAGAGTTTCCTAAGGCAATTAACACTTTATTGAATTCGTGTTTTCTTTTTTGTTTAAGTAATTACATGGTACTACAAAAGTAGAAAAGCTGTAAACACTTGGAATGCAACATAGTGTAGTTTGTGGGTATGGGTGAGTAGATTATACTATCTTTAGAATTTTCAATATACCCTCAAAATCTAATTTAAACTAAAATTGATTAAGAGGTATTCGAGATAAAAATTTTTAAAGCAGAGAAGTCTAAAAATCATTTATACATATATATATACATAACTTTATAAATATATTTACATATAACTTCCGATTTTGGGGGTATATCGAAAATGCTAAAAATGGTATAATAATCTACTCACTCATATCTACAAATTACACTATGTTAGATTCTAAGTGTTTTTTGACTTTTGACCGGGCGGGAAGCAATTTAGTGTCAAATTGATTAAAGTATGTTTTATAATTAAGCAGCATCAATAAATTTAAAAAAGCTCGCGTGAATTTTTTTATAGATCGATAAACATGAAATTGATTTTTTTTTTTTTTTTTTTCAAAAATTCACCATTTTCGTCTAGTGCTGGACGTAGGTCAAAAATCTAAATCAATTTAAAATTTCTTTATTAACAATTTATAAAGCCTTATCTTTTGAAATATGCAAAGAAAAAATGATTTTGTTAACAAAACTTTGAAGAATAAAAATGAAAGAATTATACTATATTCTTGTAAAAAAAATAGCCATTTTTCATACCAATTTCAGAATGCCGACTTTGAACATTTTTCTCTGCTAGACCAAGTGAGGAATATATTAGAAGTTAGAGAATATTTTAAAAAAAAAGTATATTTTTTAAAAAAGAGTATAATCGGGATTTATTTCCGAAAAACAAAATAAAGTCGAGGCAAAAATTCAAAATTAAAGCATAAATATTATTTCAACTGTAATAGATAACTTTGAAGAGTAAACTTATTATTTTCTTTATCTCGGCAGTTTACAGAAATATAAAAATCTTTGAAATCGGATTTAATTTGTAGAACTTCGTACTCGAGGTGGTCAACTTTGACATCCTGTAGCTTATCGCATATTATTGCAGGTTAACTACAAGATAATTTTTCTAAAAGATTAGGTCCTTCTATACAAAGTAGTTTAGGATATATAGATTTATTACCAAAATTTTGCGATCGGCCCCATTATGCAACGTACAGGCCTTATAGAAGGTCTATTTACATTAAGGATGTTAATTTCATAGCACAATTGTGCTGATTAGGTTCACACGCTTTCGTGCGCTCTTTCATTTAGTCGTTTCTGACAGTGCAAAGAGTACAAAATGCACTGGAAAATTATTAAACATTAATGGTAAGGAAAGCAAAAATACATTAAAAAATATGTTTTTTTATAATAAAACAACAGGTATATCTGACATTTTTCATTTACTAAATCCAACTTTTCTTTGAATGCATTTTTTTCACGGTCACTAACACAACTAGATTTTTAGTCATTGATATCCTTAATTTACTCCTTTTTGAAGATACAGTGTCTCATACTAGCCTGCATTCTATAGTAAGGTCTTCAAAAATGCCTCATCCTTGCCTTCTAACTTCCCTTCTTTTAGAAGGAATGTAAGAAGCTATAATTTCTTAATATTTTCTGCTTTAAGGAACAACAAAACTATTCAAAAATCATTACAAAGACAAGATCAAATTTAGATAAAATAAATAGTAATAATAATAATAATAGTAATAATAATAGTAATAATAATAATAATAATAATAATAATTCATTTAGTTATATTTAAAGCTTTGTTCGGCCCTTTAGATGGGCTGCATCGGGAAGTAAATGTGTAAGGCCTTGACTCCAATGACATCGTGTATAAAAAATATATGAAAACAGAATGCAGCCTTTTTATCCCTTCTTTTTACCACTGAGAAATATCGTATTATATAATATAATATTTAATATAATATTTACGTTAAATTTAATTCAAAACTGACTTTTTAAATTCATAAAATTTTCATTATTTCAATTCAAATATGTTAATAATTCGCGAGCATAATTTCCAACTTTTATATAAACTATTTTATGCATGGTATACAAAAATAGAAGGAAGTTCCAATCAATTTTATTCTTTAAAAATAAGGATTTTTGAAGTTGTAACGTTTTGTAAATATTAAAAATAAACGTTGCCATTTTTGAAAAGCTATTTTTGAATTAAAGGAACTTTTTATTAAAAATGTGTAATTGTATTATTTAATGGGTACATTTTAACAAAAACTTTAGAATTGATTCATAGTCTCTTTATAAGAGTATATCTTTCAGTCTAAACGATAAGATATGAAATTTGGACTGTAGTTTCTTCCACTATATATGTTTTTTTATATTAAAGAGGGGTTAAAAATGGGAGTAAAAATGAATTCGTTTTTAAACTTTTTATCAAAATGTGTAGTTGGTGAAATTTAATAAGGTGTATCCTTATTAAATTTCACCAATTTTAAATCAATTTATGTTAATATTAAGTTTATACCTACATACTTATTATGTGGTAATTTTTTCATTTTTTTATTCATGTTACCTCTTTTTTGTTGGTTTCAAATGGCGTTTTAAAAAACGTATTCGAAAAAATGTTCTACCTAAAAAAATCTTTTAACAATTTCATTGAATGAAAAAAATATTTAAAATGCATTCACACAATACATACAAAATTCAAATGAATAAAATAGTAGAAAATATTTTTTGAAGCAAAAACAAAAAAATAAATAAAAAAATAATTATTTGAATTTTTTCCATACTGATAATTATTTTTATATGCCGTTTATACCGAAACAAAAAATTGTTGGTTTTTGGAAAACTAAATTTACAATATTAAATCGTTTACATACATTGTTTTCTCCCAATGTATTTACTGACACTTTTATTTTTTATAAATTTTTATTTAAATTAAATTTAGTTTATTCTTGTTGTTTAAAATGTTTTAAAGAATAATTAAAAAACATTTTTTACACAAAATTTAAAATACAAACAAAAGAATTCAAGAAATTTGACAATTTTATTTTATTCATCATATTCAAAAACTGACATTTATGAAATCAACTGAACAGGCAGTACATAAATATCTATTTTACTAGTTTTTATTTGGTTTTCAATAAAAACTAGATGAAAATGATTTTTGATTAGTATGGAAAAACTAAAGAATTTTGTGTAATTTTTCAATCTGAAACCGATTGAAACCAAAAGCTACTAGTTTTTGTTTGGTGTAAATAGCATATTAAAGATACTTCTTTTCTTCATCATTATGGAAATTTATATTAAAAAATAAAAATTCCTTATTATATTCTGTTTATACCAAAATAAAAACAAGTTGGTGTTTGAAAAATACTTTGTTGACGTTTAAATACTTTGTTGACGTAAATGTTTTTGTGTAAATTTTTATTGAAAAAGCATTCAATTTATTCATGATGTTGAAAACCTTTTTAACAACGGTTTGAATATTTTTTGTGCACAAATTAAAAAAAAAAACAAATAATTCACGGAATTTGATAATTAAATTTTTTTTTATTACATATAAAAGCTTAATGTTCTGAAATCAACATAACAGGCTGTATCGTAAATAGTTATTTTAGTAATTTTTTTTATTTGGTTTTTAATAAAAACTAGATAAAAATGGTTTTTGACTTGTATGGAAAAACTAAAGAAATTTATGTAGTTTTTCAACCAAAAACTGAATGAGGCTATAAGTTCCTTTGAAAAGCTCTTTTAAATATATCAGGTAAGGTTTTCGCAGCAAGTTGCTGAATTACACAGTGAGATTAAATTGACTTAAGGTTGAGTAAACAATAATTCTTTCTTTATTTCGCTTTCTGCAATAAATCTGCAATAACATACAAATTGACTTAAATTAGAAACATCAGTCGTTTCATTACACTGCAGGCCATCAATTATTTTTTTTTTTTTTTCAGAGTTAACTGACAGATGAATTCTTATATCTCCAATGAAAGCAAAACAAGGTTTAATTAAAAATTCACCTATTATCTGTCGTTTCTTTGCTTTCGCTATTAGCATTGTTATATTGTAATAAGCTTCAATAGATTTTTTTCCCCATCCAAATGAAAGGCACCGTAGAATCCAACTTTGGCATAATTATATATGCCGAAAAATACAACAAAAAATATATGATGTACATTAATTCCATACAAATTTTCCCATTTGGGAAACTTTGTCCTACACCATGATAGTAGGCTGTGATATTATATGTTAGCGTTGATGTAACGAACAAATAATATATTTCTATAACCACCTTAAGTATACCGTTAACTCAGAATAATTTTCTGAGTCGATTTAAGGATGTCCTTCCATCTATCCATCTCCGAAAAATCATGTCGTCGCACGTACATATTGGTGTAGGGTAAGATCTGCCGTTATACTTATAATTCTATATGAATATAATTTTACCTTTCGTTCATTGTGATTGCTTCTCTTTCCACACTTTTCTTGATGAATGTAATTTCTTTTTCGTTAAAATTAGTGGAACATGGAAGTGTTCTTCGGTTATTCTGCATACTTCCAGCCATTGTTGACGTACATTAGATATCGTAGGAATTTTAAAAAACCTTATGTACGAATCTTTACAAAAATAATTGGTGTTCATGCTGTTGTTAAAGATGCGGCTCATTTTTTTTTTTTTTTTTTTATTTTACCGAAAAGTTTTATAAATCAATTTTTTAAATAAGAATATAATTCAAAAAATATTTACCTTTTTTAAAAATAGAAATACTAATTTATTTATGTTTTATAATTTTCTTTCTTTTTACAATTAGAAAATAATTTATTTTGAAATTTGAAATTTCAAACTGGAATAAATGCAATTACAAAGGAAATCTGGTAGCACTGTTAAAAAATTGTCATAATTCCTTAAGTATGTCAGAAATTTTGGTACAAACAGAATGGAACTGCCTACCTTCTTTTCTTTACATCATGACTTTATGTAGTCATTATGAATTTTTATTTTAAACTCAAATAAACAAAATAAAATAAGCAAAATTAAAAAAAAAATCCATTATAAATAAATAACATATCAATTGTTCTTTTATTAAACAAGATAACGAACGGAATAAAATAGGAATGCATTACTTTCAGTTCTTGTGTATTTTATATATATTACTATCATTTCACATATTCTTATTAAAGATAAATATCGTAACAATTTTGTTTTTATTTCTTTTAAAATACAGACATACATATAATTTTGATAAATTGACCTGTCATTTCAATGATAAGTTACACGTGTCATCCGTCTTGCTTACCTTCATTGGCTTTGAAGAGCTAAGGAAAATGGGAAAAGCAAGAGATAACAAAGAGGCCAGAATAAAAAAATGATATTTTTTTAAGAATAATTTTTCAAATTGAAAAGTCAAATGTTGACATTAAAAATTTATGAATTTTTATAGAAACAGACTGACAGATGCACAGAAAAAAAATACAAATGGATTTCAATTTCAAAATCTCGTATTAGAATGTCACTTTTTATAAATGCGATTAGTCTTTGGAATGCAATTCCATACAACATAAGTTAGATAGCAATATAATTTAGGAAATCTGTATATAATTTCTACAAGCCATTATAATTTTTAATTTATTTTTATAGTTACGAGTCCAATATTGAATTATGAATTTATGGTCAAAATTAAATTTTTTATATTGTAATTTTTGTATTTTAATTTTTATATTGTAATTTTTGTATTTTAATTTTTAAATTGTTATTTTTTGTAAGCCTAAGAGCTGATTTCAAAATTTGTTTTCTATATCTTTAAACTTGATTATTATATTGATATTTATGTCGCTCATTTTATAATAATTATAATCCTGTACTATAATTACAAGATTTTGTCTTGTTGTGCAGCATATCAATAAATACATAAATAAATAAGTTACGAAATTGTTTATATGAATTAAATTTTTATTTGATTTTGCTTCAATCAACAAAATGATAATATTAATTAATTGAAATTAAGTGAATTTTTGAAGAATTTTAATTCTTTTATTATATGAATCATATACTTTTATTATATGAATTATATTTATGATTGAAATTTTGCATAAATATAAATAATTAATTGAATCTGTATAAAATGCACAGAAATGGTTCGTAAATTAAAACACACAAATTTACGCAAAATTATTTATTTTAATTTTATAAACATTTAAAGGATACACAATGCTATTTTACATATAATAGGGTAAATGTATCTAAGTTCGGCAATAATTAACTGTAGCGACTACTAAATATTAATAAAAGATACATTTTTCAAAGAAAATATATTTATTTTTTCTACAGCAAATGATTATAGTATACTTATATGAGTTGTTTGGTGGCAATTTCTTCCATTCTTAAACAACATATGTATGTTTGATAGCATTTTTTAGATAAAAAAAATTATAGTAAACCATTTTATTTTTCAACAAAGAATTGCTCAGAGGATAGATGACAATTGAAACCTTATTTTTGATGTGTAAAGTTTGTGTAAAATTTTGCGTAAAGGATTCCATTTCTTGTTTTAATAGCTGTCGACCCTAGAAACAAAAAGTTTCATTATTTCTTATAGTCGACATATGATGTTAATTTGGAGATAATAATGTAAGTAAACAACTTTGGAACTCAATTTTTCTTTCAGATGCATTTAGACCCTATTATTGAAAGCTCAAAATTTTATTCGTTGAACCTTTTATCTAAAAAAGATAAATTATAAAATTTTTAAAGCATTTTGTTAACAATTCTTTTATTTTTTTAAATTGTGTTAATAATTTACAACATTTACATAAAAAATTTAAGAAAATTTGTATTATAAATGAAATAAATTTCATGCCGACTATTGGATCATCACATGCCGAATGTTTGAAAAATATGCCGACTATAGACAAATTCGATGTTTTTTATAAAAAGTATTAATTAGCCAAATCACGCAGATATTTTTTTGCAATACCCTCTAATGAAGTGGAACAATTACTCGTTATCCAAATAGCATGATAAGACTCGAAAATAAACAACTTGAAAGTAAGAAAAAAAAAGTTAATCCCATTACTGATACACTTACCCTATATGTGTATAAATATATGTAATTTTTGTTACATACAGAGAATACAAATTACTATATAATGATTAAATATAATAGTACTATATAATGATTAAATATGATATGTTTCAGTTGATGTTTTAAATATAGCAGATACAAGCTTGTGATTTTTGTAAATTTTTGATATTTTACATAGTAATAGATTTTTCCAAAATATTTTTATGTTTTAATTTAAATTTTTTTTTAAGAGTTCTAAGCTATTGTCAAATAAATATTCAATAAATACAAAAGTTAATTGTATTAATTAATACATTAATTACATTTAAAATTAAAAATTATTGAAAAGTTAATGAAAAAATGTTAGAGAAAATTTTTGTCTGTGTGGAAAAACTGAAGAGTTTGCAGTGATAATGACTTAAGTATTGTTTTTTCTTCATCGCTGCTGTTGTCAGTACGTGTGCATGTTTTAAAATTTGTGTAGAGTCATTGGTATTACACATACCACCACATACTATAAGCAGTATTTCAGTTTCAGTTTAAAATCTTAATTAGCTTTTAGTAGTTTTTTACTTGTTTTAGTTTGTTGTTATTTTTGGTCTAAGTTTTTTACATGCAGGTTATTTGATTTCTCCTCTTTTTTTATTTTATTACAACTTAATTATAAAATTTGTAAAATAAGGTTATGTGTATCATGAGTTGGCACAAAAACCATAGAAGAAGTCGTAGAAAGGATAATAAAGAACACAAACGAGTACTGTTGCTAATTTCATGCACATTTATACCTAATAAATTCTAGAGTTAGATTTTTTTTTACAAACTTTCCATTCTTGTTACTAATCTCTGGCAAAAACAATTTTATAAGCAAGTTTTTTTTTAATTTTTTGCCAAAAACTTTTTTAAAATTTCTTAAAATTAAAACAACATGACAAGGAAAACTTCAACAAAATATACTAGAAGTGATGAAAACATGTCCAAAAGGCAAAAAGATACACTTACAAAAAGGGCAAATACAATGCACTTTCTAAAGCTAAAAATATTTGAGAAAGAGAATAAAGTAATTACGTTACAAATACAAAATGAAATGAAAATTGTAATTTTCGAAAGTTCTTTAATGCATACTGTGTAGTGCACAAAGGATACGTATTAATTTTTTCTAATAAAAAATATATTTTAGTTAAAGATAAAATCTCTTATACAGTGAACGTTATTCGCGAAAATTTTGTATTCTATTTATGAGTAAAATTAAATTATTCCGACTCATCGAAAACACAAATCAGTCAAAGACAATAATCGAAAGAATAACATATTTTTAAAATCCAAAGTACGGTTTAAATAATTGAAAATATAACAAAATATGCAAAAACAAAATTAAATAAAAAAAATTAATTTAAAACTCAAAATATGCTAAAGATTATTAACAAAAATGGGTTATAACCTTGGAAAGAATGGGGCTTCAAATCTGTAAAATTCTTTGGGGCTTGTTTAACAACAAACTTACTTACAAATCAAAGTAATGATTCGGCTTTCGGATGAGTTGTTATATAATAAAAAGTTTTCATTTAATTTTCAAAATGTCAATAGAACTGTAAAAGGAACAGAAATAATTTATCGTTTTATGATTAATTAGCTTATTTTAATACTTCTTATCATTCACTTATCTGAATTATCTTATAAATATTTAAAAATTTTAATTATCTATTTTTGGACGGAAATATCGAGATCCCGGGAAATTTAAAAATCAATACCAATTTCTCGGGCGTGGAAAAAGGCCCTTATATAAACTAGGGACTTCGTTTTTGCAAAACAAAAAATTTTTCTTGATTTCTGAAGAAATTAACACAGTCAGTCCATTTGTTACAGACATATAGACGAAAACGCATTTTTGATCGATATCCAAGTCCTAAATAAGATACGGACTTGGTTCTTATATAGATCGATCACAAATATTTTTCTTCAATTTCGGGTTTTTGAATCAACCTAAACGGTTCATAAGCAGCCGAGTTATTGGTAAATCTGTTTTATTTTTTTAATGTCTGCTTTCCTTATAGTTGTTGTTTTCATGGGTACTAAAAGACAACAACAATAAACTAAGATATATGTAAGCCAGAGACTTCGTTTTTTCACAGTAAAAATCGGAAATTTTTTTAAGAACTTTTATGTTGAATTAGGTAGATTCAGAATTAACCGAGCTATAGGCCAAAACACGTTATTAGATTTTTGAAACTCCTATATAAGCTATGGAACTCAGTCTTGCATAAATCTATCACAAAAATAAATAAATATGTATATATATATATTCATATTTAATATTTATAAGGATATAAGGATTTATAAAATCTCAATCTATTTCAACTTTATATGAAAATGCAAAATGTTTAAAGTTCTTAGTCTTTACATATATATAGTATAGGTAAATATATTTGCAATTACATCCAATATAACGTATTTCATTTTCATGTAATAAATCTTAACACGGATGAAGGGTATATAAGATTCGGCACAGCCGAATATAGCACTCTAACTTGTTATATGTTAATGCTGTCAAAAAACTCATTACTTAAAACAAATTTTTTTTTTCCTGATTCCTTTCAACTTTTTAATTTTTTCTCTTTAAATTATAATGAAGTAGTGTTAATAATTTGTATGCATTTTATGTTCAACAACAATGACACTTAAAAATTGTTCCATTTTAAAAAAATACAAAACTAGACATCACACATCATGGTGATGTTCTAACAAAAAATGCAATTAAATATGAAGCTTAAATACAAAAATAAAACATGTCTTCTAAATTGCATGAACATTTAAAATTTACTACTACAGACAAGGACTATAAAGATAATAATGTGTGATGGTGTCGTCTAGTAGTCTAGGCATAAATGAATGATTTATTTCTTATGATTGTGTTATAGTTTTTTAATGAAATTGATGCTGAAGTGTAGAAAGTGGAAATTTTTTCATAAAAATGCATTGATAAAAATTGATTCAATAATAAATTGCATTTTTTTAAATAAGTAAGCTTGTTAGTTTACAGTAGAAGGTTATAGACAAGTGTCAAAAGAATATACAGTGCCGGCCAAAACTAACTGAACAAAATTTACTTTTTAATTAATTTGCTTAGAACACAACACTTTTTCCTAGTGTTGAAGAAACATTTTGTTAATAAAAGGATATTGAACATCAATTAACATAACAACAGAAATATATTTTTCATATTCATAATACAAAATTAATAACAATATTAAATAAGTTCAAAAGTAAAAAATCTGCGTGACAAAACTAATTAAACAAAATGTTGAACTTAATATTCTGTGACAAGTTTCCAGCTTGGGTCCTCATCTGACCTCTTCTCTATTGCTGATATGATTTACTATTTTCCATAATTTTTAAAGTTCTAAGATGGGATTGTCCATGTCGGTTAATTTTTCAATAATTTTAATGTTTATTTTGGGTCTTTATTAGAGTATTCACTCGAATAATGTTTGTTCGATTAATCAACAAACTAAAATCAAATAAGTGTTCGATTGAATTAAAATCTAGAAAAAAAATATTCCAGTATTTATGCCGATTAATCGAATTATTCGAGTAAAAAATATTTTGGAAATTTTCTTTTGAACTGGCTTTAAATATGTTTCAATTTAAAATCTAAAAGCTTTATTACTTTTTATTTATTAATAAATTTATTCAGTAAAAAGATCCGAAGATATGCCTGAAGTACAACGCGTAATTGAGAGTTTTGGCGGATATAATGGCTTGGATAAAACTTGTGATATAGAAGGGAAACAGAAGTAGTGAAGTAGAAAAGAAGTAATACATTATATTAAGAATCGCTGGACTTTATCTAAAATAATTCAGATTTGTTTTCTAATTTCGAAATAAATGAATGTGTTGTATTAGATTTCAGTCTACCCGTTTTACCGATAATGATATCCGAACATTAATAAGATTAGGTAATACCCTCGGGACTATTTATTTAACTATCAAAGAATTAAGTTAATATAGAGAAATAATGGATTTAAAAGAACACAATAGAAAAGTAGGTTTAAATTTCAATTTAACTCTATTTTAAAATTTTATTTATATAATTTATGAAAGGCGATCTAAATTAATGTAAATTTTTTTGATGATTTCAAAAATTTTTATTGAAGTTTAGTGTTAACAATGTTGTTGTTTTCTTTTTTAATAACACACTAAAACAGCACAGAAGGCTTGTTGAGTTGAGTAATTTGAAAGCTTTACTATATTATTCGTTTAATTCAAAGACAGCATTTTCGAGTTACATATTTGATTAATCGAACAACCAAAAAGTCGAGTAAAATGAAACCCTAGTCTTTATCATGTTTGAATATCCAAGGGGTCAGTATTTTATCTCTAATATGTGAGAACATTAAAAAGGGTTAGTGAGCCCCTTTACTGCACGCAGTAATGTCATTTTATCCAACTTTGATTTGTTTGAAAAAAAAAAAATAATCTGTTCCATTGAAATCGAGTACAATGGAGGTGCTCTTGTCAAAATTCAATCGTGCTTTTTTATTTTTTTTTTTTTTGGAAACAATGGTTTTTTGCAGACCTTTAAAATTCTACTCCGTCTTTAATTGTTCTTCGTTGGATTGTACATTATTTTAATGCAGTATTATTATAATGGTTTTGACTTCCTGCAACAATTGCATCTTGATCGGCTTCCATAGTCGACTGACTCGTTATATATATATATATATATATATATATATAATACTGTATTAAATTTTATAATATATAAACAGGAAAAATGTAATAATTTATATATTTTTATTTAGAATGGAAAACAATCTTCGTATGGAAGTAAATATTTTTGAAAAATTCATATTACTCTGCTTATATGAAGACAATCTTCTAAATATAGGATTTGTTCAATTTGTTTTGGCCGACACTGAACATATGGGACCTAAGGGAGCTAAGTCAATTATACACCGATTTTACTAAAATTTTGTATACTAATGACTTCTTGTATAAAACTTATTTACGCCGAATTTCACAAAAGTCCTCATATATTTAAGGCATTTATAAGCGTTGAAACCGTATTCCGAGAGAACATTTGTATGAATACTTGGTGAAAAATTTCTATAGGCTTGGCCCTTGTGTCAAAATAATCATATGTGCCAAATTTCATCAAATTATCATTAAAATTGTGATCTGTACGTTGTGTACAAGATTAAGTGGACAGGCAACCAGCCAGGCGAACATTATTAAATCAATCGACTTTGAAAATTATTATTTTTCGTTACAAACACCGGCATAAGAGCATAATACCCTAACCAAAATGGTAATATAAAATATAAAATATCAAAATTATAGAGAAAAAGGCTAAATACAGTACAAACTCGATAATCTGGTTTATAAGGTAATCCGTATGGTATTTCCTAACTGATTACATACTCTATATACGGCAACTTTGAAATCCGTATTGAATATAAAAAGGGATTTATTTAATAAAAATTTTAGTATAGCTTAAAAAATACAATTCAAATTATGACGTAAGAGTTAATTGTAAATGAATTCCTTAATTTTCAGTTAAATAAAAAATTTTTGAAAAACTTAAAATATGGAACATCATTAAATAAAAAATTTACAATTGATGCTTTAGCTGTTAAATATATAAAATAACTAATATATTTTAGTAGCTTTTTTTTTAACGAAAAAGGGCCAGGAAAAAATTTCTATAGTTCAGATTGGAGTCTGCAATCAATTATCTGGATTACTGTATTTGCTTTTTGAAAATAAGCAAGTAGTTTCCAGAATGATCAAAAAGTTTAGCAATTAAAAACGATTGAAAAAATTAAAGATCAGTAAAAGTAGATACGAGTAGAAGTGTCGAATCTTGTACGTATATGTTTATTCTTTTTAAAAATGTAAAATTTTTCAGAAAAAAGCCTTTTTCGAAATTCGAATTCATGTAAAATTTGTTCGCGTTAATCATTAATCATTAATCAATAATTATATATATTAATAATAATTATATTATATTATATTAATAAATTAATCGTTAATCATCAGTAAGAGGCGCGAAAATTATAACATAAAAATTTTTACAAACTTGAAGTTTATGTATAATTCAGGAAAAAATTGCACGCAATAGCTAAAACTACATAGTTATTCAAATAAAATTTATAATATTTCCAATGAACAACGTCGAAGGTTTTACGTGAGTACCTGTCTATGTAGACCCAACCTCACGGTGCTCTTCGCACAGGGTAAATACAATGCGTCCACCAACGCCCCCAAGTCTGACAGAAGCCGTCCCTGAGTACCAATTTAAAGTCATGTATTTGGACATGACTTCTCCCTTGGTTATGAGCGGAGCCTATCTAAAACTCCCTCCGATCTTTGGGTCACGGCATCCGGTTGCAATGCAACTCCACACTGAGCTCACGCTCTACCCGCAATTTGGGTCTAAACCACAACCACCTCGAAGGTCCCCAAGGGGCCGCACCATTGCCAGGCTGGAACCGAAGTCCCAGGGGCTCCTGACACCAAAGATGACTACTACCAGTTGAACTCCAAACAGTTCGGGACTGGTGACCCGCCACCACATACAAAGCACACATCAACATGAATGGACAACAATTACATCACAAACAATCAACAATCGCCCTCACGGGCGATTCGTTGGCCACATGGTGTGACACCAGCAAAGGACAAAACAAACAACGACTAGGATAACTTCGACGTTGGCACTCTCGCGGGTGGTCTTGGTCACAAAACTGACCTGGAACCAACAACGAGGAACAGTGAAGAGACACAGCGGGAGAGACAGCAAGGTAAAACGCCAGGAAGAGACAGACAGCAAAATACAGCAACGGCGAAACAGCAACGCGAAGTTGAACAGTGGGGCAGAATCGAAAATTTTTGGAAATAAATCTGTAACTTCCAATCGGTTGGTTGGATTTGCATAAAATTTCATATAGGCGTAGCGGAGGACTATACATTTTTAAGTTTGGAAGATCCCACAGTACCCTTTGGAGCGGAGCTAAGGGGGCTTAAAATAGGTTACTTCCGACATAGAAAATTTTTAATCGAATGTCAAATTTGTATTGTTCCTACAATTTTCGAGTTATTTGCGTTTGAAATTTCAACTGTCTCAAATTTACATGATCTTGGTCCAGTTTTTTCAATATATAGCTCAACATTTGCAACCGACTTAGCTTGATTTTTCAGTAAATAGTTAAACAAAATTAACTATCGAATAAAAAAAATTGAAGTCGATATCTTTTCCGAGTTAAATAAATAAACGATTTTCTACACTCTTTTGCCTCTAAAACAAAATTTTTTTTTAGAAGATATAACGATTTCATATTTTTGTGAAAGGTATCTTCACGATCTTCAGATGATTTCAAAGTCTAAAACGAGCCGAACCAACCAATAAAACTAAGTACAGATCCAGCCGAATTTGAACTATTTTGTAACGAAATTTTAACTTTAGCCTGTATATTCTAAAATCCCAAAGCATGGATCTACAAAAGGAATGTAGTTTTGGAAATTATAATATGTTGCAAACAAAAAAATATGATGCAACGAAAGTTGACTTTATGGGCATAATTCAAAAAACCCCATTTTTTTAATTTTTGATATTTTTCTGGGAATTGCACAATTCCCTTTACCAAAATCTTAATTTTTTTTACACTTCATCAATCCAAATGACAAAGTCAACAATCACCGAAAATTTCCTAACTTACAAAGATTTTATTACAGATACAATATTTATAGTTTCTCCAAAAACCAAAATTTTACAAAAAAATTTTACTTTAATTCCAAAAATAAGAAAAACTGTGGACTCCATTTTTTTTTTAAATAAATTCCTTTGTCTAGCTAATATAGTTCTTAACTACATACAAAAAGACTAAAGTCAATATCTTTTATAGGACCAAAACTACGATACTTTAAAAATTAATAAGTCACGGTATAGTGGGATCCCCCTTCCGAACTTAAAATTGTACACTCCTTTGTTATGAAATTTCATGTAAATTCAACCAGCCGTTTAAAAGTTACAGATTTATTTCCAAAAATTTTCGTAGAATGGAACTTTCTCAATTATTCTACTATAACGTACAACAAAGACTACTGATATCAAAAAAAATCAACAAATACATATTTTTAAATCAGTTATTTGCAATTTCATCGAATTTTGTTTTTCTTTTTTTATTTTTTTATTTCTAACAACACAAAGAAACAGATTTATCAACCCCCTACTTATTTACTGACGTCTACAATTATTATTCACTCTTTTCTTTAATTTAACAATTTCTTAGAATTTCAGTTTTTTTTTTTCAATTATCAATCATATCCCTTTTGTAGCTGTTATTTAATAAATCAAAAATAAAAAAATAAAAAAAACAAATGAGACAAATAGAAAAATAAAATTCCTTGAAAGGTATTTACAATTAGTTGCCTTGGAATTTAAAAAAACAAATCATGAAACTTACGGTGTCAGATTAATTTAATTATTACGAAAAGAAATAGTATCTATACGAATATAAAACAGTAGCAAAAAACATCATGAATAAAACAGAATTATTGTCAGACTCAGTTTCTAAGGCATATACGAACATAAAAGTAATAAATCATATCAGGTGGCAGAAAATATAGAAACAAATAATTTAAAGAAAATGAGAACAAATTAAAATATTTCGTTAGGAAGTTAATTAAATAAATTTAAATGCTGAATAAATGCCGCTGTAATTAAAAGAAATTCATATTAAATAAAATATTTATAACAGAAATAAGTTTTAATGGAAACTATTAATTCAACCAATTAACATCGTTTTAAATGTTAAATTTAAAATGTTGTTTTTAAATTTTTTTCTTTAAAATTTGTCTAATTTAATAATAATAAATTATTATTATTATTATTATTATTATTATTATTTTTATTATTATTATTATTACAACTCATCACAATCCATTGAATTTTAATAATATTTCTAAAGCTGCAAAAAATCTACTCGTTACAAACTAAAACTAATCCCACAAAATTCTTATCAGCAAATTGGTTTCCTTTTCCTTTACCAAAAAAAAAAAAAAAAAAGGAAAAATATCATTGAAACAAATTGAATTTGTAATGAATTCTTATGATATCCGTATGATGATGTTGTAGAAAAACAGAAATCTTTTGTTAGCAATATGATTATTTTATCTGTCTTTATATTTTTATTAACAGAACTTTTCAAAAGCTTTGGAAATATATTTTTTGACATTAAAGGGGTAAGACTGAAATGTAATATAGAAGAACGACAATAATAGATTTTCTTTCCATCTTGTTTAAGCTTAAGAGTTTTGCTTTTACTGACTTTATCTTTGACATACTTGGACAATAACAATGATAATGACAGTAATAATGTATTGTTGCAAGACTATTATTTATACATTTTTATGGTGTTTTAAATTTAAAACTTGGAAAATGACGAGTTAATTATAGCTGTAGAACTGCTGCCACCTATTTCATTTCGCCATGGGTTTAAAGGTATGACAAAATTGCTTTTTAACAACTAATTTTAATTTTATGAATGTTTATTGGATATATACTTAAATATGTGTTGTTATTTGTTAGAGTATATATTTAAAAATGTTATAATCATTTTTTGTCTGAGTTTTATTAACCATTATTTTAAAATGACATCTAAAGAAAGACATTTTAAATGTGAGTTAAATATTTTTATTATAAAAAATAAATAATAATAAATGAAAATGACATAATTTTTCTATTTAACTTATTTTTATTTTTGTATGTTAAAAATTTCGAAAAATATTTTCTACAATCTATATTTTCCTCTTATGTTTTAGTTATTAATAATATGTAGACTAGTCTAAAAAAATTGGCTTCACAACAGAAAAATTACCAAAAATGCCTTTTTGCCAAAATCCGAAAACTTCAGATCGAAAGCGAAATTAAACATGTGACAGCGGTTCTACAAAAACAACAATACGATGAATTCATTAATTCTTTTATACATAGAGTTTAACACTTCAGCGAGTAAGCAAAAATTGTGCTTATATGGCGTTTGACAGTTCTAAGTACTAAAAAAATAATCAGCTGATTAAGTAAGGTCACCTGTTTCAATTCACTTTGCTCCAAATCTAAGATATGTCGAATTTATAAGAGATATCGACCTAATTTTTTCTTTTTTCTTTTTAATTTGCTTAACAAAATTTTGAGAAAATTGACATTGGTGATTTGAAACACCTATAATAAAATCAACGTTTTTTAAGAAAGCTTCAAAAGGGGATTGTAGGATTCAAAGCTTTTTTTCAGTAATTATGGTTAAAATTTAACTTAAAATAGTACTACTTTAATATTTCTAAAAAAATTTTAAATGTTTCTGTACGCTGCTTCGTTGTGTTCAAAATTCTAATAACTTTAATAATTTCCAACCGATTTTAACTCTTTTTATTTTATTTGATAGATATTTATGTCTAGATTATGGTTCCCGTAAAATTTAATTGCAAAAAAGAGTTGATAATAGCAAATAAAAAAAAAACACTATAAAAGTCAACATTTTCATATATAAATACACCCTATAAACTTCGAGGTCGATACGGCACATGTTATCGACAGTCAGTTTCTTTGAAGCAGTCTATTGTATACATACACTGATTACCGCTTGAATAAGGAATCACATTTTTTAACTTTATTTAAGTATATCGTTCAGAAAAAAATAATTTTTTGCGCAACCAAATTTCAAAGTGTTGGCTGGCTTTAGTTTCTTGAAGAAATAAAAAATATACATATTTTGTTATACTAAAATTATGCATTTATTTAAAGACATGTATTTCTGTGGTACTTTTTCGTGTGTCACTTGAATAAGTAACTAAGCAAGCTGTAATTTATTTTTAAATTTTAGGTTATAAAAATGAAAGTTATTATCTTCTAGCATTTAATTAGTAGTGAGTACTGCCACCATTTTTAGAAATAACCTCAAAAATGCGATTTGGCATCAACTTGTATAATGATTCTAAGTAATTTAGCGAAATTGAACTATATTCTTCCGTTATTGCATCCTTTAAGGATTCAATCTTCTCAAATTGTTTTCCTCCTTCATAAACTTTTCTTGTAAGCCAACCCCAAACATTTTCCATTGGATTCAGGTCTGGTGAATATGGGGGCCAATCCAAAAGTCTAACACCTTGTTAATTAATCCTTTGTTTTACTGCTCTGGCGGTATGAATCGGAGCGTTGTCGTGTTGGTACGTCCTAGGTATGGGTCCAAAGAAATCATTAAATTTTGGAAATGCTTCCTCCAGAATGTTTTTGTAAGTCGTTGCAGTCATTTTGTTGGATACAAAAACCAATTCCATGGTACCATAATACGAAATGGCACTCCATACCATTATTCCGCCCTCTCGGATGTGTCTGCGGCTCAAAAATAATTCTTCCTTATTTAGGTCATGAAGTAATAGTTATACACGTCGGGACCATCAATATTAAACTTTTTTCATCGGCAAATACAACTTTAAACCATTTTTGGCAAACTGTAGACGTTGTGATTTGCGTTTTTCATTAAGTGGTGTTTTTTTTTTTTTTTTGAAGTTTTCGTCGGACTATGTATGGGCACGACTTTAAAACATATGGTGCACTGTTCTTAGACTGACACTGACTTAAATTTTTTCACGTATTTTTTGATACCGACATGGCAGAATTTGATGCAATTCTAAGAATTTTTCGTCTCTCTTTTGGAGTTGTTGCCATTTTCTTCCGCCCTTTCATGTTTTTTCCATATCTTTCCACGTTATTTAAACAATTGTACACAACTGTCTTTCCTCTATTAATGTTTTTGGCTATTTGGACCGGAGATTTCAAAATCAGAATTTTTTCTCTAGTCGTTTATATTGAAAGAAATTCAAATCATAGCCTTCCTGATTAATATTAAAAGAATTCCTTATTCAAATGACACTCGAAATAGTACCACAGAAATACATGTCTTTAAATAAATGCATAATTTTAGTATAACAAAATATGTATTTTTTTTATTTCTTCAGGAAACTAAAGCCAACACTTTGAAATTTGGTTGCGCAAAAAATTATTTTTTTTTTCTGAACTTTAGTTTAGGAGATATACTTAATTAAAGTTAAAAAAATGTGATTCCTTATTCAAGTGGCAGGCAGTGTATATATTAAAGTTCTTACATGTATTTATTTCATTAAAATTCTGTAGCTAAATAATTATGTGCGTTTATTTCTACTTCTTTACATAAGTCTGTTGTTAAGCACAAGTTACTTCAAAGGAAATGCCTTTGAAAATTATATGTATGTCTGGCATATATATATATATATTTTTTTTTTATTCAAAAAAAATTCCAATCAAATATTATTTATTAGGTATAAACATATATTGATACATGTCTACATATGATAAAGTAAAATATTTTAACGAGTAAACGAAAGCAAATTTAATAATTATTTATGAAGTAAAATAAGAAGTAAGATCAAGAACATTATACAAACATGAAAGGAAAGAAATAATTAAGTCCAGGTTGATCTTTAGAAAAAAAATTAAATTTGGTTCTAAATACTTTAAGTAAGAATTGTGGAAAAGAAATCACATTATTAACCTATTGTTATTTAAAAACATATTAGACATAAATCTTTAGTTTTTTAGGTAAAACTTAGTGTTTAATAATTCTAACAATATAAGTAGATCATTTCACAGTAAAGCATAGTAAATTTTAATTTAGATCTACATTCGCTTTCTTGAAATTATGTTAAAAATATAACGATGAGCAAAATATACACTTTACTACAATTGTATTTAATACACATTAACATTTTTAAAATAAAGTTTGTCTAGACAACTTCATATTATATTTTGGTTTTAATTATTAAATATTTATCAGTTACAAATTTTTTCTGTTGCAATTTTTAAACAAATTTACAAATTATTAATGAAATTTTACTTTTAATTACATTTATTTAAAACAATTTACACACAGAATTCTGCGTCTCATTATACTTGTCAATACTGATATCAATAACAACAGCAAAGAGCTTAGAATATTGCTATATTTAGAAATGTAAAATCTAAATGTTGCTCTAAAGAGCAATTAAAATATTTATAAATAATTAATTGATTTTGTCAAACATGAAAAGTTTTTACACTTTAAAATCACAATTTAATTTGTTTTATTTGAATTTTGCATGAAATTTTAAAACTTTTGATTAATTAGTAAGATTTAAAATTAAATATTTATTATGGTTTAAGTAATAAAAAAGACAATTAAAATATTTTAAATAGTTGATTGTTTGTTAGTGGAAAAATGAAATTAACAGTATGTGAAAGAAAATTTGTTGGGAAATTTAAATAAAGTAGCAAGACTTTAATTTATGTCATTCTCAATGTCTCTATTAACAAGTTGAAGCCACTGAAGATTTTAAATTTGTTAAAAAAAAAGCAAAACTCTAAATATTTGATATTTTTTTTTTTTTTTTTTTGTTCATAAAATTTTTATCCTTTGAAATTTTTTGACGCACCTCTACATTTCCTTTAAACCTTACAAACGCCAACTAAATATGCCAATTATGTTCAATTTCGTTCTGTCTATGCGATGTGCCTTAGCAAAATGTGTTTTGACGAAAGTGTTCCGTTTTAAGCTATCAACGACATTTCACTTAAATTCATGGTTCCGATTAATTATATCTATCGTCGTTATATATGAAAGATTTGTATAAATTGCAATTTGTTATATAAAAATACAAAAAACGAAAAGTGCAAAACTGAAAAATTTTAAATTTAAATTTAAAAACTAAGAGTACGCAGTAATCCATGCTAGTATATATAAAATCTAAAATGTCTTGCAAAAGAAGTGACTTTTTAAAAAAATGTTCGGTCTTGTTTTCCAAACTTCGAGACTATCTACTGCATTGACTATTTTGGGTATATCAAAGAGATATAGCGCAAAATATGCATAATTACTACAAATATCAAACCCTATTTCAGAATTTGTAACTCCCGTCCAAAAAACTAAAAAAAATTAAAAAATTTTGTAATCAAAATTTGACTATCCTGTATGTAACTGTTGAAAGTCTGCACAGAAACAAAGAAGGTGTAGAATTTATTCACAAAATCCGATTAGTTTATATAAGATCGCATGAGAACAAAAAATATAAACGCGCGAACAGAAAGTTTAGAAGAATGGGAAAATGTTAAGTAATTTTTAGCCTTTTTTCTAAGTTCTTAAACTTTGAATAACAACCATGATTATAAAATGAAACCTATGGTGCTAAAATTTAGCACTCTGTTAGTTTGAAGTCTTGTGAGTTTAGATCTGTAACCCGTTTGTCAAAAACAGTATTATCACAAAACTTATTAAAGATTAAATTCAGTTTCTTCCAGGTTAAAAATTTTTGATAGTGGCCCATATACATTCTTAAAACTAAGCTTCTTTTACAAATAATTTAAAATTGAATGTAATGAGTTTCATACTTAGCGACTTGTTAATCTATGGTTAAGACTTTTAAAAAGTTATGAATAAAGATTTGAAGAAGTATGTATTTGATAAATTTAATATTATTATTCAAACGTTGGTTATTTTGTTTTCTGGGTATGAAAATATTCTCTCTTTGTCGCACAAGCGAATACGTAAAATATTTAATAAATATGTACACAGAAAAAATTTGACAGAATAAAACCATGGTAAATATTTACAATTAAAATTATATACGAACGCACATACAAACGAATTTATATAAAAGTATGGATGTATGTTTTTGCTAAATATATTATTTAAAGAAAATAAGTTATAATTCGTTAATTTGCAATATTCTCCCTTAAATCTTTATTATTGCACAGAAGAAGAAAATCAATCGACTTACTGCAATTTATATTATTTTCTTTTGTTTAGCTTTAATACACTAAAAAAAATAAAACATTTGCACGAAAATCAAATTATTCAATACCTATTATAATAAATGGTAGTATAAAGTTATGTATGCACTGCCTGCCACTTGAATACGGAATCACATTTTTTAACTTTAATTAAGTATATCTCCTAAACTAAAGTTCAGAAAAAAATAATTTTTTGTGCAACCAAATTTCAAAGTATTGGCTGGCTTTAGTTTCTTGAAGAAATAAAAAATATACATATTTTGTTATACTAAAATTATGCATTTATTTAAAGACATGTATTTTTGTGGTACTATTTTGTGTGTTACTTGAATAAGAAATATTTTGAAATTTTTACACTATAACGACAAATTGATTGTAAACTTCATATAAAAAAATTAAAATTAAAAGACCCTTTTTCAGGATATATAAAAATAAAGGATCTTGATTTTATGATAAAAAAGAATCTCAGTCCTTTCCAATGATACCAAGTTTGTTAAAATATGATAATGCAAACAAAAGTTATTCAAGCTTAAATTTTGCTCATATTTAACAAAAATGTTTGAGGTGTTCATAGAATACGAAATGTTAGCAATATGGTGCAGGTTAATATGCTATATAAAGCACATAGAACATTTGGAATTATCCAATACTGATTTATCAGCACGAAACATTTTAACAAAAAGAATTCTTAAATTTTTGTATTAAAATTTTGAAACGCTCTATATTTAGCGCAATCATGTGGACTTTGACCAAACTACTTTGATCCCAGAAAATATATTTTTCCTTTTCTTAGTCATTTTTAAAATTTCGAAATAATTTTAATTAATTTTTTATTTCAATTTATCAAAATAAGTTATATTAACATTAAAAGCTTTTTAAAATTGTAGTAAAAAGTGGAAATCAGACACTTTTTATTTTAACATTTATTAAACTTGTGGCAAAAAATGGACGCCAATTATTTTTCAATCTTTTAAATAAATTTATAACTTATGTATATATATATATATATATATATATATATATATATATATATATATATATACATGACTACATAGCTACATAGTCAGGTAAACATTTTTGTATTTTATAATTCTTGAATAAAAATATATAAAAGTATTAACAATGAAAAAAATAATAATAAAACTTTGATCCCCTGTTAGGATTCAGGGTATAGATCATCTTGAGTGTGGAACAGATTTTACAGATACTAATTATTTCAAATCTGAACTATTTTTTATAAGTAATTTTTGTTTTCAAGAGGGACAGGTTGATTTTTTATTCTTTGAAAATTATGCTGGCATTGCTATCACAGTCAAACAGATAGCGCTATCGAGCGATGATACCTAAACTAGATTATATAGATTTGTAGCACATGTGATTCCACCACAAGTGTCACAGTGAACATTCTGAGATAGAAAATGCTATAACTTGGATATTTGTTCTCAAAGTTAAACATATACTAAAGATAAATAAAATACAGATGATCTTCGATTTCTAGTCAAATATCAAAAAAGCTCTGATCCTCACTAACACAAGCAAGAATCAAGTTTTTAATTATCCTCAAACAAAATTTAACTTAGATTTAATTAAATAAAAAAATACATTCAAAACTAAGTTTCACCCTAATTTACACATATGACCCAATAATGTAAATATATCTTCCACTCGTTTAAATTTAACAGCAAAAACTAATTTATTTTTTAAACAAAAACAGGATTTACATTTTACTCATTTCACTCTTTAATTCTTTTGGCACGTTATTTTTTTTTTTTTTTTTTATTAATTATCTTTTTTCATTGATCTCAATTTAAATATTACTTATACATATACACTTACACAATATTACTTATATATACATTGAGGCGACTCACTCTCTAAGGGAGGGAAAAAATGTTTAGGTTACCCCCGTGAAAATAAACTTTGGTATGTTTTATAATGTTTCCCAAAACATTTCGATTCTATTTTTAACCATTCGTGAGCTTTTTTTTTTTTTGTAGTTTTTTAACATTTTTGTATTTTCTCCATATTTTCTACATATCCAAGCGTGATCACAATATTAATATATTCCACAACATATCCCATTTTTCAAGGTATTTTCACAACATTTTTGTTATTTTTATTGAACATTCAAATTTTTTAATTTTTACTTGCTTTTAGATATAAGTGCCTAATTAATTTTTATTTCAACATTCTTGCAATTTCACAGTTTATCAGACGGTTTCCCAAGATTTTTCAACTCCCGGCGATCGGGATTTTATTTAATGCATTCCTGGGAATTAACGTTTATTCGGGAAAAATACAATATTATTTAAAAAACATGAAAACTAAACAAACAAAGCTATATTTTGCCTATAATTTGCACGCAAATATATCTATCTACTTTAAAATAAAAATATGTTTGAAGATGATTTTTTTTTCATATAATTATGTAAATTACAATTTAAAATTAAAAATAGTTTTTGATAAATGTTTCTATCGGGTAACAAATAAATTTATATTCACTAATAAAATTTAAATTTAAAATACATTTTAGAGAAATAAAATATTTATGAAAAATTTATTTTAAAATGCATTTTAAATTTAAAAAAGTTTTTTGTGAACGTGGGTGCTAATATTTTTAAAATGCTTATTTGGAAATTCATTGTTATATTAAAAAAAATATATTCATATCTACATCCATTTAAAAAAAAAAATGTTTTATTATTTAAGTATCTGGTTATTCATCATCGATAATAAAAACTTAAAGAAAGAATTCTGGATATCGTTCGTCACAGACACGGAACATTTTTTAAGAAACCTTAAATAAGCATGTCTTGGAGAATTTTTTTTTTTTTTTTTTTTTTGAAATCCAACCCAATCGATTTCTCCCAAACATAAAAATTTTTTTAGTCTTAAGTAAAGAAAATTAATGTGTAAAAATTGTTGAAGGTGAAAGGTCAAAAAAAAAATTATTCATCTACCATTAGCGAGGTTTTCTAAGTTTTGTTTTCTAATAGCAGTGGTTTTAAACGTAGAGAATTTTCAGTTATTTAAGGTGTTTTGTCATTTCAGTATTCCATAGAACGCAAATTATTTTTTCTGGTACTTTAAGTTAATTGCATCCAACTGGGTGCAATGCAATGTAATCATCTAAGCCTATATTTGCTTAATTATGGTCAATCAACTTTTTTTTAATTTTTCCTTTTTAATAATGGTAAAAATGCACATTTTTGTTAGTTTTAAATCCCGGGAATCGGGAAGTGGAAAATTGGCAAAATTCTCGGGAAATACATCCCGAGAATCCTCGGAATAATAACCCTATCGAACAGTCAATCTGATATAAAATTTTACATGAACATAGTACAGTATATGGGTATCAAAATTCTTGTTTTGATAAGAACTAACTGCTTGAATTTAAATATTTACAAAAATTACAAAAATAGTTGCATAGAAATAAAAAAAATATTAACAGGGAGTGTAAAAAATAAAAGTAATCTTTTACAAAAAATGTTTTTCTGCTTGAGCATTTAACTTTATTTAGTATATAGTCTAAACAATCTAAATTGAGTCCTTTAAAAAGTCTTAAATATTATTTTACCTAATATTTTATTAATTTTATTAGAGTCATAGAGCGTTTTATATATTTGACGTTTTACAATAAATTAATATTTTCAGTACATTAATTTCTCATATTTTTTATTAATGTTATTTATTCATTCTAATAATATTCTTGCAATTTCATAAATATTTTAATTCAAACGGATAGATCTTATCAAAGGAAGAATTTTTATACCCATATTAACTATGTTTATATAAAATTTTATATCTGCTAAACCGCAAAATTACAATAATATTGAAAATTAATCAGACACCAGTAACTTATGTCTAAAAGCAAGCAAAAATTTAAATTTGAATTTTCATTAAAAATAAAAAACAATATTGTTATACAACCTTGAAAAAAAGTATATTTTGTGGAATATATTAATATTGAAGTCACCCTTGGATATATTTTATATACCAATGGAAGCAACTTCCAAATACTTTTTAAATGATGCCACATTTTGTATGCGTTTCTTTGGGAGAAAATACAAACATTTTTAAAAAACTAAAAAAAGCACCTTTTTTAAAATCGGTCCCACTCACGAGCGGCGATCAGTAAAAACGAAATATTTTTGGAAACATCAAAAACATACCAAGGTTAATTTTCGTGGGGGTAAGAAGAACACTTTTATAGTGAATCGCCTTAATATACATACATACATCCATACATACATATATATGTACGTATGTATGTAATTATAAACTTTTGTAATTATTATCCCTTTTATTACTTTTTTTCCTTTTTTCCATTTTGTCTATAGTCCATGTAGGCAATTAACTTTTTTGGTTCTTTGTTTAAAGTTGTAAGTTAATTTTTGTCTTTATTATACGGCTGGCAATGATTGTCATTTTGTCTGACTCCTTGACCTTATTTGTTATAATTTTCATTCATTTGCCTTAATGTCAAAATTTTATTTCTTTTTCTGGTTTAGTTTTAATTTAGTTAAAAATTAGTTTTTTTTTTGTTTTTTTTTTTTTTTTTTTTTTGATTCATTAATTAAGTTTTTCTTTTGTCTCTATACGAGTATATCTTTTAAAGGATTAAGAAATTTTTATTGTTGATAATTGTTAAAATATAAATAAATTATTGTCTGTTAATGGTTTTCTTATAAGAGGATTAGTGTCATTGAATTTAGCATATAATTTATAATTTAATATATTAAATTTATAATTTATTTACTTTATTATAAAATGAATACTGTAGAACGTTAATGATGCGAGTAAAATAGATTTTTTAAACATATAAATTGATATAATTGCAAATTATTTGTAAAAAAATTTAAGTTAAATAAATTTATTTATTTAATGAGAAATTAATCTTTCAAGTTTATAATTGAAAGATCTACCCGTATTCACAAACAAATTTTAAATTTAAAATACATATTAGAGATAAAATTTTTATGAACATTTTGTTTTAAAAGTTGTTTGTGAATACGGGTGTAAATTATTTAATTTTGTAAAACAAAAATCTGTATTACTAAAATCATTTCTTGTTTACCTTTGAGAAAAAGACATTAAAACATTTTGTTTCATTTCAATGCCCTTATATTAATCTCGAAACACTATTTCTTTTATGTTGACTATAAAAATTTTAAACAATCTGTGTACAAAGATTTTAAATTAGTCTTTAACATTCTGATATAAAAAAACCAACTTGTCAGCTTTGTTTAATAATGTAAAACATTTTTAAGGTTTATGACAAATACAATTAGGACATTCACATAGTATCATAAAATCATATGTCCTATAGTAATAGCATGAAAAAAATATGACTGTTGTCATTTAGTGTGCTTTAAAGCGTGCTATAATCTAGTATGCTATTTTAATTTTAAATTAGGCAAAAATAAGCGAAACAAACCAAAATAATATCCAGTTTGTACAAAAAAATATATTTTAGATGTTGTGATTGAAAATTCAAGTAAATAAACAACATTTTTTTTTTATTTATTTTTGTATAAAATCATCTCTTCTGATTAAATACGATAGCACAATAAACATATCATACAAAGTTGTATTATTTTAAGACACTTTTTGTTCGAAAAGCAACAACAATATTTTAAAACATTATAAAATATTAAAAATTATGACATGATAGCACACCTTGTGAATCTCCCAAATGTCATAATGGATACAATACATAAAGTATTTCTACCTCAGGTAAGCATGTTTAAGCACATCAATAAAGTTAAAAATGATATGTATAATAAAATGCATCATTTACTTTGCAAGATTGAGCTTATTTTATAATATATTATAAAATAAGCTCAATTATATTTTGTTTCATACAAAAATCCATTTTCATTACAAAATTTCAATGTAAACTACGTTTTTCATGATCACTTATGACTCATAGCAAACGTCGATTTTTAGAGGAAAATTTCCGTGGAAACTAAGATCATTTATAACTGTTAAATACTGGGGTTTTTCGAGAAAATAGGCTTATTTCGTGGTCACTTATGTTTCATACCAAAAATGGATTTTTAGAAGAAAATTTCGTGATCACTTATGTTTCATACCAAAAATGGATTTTTAAAAGAAAATTTTATTGAAAATTGAAATTCTTTATGACTTGATAAATACTGCGTTTTTCGAGAAAATAGGCTTATTTCGTGATCACTTATATCTCCTATCGCAAATCGATATTTACAGAAAATATCAATGAAAACTAAAATCCTTGAACACTGCGCACAGTGGGGTCCCCCTGAACAATACTTGGCATTAGCTAAACTATCAGGTTTTAGCACGAGTGTTTGGTTGGTATCGTTGAAAAAAGTCTTTCAAATGTAAAATTAGGAATAAGAAATTTGCGCTTATTGCAAATTTGAAAAATTAAATATTTTATGTTATATGAATGAATAGGAGATTGGGTTAATATGTGTTTATGCTGATGTTTATAATGCATAAATGTGTAACATTCAACTTAAAATCACTTCCTGAGTCGAGATAACGATGTCAGTCCTTCTATCTGGTTGGCTGTCTGTCCATTTAAATCTCACAGATTCAAATTTTTAATATATCGCAATAAAGTTTGGCACGGATATTTACTTTGGCATAAGAACGAAGTGGACTGAAATTATTTAGGATCAGTTCATTTATTTATTACCTTATCCACCATGCAAATGTCCTTCCGAAATTTGGTTTTAAGTTCTTAAATGCCTTAAATTAATCACGATTTAAATAAAATTCAGCAAAAATTTGTTCTTTATAAGCGTTAATAAGTGTGACAAATTTCACTAAGATCGGCCCATAATTGACCATAGCTGCGTTTTTCGGGAAAATGAGATTATTTCGTGACCACGTGTTTAGTAATAAAAATCCATATTTATGAGAAAATTTCAATGAAAACTAAAATCCTTTATAACTTATTAAATACTGCGTTTTTTTCGAAAAAAAATAACCTTATTTCGTGATCAGCTCAAATCGATATTTATGAGAAAATTTCAATGAAAACTTAAATCTTTCATCGATAAATCGTTAAATACTGCGCTTTGGAAAAAATATTAATGAAAGCTTATAAATAGTTTATTGTTTTTTTTAATAAACTAATTTTTTGATAACTTTTTAGCAATTAGTAGCGGCTTCTGTTTTCTCCTTAATTTCATAGTTTGCTTTTTTGTATGCGTTACTCTTCGCCTTTCTTCGCAAAAAAAATAATAATAATAAAATTATCCCCTCAAAAGTAAATAAAAATTATAGACTAAAGACATCAAAATGTATAAAACCTTAAAGTTGAGTGGCATTAAAAAACAAGAACAAAATCATGTTTTAATTTTTCGTGATGATGTAAATTGAGTAAAAAAATTCGACAGTTTTTGTAGTTTTAATACTTTGTAAGTAGCAGACAAATCCGAGAAATACTTATATTTTTATTTGTGTTTTGACAAATAGTTGTTTAAATTTGTTGTAATTTTTATTCATACCTTAAGCATGTTTGTAATTTGATTTTTGTTTATTAAAGATGTCTTTAAATCTAATATAGAACAATAAATTGTATTAAATATATATATATATATATATATATATATATATTGGTGGTCAATATCTTTTTTCAAATATAATTAAATTGATTAAAATTACCACAAATTTTATTAAAATGAACAGAAATCGTAATAAGAAGAATGTCATGAGATATCTTTGATTGAATAAATTGTTTAATTGTATTTGTTTGAAATTGACCATAAAATAACGCAGAGGGAAATTGTATTAGGTTAGTAATTGCTACAAATATGTTAAAAATGCTACCAAAACCAAATATATTTGGTTTTCACATATCGTAAAACTATGCAACAATGATAATAGTCAGACCAACGAAATATAAAATTAACAAAAAAGACTTTAATGAAATTTTATTAAAGATTTGTAAAATACTTTAAAGGAAATAAGTTGAAATACTGCAATCGATTTTTTTTAAGTTTTGGTTTTTGGTATTGTAAAGGCTCTTCTGACTGAGACTGAAAATATCCACAATTTTCCCTAACCCGAAAAAAGGACCCTTTTTCATTGTGGTCCAGCTCACGAAAGGATAATGACAGGACGAAAATTTTGAGAAACGGTATCTTAGAATCAAGTACATTTTCATTTGAGTTGGGAACATCGAGCCATCAGAGGCACCCTGATGTATACATGTGCAAAATATCAGTTAAATTGGTTGAATAATGTGACAATTCGTATATTGCAAACAATCTCATTATGAAAAGTGAACGTAAAAGGGGAGGATAATTTAATAAAAATCTTACATAATATCTAAGAAGAGCTTTGCATTATATAAAATAATATATAAGTAGCCATAAATCATTGAAATTTACTGATTCAAATGTTTTTAAATTTATAAAAGCGAAATTCGAACTAACTTCAAAACTCTTTAGAGATTTTATTCATTTGAAGATATACTTTTATTTCGTGTTGGAATTATTGTGTTTATGAAATCATATAAAAAAAGTTAATTTGAAATATTTTCCTAATAAATCAAACCATTTTGCATCTAATAATATCTTTATTCATTTCTGTTACGAAAAAATCGAATAGCTAAAGCGAGTGTAAGTAATAAACTCAAAATGTGTAGAAAATATGTTAAATTATTATTTCTTTGATTAAATTCAGCCACTTATATTTGTCACTAGACAAGAGAAAGTAGAGACAACATCTATTCATAATAAATTAGATTAATAATAACATTAACACATGGACTCTAACAGTTGACTATAATGTATAAAATTTCGAAAAAAAAAACCCTTCTTACCTTACACGCTCGATCTAACGGTTGTTTAACACTTAATAAGATACATGTGCTAAGAATAAAGAAATAAGCACGAAAAGTATCCCATATAAAATGACGCTTTAATAACTTCTATAATATAAAATAACGCTTTAATAACTTCTATAATTTGAAGTATAAATTATGTCTCTGAAACATAAAAATAAGGGACAAACGTACACAGATACTTACACACCTAAAAGGATACAACACATACATCTGCAAAAGTACCTTGATTTTTTTAAATAGATTTCGTAGACAGAGAAAGAAAAAAAAGTATCGTAAAATTTTGCAACAATAAATGAATGAAACATAATATTTAAGTTCATAGTTCAAGGAAATTACCTTTAGAATTTTAAAAATGTACATTGACACCAACCATAGAACTTTATTTACACAGAATCGTGCTTTCATATAAGGGAAACTTATTATATTTTTTAATAGGTGTATCCTGGTGTTGCACATTGGTGCAAAACGCAAAATTTTTGGTAATAAATCTGTAACTTCTAAACTTCTGGTCGGACCAAATTGAAATGTATGGAAGAAAAAATCATCTTGTAGTTACCCTGTGATAATACGTGATAAGCTACAGGGTATCAAATTTGATTACTTCGAGTATGTCAAAGTTTAAAAAAGTCGCAACTTTTAAAAATCAAAAAATTTCTGTAAAAGCTTTTTAAATTATTTTTTGAATGACATTTATTTTAAACATTACATAAGAAATAATAGTAAAAATATTATGCTAATATGATTTTATGTGCAATTTAAAACAAAATCGTTTAAAAAATTTACTTTTTTCATAAAATCTGCATTCTACATTCGATTTTGGCCGGCTGAAAAGCAATTTAGTGTCCAATCGATCTAAATCTATTTTATGATTAAATATATATATATATATATATATATATATATATATATATATATATATATATATTATTATTATTATAATTAATGGATAAAAATTAAAATTTTTCTAAAATTCACCATTTTCGACTAATGCTAGATGTAGGGCACAAGCTTAAATCAATTTAAAATTTCTTTCTAAATTATTTTTGAAGCCTCGTCTTTTGAAATATGTAAAGAAAAAAATTTCATTAAAAAGAAATTTGAGAAAAAAAAGTAAAAGAATAGTACTAAATTTTTTTAAAAAATAGCTATTTTTCATATTAACTTTGAACATTTTTCACACCTGGAAGAATTGAGATATTCAAAAAATTTTTTCAGCATAATATTTCGGAATATATTACAAACTACAGAATATTAAAAAAAATCCCTCATATACCTCAAGACTTATTCCCGAAAGGCGAAATAGAATGCAGACAAAAAATTAAAAATTTAATCGTAAATATCCTTTTAACTGTAATAGATAATTTGGCTTATTTTATCCTTATCTTGTCAAGAACTTTACAGAAATACAAAAATCTTTAAAATCGAACTTTATTTGTAGAAGTTACGATTTTTTGAAAATTTGACATACTCGAGGTAGTCGATTTTGACACCCTATAGCTTATCTCGTGTTATCACAGGATTTTTGTGAAATCTTAGGTCCTCCTCTACAACTCTTCCATATATTTCAATTCCATCCGACCAGTAGTTTAAGAGGTACGGATTTATTACCAGAAATTTTGTGTTTGGCCCCCACTGTGTGGTGTCTTATTTCTTTTGGAAAAAAATACAAAACACAAAAACACACTAAATAACGTGTAATACTTGATATTGGTGGACTGTGCTTGAAGGGATTGTTTTAAGTTAATAAATAACAGACTGGTGGTTTCAGTTTTAGTTTCTGTTGTTTTCCCATTTTTTGTAAGCCTTTTTATTTAAAATTTAATTATTAAAATCTTTAAAAATTCTTAAATTTATTTTAAAATTCAATTTTAGAATAACAAGAATTTATGCTTTTAATGCCAAACTTAAAATCTAAAAGGTATGCAATAAAAAAAAAACGAAATATAATAGATGGTGTATGAAAAAAGCATAACGATTGATTTTTTATATGTGTCTCACGTAGCCGAGCAAATAGCACGGATTAAGATTTTAATTTAGCAATTCAACATGTAAGTGAAAAAAATGCTATACAACTGGAAATAGCAACAAATAAAGAAAATAACTAGAATAACCATGTACAAGAGAGGAGAATTTGAAATAAACAAAAATGAGAGAGAATGAATGGAATGGGAGTCAAATGTGTGTGTGACATCCGATCAAGATTTAACATAGCATATAACATAACATAAGCGCAAGCAATTTCTGTGTGTAATGTAAATAGCTTCATTAATACGAGGTCAGATCAATAAGTCCGTGATTTTTCGAACTTCCCTCGTAGTTATATGAAATGCAACACTATTCCACTATTCCTATCACCTGTACCACATGTTAATAGACTACTATCAAATTTTGAGCAAGTCTCGTCATTTACTAAGCGTTTAACAGTTGTTCAAAACATACAACCTCGTGTAATTTTCTAAAAATGGAAAAAAGTGAATTTCGAGTGCTCATTAAACATTATTTTTTGCGAAAAAAAAAACCGTCAAATAAACCAAGGAAAAGCTGGGACTCTGCACCATCGATTTCAATGGTAAAAAAAGGTTTACTGATTTTCTTTGTGGTCGCACAAGTACAAATGACGCTGAACGTTCTGGACAACCAATTGAGGTCAGTACACCCGAAAATGTCGAAAAAATACACGATAGGATGTTGACCGACCGAAAAGTAAAAGTGCGTGAGATTGTTGATGACATAGGCATTTCATATGGCAGTGTGGTTTCGATTTTAAATGAGCAGTGTTTAAGAAAGTTGTTTGCAAGATGGGTGCCGCGTTTGCTCTCAATTGACCATAAGCGTAAACGTGTGACAACTTAAAAAAATTGTTTGGAGTTGTTTAACCTCAATCCGAATGAGTTTTTGCGGCGTTTTGTAACTGTGGATGAAACATGGATCCAGTACTGTACTCCGGAGACCAAGCAGCAGTCTAAACAATGGGTTTCTCCGGGTGAACCTGCTCCGAAGAAGGCCAAGGTAAGTTTGTCGGCCAATAAAGTGATGGCAACAGTTTTTTGGGATGCACGGTAATCCACATCGATTACCTTCAAAAGGGAAAAACAATAAACGGCGAATATTATGCCAACATATTAGACCGATTTAATGATGATTTAAAAAGAAAATGACCCCATATGGCCAAGAGAAAAGTTCTTTTTCATCAAGATAATGCACGGGTGCACACGTGTGCAGTCTTAATGGCAAAACTCTATGAATTGGGTTACGAATTGGTACCTCATCCGCCATATTCTCCGGATTTAGCCCCTAGTGACTACTTCCTATTTCCAAACCTAAAGAAATGGCTCAGTGGAAAGTGTTTCAGCTCCAACGATGAAATTATTGACCAAACAAATGCCTATTTTAAGGACCTTGAAAAATCCTATTTTTTATGCAAAGTAAATGTCGACACTTGCTCAAAATTTGACAGTAGCTTATTAATAGGTGGTACTTGATGGGAATAGTGTTGCATTTCATATAACTACGAGGGAAGTTCGAAAAGTCACGGACTTATTGATCCGCCCTCGTAACGTGCAAAATTGGAAAATTTTTGTTTTTTTTTTTTAAATAGGCGTAAATATGGGCGTGACATTCAATCGAGATATAACATAGCTTATAACCACCTCCATCACTGCCACTACCTGTGTGTCAAATTTCGTGAAAATCGGTTCAGCCGTTTAGACGTGAATGATACTCAAACAAATAAACTTACACCTCATTTTTTACTATATATAGACTATTAGGATATTTTTTTTTTTTTTAACAATTTCTAAATAAGTTCTACAACCAACTAAACACTTGACTTTTTCAGGGGAATTTTTAAAAATTATTTTATTTTTTTATTACATATTACTAGGTGACCATTGCAGATTTTCTTGAATATTTTTAAGAGCTAAATTAAAATCTGTAGCCCATTTCCCACAATAAGCTTTGATTATTCTCCGATTACCCGAAATTCCTGCGCAAAAATGGAAAAAAAAAGTTTTCTAAGTATATTATAAAACCAGATAATAGATTATTTATTAGTCACAGAAACAGTATTGTGGAAATCATTCAAGACTGTTAATCTTAGCAATACAAGGAATAAAGGCTTTTAGCAAATTGTATAGAGCTACCCTTAATATCATTTTAGAAAATCGATCTATCATTCAAGACCACATCCATCGAAAAAAGTGTTGCCAATACAGTTGTTACAATTTTAGATTCAAACGAAGAAACAATAAAATCTTTTCACATCATTTAAAAATGCATCCATTACATCTGTTGATGTCGAAGGGTAATTTTTTATGTGCAAAAGCTATATAAGGTATATACTGTATATTTATAGCAAAAGCTATATAAGGTATATACTGTATATTTATTTTTAATTTAGGTCCTGTGTGAAATAGTAGAAAATTATGCTCGTTAGTAAATTTTTGATAGTTATGAGGTGAATAAAATTTTACTAGCACAAGGGGCTAGTAAAAATTTTGACAAATGAATATAAATTTTTTAAGTTTCAAAATTTATAGAAAAATTTAAATTGAACAAAATATTTGGAAAAATAACATATATTTTAAAATCTTTTAAAATTTCGAATACATAACATTCTTTAAAATTCTTCGTATTCAATATTCATACATTTTTTTTTTTGATTTTTTAATAATACAAATTCAAATTTGTCAATATTTTTCAGTTTCCCAACATAGAAAAAATATTTTTTATCGTAAAAATTTTCTACCGTTTCACCCACGCCTGAATTAAAATTTTATGTTTTTTTTTTTTTAATAAAAATTAAAAAATAAGTGCATATTTTGTATGTTTTAGAGCATATTTTAACATTTTTAGGGCACGCATTTTAAATGCATGAACTTCCTGTCCTGCTTATGACTAAAAGATAGGAACGGGAATCGGCTATGAAATATTTTGTGATTATGTAGGACTTTTTGTAATTTCGAGTGCTAAGTAAATACTTTTGTTACACAATTGTTGGGACGCCTCTCAAAAAACGTTTCATGTCTAATTTTGATTAATTTGCTGATAAGATCTCAAAAAATTATCGTTTTTAAGAGAAATTAAATTAAAGAGATATAAATTTAAATCCTTTGGAAAAACTATTGAACGAAATTGAAAGACTAGTAATCGATCATCACTTGTACAATAACGATCATCACTTGTACAATTATTCGACTAAGTAAATACAGCGAAAATGTTGTTTTTAAATTAATCAAATAATTGAGTGAAGATTTAAAATTATTCGAATAAAGTATGCCTTAAAATTTTACTCTTTTTGTCTTTTCAAAGTTTATGGAAAAATCTGTGTTAATACTTAGATTTTATGAAAAAAGGAAATCAAAAACAATGTTAACAATTAATTTTGATAAAATATAAAAATTGTTTAGAAAATCAAAAATATGTCTATATTAATTGTGATCACTTAAATTGGCTTTCTGAAATGGACTTTCAAAAATAACATGTAATTAAAATTTGACTATATCTTTCTCTTTTGTTTGTATAAAGAGATTGTTTTTCTATTTAATCCTTCAATAGACCTATGAGTATCAACTGTTAATGTTCGGATATTGTTGTCCGTGGAACAAGTAGATTAAAATCTGATGAGCCATAATAATAAAAAATAAAATAATCTGATTTAATTTATATAGAAAAGTTCAGCGATTGTTAACATAAAGTATGAGTTTACTGTTTAAGTCCAAATCTTTTCCATATCACATATAATCTATGATCATTATATCCTCTAAACTAGGTTGAGACTCTATTGGTATATCATCTCCATATTGACACCTATCGACTGCACTGTCATTTGTAGAACATCAAAATGTTTTTTCAAATCAAGTTCAAAATCATTAAATTTGTCTCTTTATCTCCTTCAAACCCAAAATAATAACAAATGATTTAAATTTTACATTATACATATTTAAAATGACGTTTATGTATTTTATTTAATTTTTGTGACTGAAAAAACACTCTTTACTTCAATTATGCGTGCATTCTTTCATATTTTAACATTATTAGTGCATATTCTTTTCTCCGAATAAAATTTGTTTAATACAATTCCAAATTGTGGTGTCACTTGGCATCATACTAAAAGTTTTAGATTATAAATGTTTTATAAAGATTTTGCAACAGTTGTTTTCAAGCAAAACAACTAAAATTAAAAACATCTTTAAAACTAGTTAAAAAGAAAATTTTTAAAATATTTTTTACTTGAATTGTTTGACTAATCGGCATAATTTACTCGATATGATATGAAAATGTAATATATTGTAAAACGAAACGTTTTTAAACTTTTAATATTTGTATATAAATACATATATAAATGAATCAAAAATGTATTGGATTCAATTACAAATAACCTTAAATAATTTGCATTGCAGTTGTATATAAAGTTGAAATATAATTAAGATTTTATAAATAAATAACAAATATACTTTGAAATTTTACAAAAGTTCGCATATCTTTAAAAAAGCTATAATCACTTCAAATATTTTATGACAACATTAAATTAAAAAAGGGTATAGTGAAAATTTTGTGGACCGATTTGACTGATTTAATAATTCGAAATACCAAAATAGATATTTGTAATCGATATGTGCAAGAATGCGGTCCATTGCTTATATAGAAGCTTCAAAAAGCCTAATAACGCGTTTTGGCCTATAACTCGGTTAAAACTAGATCGACAAGTTCATTTCAGCACAAAAATTCTAAAAACAATTTCCGAATTTTCGATGAAAGAATGAAATCTCCAGCATACATAGGAGCTTCAAAGCGATGAAAAAACTAAATATGAATTAGTTTATTGTTGTTGTTTTTCAGAACCCATGAAAACAACAACTAGCTATGAGAAAAGCAGAGATTAAATAAATTAAAAACAAATTTGCCAGTAAGTCGGTTGTTTATGAACCGATTTGGTTGATTTAAAAAAACCGAAATTTAAGAAAAATATTTGTGACCGTTTTAAAAACGCTTTTAAGAATAGCTTACTTAGGAACTTCAAAAACTCCAAAAATGCGTTATCGCTTCGTTATCGATATCTCGGTAGACCGAATGAGTTCATTCCTGCAACACAAAAATCGAGAGAATAGGGGCTACAGAAAATTCGGTTAAAAAACCGCTATTTTTGAACCGGTTTTTACAAAATTTCAATAACAAAGTTCTCGACTTTAAAATTTAAACAATTTTAAAATTTAAAAACATCTTCAAAAAACTGTTTCTTTTTTTGACATATCTTTGCCATTTATGAACCGATTTTGCTGAATTACAATAGCAGAACAAAAGCAATAAAATTTCCTAAGAATTGTTTTATTGTTTACAATATTTAGTTTACAACAAAGATAGTTTTACGAAATTATATACATATTTAAGGATTAACAGAAACACAAACTTTTAAAGAACTTTGATTTTGTCTATTAACAAAAATGGGAATAAAACACTATAATCTTCATATAAGAGTGTACACAACAATAGCAATATATTGACATTTTATTTAGTTTTGTTCCATATTTTATATTTTCTCTAAAATTAAATAGTTTTGATGCGATTAAATTAATTGATTTCTTCACATTATTAAAAAATTTTAAGCAATTATGTTTAAGCCAATCCTTTAAAAGTTTTAAAATTTAAGATTTAAACAAGATATTTCTCTACGTATGATGAAATTTCTGTGCTTCTTGATAACCTATTAACATAAAAAGAAAAAAATTTTTTAGATTTCTAAAAAAAAGCACATAGTTTTTTGGCTAGAATTCAAGTACAGTCATAAATAATTATATCTTGTCTGTACCCAAAAATAAAAGATGTACACCTTGACAGTAAACCGGATTGCCGGACGTTGCGTATCCGGCCATAATGGATATATATAAATTTTTTTGACTTCGAGAAAAATATCAATCTATTTATATATAATTAGAAAATGTTTCTTTTATAAAAACAGAAATAAAAAACTTTATTGAATAAGCTTTTCAGTGAGCAGTACTATATTGCTTAGCCTCTAACTTCTTTAAATGCTTTTAATGGATTTTAAGCAGAGTATATATTAAATCGTCGAGACTACATAATCTATAAACAATAAGTGTAGTGAATTGTTATAGCGTGTTACCAATTTATTTCTAATAGTAACCAAACGAAGTTGTTATCAGAAGTCCTTTTACATACACTGAAAAGTCATAATTTTCTAAATTGTGCTTCCAAAATAAATTTTTTTACTTTAATTAAATAGTATTTTATACTTTGTAGTATAAAAGAATGTTAGTTTTCTTTTTTTATTCTAAACAAACTTAAAATTTATTGCATCGGGATATATTATCGCAAATCATAATTTTTATTGAAAGGAATTATAAGCAAAAGAAAAAAGAAGTATAAATAATGTTGTATTCACATATTTTTATTATAAAACTACCATTAACTTTAAAAAATCGCAATCAATTTAAAAAATTTGTGTCATTTTTTACATATAGAAATGTTGTTGCTTTTGATGTACACGCTTTCATATAGAGAACAAACGGTATTTTTCTCGTTTTTGCAAAAAGAAACAAATTCACTTCTTCTAAAGTACAAATTTTTGTAAATGCCCAAATATGTTAACAATTTTATGAAATTAGTTTTGTTGTAAATTGAATACTTTAACAAATAATTTTAACATTTAGGATATCCCCAATTTTGTTGCACAGTACTATCATGTATGTAAGTTATCGGGGGTTTCATAAACGCCATATCAATCGGCACATGGACAGACGGGCATCGTTATTTTGATTTCGATTCTTATAAGAATCCAGAATATATAAACATTTTTGCTCTCAGACGAAAATTGTGGAAATTACAAACGGAACGATAAACTTATATATACCCTTTACACCTGTGGTGAAGAGTATAGAAATAGATTGAATCATTAAATTTTCTTTAATACAAATCAATTAAAAATTAACTTTAGAAAACTCTTAATTCAGAATTAAGCTAAGATGTAATTCATTATTTTTGAACTCAATTAAACGAAAACACATATATATACTAGTATATATATATATATTTATATATATATATATATATATATATATATAAAGCAAATCAACTAAATCTTATTAAACCAAACATCTACAGAAATATTTAGCAACTAAATGAAAGTAAAACAACTAAATTGTACAAACAAAAAATTCTTTAATAGAATCAATTGTCTTTAATGAAATAAATTCAATAAAAATCTTTAAGTAAAACAAGAAAATTTAATTTAATACTGGAAGCACTCAAACCTTTCTTCCTTGCTACATACAATCAAAAACAATAAAAACTAAATATTTTTGCTTAAAAAAGTTAAACAAATGTTGTAGGGTAAGAATTTTTTCTTTTTTTTTTAGTATATTGACCCTGAAAAGCATGTGCTAATATTTTGTGGTAAATGCCAATATATGTACATTCTCTAACATTCATACTTTGGTAAAAACAATAAATACAAGTTGTTGTTAGTAAAGACATGTTAATAGTTAGACAATGCCAATGTCGACAATGTTTTTTTTAGTCTGCACCATCATCATACTCAACCAACACCTATAAGGAAACCCCAACAATCTGATAAGTTTTTATTTGTGTTAGTGTTTTACATTCACACTCTTGGACATTCACAGGAAATACCCAACAAACATTAAGTCGAAGGTTTGAAAATTTTGTTTTTCTAAAATTTCAAGTTGAAATTATAATTTTAATTTTGATCGAAAATATACTATGGTTTATAGAGCTATCAACAACATATTGCAAAGACCGATTTTCGAATAATTCGAAAATCTTAGTTTTCAATTTTTTCTACTAAAACCAGCTGGAATAACCGGTTTTTAATTTTATTTTTATTAATTTATAAAAAATATTTTTAAAAATATTTTTAGTGAAAAACAAACAGAAAGATGTTATGTACCAATTTATGTAAATTTCAGTGCTTAAAAATTATTTCAAATCATAAATTAACAATTATATTCAAATTATCTATTAAGACTTAAAATATATGATTTCCATTTTTATTAAAGCCTTGTTCAGACCGGCGCGAAATTACGAAATTTCATGCCGAAATTACGAATGAAATCTAAAGTGTTCATACTGGCTAGATGACATTTGATGTAATTTCGTGAACAGCTGATACTTATTGTTTACATTTTAAATTGTTATAGGAGTAAATAAAGTATTTTGAAATGGACACAAATAAGAAACAATTACTTACTAAATTGGAAATTATTAATTTGCAACAATTAAAAATGTAAAAGGATAGATTTCATTTGCAAAATCACTTTAATAATTAATTTTAAAATTTGTGTATAAATTTAAGATCAGTTGTCAATTGTTTTTTTTTTTTCTTCTCACAATTGAAACATGCAGTACATAATTGAAAAAAAGCATGGATATGGGCATCGTAGATAGATAGAGAAGGTTGACGTGATACCAAAAAGCACCACGTTTCCACCCAGAGACCGATCTCGGTCCATTGTGAGTCCCTTCATTGTAAAGCTGTGAAAAAGACAGAAAAGAGGAGAATAGGGATAGAAAAGAAAAAGGAATGAAAACGAATCATATAGGAGGATTAGCAATGTTACCAATCCCCCTAGGGTTATACCCCTGAGGCCAAGTTTGAGTCTTTCCTGAACATTCCTCTTCCAGGTCAGCTTACTATCAAGGGATACTCCCAGATATTTCGCTGAGTCGGAAAGACTCAGTTCAGTTCCACACGGTACCGGTAATCTGAAATTCTCTACCTTCTAGTAAACAGAACCAACTCTGTCTTTTCCGGATTCACTCCCAGCCCCTGTCAGCGGCCCAAGAGGACAGCTTACCCAGCGCGGGCTGCATGATCTCACTGATTGTGGGAAGAAATTTTCCCTTTACCAGTATGACCACATCATCAGCATATGCCACGATCTTCCGTCCCCTGCTGTCAAATTGACGCAAAATCACGTCGACAACCACTAGTCACAGCAGGGGTGAGAGTACTCCCCCTTTCCGTGTCCCCCTAGTCACTAGTTTCCTTAAGCATACTCCACCCAAGCTCGAATTGACAATCCTGTTGCTTAGCATGAGGATTATCCATACGATCAAGAAGTCATGTACTTTAAGATTCATCAGCGCCCGCTTGATAGCGTCAATCTTGATATTGTTGAACGCTCCCTCAATATCCAAGAACGCGGCCATTCCCTATACCGAAGTCCTTGTTCTATATATCCCACCACATCATTCAGCGCACTTTCAACAGATTTACCCTTCAGATAAGCATACTGAGCAATACTCATGATGTTGGTGTCAATAGAAGATCTTAGATATAGATCTATCAGCCTCTCTAACGGGCATCGTAATTTCAATGTAATTTCGCCGAAATTACACAAAATTATGTAATTTCGCAAGTGTCACAATGTATGGGAAATTACATAATTTCGTCGGTCTGAATGCCCTATAACGTGTATTTTGAGTCTATTACACGTTCACTTACAGTAAAGTTTATTCGTTATAAACTTTATAAATTCTTCTACAAAGTATCCATATAAATAGAAGTAGAAAACCTTTCCAATTATAAATATAGAAAAGGTGATATTAATTTTTTAACTAAAACAAACAATTCTCTCTGGTCCAAATTGTGGCTGCAAAGTTTCTCAAATAGATTATAATAATTGTAAATCGTATCAATTTCTTGGTGCAAAAAATTAAAAAAAAAATCGTATTAGCTGGTTATCAAAAAATAACCACATAAAATCAGAACATGAAACGTAATCAAAAATATTCGATATTGTTGGATAATTCGAGAAAAAACGGGGTTGTCGAATTATTCGAAAACTGATTTGATAACTCTACAAGTTTAACAACAACATGCAAATGTTTTGTTTTTATTGTAAACTTAAAAAGATTTCAGCAGAAACAAAATTAAATATCTTGGAAAGTAATGGAGGTATACCTATGAATTTTGGTATAAAGTATTACTAGACTAATATAAGGACTTGGTTAAAAAAATGGGCGGAATTAGATAATTTCCACGCCCACATCCCACAAAGCTGCAAAAATTTATTTCTGAAAAAGTCCGTTTTTATAGGCATGGGTTGATTAGAAATGCATTAAAAACAATAAGAGTTCATAAAAAATGGGCGTGTTCACGTCCAGAATAATTATATGTGCATTCATATATATTTTTATAATTTTATATACTAAAAAAATAAAAACAAGTGAAAATGTCAGCTTGGCCGAATCTATACACCCACCATCAAGGTGGGCGTTAAATTGGGCGGACCAAGCTCATTTTTGGTTTCAGAGTGTACATTGGTCCTTGAACTATTCGTAAAAAATTTCGTTGCGACCTATCAACAAACAGACGGACAGACATCTTTATATCGTCTTAGATTTTCACGAGGACCCAGAATATATATACTGTATGGGGTCTTAGATTATTATTTCGGCATGTTACATACGGAAAGACCCTCCCTCATTTATTGATGGTGGGTATAAAAATTACATACATCTGAGGTTTTCTTGAGAAAACTTTTTTATATTAGTGCATTTCTTGATAAAAACATGATTTTAAAAATGATCTTCCAGATAACTTAGTCTTTAATTTGACACTAAGTTATATCTTATAGAAATTTGTTTTGCTCTAGTAATTTCCCGCATATCACACCCTAGTGTGGCACCAAAAATAAATAAAAAACAATAATTTTAAAAAATTTGAAATAACTTTAAAGATGAAAAGAAATCTTAAGCTTAGGGGCTGTAAAATTAAAAAGGTGTGGGTGGTTAGTATATTTTCAAATCTTTTTAAAATTTAAATTAATTTTATTAGATTATGTATTTTTATTTATTTTTGTTTATTTTCAATAAATATTTTTTAAGATGTCAAACAATTTTTATACTTAGGAAAAACTTAAGGAATGGAATTAGAATACTTAAGTTTTCAATTATAAAACAATTTTAAGAACTTAAGTACGACACTAGTGCCACTAAGTAAGCAGTATAATACCGGGTCTTAGTTCTCTCAAAAATATTCAAGTTTGAAGTACGGTTACATTGTTGCCGTTAACAAATTATACAAACTTTTTATATTTTTCTAATCAGTAAGATGTCCTATAACAAATATAATTAAAATATTCACTAGAATTGAAACTGAAAAAACTCCTTTTTGGCCAAATCTTATACTGTGTGCCGTAATAACTGAAACACTTAAACGCCTTATTAGCCATTGATTTATAAGTTTAAAATTTTGGATATTTAAAATATGTAATAACCAGAGCAACCAAAAATGTGAAAAATCATATTTTTTCTTGGGCTTCAAATGAACCAAACTGTTAGTTATTTATCGGTTTCAGGCAATTTTAAAAATTTTGGCATCGATTTGTTACAGCATACTTAAGAGCATACTTTTGCATGTTTTTGGCTTAGCGGTATATTTTGCAATTTAATTGGCATATTTCTGCATATTTTATGCTTAAAAATTTAAATTTGAACATTTTACACAAAAGAACATAATTTTGTATATTTTAGAAACATTTAGCATATTTGGCACCCAATAGTGAAATTTTCTTTTTACTGTCACATACGTTTTCAAATCCGATGCCCTAATAATTTCCCTCTTATAAATTGATAGAAATTTTGTAAGTGCAAAAAGAGAATATTTTTTAGTAATTGCTAATAAAAATCAAATTATTTTTAGCATGAATAGTAGATAATTTATAATAACTTTGTAAGAAAATGTTTAAAAATAATGAATATTGTTTATAAAAATTTTAAATTTTACATACATTAAATGTTTGTTGGGTGGGGTATAAAGTATTGGTTGTTAAGGTATTAGAAGTGCTATTGAATGTAAGTAGCGTAATGGCATAAGTAGTGGTTAAATGTTTTATAAAAAAAATGACATTTTAAAAATACAAATAGCATGCCCTTTTGTATTATAAATAAAAAGGCTTTAGTAACAGACGTTTCGAAAAGTTGTATTTATATTCATTGACAAGATTGTGAATACAAAGCAAACAGCTGAATAAAGATTTTCTTAAGTAAAACACTTTTAAATGGATGGTTGTTTAAAAGTAGTACAAAGATATAGAAGAATAGATATAAAGAATGCAAAAAAACATGAAATTGGAACTAAACTTGTCCATGAAATAAAAACAATATGTTCTTTACAATAATTTGTTAACAATAAAACAATAAATGCACCAAAATGTATATTTAAAAATTAAACCATAATCTAATCCTTGACCAGATTTGCGATTCTATTTTGTTTTTAAACAATTACAATTTAAATTCATAATTGAATTTACTGCACCATTTGAAAACTGCTTTCAGGATTCTATAAAATATTTTGCTATGATTTTATAATGCATTTGTAGTGCATTTTTTTTAAATTCTTTCAATATTTTCAATTTGTTTTTAGTTGGAGGGCAGTATCTTCTTAAATAAATTACACATAATTTAAGTTGTATTTCCAGTACAAAGAGAATTAAATTAGAAAATGAAGGACAATAACGGAATACAAAATTTATAAAAAAAAACTGGTATGAATTATTAATTAACATATTATTTTGAGTATATTTTGAACATATTTATTGAAAATTCAATTGCAAAGGTTAAAATATAATCCACTTAAGTTGCATGCTTAGTTTATGTAAAGATTACAAATATAAGGAAAAAGTAGTTTCAAAAATTTGTGCAAGTGAGAGACAAAAGTTGACAGCTGGATGATTTTTCTTTATTTGGAAGGGTACGGATGATTAGAAGATACAAATTTATTACCAAAAATTTTGCGATCGGCCCCACTGTACACCATCCACAACTTTTTGTGCCATCCTAATATAAAATTTCACCTTATATTGGAGTTGGGCGGATCACACCCATTTTTGGTTTCCTTATTTATTTATACAAAATTTCGTTGTCATACATGCTTTTGTTTATGAAATATCGGCGGAGAAGTATGATCTGGAGTTACGACGGACATCCTGCTTTTCTAGTATTTGTCCCATAACTTTTTTGTTTATTAACTGATTTTACCCAATTTCAATACCAAACAAACCCTATATAAGAGAAATATTTCAGTCAAATTTCGTTCCCCTAGGTGATCTGCCTTAGTCCTATCCTGCTTTCAACAGACAGACGGGCTGATAAACGGACATAGCTCAGAATCATACGAGGACCCAGAATATATATTCTTTGAGAGATTTTAGACGAATATTTAACATATTACAAACAGATCAAAGGCAATATCATTTTTTGATGGTGGCTATAAAATGCAAATAAATAAAATGATTGGACTTACATGATATGACAGGATTAGAAACCAGCATCTGAAATAAAAGTCATTTTAATAAATTATTAAATTTTAATATCTTAAGACTTTAATTAGAAATATATAATTTAAGTTAATAGACGTTTTACTTATTTTTTTTTGCGTCATGTTTGAGGTAATTTTCAAATACGTTTCTATGTTTTTTTTTTTTTTCAATAACAAATAATTTGAAGGTCGATTTGAAAATAAAGTTTCAAATCGACCTTCAAAAAAACTCCATCAAAATTTCTATTTTAACTTTAAAAATTTTCTTTTCATTTTCAAACATTGAAAAAGTAAATTTAAACGTTTTTCTAGTTTTTATGCCCTTCGCCACAGGCATAAAGGGTATATATAAATTTATCATACCGTTTGTAATTTCGTCTTAGAGCAAACAAATGTTTATTTTCTGAATGCTTCAAAAAATGATGTCTGTCCGTTTGTCGGTTGAAATGGCGTTTATGAAGCCCACCGTAATCTACAATCTATATATATATATATATATATATATATATATATATATATATATATATATATATATATATATATATATATATATATATGTAAGCTTTAGACTTCGTTCTTTCACTGAAAAATCGATTCAGTATTAATAGAGTTATAGGTCATAACGCGTTATTAGATTTTTTGAGTTCCTATAAAAGCTGTGGACCTCATTCTTGCATAAATCAATTACAAATAGTTTTTTTTTTAAATTTCAATTTTTTAAAACAGTCAAATCCGTCCATAAATACCCTTTTTTAATTTAATATTGTCTTAAATTTATAAATAAATTTATAAACTGCACTGAAGTGCAATACTTTCGTAAAATTTCAAAATATTAAATTTATTATTTTCTAGCTTTTACCGGTGCGTTTCGTTTCCCTATTTAATGCGATAACTAATAATTACTTTATATGGGAGCTACTTGACCAGTCCACCCTATTCAAATTCGATATGAAAATTACTTTTACTGTAAAAGTCCTTTAGATGATAATATTTATATATTCTTTGTATTGGGACTACATATCCTTTATTTTTTTCCTTCCTATTTTTATTTCATCAATGCGATATGATAAAATGAAGGTTCCCACGAAATTTGAGGGGTCTCACTGTAATAATTCTTTAGATATGCCATAATGAATATTTGCTTTTTATGGGGGTACTACTATCCCTGATCCGATCGAAAAATTAAATATCATATACTGCCTGCCACTTGAATAAGGAATCACATTTTTTTAACTTTATTTAAGTATATCTCCTTAACTAAAGTTCAGAAAAAAATAATTTTTTGCGCAACCAAATTTCAAAGTGTTGGCTTTAGTTTCCTGAAGAAATAAAAAATATACATATTTTGTTATACTAAAATTATGCATTTATTTAAAGACATGTATTTCTGTGGTACTTTTTCGTGTGTCACTTGATATTTTAAAACTAAGCAAATTGTAATTTATTGTTAAATTTTAGGTTATAGAAATGAAAGTTATTATCTTCTAGCATTCAATTAGTAATGAGTACTAACACCATCGACTTGTATAATGACTCTAAGTAATTTAGCGAAATTGAACTCCATGCTTCCGTTATTACATCCTTTAAGGGTTCTATCGTCTCAAATTGTTTTCCTCCTTCATAAACTTTTCTTGTAAGCCAACCCCAGATATTTTCCATTGGATTCAGGTCTGGTGAATATGGGAGCCAATCCAAAAGTTAAACGCCTTCTTGATTAATACATTATTTTATTGCTCTGGCGGTATGAATTGGAGCGTTGTCGTGTTGATACGTCCAAGGTATGGGTCCAAAGAAATCATTAAATTTTGGAAATGCTTCCTCCAGAATGTTTTTGTAAGTCGTTGCAGTCATTTTGTTGTATACAAAAACCAATTCTATGGTACCATAATACGAAATGGCACTCCATACCATTATTCCGCCCTCTCGGCTGTGTCTGCGGCTCAAAAATAATAAGTTATACCCGTCGGGATCATCAATATTAAACCTTTTTCATCGGAAAATACAACTTTAAACCATTTGTCGGACCATGTCATTGTATTTTTGGCAAACTGTAGACGTTGTGATTTGCGTTTTTCATTAAGTGGTGTTTTTTTTTTGCAGTTTTCATCGGATTATGTATGGGCATGACTTTAAAATACGGTGCACTGTTCTTAGACTTGCACTGACTCCACTTTTTTCACGTATTTTTGATACCGACATGGCAGAATTTGATGCAATTCTAAGAATTTTTCGTCTTTCTTTTGGAGTTGTAGCCAGTTTCTTCCGCCCTTTCATGTTTTTTCCATATCTTTCCAAGTTATGTAAATAATTGTACACAGCTGTCTTTCCTCTATTAATGTTTTTGGCTATTTGGACCAGATTCTGACCCTTTAAATAAATGCATAATTTTAGTATAACAAAATATGTATATTTTTTATTTCTTCAGGAAACTAAAGCTAACACTTTGAAATTTGGTTGCGCAAAAAATTATTTTTTTCTGAACTTTAGTTTAGGAGATATACTTAATTAAATTTAAAAAAATGTGGCAGGCAGTGTATTTGAATTTAGGGGCACGCAGGATGATTCTGTGGAAATTTTATGTAAATCGGTTTAACCGTTTTAGAGTTATAATAAAGTTGGCGTAAAATATGGATGTGACGTCCAATCAAGATCTAACATAGTCTATAAATTTCGTGAAAATTGGTTCAGCCGTTTAGACGTGATTAATACACAAACAAACAGTCAAACTTACACCTCATTTTTATAATGTACATAAGGATTTATAAAATCTTGATTATATTTCAACTTTATATGAAAATGTAAATTATTTAAAGTTTTTAGTGTTTACATAGATATAGAATAGGTAAATATATTCATAATTACATCCTAAATAAAGTATTTAATTTACATCTAACACATCTCAACAAGGGTGAAGGGTATATATGATTCGGCACAGTCGAATATAGCACTGCAACTTGTTCCGTATTTAGCATTTGATTATCGCACAAAACAAAAAATTAAACACAATAAAAGTTTTCCATTTTAAATAGAAAATAACCATGCCAAAACAACAGTCATACCTACCTAACCAGGAACGAAAAATGTACGTGTATGAAATTATATTTTTAGCCAATTTTCTACTAAGTACGAGTAGAACAAACATCTTCTATGTGTAAAAACAGATTGTAATGTAAAGCTAAAATATGCAAACAAGTTTAAAATTTTTTCAAGGAAATAATGAAAAAAAATTGTTTTTTGTTTTAAGTTTTGCTAATTGAAATGTTTTCAATGACAACATAAATTATTGTAGGTAAAAAAATTTTACCAATTTTTTTTAATTTCATTTTTTCGTTAATATTTTTATATTATATATGTAAATATATTAGTGTTAATAGATTAACAGCTCGTAACCTACAAATAATATTAAATTATTAGCTATTTCTACCCGGCGTTGCGCGGGTTTTTCGCTATATTAATATATTTAAAAAAAACTCAAGAAAACATAATTTAGGTGGTTATTATGACTTTTATCTATTATAAATATATTTTCGATTATTTATATGGTACGTCTTAGTATATACTAAAAAATTTTTGGTTGTACTTTAGAATCAAAATCTAATCGCATATTTAAAGAGTCATTACATCAAAAACACTCACAATTTGTAGGATTAAAAATGTACTTCTTTCAACCCGAAAAATTTTTTTTTTGATTTGAACATAGTTTTGATCACTAAATTTCTACAGAATTATTATTATAAAATTATTGTTATTAAATGCCATTTACACCAAACAAGAACTAGTAGTTTTTGGCTTTATTTGGTTTTTCATTAAAAAACTACGTAAATTTGTTTGGTTTTTCCATACAAATCAAAAACCATTTTTAACTAGTTTTTATTGAAAACCAAATTAAAACCACGAAAATAACTATTTATGAAACACCCAGTTTAGCAAATTTTAGAACCGTAGCTTTTATATATAAAGAGAAAAATAAAATTTCAAATTTATAGAAATTATTAGTTTTGTTTATGAAATAATAAATAATTTATTAAAAATTGTTAAAATATGTTTTAATACTGAAACTATGTATTCTCTGATCGAAGAAACAGCAAATAGAACGGAAATAAAAAATATCAAAAAAAAGTGAATGTCAACAAAAACGTATGTAAACGATGTAGTTTTTGAAATTTTGTTTTTCAAAAACCAATTAGTTTTTGATTTGGTATAAACGGCATATTAGAATTATTATTATAAAAATTCGTAGAAATAATCTTTTTATCGAACTACTTAGCTGTCACATTGGATTAATCGAGAGAACTATTTCCGTAAGTCTTCTTCTTTAAGAATTGCATAAATTGTTAAAAATGGAACGAGTGAAATCTGATCTAAGACTTACACCATAGTAGTGAAGTGGTTTGCCTGTGAATTACCTCCAGTAAAAATGGATAACGTTACTAAATTTTTTTTCGAACTTTGTGATTCCAATCCGAATTTTGCGACCTGTTCTTCATATTGGAAAAATTAAAGATATGATACAACATTGCACTCACAATGGGATTTTTGCCAAAAAAAATTGGTGGTCTTTAGCGAACGTTTTAAGCGGCTCCATCAATACATATCCTACACCGAAAAACGGTATTAAGGAAAGTAGCATTTCACAATTTTAGCTGACTGCTGTTCGACGATTAAAAAAGAAGTACTTGCATATTACTGAAAATATATTTTTCTTCCTTAGAAGGAATTTAAAACGTATTTACCTAAAAATTATAGATGTTTCAAATTGGCAAAATTTGGGAAAAAGTTGGAGTAACTAAATATTGTCTCAGTCATATATTCTTTGTTAGTTTAGGCATCATATCATTATTATTTATTATTTGGAATAATGATGTACAATTTTAGATTTTGATAAAAACAATTTCGATAATTCCCAAAAAAAAAAAAAAATGCTGAAAATAAAATATGTTTTTCTTTTCGAACTTTGCATACATTTATTGATCGTTAATTAAAGTCCAACAAACGATCTTAAACACACTATTGTTTCCTAAAACGCACTCTGTTTATTAATTACAGTTTGAATTTAGGCTAAACTTAGAATTTTGATATGGTAAAAAAATATAGATTAGATTCAGAAATTCAAATAATTCAAAATATTTGATAAAAAAAGTGAGCGTAAAAAGGGGCGTGGCATTCAAAAAATAAATCGTATAAGCCATGTTTCATTCAGAACTATATATGAGTCAAAAAATTAGAAAAATTAAGAGAAATAATTTGTTACAAAAAGTGGGCCTAAAAAGGAGCGTGGCATCTACTAAAAAAGTCTTGTTAGACTATATATATATATATATATATATATATATATATATATATATATATATATACGACCAATTTATTGGATACCACTCCGCTTTTTACGCACACTTTTTGTAACAAATTATTTTACTTAATTTGTCTCATGTTTGGACTCAACGACGGAATTAGTTCACATGAAATTTTTCACATATATAATTCGTAAGGAATTGTGGCTCATTGACCTATTTATTGGATACGATGCCCCCTTTTACGCTCATTTTTCGAACAAATTATACTTAACTTTCCTAAGTTTTCCACCACTGAATCGGTTCATATATACATTCATATATATAGTAAGGCGATAACTAAATAGAAAAATTTTGCAATTAAATACGTTGTTTTGTAACTAAATGTTAAAGAATCAAAATTTAAACATAATTATCTATCAAAAAAAAATATAAAAAGAACAAATGGGTTAAAAAATGTTAAACTTATTACGAATTCTCCGGACCATTAATGTTTTTTTGACCACTTTTGTAAGGAGTGAACAAAAAGTGTTTTAATTTTTGGAGAAATGTTTAAATGAAATGCTATTTTTAATTATATTTAAGCCATAATTACTGTTTTTGTTTCTGCAGGATAATTCAAACCAATTTCCATGCTTGGTTAAAAAAAGTTGATTTTTGTTAAAGTATTTCAAAACTCCAATTTAAAATGGTCAAAAATTTTGTTAAACAAATTTCAAAAAAGTTCAAAAAAAAGACTAAGCAAGTTTATGAACAATACAACAGGAAATAATCTTGAAAAAGAATTAGGTCAATACCTTGTATGACTAATCTATACCATTGATTTGAATTTTCCGGATTTCGACAAAAAGTCATATGTTTCAGTTTTTCAGCTTTAAAGTAAATTTTTATTTGAACTGATATGCAGATTAAAAAAAATTATTACGCAATAAGATAAACCAAATATCAGAAAATATATTCTGAAGTTTTTAAGACAATACGTTTAGCGAATGGGATCGACATTTTGTAAATGTAATTGTTGGTATTTTGAATCACGATATTGAATATATTGCTTGAGTCGGTTATTTTATTGTTCTTATTGCAGATTTCAATCGAAAATTGCCTTGTTAACCCCACATACAATATTTTGACAATCTTAAAAAAGATGTAGGAAGTTGGATGATGATTGTAAAAGTTGTGACTTTAAAAGGAATATTTCTAAGAACAGCTTTAACATGAATATTTGAAAATTAAAAAATATTTTTTAAAAATACATTTTGATGCTACTGCATTTTTAAATGGATGTTTTGTTATATGTTATATATTTTTTTTTATTCAAAATACACAAAGCCTTCCCAGAAACATTTCCATTTAAAGTTGCAAAAAAATTTTTTTTTTTTTCAGAAAGTAAAAAAGTGAAATAAAATCGCGAATTTTGGTTATTTCGCGAAACTGAATTGACATATGGTTCAATTGAGTTTGTGTATGTAATTTTTATGGACATTTAAAAACGTCCCATCTCTTACTTTTTTTTTTTAAATAAGTGCGTACTTTTTTATTATTATTATTATTATTTTTTTTTAAGATTATATTTTGAATTTTTAAAGACATTTTTAGGCTCATATTTTCAAGAAATAAATGCATGAAAATCCGCCCCTACTTATAATATAACACACGTCAATTTTTGATTTAAAACTAATCTGTGACAAATAAGCGTAAATCATAATTTTAATTTAAACAAATTTAATTCTCGCATAACCCTTAATAAATAACTAAATATTATCCTATTTGTAAACAGAATTAAATAACCAAGCAAAAGTCCTTTTAAATAAAAGATATAATGTTCCACAGATAAACAAGTTGAAAAAAGCAAGTGGAAGCGTTTATTCGGCTGGGCGAAATATTCTATAGCCTTCACGAAGTCTATATTGCATGACTTTATTACTATTATCAAAATTAACTATCATATCGGAAACTTGTAATACAAAGAGTACCCGAAAACTTTTCTTTGACATATGACTTATGACGATCACTCAGACCATCTGTGTTGCAAAAATAAAGAAGAGATATACAAAATTACAAATATCTATTTCAGTTTCGGACTAGAAGTTAGCTATTTTGAACTTGAATTAGCTATTTTAAAATTTTCAGAATTTTTAACTTTGGGATTATGAGTTCGAGACCTAATAAAAATATTACATAATTTTGTTTAAGGATTAGTAAAACATTTTAGTTGCAAAAATGGAAATTATTTGATAGCTTCTGTCTAGTATTTCTAAAATTTATATTTCTCTTTTACTTAAAAGTAAACTAAGCGTCTTTAAAACTCCTCCCTAAACAGATCCCAGAAGTCCCTAGTTCTATGACACAAATCCAGCAAACGTACTATAAAATTTTATTATCCATATTTAAAAACCAAAAACACAGTTGAACTTAAGTGATAATTTTTTAAGAAAAAATCTCACACAAGCTTATTTTTTCACAAAAATATGCTAATATTAAAAAAAAATCAAATGGATTCTGCGTGGATACGAACCATGGCTTGAAAATTTATAATCCAAAATACTTCCACTAAACTTTCTATACCCATAGGAGTGTTATTGAAAAACATGTATGTGAACGGTATAAAAATAAATTTACAACACTATATTTTGAATATATTTTAAATTCAACAATGTTCAAAATTATTTTTTTATACAAAATAAAATAAAACTATTTTATGAATTTAAAATTTCAAGTTGTCATATGAAAGCATTCGAAGCTAGGAATTTTAAAAAGGAATTTTTATTTAATAAATTTCAAATAGAATTTTTTTTAATGTGTATATATATAAAGATATTTAACAGTGTTCCTTATCTGACGTTTCAAACTTTTTTATTTTTGTTTCAATTTCAAGATAATTTATAAAAAAGATTTATCGAAGAATTGGCCTGGGATCGAACTCTGGACCTAAACCGTATCGATGTGTTGAGTTTTATTTAGTATCTTTATTGCTTATATAAAAAGCATAAAACGTACCTAAAGCTAAATATTACTTTTTATAAAGAATACATCAACATGCCAAGTCTTATAAATTTTTTAGGCTGCTCTAGAAAATCGTTTATATCTCCGCCTTTCCTGAACGTATATCACTGAATTTCGATACCAGAATTTTCGAGGCTATGTCACATATATGTTGAAAAAGAAATGTTTTTATTAGACTATGGAATTCAAAAAATCCATTTCGAAACACAGACGGACATACATCCATACGGACAGACAAATACACTCAAAAGTTATTTCAAAATTGAGATTTTTAAATCTTAGAAATATTTTCAATTTAATGTATTACAAACTCAAAACATTTATTAATTAAATACAATACATATAAAATTATTTGAAGCAGGATGTGCTTTAGTTTATTATTATTTCTTTTTATTTTTAAATAAAATATTTAGAATATTATATATTGAACCACTTTTGTTATATATGTATATATTCTGAAATATATTACTAAATTATCGCGCTGCTTAAATTCAACGATATCATTATTAATATCATAAGAAAGCAACCTTTATCACTTTAAAGTTATAAATTTTATCATTCTCGGATTTCTTTAACGATATCATTTGATATCATTTGATTTGTTGGAAAAGGCCCTTTTGAAATTTAATAATCTATATTTTAAGAAATCTCGAAATTTTTAAATAAATATTAAAAAAAAAGTCAACTTTATGAAAAACTTAAAAGTCCTAATTGAGCAAAGCAAAAAGTTGCCATTCATAAAAGTAACTGCTATGTATAAATTTAAAATAACAGTTCACACCAAAACCCTACTAAATACAACATTGCAGTCACTGAATCATCACCAGCTGTTCAATCAGCTGACCCAAACAAAAGACTTTTGTTGCCCGAAGAAAATTCCATATCCAACAAAAATTTATATCAAAATTAACCCAAATAAAATAATAAATAAATTACTAATCAATTTATATGAGCAAATAATTCTTTGAAAACAACAATGTCCTGCTTCGGTTGCAGTAGAAAATATGGTTTATTTTGTAAAGAGGCAAGTATCAAAAAATGAGTCATTTGCACTAAATAAACAACTGATTAACTTATATATATCGTTTCTGTTTAAAATTCTAGTATGGCTGTCCTAATTGTGGCTATTCCTATTGCGCCAAGTGCCTTAAACGTCCCGTGGCAGTGCCCAAACATCATAACAAAGTTATGAATGTTTGCCTAATATGCTATGATAAATTATCCAAATTACAAGAAGTCGAAAAAGTAATCGATGTAGAAACCTTGCCGGGAACAATAGTAACAAAATCGAATAGAGGCGCGGTCAATGAACAAATTTTGCAAAAAGATATAAATGCTTTGCTGGAGGTAGAACCTTCAGCAGCTTTAGTAGGTGAGGTACTGGAACCAATATCGCCTGCAAAAATGACCACTTCAACGCATTCCAGCGGTGAAAATTCCGATATAACCGCAAATCTTGACAGTGCAATATTACAAAGATTAAAGAATTTAAAAGCCAGAGATCCTTCTTCATTTCCTAGTGATGATGAGATACGTGCTCGCTTATCAAAACTAAATGGTATGCCTCAAAAGGATTATTCCAAAAAAGATTTACTCTTGAATACGGATCAACGTAGTGATCAAGAGAAAATGAATGATTTGTTGGCTCAATTTATGGGTGAGGCTCAATTGGATAAACGTTTGGAGATGGAAAGGAATGATACTTTGTCGGATATAGAAAGAAGATTAAAGGCTTTAAGAGATGATCCTGTGACGAAAACAACTTCAAGTGAAGTTTCTGCTGCGGGAGCTACCTCGCCAGATACTAATACTCCTAGCGACAACGAATTGGATGATGAAACTATACTTAAGGGGATTATGGAAAAGGTAAAATCATAGAAAAAGAAAATATTTTTGTATAGAAAAAAAATGGAGGCTCGTTTCAAGAATTCTTAACATTTTCCTATAACATAAGAACTAAATTCAGTTACAGAAATCAAAAGATGTAAATTAAGATGTTAATGTTTCAAAGCAAGAAAATACACCAAAAATGCTGATTTAGTGCTTTGCGGCTTAGGAAATATGTGTTCCGTTATGATGGTGTATAATTATAGTTTACAAACTTTGCAAATTAACAAATAAAATTTACTTATGGTTCTTCAAACCAGTAGCTGGTTGATTTTTACCCAATTTTAATGTTTTCTGTTTCTTCATTTTTTCAATCTTGCTAAAGTTCTAAGTTGGGATCTTGCAGCACATTTTAAAGAATTAGTGGTAAAATTAACGCAAAAATTAGTAAAACTGCAAGACAATTTCTTCTTGAATCTGCAACATATGCAATGAAGTAATTTAATTCCGATTTTCGAATTTCTATTCATTTTCACAATCAACTAATCATTATTTTTCTTTAAATATAAACAAAAAATGTTTGCCAAACATTTATTGATTACAAAAATTAATTACAGTACTTAGCTGAGTCTCGCTTACCTGAAACTCCCTCCAATTTGGAAACCGAATTAGCTGCAAGTGTACCTCCCCCACCAACGGGTGTGGAGACTGAAGAGCTGCCATGGTGTAATATTTGTAATGAAGATGCGGTATTTCGTTGTAAAGGATGTGATGGTGAACTATTTTGTTCACAATGTTATCGTGAGTGTCATGACGATGATGAAGAATATCGGGCTCATGTTAAAGAACCCTACAGTGCACCACCCAAATTTAAAGAGGATCACTTTTAAAACATCCAACTAGTTAATGATTTTTGTAATATTTTTTTTTATCAAGTATTTTATATGCTTAACAGTTATTTAATATTATCAGCTAAATAATAAAAATTTAAAAAATGGGAAAGTTATTTAGCGAAATAAAAGAAACAACTTTATGTTATTAAACACTATAATAAAAATTATAAGTATAAAAAATGTAAGAGTAAACAATCTCAACCAATTTGAAATACTAATGAACAAATTTTATAAAAAGTTATTAAAACAACAACTAGGCAAATTTAAAATTATTTTTGATCTAAAGGGGACTAAGGTCGTGTATAATCTAGTTCACAATTCTTCCTTTTTCCATTTCATTTTGGGAAATGACATTTAAAATTGGTCAAGTTTTTTTATCTTTTTGGTGTTAATTTTTTTTTTTTTTTTTCATTTAACTAATCCATATACCAAAATATATATATATTTTTCTTCTTTTAAGAAATTTGTCTACTTTTGTTTAAAGTAATTCAATTTCAGACTTACATTCTAAATTCGAATTATTGCACTATGGCATTCGTGATAAATTTCTGCTGGTTTGCATATTCGCTTGTTGTGGCTTCCTTAGTTATGTGTGCTTTTCTTTAAATTCTTAATTTTTCCAAATATTTTGGTACTAAATGCTGTGCTGAATAACGATCGAATGTGAAATATTCAAAAAATTTCTCACGTTGTTTACGAAATAGCGATGGATTACGACACCAATTGTATAACATTTTGATCAATTGATTGGAAGTATTGTAGAGATTTTCTTTGGGATATAGTTCGGGATAGACAAGTTTATTGGGTGCAATAGGCATGCAACCACAATATGTTGCTTCTAACCTGTGTGGGTGGAAAAAATAATTTAAGAATAAGTTGTATGAATGTATTTTAGATTCCCGAAGTTAAATTAAAGATTTCGCCATTAACTGGACTATGGACTAGGCTAGATTATAGCATATACTATGATATAGTCCATAGACCAGATTACGGTGCAGACTATACTACAGGCAATGTTATAGACTACTTTATAGACGAGCCTACGCTACAGACCAGACTATCGGCAAAGCTGAATACTACGATATAAACTACAACATAGACAGTTGTTCTATTTGCAACCTCTTTTGTATCGTTTTATCATTGTTTTATCATTGAACAAGTAAGCTGTAGGCTAGACTATATACTGCGCTATAAACTAAGCTTTATATTATACTTTAGACTACTCTGTAGTCTGAAAACGATGATATCGATTCATTTTTAAACTACGTTATGTAGCAAACTACAGACTACGCTATGGAGACTAGTCCATAGACTTCGCTATGGACTAGTCTATAGACTACATTATGGACTATTCTATAAATTACGCTATGGACTATTAGTCAATAGACTACAGTATATACTAATTTATACACTACGCTATGGACTAGTCTAAAGTCTAAGTTACTGGCTAGTCTATAAACTACGCTTTGGAATATTGCCTACGCTATGTACTAGTCTGAAGACTACGCTATGTACTATTCTGTATGCTACACTATGGACTAGCCCATAGACTTCGGGATATACTAACCTATAGACTACGCTATCGACTATAACCTATACTATGGGCTAGTCTACACATTATACTGTAGACTGGTAAATAGACTACACTGTGGACTAATATATGTAGTTTTCATATAAAAATCCCCAGATTTTTCAACATAAAAATTTAAAAATCAATAAACAACTATTCAACTTACATGGCCACACCATAGAATTCATGGCCAGCGGTCGATATAACCACATCACCGTCCATCAGTGCTTTAACATACTTTTCACGTGACAAAAATCCAAAATTCACCAACTTTGAACCCAACTTATCCTGCAAGCCCTCAAAAGCCTCCGGTGAGGTCTGATATGTTTCACCACATATGGTCACTTTAAAATCCACCTGACGTTTATTTAACTCCAACAAAACTTCCACTAAAAGTTTGGGATTTTTATCATGTTCCCAACGATGAGGCCAAATTAAATGTAAACAATCGTTGTCGTTGCCAGGGGTTAGTGATGTCATGTGTACATCACCACCCACCATAAGGCGCTTATTGGGAAAGGCATGAAATTTAATGGGAAAGTATAAAACTTCACATTTAGTTTCGAGTTTTTCTCGTAAATGCTTAAGCTTAAGATCGGGCTGTATATTAAGGAAGGGTGTAATGTTCTCCAAAAAGGATGTACGATTAAAATTGGAGTTGAAGATGACATGATCAGCAGCTAGGCTGAAAATTGTTTATAAATCAAAAAATCTATCATGAAGTTAGACTTTTTAATAAAACTTACCATGTGAGAATTTGATTTAGACCATACTGACAGTCTCTTTCTTTCACCTCTCTTACCGGATAGACCAATTGATTTTCATGAAAGTATACAATTTTCTTACATACATTTAAATCCGGTCGGCAACCTAAAAGTTCAGCCAAATTTAATATCGAACTGGTAAACAAAACTTTGTACTCGTGATTTTGTGGTATCATTTGAGAGAAGTACAAAGCTCCCGTGCGAGCCCTCCAGTGCCATTTCTTAGCGGGCAAACTAAAGATTTCATAGTCACATACATTTAAACCTAAGGCCATAATAGAAAAATAATACAAACCGAGTTTCTTTTGTTTTAGTGCGAGCAATATGCTTGAGGTATTTTGTAACGTAACTTACATTCTATTAAAGTATCAATTAATTGTTTATGACTGCCACCATAGAAGGGTTCTATTATTAAAATAGGAGGCTTAGACATGGTATATTTTAACACTAATTTCTTAAAACTTCATTTTTATTTAATAAAAAAACACTTTGCCGAAGATAAAAAAAATTCATGTGGAAGAATTTTTCTTATTGGACAGCAGCGTCCTCTGCTTGTCAAATGTGCTACAAAAATAAAGTCAAATTTGAAATTTCACATCTGGCAACTTTATCAAGTATAACCTCTAAATAAATTTGACGTTTGACAGAAAGCAGAAAAAAGCAGCAGAAAAATTGCAACAAATTTTAACTTTTTACAATAAATTGGCTTATTTATCTAAAAAAAATTGTACACAATGCCTGTAGTTGCTATTAAAAGTGAAGAGGAGTACAAACAGATTATCAAGTATGGTTATTTATGACTATCTTTTCTTGAGTATGTGTAATATATCATTTTTCTTTGTTTTTATCTAGTGCCGATAAAACCTCTGTTGTTTTATTTTCTGCCGACTGGGCTGAACAATGCAAACAGGTGCAAGATGTTTTGGAAGATTTAACAAAATTATTAGCTGATAAATTGGCATTCGTTAAGATAACTGCTGAAGACTTTCCTGAAATAGCCATGAAACATCAGGTTTGTATAACAGCCATGCAAAATTATTAAGTAACAATTTTGGCCGGCAAGATTATATTGTAGTGCCCGATCATACCATACCCTACGCAAATAGGTATTTTGGAAATGGACTATATTTAGGTGCACTTTATTTATTGCGATTTCTGGTTTTGTTACAGATGCTGATATTGGAAATTGACTATAAAGTAGTCTATATACTAGACTAGATTACTATGTATTAACCTATAAATTGACTATAGACAGTAGACTACATTGTAGAGTAGACTATGGGCTAGATTATATTATAGATTATAGGCTAAACTATAAGCTAGACTATAAGCCAGACTATAAGCTAGACTATATGCTATACTATAAGCTAAACTATAAGCTAGATTATAGGTTAGACAGTACGTTAGACTATAAGCTAGGCTGTAGTCTACACTATAAGCTAGACTATAGGCTAGACGAAACCAGTACAAGGTATTATTATTTTTTGCTTCATTTTTTATGATTGCTTGTATTGGTTTGTTTACAAACAAAAGTATATCTCTTCGGTGGTGAAATTCGTATTTTTAATAAAAAAAAGTGCTTTATAGAAATATTTCATTTATTTAAATTTATAAAAAAACATTAAAAATAAATTTCTTACAATTTATTCTTATTATTTTTCAATTTCAATTAGACTGATTATAGGCTAGACTATAAGTTACACTATAGGCTAGACTGTAGATAGACTGAATGTAGGCTAGACTATAGATTAGACTAGACTATAGGCTAGATTATAGATTAGACTTAAGGCTAGGACATAGATTAGATTAGACCAGAATATAGGTTATACATGCTAGATTTTTAAAATCTTGCAATACAAAATCAATGTTGAGACAGCTATATAAATTTTACTTCCCTTACAACACAACCAATCATAAGATCCTACTTTCAGATTGATGCTGTTCCCACAGTGATAATGTTTTCCAAAGGCACAGCTATCGACCGCGTAGATGGTGTAGACATTGCCAGTCTTACATCCAAATGCAAAAAATTGGGAGCTGCTGCAGTTAGTGAACAACCATTGGAAGAACGTTTGAAGACTCTTATTAACAAGGCTCCCCTAATGATATTCATGAAAGGCGATCGTGATGCACCCCGATGTGGTTTCTCTAAACAATTAATAGCCATAGTCAATGATTTGGGGTAAATTTTATCAATTATTTTTTTATTATTATTTAATGTTTGGTTTTATATTTCTAGACTTCCTTATGAAACATTCGATATTTTAACCGATGAAGAGGTACGCCAAGGTTTAAAAACCTTCTCTGACTGGCCCACATATCCTCAGGTCTATGTTAAGGGTGAACTTATTGGTGGTTTGGATATAATCAAAGAACTTAAAGCCAACAATGAGTTGGAACAAACTTTAAAAGGTGAATAAAGTTTCATAAAGAGAATTAATTTATACACTTTTTGGTATTTCTTTTATTTTATTTTTTTATAAAACGAGTATACACAACACGTGAACATTTTTTGTTTTCTTTGTAATAAAATCAGGGTTAACTAAAAAGTGTTTACGTAGTATAAATATTTCTTTGTGTAGAGTGACAGTGGACTGTAGTTGATTTTCTTTTTACTTAAATTACGATTAAAATAGGAAGGCTTTTTAATTATCCTTTAATATAAGATATTTTTCAAGTCCTTAGTAAGTGTTCAAGGCAAAAATATATTATTCTTATATAAATCAGGTTCAGTGGCCATAGGTAACACTATAACCCAAGCTATAAAACCCACAAAATAGCATATGATGAGTAATATACGTTTCCATAAATGTTGTTGCCATAGATCCTGTAAGTCGGGAAGACCCATGTGATTGCAAAAAGCATGAACCAAAAAGGGGGCCACAAAATGACCTGTACGAGCAAATAAATAAGCCGAATAAAAACCAAATAATGTGGTGTATGTTAGTTGTGATACTAAAATGGAAAGAATATCATTTGAATTATAAAAAAAATATATTAAAAATAATTTAAATTACTTACAAGATATAATTAAAGCTGTAGAAAATTCCATGCCCATGCTTAGTCTCTCAACAATATGGTGTATATGAGCCACACCAAAAAACAAGGGTGTAATGAACACAGCTGTCAAGGGTGTAAAACTTTGTAATATCAAAGGCATCATGCAGGCACGAAAAACAAATTCCTCACTTAAAGGAGCCATAACATGATTACGAATCCAGAGGATATTTTTGAAATTACTTTTCCAAAAGTCTGGATCTATAAACAATTTAACATTAAAAAAGATACCTTTTATCTTTGAAACTCACCCATAAAAACTTTCAAAGCATCATTTTGTAATTCCACACACAAGGGCCCCAAAAACAATAGCATTGTCAATAAATATGGCACTATTATGGCCATGATTAATCCCGGCCATCTTAAACCCAACAAATCATTAAATGCCACTTTTCCCAATAATTCATTCGATGAAAACTTATAAACAAATATTGGTGCTATACACATAACCACTGTAACACTTAAAAAACGTCTTTTGACTGTGGCTGGATGATCTCGATTGTGTTTATTATTCCAAATGTATAAACTGGAAACATAAAGCACAGACATGGCTAGGCAACAGCTCACTGTTATCAGTTTTGATACTTGAGGTACATCGCCAAAGATATATTTCGCTTCCATAATTGTTTCATTGGTTTCATTCATAGTGGTGAACTTTGTTATTTGTAGTATTTTTATTTTATTAATTAAAATCTATTAATAATGACTAAAAATAAACATAATTTAATGTTCTAAAAACTTATAGAACTTTCAGCTGTTTACTTTCACCATTGGCAGAGAAAAAAACTATGGATAACGAACTCTCAAGATGAGGTAGTAACGTGATGCCAGATCGATTGTTTTAAAAGGTGTAGAATGGGAATTATATGCCATTTATACCAAAACAAAAACTAATTGGTTTTTGAAAAATAAAATTTCAAAAACTATTTAATTTCTTCCCAATGTAGTTTTTGTTGACATTCACATTTCTTGGATACTTTTTATTTCCGCTCCATTTGCTATTGCTTCGATCCGAAAAATACATAGTTTCAGTATTAAAACATATTTTAACAATTTTTAATAAATTATTTATTGTAATAATTTCATAAACAAAACAAATAATTTCTATAGATTTGAGATTTTATTTTTCTCTTTATATAAAAAAGCTACGTTTCTAAAATTTGTTAAACAGGATGTATTTTAGTGGTTTTTATTTGGTTTTCAATAAAAACTAGTTGAAAATGGTTTTTGATTTGTATGGAAAAACCAAACAAATTTACATAGTTTTTTATTCAAAAATCAAATAAAGCCCAAAACTACTACCTTTTGTTTGGTGTAAATGGCATATTAAACAATGAAGTTTTTATTGAAACTCGTTCTGTAAGCAATAGTTCTGTTCCAGTACAAGTTGTATTTATAAGTTTTAGTTAGTATAAGTGAGAAAAACAGCAAAAAAAAAACGAAATTCTGAGAACCATTACACTTCCCTGTAAATTCTGACTAAAACCTTTAAATGCGACTAGTACTACAGTAAATCCAATATAATTTATTTCTTGCAATATTATTACAACGTTTAGAAATAGTATCGTAAAAACATATTTCTGTGTTTAGCTAGCATTTTCATTGCAATGATTCTGTTTTAAGCTCTATGTTTTTTATTTTTTAAGTTCTTATAAAATTAAAAAGTCGAAAATAGTAGTAAAATATTATGTACTTAAAAAAATAAATAATATATATATATATATATATATATATTATTTATTTCCATATATATATATATATATATATATATATATATATATATATATGGAAAAGTTACGAAATTTAAAATCTTTTCCGTGATGGTCATTCAGGGTCATACTTTTTCAAAAATCTGAAGCCCTTTTCTATGACTCTTGTTTACATATGTACCTTTTAATTTAGTCCCAAAAAGTTCTAAAATTGTCATTCATACTATGTTCATGTTTTTTAAAAAACGATATGGTTTTTCATTTATTACATCAAATACGAGTTGGTTTTTCATATATTTAAATATTTAAAAAACATCTCATTTTGAATATTTCGTGATATATCACATAAATAACACTATAATAAAGAAATTTTTAGTATGTATGGCATATTAGAATCTACTGAACATACCCTATGACAAAAGTGGGAAACAATTTAAAATAAAAAAAAAAAACTAAATTTTAAATAAAATTACTTTGTAAATTTAAAGGCTTTAATTATTTATTTTGTTTTATAAAAGAAACGAATAAAAGTGATATATAAACAGTGGTATTTAAACACATTGTGTTAATCCAAAAACTGTAAAAAACAGTTATAAGGGAACATAGTATGAGCTTCCCACTAGGAGACATAGAGAGAAGAATAATAAGAACAATGTGTAACGTTGCGGCATACTGCTGAGAGTGAAAAATATAGGTTAAAATTAACTTTTGGTTTTAAAATTAATGCCACAGGAAAAAACACAAAATTAAAGATATTGACGCTAAAAAAAAAAATCCGAAATCTGCAGATAATTCTTTTTGAATATAAGTCCTCGATATATTTGTTAGGAAGTTGCCATACTATCACGTATTTTCGACATCTCTGTTTTTAGAACTTGCTGTTTTTCAATTACGCGAAGGAATTCCATTTCTGATAAGAAATTGCAGTTTCAGTCTCTCTTGGTGTTCTTTTCTTCTGTTTTTTTTTTTTTTTTTTTGCAAGGAGTTCAAAGTTCTTTTTAGTAAATTTTATTAATTAAACATTATCACTGCTATTCACACAAAAATAAACAATTTATTAACGACAACATAACACAAAGAAGAATAAAACAACGTCTTCCATTTATAATAGAACAACAAAATGATGAAAATAGCAGCTAACACATTTCGCCAGACTTTAAATAAAAAGGTTAAGTTTTTTTCTTGAATTAAAATATATATGAAAATTTTATAATATTTAATATGCAAATTTTAGTTCACTGTACAACAAGTTCGCTACCTTAATTTGTTGGAATTCCAAAGTAAAGATTTATTACAAAAATACAATGTGGCCATACAGCAATTCAAAGTGTTGGATAACTCCAGCAAAGACGTTGAAGTCTTAAAGCAATTTGGTAAGTGTTGTTTTTTTAATAGTGTTATGAAACATTGTTATTGAAGGGTGTTTTTCGGTTTGTAGAATGCCCCGAATATGTTGTTAAGGCACAAATTCTGGCTGGAGGCCGTGGCAAAGGAGTATTTGATAATGGTTTCAAAGGTGGTGTACACATAACCACAAAGTAAGTAGAATTTAATATAAAATAGGTATTATAGGAATATTATATAGATCCAGATTTATAATCATTGATTATGAATATTCAGTAACTAATCATTTTTTTCTATAAAAAAATGCTGTTTTATATAATGAAAAGTTTTTTCTTTTTGAGAAAAAATTGAATATGTAAAAATATGTAAATTTAAGTGTTAACCTAAATGTCACAGCTATTTGATAAAATGTATATATTTTTTTTAATACATTTAATTGGCAAAAAGTTACTTTTTGAATTAACCGTTGAATTAAAAATAAATGCAGAATTGTAGTTCAATATTGTGCACTTGAATTCTTAAAAATTCAACATACGGTAACTTTATATTGCAATTTCGCATTTTCCGTGGACATCCATACATAATTAATTTTTTTTAATAATAATTTTAATGCAAAATGTAAAAAAAAATAAAAAATGTTTGCGAGGTTGCCAAGAAAATTTGGAGATTAATGTCGACTGTTTTTATTTTTTTATAAAAATCAATGTTCATTTCAAGCCTGAGGAACAATGTATTCAAAGTATTGTCAATCGGAAACAACGTCTTTTCCCATCCTTATGACATTTTATTGATTCTATCCTAAAACCGCTTCTTAAATTTTGAAACAAGAAACGTATCATTCTAATATTTGATTTCCTTTTTCGTTCAATGGGTCTTTTCATATTGATCATTTGCGTTCTGCACATGACGTTTCAATTTCGTTTTTATCATCGTTTCGACCTGTTTTAGTAGCGCATTTTATATAATACACTTCTTCAAGGCTTAGTGACTATTAGATGTTTCAATACTACAATGGGATCAACACTATCTATCAACACTAACTAATACAACACTTAATTATTACACTAACTACTATTCACCTCACAATTTTCATATAACTACGTTGAATAGTTTTATCTCCGTTAATTAATATAAATTGTCAATTCACTACTATACAATTTAATATGCGTATTTTCCAATTTTCCAGAAAAGGTGAAGTTCTGTCTTTGAGCAAAAAAATGATTGGCAATCGTTTGATCACTAAACAAACTCCCAAATCTGGAATTATGGTTAAAAAAGTTATGGTTGCTCGCAGTGTAAACATTGTACGTGAGACTTATCTTTGTATTCTATTAGATCGTGAATACAACGGACCAGTACTAATTGCTTCACCAGCTGGTGGTGTTGACATTGAAGCTGTAGCAGAAGAAACTCCTGAAAAAATCAAAACCATTCCCTTAAATATTGACAAACCCATCCCTCATGAAACTTTGGTAGAAGTTGCCAAATTTTTAGAATTCAAAGGTGAAACTATTGAAACTTGCGCTCAAGAAATTCAAAAACTTTTTGAACTTTTCAAGGCTGTTGACGCTGTACAAATTGAAATTAATCCTCTGGCTGAGACTGATAAGGGTGAAGTTATTTCCGTCGATGCTAAACTTAACTTTGATGATAATGCCCAGTATAGACAAAAGGAAATCTTTGCCATAGACATTAGTGAAGAAGAATCTGATCCTCGAGAAGTAGAAGCCGAGAAACATAATCTAAATTATGTTGCTATGGATGGAAATATCGGTTGTTTGGTAAATGGTGCTGGTTTAGCCATGGCTACCATGGATATTATTAAATTGAATGGTGGAGATCCTGCTAACTTTTTAGATGTTGGTGGTGGTGTTAAAGAGGATCAAGTTCTTAAGGCTTTTGAAATCCTTACCTCTGATCCAAAAGTAAAGGGTATTTTGGTCAATGTATTTGGTGGTATTGTTAATTGTGCTACAATTGCTAATGGTATTGTAGCTGCTTCGAAAAAACTTAATCTTAATGTACCACTTGTGGTACGCTTGGAAGGTACAAATGTTGATGAAGCGCGCAAAATTTTACAAAATTCTGGTTTGGCAATACAAACAGCAAAAGACTTAGACGATGCAGCCCAGAAAGCAGTAACAGCTTTAAAGTAGATTTTAAGTTTGAAGTTAGTTAAATAGAAACCAATGTTTTAGTTGTTCCCTACTATATTTACAAACGTTTTAAAAAATGTTCGGTAGATTTTTTGAATTTACAAATTTTATTGTTCCAGACGTGCATTTTTTCCCTTTTTTAATTTTTTTAGTATAAAATAAAGTTCCTTTTTTTAAGTTAAAAAAAAGTGGTGTGACAATTTTATTTTACCTATGTCCATACAGTGGGGCCAAACACAAAATTTTTGGTAATAAATCTGTATCTCCTAAACTACTTACTGGTTCGATCGAATTGAAATGTATGGAAGAGTTGCAGAGGAGGACCTAGGCTTGCAGTCACCTTGTATTAATATGAGATAAGCTACAAGATATCAAAGTTGACTACCTCGAATATGTTAAAGTTTTAAATAATCGTAACTTTTACAAATCAAGTCCGATTTTTATATATGACAAGATGAAGAAAAAATAAGCTTACTCGTTACTTAAGTTATTTCCCAGCAAAAACTTTTTGGTTTTCGGTAATGACAACTACTTATTAAAGTAGTTTCTTGGTAATGAGGCGTCATTATTATTTGCCTACTCTGTATTACATTAACAAGTAGTCAATAGTATAATAGCACAGTAATACTGCAATCACGTGGATGAGTTGGGTAGAGCGCCGGATTAACAACCAGAAGGTTGTTGGTTCAACCCCATTCTAAAGCTGTTGGTTTTTTATACTAAAATGAATAAAAAGATATTTTAAACTAAATAGAGTTTTTGTCGCTTAGGATGCTATGTGCGAGATGGTGTACTGAGTAAGACATTAGTCAGTAAAAACGAATGGTTAGTTTGTATCCAAGTTCGAGTTCACTGACGGCAAAATTTTTTTGGTTTTTTTTTTGTTTTCGTTTAGGTAAATATTTTTGAGTACCCCTAGAGTTATTCATGCAAAAAATAAGTAGTTTATTTTTGTTTCCAATTATACCTGCTAGCTTACCAGGAAAGCAAAGTTTTTGCTGGGTTCTTATAGTTAAAACGATATTTACCCTTGAATTTTTGATTTTTTGCCTCGATTTATTTAGTTTTTAGGAAATAAGAATAAGAGGTATATGAGGGAATTTTTTAAATATTCTGTAATTCGTAATATATCCGAAATAATATACTGAACAATTTTTTTGATTATATCTATTCATCTAGACGTGAAAAGTGTTCAAAGTCTGCATTCTGAAAATTTTATGCAAAATGGCTATTTTTTAAAATATAGTAGTAATCTTTCACTTTTGTCTCAGTTTTTTTTAATAACATTTTTTTCCTTTACATATCTCAAAATACAAGGCTTCGAAAATGGTTAATAAAGAAATTTTAAATTGATTTTGGCTTGCACGCTACATCCAGAGTTGGTCGATAAGGTGAATTTAAAAAAATAAATTTTTATCGTTTAATAAAAAAGTCACTCGAGTTTTTTTATGGTTTTCACTAAATCATAAAGTAAATTTAGATCGATTTGACTGAAACTAAATTGCTTCCTGTCCGGCCAAAAACGAATGCAATAGTGCAGATTTTATGAAAAAGTAAAATTTTTTTAAAGAATTTTTTATAAAAGCATATTAGCATAATATTTTCACTCTTGTTTCCTTTGTAATGTATAAAATAAATATCAATTTTTCATTCTCAAAAATTATTTAAAAAGCTTTTATGACCAATTTTTTTTGTCAATTTTTCAAAAATAAACAATTTTAATAAATTGAATCGATTATTACGAATATTATCTCGTTACACAAACAACACACGACATCACAATTGTTGTGTTACGTATACGCTCATATGGAAATGCACAGTAAAATATTATAAAATAGTGAATTTAGTGAGTTGTCAGTTTTGAGGCCATTATATTTATCTTTGTTAAAACGATCTAAATATATAGACATACATATTATATATCAGTAAATTGGTAAATAAGTCTATTTTTATATTCTTTTAATATATATTTTTTTGTTTATTTTTTTTTTTAATTTACAAAAATTTGTTGCTGAAACTGTTTGAAGTTTTTTGAGGAATATTGTTTCATACGTAAGAAATAACGGTAAAAATATTGTATTAATATGTTTTTTATGCAATTAAAAAAACTTTTAAGTTAACTTTTTTTAAATCTGCACAACTGGTTTCGATTTCGTATACGTAAGAAATAGCAGTATAAGTATTGTACTAATATGTATTTTTTTTGTGCAATTAAAAAAAAACATTTTGAAAGTTGATTTTTTTTTAAATCTGCATTCTTGCTTTCGTTTTCGCCCATGTGGGAAGGCCTTTAGTGCCAAATTTATCTAAATATATTTTTTAATAAATTAAAAAAAATCGCGTGGAATTTATTTGTATTAATCGATAAATACATTTTTTTCTACAATTAAAAATTTTCGACCAATGCTGGATGTAGGGTGCAAATCTGTCTTTTAAAAAACGTAAAAAATCTATTAACAAAACTTTAAGAAAAAAGTGAAAGAATTGTACTATATTTTTTAATTTAAAAAAATAATAATTTTTCATATTAATTTCAGAGTGCTGACTTTGAATATTTTTCACGGCTAGACGAATTCAGATAATCGAATTTTTTTTAGCATATTATTTCGAATATATTTGAAATTGTAGAATACTCAAAAAATTATTCCCTTATATACCTCAGGACTTATTTCCGAGAAATGAAATAGTCGAGGCAAAAAGTCAAAATTTCATAATTAAGCGTAAAGATATATCTTTTAACTGTAAGAGAATAATTTGAGTAAGCTTATTTTTTCTTTAAGTTGCCAAGCACTTTACAAAAATATAAATATCTTTGAAATAGGACTTGATTTGTTTGTAGAAGTTACGATTTTTGGGAACAGGGTGACTTTAAGATGATTTTTCTGAAAGCCTAGGTCCTCCTCTTCAATTCTGCCATACATTTCAATTGGATCTGAACAGTAATTTAGTAGATTCATATTTATTACCAAAAATTTTGTGTTTGGCCTCACTGTGAGTCAATTTATAGTATAAATATGAAAAAAATGCTGTTGTTGTTAACATTTTAAATTTTTTATCCTTTTATAAACTATATTTTTTTCTATTTTGCCGCCATCTGGTGCAGATTTTCTTGGTGTAGACTTTTTTAGTTTATTAAATTGCGCAGATGATAATTATGGCAAAAATTGTTATCTTATCCATTTACAGTTTTATCTTTTAGAGATAATTTAGCATAGAAATTTATTTGTATTTACATTTAAGGACATTTTAACATTAAAAAGATATACAAAAGCCAAATAAGCTTTTATTTCGAAAATTATTAACATTTAAAGTATAATACAATTATTAAATTAAAATACTTTGCAACAGATTTAAATTAGGATCTGATTTGCTGTGTATGTGCACCAAAAATCGGGCAGGGGTCTTTTATTAGAGTTGTGGCCAATTGTGGACCGATACTTGTATTAAGTGCAAAAAAAAAACATACGAATACGTTTACGTTGATACTCACATTTTTTTATAAAATTTATTTATACACTTTTGAGTGATTCCCGAAAGAACCGATTTTCATAAAATCTGGCAGAGTAATTTATACTTATATACTTATTTGTGTCGAATATTAATTTGATAATAACATTTTTTGGGATGTTAAAATGATTTTCGGAAGAGGGGTTTGTATGGGAGCTATGATGAATTATGGACCGACTTCATGAAATTTAGCACAAAGATTTACACTCAAATACAATTTACTTACACTGAATTTAATTAAAATATTGCTATATTTAAAGGATTTGTGGTCGTTAACCAATATTCTGGGAATATATTTGTATGGGAGATAGATGAGATAATGAACCGATCATAACCAATTTCAATAGGCTTCGTCCTTTTGCCAAATTTGATTAAGATATCTTCACAAGGTTTACACTGACTTCCAGCCAGCCGTCCAGCCAGCCATACGGATTTGTTAAATCGATTCAGAAAGTAATTCTAAATCGATTGGTATACCTAAAGGTGGGTCTAGGAGAAATATTTTTGTGCATTACACACATCAGCACAAACGCATAATACCCCAACCGCCTATGGTGATGTAGGGTACAAACATCAATTGTTTTTCTGCTAATATGGTAGCAATGACCGACAAATACTTAGAGAATGTAATATTTTTGGGTATTTTTTAAACAGTTTTTTTAAAGGTACTTTTTATTATTAATCGTATTCTTAAAATTTTAGAAAATTGGGATTTATGGTATATATATTGGGTTTGCCATTTCTTGTGTAATATTAAAAAAATCTAATTTATCTATAAAAACTATAAAACATAGAAAATTACTTTTTTATTAACAAAATAAAATAATTTAATAAAATTAAAAGTCGTAAAAAACTATTGAATCAGTATCAAAATTATTTAAAAATCCATAGTTCCGGTTATTTTGATTTATGTCATAAAAACTTTTATAAATGGATTTTTATCTAATTTTTCATAACAAATTTAAAAAAAATATGAATTTTAATGTTTGCTTAACATTTTATTATATTTATTCTTCTTATATTTTGATTTTCTTTGTTTACGTTTGTAAACAAATGATTATTTTAAACATACATACATGCACACATACATACATATGTTTTACTGATGAAAGTTGATGGAAGAAAACAGTTTTGCCATAATTACAGTTAAGCGCAATTTTAGCAATTAGTTTTTGGCTATTGTATTTATTTATAAAAAAAAAAGAAAAAAAAAATAGTGCTAAATGCTATAAAGCACTTTTTTGCAAATAAAATGGATTTTTTGGCACTAAAAATGCATTTTTAGCATTTATCATTATTTTTTGCATATTTTTATTAAAGGACAGATGGAAGAAGATATAGCCAAAAATATCTTTCTATGTCGTTAACAAATTCCGAAGTCATTGCAACTTCCCATTTAAATTGTATGCATCAAAAAAATCTGAAAAAAGTCAAATTGGGACTACTATAAAATTTATTTACTATTTTAAATATTTTCGCAATTAAGTAAAACAAAAAAGTTTTTACTGTACTACATTGTCTCGTATAGGTTAAAAGATATTTATTTTCAAATATTGAATTGTTCATTTTTGGTCTATAACTTTTTTGTAATAAATATGTTACTTGAAATACTAAAAATAAGTTTTGAATTAACACAATTCGTTAACACGAAATGAATTTCAATAATTTTTTTTAATATTGTTGGAATCTAAATCAATACATTTAAGAAAAATTTTACTTGCAATAATGATTTTGAATTTATGAAATACGTTCCTGAAAACATGATTTTAACTTTAAGGTTTTATTTTAACAATAGTATTTTATAAATTGTTGAAGAATAGAAATTATTTTTACAAAATGTTCAATAAGACATAATTTCCTGTAAAATAATTGAGCTGTGTTCCAAAAATAATGTTGGGGAAAAATTGCATCAAGTTGTCTCTAAATTACAACTTTAAGTCTCACATGAATGGGATGACGAAGACAGAAAATGATTTTGAATTGATTTGTGCTTTTAAAGGTAGGAGTAGAACTGTTATGTATTGTGTGGGCGTAACGCATAAAAATTCCCCAAGCAAATTTAATAAATTGAATACATACATAAAGTACAAATATTTTTATTGTAATAATATAATTTAAAAATGGTTTTTTTTGAAAAAATTGCTTTTTTACAGTCATTAAGCATTATTTTCTGAAAATGTTCTGATAACACTGAAAGAAAAACAACCAGCAGCTTTCATCAAATTCTTTATTAATTTGGTATCTCTCATGCTCTCACTTGCAAGATTTTTAAAGTAAACGAAAGCGATTTAGCAACATTTTGTGATAGTTATCACAAAATATCAGGTACGTGAACACAACTAATATAAAAAAACATTATTGACGCAATTTCTTCATATATCCTTTAGATTTTTTGAATTCTTATAAATTATCTAATAGCCTAAATCTTTAAAAATATGTTGGTTAAAAATTAACTTCAAAGAGGTAATTAGATTCGCGGTTATTCAAGTTCAGACAACAAAATTCTTCCTATACTATGAAAGAATTTGGTTTTCCGTGATTTTTTTTATGTAGGAAGATTAAAATTGATATATTTAAAGTGAATTTACTTATTTTAACATTATCCCAAATTTAGCAATATAGTTTTAATATTTATTATAAAATAGAAAATAGTATTTTTTTTCTAAATGGTACACATTTAAAATTTAATTTTGGTTATTTCTATTACGTACAGTAAACTAAACTAGAAAAATCATCTTGTAGTCACATTGTAATAATACGAGGCGATCAAAATTGACCACCTCGAGTATGAAAAAGTTTCAAAATATCGAAACTTTTACAAATCAGGTCCGATTTTAAAGATTTAAAAATTTTTGATAAGAGCTGGATAAGATGAAGAAAAAATATGTTATCTCTTATGGTTAAAAAGATATTGTGCTTGAATTTGGATTTTTCGATTTTTCGTCTTGACTTTTTTTGGTTTTTCTCAAATAATTTCCGCAATAAAGAATATTTTTAATTTTTTTAATATCATAATATTCCCAATAAATTGCAAAATAATGTATTGACAATTTTTTGAATTATCTCAATTAGTCCTAAATATTAAGGTCTTAAAATGAGTACGAAAAATTGCTGTTTTTTTTACTAAATTTTTCTTAAAATTTAATTAATAAGAAAATGTTTTTTTATACATTTTAAAAAACTGAATAATAAAGAAGTTTTTATTTGATTAAGAGTTACACCCTACTTTGGTCGAAGGTGATGAAATTTTTAAAAAACTCAAGTTCACCGGGCTCGAAAAAAAGTCACGCTAGATTTGACACTAAATTGGTTACTGCCCGCACAAAAATGCAGACACTAGAGCATATTTTATGAAAATAGTCAAATTTTTAGAATCATATTTTTAAATGTATAAAAACATAATAAAATTATTTTTTTTAATTGGTTTTTTATGTAATTTATTAGAAAGATTATGATCTTTTCGTATACCAAAAATCATTTTGATAGCTTTAGCAATTAATGTTCTATACATTTTCAAATCTAAAACAAATTTTTCTTTAAAATAATAAATACTAAAATTATTTTTATTTATTATTTTAGCAAACATGTCTGTATCCTTAAAACTCTTTTATAACATATCTATTTAATAATTACAAAGTGTCGATCTAGCGGATCAATATATGGAACCAAAAATAATATGGTAATCGTATTGCTGTATGTTTCCAGATAAAATTTTAATATATGGAAATAATAAACAAATAGTGCTTTTATTAATATTTACAATAATTATTTATAGTAATAGTTTCATAATAATACATTATTTAAAGAGAATAGTTTTTTCTTTAACCAAACAAAATTAATTACAATACAAATAAATACAGTATATACTCGATAATGGGGCTTGCAGACCCCCATCCGGATTTTTAAATTATCCATATTATCGAGGTTTTTATGCTCTGGGGTTGGGGTATTATGCGTTTCTGTTAATGTTTGTAACGCAACAGAAAAAATCTTCGGACTCCCAGCTTAAAGTATACCGTTCGACTCAGACTCACTACCCGAGTCGATATAACTGTCCCACAGTGGCTTAAAATCGATTTTCATTGGCCAAAACTCTGTAACTTTTGAATCGATAGAGATATTTTAGAAATTTTTTTTTTTTTTTTTTTGATATATTTTCTTGAATTTTGTAATTTCATTAGAATCGGTTCAGCAGTTGTTGAGAAATTTAAGCCTAAGGTTGATTTTTAAATTTTTTTACAGCATTTAGTATGAAAATGCGGATTTTGTTTGTTTTTTGAATCAGCTTTACTTATAAAAAAGTTATAAGCAGATAAAAAAAAAACATTTTAATAATACCCAGGATAACTTTGTGAACAGGTTCACAGTTTATCAATTCTAGAAGAGATTCCACTAGAACCGGTTCTTAAAGAACTCCTTTGAACTTCAAGAGTTCTATTCCACTAAAATTCAAAAATATAGTACCTGAGAAAAAATTTAACAACACAGCAGCTATAAACGGTACAGTGGCACATCACTCCATTTCTTAAAGACATTATCCTACCAACATAAAAAATTGCAGTCAATTATCAATAATAGTTTCCGAGTAACGAAAGAAATTAAATTTTTGGCCAGTGAAATTAATTTCTGAGCCACCGTGCGTCCGTCTGGCTGGCTGTCCGTCCATGTAAAGGGCGAAATTTTAAAGATATCTTTATGAAAATTATCACGAATAATTATTTTGGTGCAAGGAAGAAGCTTATTGAAATTGATTATGATCAGTCAATTATTTCACCTAGCCCTCATACAAATGTCCACCTAGAATAGGGTTTTATGTTCATAAATGCCTTAAATTTAGTAATAATTTAATGAAATTCGAATGAAATGAAATAGGTTTTATATAAATAAAAATATGTGTACCAAATTTCATGAAGACCGGTCCATAATAGCTCCCATATAAACCCCACTTCCGAAAATCACTTTAACGTGAATAAATTCTATATAAACATTAGTATTTGACACAAGCAACTTTTATGTAAATAGAAAGCAAACTCAGAAATTATATGAGTATCGGTCCATAATTTGTTATAGTTCCCATATAAGGACCATTTCCGAGAGTCACCACTAAAGTGCATAAATCTTAATATAAACATAACTTTATACATACTACATATATTTTTGACGCAATGGAGTAGGCTATCGAACTTGACCGACTATTAGTCTCTTACTTGTTTTTTTGTTACTTTTTTGTTAAAAGCAATTTAAAATATACTAGCGATTTAATATATGAACCAGTTAAAGTATCAAAAATCTGTTTATATTTAAAGTTTTTTAAGCTTTTATTTTATCTAAAAAAACAAACTTTTTTGTACTATTTTTACTGAACAAATTTTGGTATAATACTTAACTGAAAACGAAGGAATTAAAATACAATCGATTCCTACATCGTTATTGTAATTATATTTTATAAATTTAAATAAAAAATTAATTTTTATATGCAATCTGGATAACACAGTTGTAATCAATCTGGATTATAGAGTATTAATGAGTTGGAAAATACCGTCCGGAATACCGAATGATTAAGATTATCGAGGTCCGGTTTTTGTCAAAAGCAGTATGTCAAAAACGCAATCTACGAAGAATTCTAAGAAAACTTCCCCAAGAAACTATGCATCTAAAATCAAAACTTAGAGAGATATAAAAATTCACAAAAATGTACTAAATAGTACTCTGGAGGATCAAAATCCTATGGCGAAAAAATATAAAATTTTTTTTTTCATAAAAGGCTCAAAATTGCGATTTTTCGAGACCATTTCGGGGGAAAAAAATTAAAATTTATCTTGGCCTAATAATTTTTCAAACGTTAGTAGGGAACATAGGTAATTGAAAATTAATTTTATTTTATTTATTTATTTATTATTTTTTTTTTTTTTGTATTTTTCTCACCTGCAATATTTGCAATGTTTATACCGTCTATGGAACTACTTGTTTATGTATATTAGAGAGAAGCACCTTATGCAAGTGAACACTACATATAAATTGTCGAGAAAAAAATGAAGTGATATACGCAGAGAAAAATGGTTACGGTATTGTCACTACAACAATATTATGTTCTTATTCTTAATTTTTATTAATTTTAATAATAATATGTTCATGATAACAATGTTTTTGTTTCAGTTTTATTATTCAATGTTACATTCAATAAAAATTTTAATATAGTTGACTACAAAAATTTTATGTTTTTGAATATTTTTACCAGAAAAAAAAATATTAATATAAAAATATCATTATTTCTACAACCATTAAATATTATCAATCTTCCTTGTTCTTAAACCATATTTTGTTTTCAAACCATATTAATATTATTATTATTATTATTCCCATAACAATAAAATGTTACAAATATATATGTTTTTTGCAAATAATATTGAAAAATTCATAACTTGTTTGTTTTTTAATATATTTTGTTTTTAGCGTTTGTTTTCCACTTTCATTACAATTCTAATTTAGTTTATACATGAATTAATTAATAAGTAGACAAGGTTTGGTTATATTTTGTGTGATTCAAAGAATATGAGATATTGATTAACTATTAAATAATTTGGTTAACAGAAATATCTTTGTATGGTCTTGTACAATATATAATGAATCATATAAAAATTAATGAAAAAATAATATTCGATCATAATAAGATAAATTTGAAACATGTTATAAGAAATTTTGATAATCTTTTTATATAATAATTATGATTAAACCGATTCATAATATAATAAAATCGAATTATAATATGATAAAATTAGATCATAATGTAATAAAATCGGACCATAACATGATAAAATTTGTATATACAATATAAAAAATATGAATATATTTAATTATTATTCATATTTATTATTATTTATGAATATGAAAATTTTTACACTAAGAATATAGTCCAATCATAATATGTTGCTCTTAGATTATGATCACCGCAACTATATTTTTTCTCTGCATGTAGAAGAATATAATATAATATTTTAATTTTATTATACAGCCGTATGCGCAATATTTATTAATAACAATATGTGTAACTTATGCGTTATATGTATTATACGGTTTTTGAAGCATAAGTATATTACTCATTAAAAATTGAAGGTTGTTTTAGCTGATATTTTCCTGTTTAAAATCTTTATTCATATGTGATAAATGAAAATTAATTATTCATATTAAAGGTATACTCATTCCTTTACCCATTGCTGTATGTTATGTTAACAGAAAAATAATAAATTTACAAAAAAGTAACTTCCTTATGTTAAATGTAATATTCAGCATTTTCTAGCAGTTTTTATTATTTCTCAATTCCCCTTTTATTAGAGCATATTTCCATCTTCTCTCTTTTGTTTTTCGTATACCTTACGCATTTTATAAGTTGATTGTCAATGCCAAAAGAGAAAGAGAGTTATAAAAACTCGTCGAAAATTTTTCATACATTACGAGTATAAAACAGTTAAATGCATTTGTTTAAACACGCACATTGTTAGTAATGTTTAGATGCTTTAAACGAGAGTTAATGGGTGGAGAGGAAGAGCTATTAAATAGTTGTCTTATTAGTTAAGAAAAATCTAATTGAACAAGTTTTGTTTTGCAGCAGCAACCAAAGATTTAAAACAGAAATAACAGTATTTACAAACAGCAACAATAATAACCAATCAATGACATGAAACCTAAACGAAATACATATGTTTACATATGCAAAAAATAAATTAAATTTTAGTTATGAGTGATTATAAGAATAAATATATACGTGAGAATAAAAAAGAAAAACAATTATTTTTCTAGCCGCAAGTACGTAGTTATGTTTGTTCTTGTAAATTTACCGTAACAATTTTTGTAGTACATATTTAAATAGTATTTTTTTTATAACTGTAAGACTGCGCATGAAAAATTTTGTGCATACAATTCAGCTTATAAAAATAAAATTTTAATTTTGTTAAAGGCTGTTATATTTAGGTATATATATATATATATAAAATGTGCCAAATCATTAACCCATGGTGAGACAATATGATATTTTTTTACTTTTTTTTTTTGATTTTTTTACAAAAGTACCGTTATCTCAAAAACATATCGATATAACGGTACTCTCCTATACATCAAATTATTTAGAGAACATTTCAAGCTTTCATATGATCACCATGTCATACCCCTAGCCCATTAAATAACAAAAATATAGCACTTTAAAAATTAATATTTAGAAAAATTAATCTATTTTTACTACTAATATATTTGTTAGTATAATTTAAATGTATAATAAGCCTTATTTCTTTATCATTTTTACAATTTTGTGAAAAATTAAATAAAAATGAAAAATTATTTAAAAAGAATACCGGCACTTACAAAAAATTTTTGATATTCAAAAAAAGTTTATTCAGCGAAGCCGATGTTCGACATACAAAGAAGAGAATGCTCTTTAGCCCGGGCGAAGGCCGGCTATGCAGAAATACCTTTATTAACATTAAAAAATATATTTTAATTCTAACTATGCTGGTAACCTTGATTTGTTCCAAACATTTTTTAAACTCTTGTTTCAATTTTTTATCTATAATTCAAATAAAAATGTAAATTAAATAATATTTACTAAGTATTTTTTTATTTATTTATTTTTATTTTTGAGATTTATATCCGTATTATATATATGACTATAGGCTTTTTCAAGACCTCTCTAATGATATCCATATTACATATATAGTCATAAATTATAATATAAACAAATATATTACGAGTAAAAATCGATTCATTTCTCTGAATATTAAATTTTAAAATGCTATATTTTTGTTATTTAGTGGGCTAGGGGTGTAATATGGGTATCATATGAAAGCTTGAAATGTTCTCTAAATTATTTGATGTATAGGAGAGTACCGTTATATCGATATATTTTTGAGATAACGGTACTTTTGCAAAAAAAGTTAAAATAAAAAGTAATAAAATATCATATTGTCTCACCATGGGTTAATGATTTGACACATTTTATATATCAATAGAAAGGCCTTTCAAGGCCTTTCCAATGATACCCATATTGTTCATTTTCATTAAAGGAGGAAGAAGAAAATTGCATTCTTACATCATAATTTAAAGTACCTATAACTCGAAAACTAACAGAGAGCGGGAAAAGATTTTTATGTAACTTTTTTTTAACCAAAAATAGTGCTTTTGCCGAAAAGAAAATTATTTTTTATTTGTTTTTAATAAAATATTTAATATTTTCTGGAATACCCTGTATAAGAGCGTTATTGTGTTTTCTGATACCTTTTTTGTTGAAATGTGTTCACTTCTTTTTAAATTCTATTTTGTTTGTTTTTATTTTTTATGTTAGCTTTAAGTATTTTTTAAATATTTTTTTTTTTTTTAATTTGATCCAATACATTTAAAATTGACAATTTAATGGGTTGCCCTTCTTTGGTACATAGCAGCACAATTTGTTTTATACCACTAATTTACTTTTTTGTGGTAATAATGAGAAAAAGATCAGGTCAGAAATATTAAAATTCGTTGTGTTTTCAAATGATAGGGAGGCACTCATTTGAGTACATTTCTCTGTTAAAAGTGTCATTTGTTATGAATGAAACGCTTTTTTTGCCATATGTACAAATGTCTTGACAGATCAAAAGTTTATTCGACATTATCGATTTTTTGCACGATATTTATCTAATATATTTCCCATAACATCTGCCAAATGGAATTCATGACCAGCATGTTGTTAAAACTCCGAAGTACGTTTTTTTTTTATCACCCTTTAGTATTTATATTTTCGAAAAAAAAAAAACAAATAATTTCTATAATTAAAATTTTCTTCTAACATTAGTATTAGGAACTTTTTTTAGTTCGTGGTTCTTTAGGCCAGCTTTTTATATCCACAATAAAAAAATCATACCCCCCATGATTTGGGTTTGTCTTTCCATGAGTAACATGTTGAAATAATCATCTAAGAACAGATAAAATATATACATTCTGGGTCTTCGAGAAAATATAAGACGGACATCCTAGGGGGGGCGAAATTTGGCTCAAATATTTTTCTTACATAAGGTTTGTTGGGTATTGAAAATAAGTAAAATCTGCGATCATATAGTCTGCAAGTCAACTTTTTTCGGTTTTTAGGATTCTTGTCGGTGATTGTGAACTCTTTGCATTATTTATGACTGTATGTCCCAATTCACCTTCATTTCTAGCAATTGTTTTATGTGTTCGACATGTGTTTTTGTTCAATTTTCATTTTAAGAAAAACTAATTATGCTATTACAATAAAATTTAGCACATAGATAGCGAGAATAATACCAAACGTAAACAAGTTAACGGTACTAATTTTTTCCACGTATATTAAAAGTTATAAACCTTAGTGTGCTCGGATTTTTTCGTGCGCAGTCATTACTTATGTAAAGTGAATGATATACTTGAGGTATACAATAACATACAACTAACTTTTCGCTCTTTCTCTCTTTAAGTATGTAGGTATGTATATTAAAGAAGCAGGTGTTGAGTGTATACTTGAACAATAAACAAACATACAAACTTGCACTCTTAAACAAGTGTGTGTAAACTGGTATTAAGAATGAATAAAATAAAAAGAAAAAAAGTCGTATAAATGAGATGTTGAAAAATAAAAATCTTAAGGACATCACCGGCTTATGTTGGTTGAAACAAAAGCAACAACAATTGTGCAATGTAATACATACTTATGTACTTAAACAATACTATGACGCATTGTTAGAGCTAAGAATTTAATGCTGTTTTTTATATCAATACGAGGATAAAATAAAAATTAGTTTATAAATATAATTAGGTGACTATTTTAGCTCTGAAAAGTGTTTGTATGTACAAATTCGTGACATATAACTGTAACTATTATTGACATATAATGCACAAACCTTAAGCGTAAATTAAGCGAAAAAATAACAAAATCCAAAATTTTATTTTCTATTCTCTGATTGCTTATTTAAATGTTTTAAGAAATCAATTCCAACGACAAGAAAAAGAATTTCACATAGAAAGCATTGGAATAAAAAGCAGCTCAATGGCATGAAAAATTTGAAAAACAAATATTATAGAAAATACAAAAAGTCCGGTTTATCTATTGATTATATGAGATACTCCATATCTAGATCAGTTTAAAATTCAGAAAATATCCAATCTTAAAATAATTATCTCTAAGATGAAAAGTAACTACAAAAATAATATAAAGTATTTTTACCAGTTTGTAAATTCTAAGTGTCGAGTCTATGAATATACGTCCAAGATGAAATTTGGAGATAAATAACTCTCCAATGATGCAGATATTTGCAATATGTTTGCTGCTTTCTTCTCATCTGCCTGTTCTGATAAATTATTACATAAACTTTCTAATTATTAATATCCAATTCCTGCTGCAAACCTAATAAATTGTCCAACATTAGATAAATTGATGGTACTGACAGTTGTAACGGAATCTAAAATATTCTGATAAATGTGAAACTGACAGCGTTCCAAGCTGTGTTCTTATAAAATGTTAGCATTCTCTTATATCTCCAATAATTTACTTATTCAACATATCAATATTTAGTGGCTATTTTCCTGAAGTTTGGAGGAAATCTTATATTATACCTTTGTTTAAATACGGATGCAGATCCAACGTTTCCAATTATAGAGGTATTACTAAATTAAGTGTTATTTCAAAACTTTTCGAAAAGATAGTTACTGAAATCCTTTCGCATCAAGTTGTTTGTTATCTTTCCTCATTTCAGCATAGATTTAGAAAAGTAATACTAAAATTTACTAATACTAAAAAATACTAAAATAAAACCACTAATACGAAAATTTTGGAGTTCACAAAATCAGTTATAACTGCATTTGGTTCCGGTTTACAGACAGACACAATATATACAGGTGTTCCTCAAGGTAGTCATCTCGGTCCCTTATTATTCCTAATATTTATAAATGATTTCCAGCTTGCATTAAGAATTCTAGAATATTAATATATGCTGATGATGTAAAGCTGTTCCTTAGCTTTAACTATTCCTATCAATGCTCCTTACTCCAATCAGATTTTAGCATTCTTTATGATTGGTGTATGATGAATCAAATGGATATGAATTGAAGAAGTGTAAACACATGATTTTCTACAGAAAAAGTCAAATTGATCTAGTCGAAGAATTTATTGATCTGGGTGTGTTGCTTGATTGTAAACTATTCTTTAATTCCCACGTTTCGGAAATCGTTAATAAGGCAAAAAGTGTTCTAGGTTTCCTCAAACGCTGGGGAACAGAGTTTAATGATCCTTACGTTTCAAAGCAATTATTTATATCTCTCGTAAGACCAATCCGGGAATATGCTTCCGTGGTCTGGGATCCTCAATACGAAGTTCATATATAGAAATTGAATCGGTCCAGAAACAATTTCTCTTATTTTGCCTTCGTAATCTTCCATGGAATCCTAATATTAATTTGTCATCATATGAAAGTCGAATACAGCTTATCGATCTCCCTACTCTTGAAAGTAGGAGAAAATATATGAATATTTCATTTGTAATTAATTTAGTAAACGGTTCAATTAATGCTGAGTTCCTGCTTCGTAAGATCTACGAAATCGATCTTACGAAACAGGATCGTCCAACTAGAATTTATACTCCTTTAAAAATAAAATATTTTCGAACCAATTATGCCAACTTTGATCCCATGAGACGTATATACAATCAATTTAACAGTTTTTATCCATATATTGACTTCTCAATAAATCCAATCCGCATTAGGAGGAGTATTTTTAACTTAGTTAAATAATAAGAATTTATTATTGAATAGTTATGAAAAACATTTTATTGTAAATAGCTTTAAGAATAATATGTAATCTAGTCTGTAAGAAATTGTAATTTCATTAGCTATTAAATAAATAAATAAATAAATTAAACTATTCTAATATTTCTAATATTTAAACTCTCATTAATCATGTTTAATACTTTCTGGTTTAAGTACAGAAAAAAGACATAGTTGACAATTTACGAAATCTTCATTGAGACCAACTTCTATTTTAAAATGTAACGGAAATTTTATTACGTATTTGAAAGCGATAAATCAGCCTGTTTATTAAATCCTCAGTGGAATTGGACAAATGGAAACGAAATTCCAATCCAATTTCAGCTCGAAATGGGTATATAAAAACGTAACGAAAACAATTTGTTAAAGGATTGATATTTCTGCTCTAAATTACATGTTTATATTCTTAAATAAATAATGAACGATTTTAAGCGTTGTTTTGAAATTCACCTTATAAACTGGGGACGAGAATATCTAAAATTTGAAACCCATTTTTTGAAACTTAATAAACTGAAATCGAATACATAAACCTAATATATTGGTTTTGTTGAGATAATGTGGTAAAACCAATTCGTTTTGGATTCTATAAACAGGCTGAATATTGTAGGTTTGTTTGTTTGAAATACTAGCGAAAGTAATAAAAGAAGGCTGCCAGCAAAATGACCCAAAGCAAATATAGAAAAATCGCCTAAAAAATTCTCCTACAAATTTTGGTCATATTCATACGAAAAATAACTCAAAATTTTGCGGTAATTTTTTGTAATTTTTTTTTTTTTTCGTTTTTGATAACATATTTTTGATATATTGGGTGATTTTTCGCGTTTATTTATTTGTTTATTTATTTTTTAATTATTAAAACATGTATGAGAATGTAAAGTAAAACGTCATTACATTCAGAAAAGTTTTATTTAGCGAAGCCGGAGTTTAAAATCCGCTAGAGTTGAGAATTCTTGCTTCCGGCCGAAGTCCAGATGTCTAAGAAACCGTTTTAATCTAGACCAGAATCCCTACCAGGCCAAAGTTAAAATTATCTTCATTCTGAATATGGCTGATTTTGCATAGAAATTTTATCATATAATGGATTAATTTTCATAGGAGAAAGTGTTATAATGGACATTGGATGAGTGTGATTTTTCGAAAATATTTGGGCATTTTTTCACTTTTTTGGGCAAAATTTCCATTTCTATTTTTGGACAATTTTTCATTTCTTTTGCGTAATTTTTCATTTGGGTGATTTTTCTATATTTGATTTGGGCATTTTTTCGTTGGGGAAAATAGTAAAATAAACGGACGAAGCCTATTGATTAAAACCGTTAAATTTGTTCACCTAATTTACATACAAAAAATCTCTTAAATGCGACTAAAATTCAGCACAATAAATATTTTATAACTTCAAACACCATATTGATTTTTTAGGATTTGTCTATAATTGATCACTGCGTAAATTACACAAAAATATCAAATGTAGACGACATCTTATTTAAATACAAATTTGAAAATTATCATTACATAAATCACCACAGCTCTGATAAATATCACTTAAAGGTGCATAAATCAGTATCACAATCAAATTTTTTACACGTAAATTTTGTAAATGTATAAATTATAATTCCAAAATTTGTGGAAGACTTTAACAAAAATTGACCTCAAGTTCAGGTTGGAAAAATTAATTATATTTTATATAATTAATTCAAAAGGAATTTTTTAAATACAACTTTTTTACTAATTTTGCAAGTACAAAATATTCAAGTAAAATATAGCAAAAGAGAAAAATATTTTCTCTTGAAATGTTTACTCCTTTTACTATTTTTATGTGCACAGAAACGATTTTCGAGAAAAATATTTGTAAAAACAGTAAAACTAGTAAAAGTATCATACAAATGAACGGACCTTGTATTTTTCTATTATATTCCAATGACTTTTCATTCCAGCTCCATATACCTTAATACAAACAAACAAATGTTAATAACAAATGCAACTACAACTACATCGAGTGGATGTCTGAAAGTGTTGATACAACTGTTATTTAGTAAATGTTGTTGTATAGAAAAGCAGAAAAAGAAACCATGTAACTTACATTCCATCATATTCCATCTGTATTTGCATTCATTTTAAATGCGTTTATTTTTTTCCAGCTTACACTCTATTTTTTATATTTTATTTACAAGGTTAAATACCCAAACAGCCTTAAGGAAATTTTCAATATTTTTTATTCTTATTTTATTCTTTTTATGGTTATTCAAATGACACACACAATTAACATTAATGAACTTTTGTTTCTTTTATATTTTGTTGTTTTGTTTCGATTTTAAGTGCTAGTGAAAGGATAAATAACTGGGATTAACATTTAATAGAAACATATATTTAAAGAATGTTATGACCAAACATAGGACATTTAAGGATAAATTTTAGAAAACTACAACTAAATGAAAAAAATATTCTAAATAAATAGTTTAACAGGCACTTTCAAGTTCTAAAAAGAGACAAAATATTAAAATATAACATAGCGAAAAAAACAAATAACTATGCAAAATGGCCAGAAATTTATATATAAAAATACTTAAAAACGAAAAAATACATATATTAATAGAACAATAAGTAATACCAAAGATCAAAGGCAACTGTGGAATAGCATCAAAGATTTAGTACTAAACAGAAAATGTGATAAAATCTGTGATATTTACATGTATAGAATATAAGGACAATAATGAAATAGCGAATCAATTTAATAAATATTTTGTAAATAGTATAAAAGAAATTATAGATAATATAGAATATGTACAATTTATAAATGAAATAAATGTGATAAACTGTAGATTTAAATTCCGAGAAATAACAAAAATAGAACTTAAAAATATATGCAAGAACATGAACAACAAATCGGACTATAATAATGTTAATATAAATATGATATTTAATAATTGGAACTTGAATGGAGAAGTGTTGCTAAAAATTATAAATAAATCATTAAAAACGGCTATATTTCCTGAAAATTGGAAAACTTCAATGGTGACGCCAATTGAAAAGGTTAATAAAACAAATAAATGTGAAGAATTTAGGCCAATAAACTCACTAAAATTATGTGAAAAATTCTTGAAAAAAACATTAAAATACAACTTGAAAATTATCTAGAATCAAACAATCAATCTGGATTTCGGAAAAAATTTTCATGTGTAACGGCAGTAAATTACGTCTTAAATAGATAGAAAAGTAACGGCAGAAATAAAAAAAAAAAAATAATGGCAATTTTTCTCGATTTTAAAACAGCGTTTGAAACAATAGACAGAAAAATATCATTACAGAAATTATACTTCTACGAAATACAAAATAAAGAATTAAATTGGTTTGAATCATATCCAACAAATAGAAAACAAATAACTAAAGTGAATTATAAAAAATCAGAGACAATTAATAATGTATATGGAGTACCACAAGGATCATTTCTTGGAGCTTTACTATTTATAATTTATATAAATGATATGACAACTGTAATAGATATAAATGAAATAGTATTTTATGTGGACGATACCCTAATATTTAATATAGCGGATACAGATGAACAGTGCCTGGAAAACTTAGTATACGATATGCGAAATATAAATAACTGATTAAAAATTAATAAACTAAAATTGAACGAAAATAAGAAAAAAATTATGGAAATAAATATGAATAACAATACAGAATTTAAAATTAATAACAAAATAATAGAAAAAGTAGACAAACTAAATTATTTAGAATTATATAATATATATGTAAAAAAAATCGGAAAAAAGATAGGTTTTTTTTAGAAGGATTGGATACAAAATATCAATAATCACTGCAATAAATATATATAATACAATAATTAAACCACATTTTGAATACGGGTCAACTGTACTACACACTTGCTGCACAAATATACAATTAGAAAGGTTACAAAAACTACAAAATAAAACTATGCGATCGATTTTAAAGTGTTGTAGATATATTTCGATACATTATATGCTTGACACATTGAAATGGATAAGTATCAGACAAATACTCCAGCATAACACATGTATCCTTATCTTTATCTTTAAAAATGAAGATGGGACATGCGCCAGAATACTTAACTCAAGAACTAGCATATGTGAATGAAAGCCAGCCATATAACTTAAGGAATGGAAATGATTTCCGAATACATAGAGTAGCAACTAACAAAATGAAGAGATGTTTGTTGTACAAAGGACTACAATTATTTAACCAACTCCGAAATTATGTTAAAAATGAAACAAATATTAAGGCTTTTACAAGAAATTGCGTAATACATATAAAAAAGAGTGTTTATCAGAGGATTTAAAAATATAAAATTGGATAAGAAATTTAATGTATTATAGTCGTAAGAAAGTATTTAAAATACTACTAAATAAATAAATAAAACTAGATGTATTTACCGAGCAAAAACTTTTTTAGTTTTCAGTAATAACAACTGCTTATTAAAGTAGTTTCTTGGTAATGAGGCGTCATTATTATTTGCCTACTCTGTATTACATTAATAAGTACTCAATAGTATAATAGCACAGTAATACTGCAATCACGTGGATGAGTTGGCTAGAGCGTCGAATTAACAACCAGAAGGTTGTTGATTCAACCCCATTCTGAAGCTGTTAGTTTTTTATAACAAAATGTGTAAAAAGATATTTTAAACTAAATAGAGCTTTTGTCGCTTAGGATGGTATGTGCGAGATGGTGTACTGAGTAAGACGTTAGTCAGTAAAAACGAATGGTTAATTTGTGTCCAAGTTCGAGTCTCACTGACGGCAAAATTTTTTTGTTTCTTTTTTAATTTTTTTTTTTCGTTTAGTTACATATTTTTGAGTACCCCTAGAGTAAAAAATAACTACACTAGTTTGTGGACAAGTCGAACAAAAATAACTAGTTATTCAAGCAAAAAATAAGTAGTTTATTTTTGTTTCCAATTATACCTGCTAGCTTACCAGGAAAGCAAAGTTTTTGCTGGGTAAATATCTAAATTTCAATTTTTTAATATTTTATTTCAAATATTTTTGGCTAGAGCACTAGATACGAGTATATTGCTTGAATATAGCAATGTTATGAATTTCTAAGATAAATCTAATAGTTTTTATTAATTGTTAAGTTAATTGAGAACTTAAAAGGATCGATTTTTAAATATATGCCAGATTTTGAGATTTTGTAGCTATATTAGATAAATTCTGATTAAACTTTATCACATGTAAATTACACAATAAAAGAAGGATAATATCATTTTATAAATTTTTCAATATTACAAAATTACCGGTAATAAAAATCCCGGATTATTGTGCAAAGAAAAAAATCCATTATTAAAAAAAAAAATTAAAAAATTTATTTAATCTGGATAAATTTATTGCAATTTTTATGCAAAACAATATATTATCAATAGATATATGGGCCATTATCAAAATTTTTTTGATTTTAGGCCTTAAACTGTTCTAATATTTGAACTCGCATTAATCATGTTTAATACTTTCTGGTTTAAGAATAGAAAAATGTAATAGTAGAATGCTATATTGGCACAATTTACGAAATCTTCATTGAGACAAACTTCTATTTTAAAATGTTATCTGAAATTTTATTACGCATTTGAAAGCGATAACTCAGCCTGTTCATGAAATCCTTAACGGAATTCAACTTGAAATGGGTTTATGAAAACGTAACGAAAACAGTTTGTTAAAGGGTTCATATTTCTGCTCTAAGTTACATGTTTATGTTCTTAAATAAATAATGAATGATTTTAAGCGCTGTTTTGAAACTCACCTTATAAACTGGGGACGAAAATATTTAAATTTTCAAATCCAATTATTAAAATCGAATACATAAACCTATTTTATTTTTTTAATGTCACATTAAAAATCATGTGTATAAATAAAAAGTGACTGGAATATATGTAGTATCAGTTCGGGCTCGTCATTTCATATAGGGCACGCGAAAGTTACAGTGTTTTTAAGTTGAACATATAAAAATTTTTACAAACTAGAAGTTTATGTTTATTTCTGGTAAAAATTACACGCAATATCAAAACCTACTAGGTTGTTTAAATAAAAGTTATATTTTCAAAGTTTTATGGTATTGATGTAACATATTTTAGGGTTTTCAAGCAAATTTAAAAAAGAAATTGTCTTTATTGCGATTTTTTAAAATTTTGTGAAAAATGGGGTTCGAATCTAAGTTATTTCTCCATATATTATACGAATATATATTTTATTAAAGCTTATTATAAAGGAGCGTTATTTTATATTGTGGTCTTTTTTAACCCAAGTCATTTTTTTTGGTCCATAAAATGGTTATTTTTCGAAATTTTCAGATGTGCCTCTACATGTCCATTAAGCTCTTCAAACGCCACCTATTTATGCTAAATATGGCCAATTTCGTACTGTCCAAGCGATGTGCTTTAGCAAAATGTGTTTTGATAAAAGTTCTTATATTAATATATCCAAAATTTGTACAAATTACAATTTGCTATATAAAAATATAAAAATGAAAATTGCAATTCTTGCGTTATTTTCAAAACGTCTATAAATTTTTTTTATTAAATTTATTTTTAATGCTCCTTTGAGTTAATTGCATAGAATATCAAGAACTAAGTTAGTGCGTGGTCCATGCTATTCCATTAGAAACTGTGAATGGGCCTCGCGAAAAACTGACTTTTCTAAAAATGTTCACGCTTGTTTCCCAAATTTTGAGACTTTGTACTGCGTTGACTGTTTCGGGCATATCAACGAGATATAGCGAAAAATACACATAATTATTACTAGTATCAATTTCGGTTTCAAGGTTTGTATTCCGTTGAGGGGCACACAGACCTCGCCCAAAAAAACAAACATTTTAAAAAATTAAAAAAAAATTTTAAAATTAAAAAATTTTTTTAATATAAATTCGACTACCCTGTTTAAAGTCTGCACAATAACAAAAAAGGTGTAGAATTTATCCACAAAGTCCGATTAGTTTATATAAGATCGCATGAGATCAAAAAGTATAAATGCGCGAACAAACAGTGTAGAAGAATGGGAAAAAATTAAGTAGTTTTAAGCCCTTTTTCAAAGTTTTTGAACTTTGTACAATAATTGTGATTATAAAATGAAATCTATGATGCTAAAATTTTTCACTCTATTAGTTTCAAATCTTGTGAGATCAGATCTGTAATTCATTTATTTAAAAAATATTACTACAAAATTTATTAATTATTAATGTCAGTTTCAGCCTGGTTATAAATTTTTGATAATGGCATATTGCTGAGTTTAAAATATTTGCTAAACATTTCGAAACTTCAGAACAATATTTACAGTATTTTTTTAATTAATTGTTTTACAACACATTGATTAAAAAAAATTCAGAGCTGAGGCCAAACAATTTTTAGCACATTTTCTTTACTAGACCATAAAGTGTCCAGTTGAAAAAATGTTGTAGAAAAATCACTAAAATGATGTTTATGAATGAGCAAAAATATAAAAGAACAAAATATAAAGAATTGATCTTCAGTTCCTTAAGAGCGAATAAAAATCACGAGTCTTTTTGTCAAAAAAAAAAGAAAAAAAATCAAACTTTTTTTTGCAAAAATCTTGGTACTCGTACATAAATGGGAATTTTAGTGTAAAATACTGAGAAGTTGCTTTATAGAAATTATGTACCATAAAAAATTTGTTCACCAAAAAGCACTGAAAAGTCCTCTCAAGGAACAGAATACCATAGGGAAAAATTTTAAAATATTTTTCTAAAGCAAGCTTAAGATAACGCTCTTTTTAGATCTATCTCGAAAAAAATCTCTAAACTTTTTTATGCAACGTTTGAGGGGTCTTCTTACAACGAAATCACAAAAAACCGTTTCCTCGAGACATTGTAATATACAATGGAACACACCAATCTTTGTATTTAAATTATAATCTCGATTTTAATAGAAATTAATATTTTTGTATAAAAAGATTTATAAATTTAAAAATTGTTATACACGTACATATATTTCAGAATCGTATTTTTTGCTTCAAATATGTATTCACAAAAATCAACAAATCTTTTAGTATATCCTTCCTTGCATATTAACTTATGATTAATATTAATTAAAATGACTAAAACGCTGCTTATCTGAGATTATATGATTCAACCATCAGGAAGATGTATATGTCCACGCATGAACGTATAGAAATTAGCATAATTTTTAGACAAAATAACTGTTAATTATATTATTTAAATAATAACGATATTAGAATTGGTTTATTGGTTTATGAAAATGTGGGAAATCATATATGATATATAAGTCGACCATATTATAGAAAATAGAATTCTTGGAAATTTACTTTCATTAAACATGGCATGGAATTTCGGGTTTATTAAAAAACATATACATATGTATCTTGCATAATGCACAATCCCTACAAACATTTGGTAGATATCTTCCTGGAAGAAATTTACGCAATATCTTCTTTTTATTATTTGGATGAAAATCATTAAAGCAATATTTTTCTAATATTGCATTTTTAACACTTTAAAATTGAAATTTTTTTATTATCTTTAACCTCAATATATCGCCTCCGTAATATATTGATGATATCCCATGGAAAAAATGAATGTACTACTTCTATTTTTCAGTCACAATTTTTTCGGTTATCGAAAAATTGTTCAAAAATGAAAAAATATTGAAGAAATTTGTTTGACTTTTAACAAAAAGTGGTTACTTTATGTGAGCGTTTCAGTTTTCGTGCTTTATGATGCTAAGATTTATGTTCATGCATGCTTTAAAATATAGAAGTTTTTTTTTATTATATTATTTCAAGATTTATTTAGTGATAATTTTTCTATATATTTATTACATCTTCCAGAAGATTATCTGGCGTTATATTCTTTTTTTCACATAAATGATTATCTAGCAATATTGCCTATTTTTCTTCCAAGCGTAGTGATTTCTTATTGCTTAGTAGTATCGCCTATGACGCACAATCTCTACCGATGGAGGAAACTTCCGCAATACAAATATGATTATTGCGGCAATAAAATTTTTCTTCTAAGCAATACGAATTCGAATCACTTTCGTAATATTTTGCTTATAGGGTATAAGATTAATCTTAAAATAAATCTTAATTAATTTAGTTGGTTTAAGTTTAAGAACAAATTATTTGTAGAGAAATAAAGTTTATTGGAGAGCAAATCAAAAACGTAAGACCTTAAGCAATATAATTCAGATTATGAAATAAAACAATGCACAGAGAGAAATTTTTGTCATTTTCTGATCATATTTCTTCTTAATCTTGGTAATAAAGAACAAAAATTTGCACCAATAATCTTGAGAATATTTTTCATAATATTAATTTATATGAGCTAAATTCATTTGCAAATTATTTGGCAAACTCTCTTTGAATTTAAAATTAATTGTTATTTGCTTACATAAATTTAAATTATATTAAAAATATAATATTTTAACTGATTTAAACCATTATAATTCAACACTATTTGGGGTTAAATGTTAATTTTCCGGAAAGGTACCCGGACGAACATAATATGGCCACCATATAATTCTATTACGATCTATGGTAAATGGTGTATTATTTAGTGTAATCTCCTCCAGCTTCATACAAATTTTCATTGTAATGGATTAATTAGATTCATTCTTTTGCATTACTGTTTTAAAATTTCACATACATAGTAAAAACTAAAGAATACAAAGAATGGAAGGCTTGTCACAGAGTTCTTTTTTTTTTGTTGACAACAGAGTTAGGTTCTGTTGACAAAAAAAAAACACCTAAATTTAAGATTGTGTTAGTCAAATTTTATTTATATGTATTAGTGCTGAAATCACTTTCTCCAGACATCATAGACACATAGTTGCACAAAAGATCATTTAAAAATTATTATATATAATTCATTACAATTTATATCTCTTGATGTTGATTACATCCGCAAATATAAATATAATTACATTTTTAGCTTTTTGTCGATAAATATAAAAATAACTTTAAATTCTGATTTATTTTTAATACCAAAAGTAACAATTTTGTTCAATTTAAATTTCAACGTATAATAAAGGTTTGTTTAATATAAATATATATATATATATATATATATATATATATATATATATATATATTCGCGTTAATAAAAGTATTGCGTGCTAGTGCAAAAATGTGTCACGAGTATAATTTATCTTAAATTTTAAAAGAACGTTTTGTTTATTTTGTGTAGCTTTTCTCAAGTGTGTTGAATTCACACAGAACTTATATGTGAGGAGAGAGTTGTACAAAAGAGACCTTCTTTCCATTCTTTATATTCTTTAGTAAAAACTAAAGCCCTACGTAAGATAATTTGAAAAGCAAATCCATTTGCTTTTTAAGTGTGTTGCTCATAGCCAAACAAAGCAAATGCATCGTGTGTATGATCAATTGCAGATACAGGCGTTCAAGGCATTTGTCGCAAACAAGTAGTGTGACAAAAAAGCAAAACATACAAGACATTCAGAAATTCCTTTTTTTTTTAATACGTAGCTGCTATGTGTGGCAAAAAAAACCTTCACAATGTGTGCTAAAGAGATGTTTATAAATGTTTTTGCACACACACATACATATATATGTATGTATATATTTTATTGTTGGTTTTTCTTTTTTAAATAAATGTAAAAGGGTTAATTCATATAGTAATTAAAAAAAGTACTCTTAATTAAGATTTCAAAAAGTAACAGAAACCTAGAAGTTAAAGTTAATAAAAATCTGAAACTTCCATTTACATAATTAAGAAGTATATGGTTAGTATGCTTATTTAATACCTTCGCTTTGTAACTTTAGTATTTCGTTATATTTTAAATAATTTAATTTTATAATTCATTTTATGTTCATTAAAGTTCTTACTTATTTCTATCATGATAGATTTTATTTTAAGTAATAATATAAAAAAATCATGTATAATAAGTCTCAAAAACTAATTTGAAAAACTTATTTATATATTCATTTATATTTAATAAAATATTTATATTTAATAAAATCTGTTGACTAACAAAAATTCTCGCATGTTTTTCAATGTTAAATTTGTTTTCTCATTTTTCTTCAATATGTATATAATTAGTAACTTTATTAATATTTATTAATTATTTTGATCGTAAATCACAATAATATTATAAATAATTCTTTTAAACGACTGTTTTGCTTACGAAAATACTATCATTTACACAGTTATGGACGCACCCACACACACAGCAAAGAAAACAGACAAATTCTTTTTTATACCCCACACCACCATAGGTGGTTGGGGTATTATGTGCCGATGTTTGTAAAGCACAGAAAAAATCATTCAACACCCACCTTAAATTATATCAATCGACTCAGAATCACTTTTTTAGTCGTTCTAACGATGTCCGTTCGTCCATCCGTCTGGCTGGACGGCTGGCTGGCTGTCCATGTAAAACTTGTGCACAAAGTACAGGTCGCAACTTTGAAGATAATTCAATGAAATTTGGCACGTAAGAGTTTTATGACACCTAGCCCCCAAACAAATGTCCTCCCGGAATAGGGGTTTAACGATCATAAATGCCTTAAATATAACAATATTTTAATGAAATTCGGTGTGAGGAAGTTTTGTATAAGTGTCAATCTTTGTGTCATGTAAAACCCTCACAGCTCCCATATAAAACCCTCTTCCAATAAATCACATACACATGATAGTATCAGGTCAACACAAATAACTTTTATATAAGAAGAAATCTTTCGGGAATCACCCTAAAGTGTAGAAATTTATACAAATGTTAGTATTAACGTAATATTCTATATTCGTGTATTTTATTTTACACTTAATAAAAGTATCGGTCCACAATTGTCTACATAATTAATATGAGACCCTACCATGAATTCTGATAGATACACAATGGTGTTGGGTATCATATGTTTGAGCTTGACCGACTATATCTTTCTTACTTGTTTCCTATTAAAGCAAACAAGTGGTCAAATGTCTTATATTATGTGATCGATCACACTCTCATGTCTAATCGGGTAGCTATTACAATACACACAGCATTTTTAAGGACCTGCAGAACAGTATTTATTTCTCCGCTCGCACAATGGTTTAAAGCACTTGAAAAATAACAAGTGGCTTGCAATGGATTATAAGACATATTTTGCAGGGCTTTATTAAAAACCATAGTATAAAGAAACTAACTCTCACTTTTATAACTACAAAAACTTCACATACATGTGCTGTAAGAATTTAATACACTTATAAGGGATTTAATTAAACAAAAAATTACCATAATTATCAATCCAAATAACATTCGTAGCACATTTTTTCACACACATAATATATAATTATATAATATATAATTATTTTTTTAAACCCTTTTATCACATTTTAATTTACGAAACGTATTTATTTTTTACAAACGAAAAAAATATTTTTTAATATTTTTGACATTTTATTTTTGGTTGTTGAATTTTAAACTAAACGAAAAAAGTTGCAATATTTGGTATTAAAAATGCAATAGATTTTAAAATAATTTATGTTTTGTTGATATGTAGCAACAAAAATATAATAATTAAATCATTATAAATACAATACACATCAAAATATTTAATATTTGTTGAAATATGCGAAAATAAATGTAAAAAAAAGAAATATTTAAAAAATTTTAAATTCAATTTTTTGCAACTACGTGTACATATGAAGTGTGGTGAAAGTGGTTTTTACACCAATACATGTAAATAAAATTTTACTAACACATTCTAAGCGTTACGTACTTTCGATAGGTGCGTTAGGTACCGAATGAAAGAGTTTCTTTACTAGTTTCTTATCTATGGTAAGAACAATAGAAAACAACTAGAAGTCCAACTCAGCTGTCCAAAAAACCGAACTCTTTGTATGTATTAGTACAAATTTCTTCAGAACTAATTTATACGTGTGAAGAGAGTGTTTTTTTACTGAGTGAATTATAAGAGTTGGACTTCTAGTTGTTTTCTATGGTAAAAACCATGAACAAGGTAGCGCCGCTCTTTCATATTGTCGACGTGCTAACCATCTGACGTTTAAGCCAACACTAATTTTATTCTCTCAAATCGTGCTGCCGTATAAAATTTAAAAAATCATAGTTTTTTGAAATATTCCTAAAATGTTTATTTTTATGGGAGCGCTTTTTTTGTTTATTTACAAAAGAACAAATATCAAATAATTGGCTGAAAAATCAAAAAAAAAAAAAAAAAAAAATATGAGATCGAAGTGGAACTACCTCCTTATATTTATATCAATTTAAAAACCAATGGATTTTCGAAAGGCCTTTTTTGGATACTATTTTTAATTGTTAATCGATCTTCACAAAATTAAGTGGTAAGATTTTTTTACCAATAGATTTTTTTTGAAAACATAACAGATATATTCTAGTAAAACATTTGTAGAACGGTTAAATGATGTACAGACCGACAGACACCGTTCTACAGACTCAGTAAAAGATCAATTGCTAATTTTTTGGCAATAAAAACAATGGTGGGGAACAAACATTTATTTTGTAATAACAAAATCTTATTAATCCTGATTTTGTAGTCTTTTGTATACTTCATTTTTTGCTTAACAAGTAATCAGAAAGTTTAACATTGCTTAATAGTTTCAACATCTTAAAATTCATCAACATTTTATATTTAAATTTCCAAACAAATTTTGCAAACATTTATAAACAGCTTCAAATTACTGATTTGTTTTTTTCAATGGCATAACAATTAGTTCTTAACTTAATTGCATATACTCAAATATCAAACTACACACAAACTTACTCGTATACTAACAAGACAAACAGTCTCTCTCTTATTGACACACATATGTGTGTAAAACTAAAGCAATTTGTTCTCCTTTACACTAATTTTTATTTCATCCCATGCTTTAGGTCATAGATTACAAATGTCTTCTATGGTTGTCATTCTGTGTTTTATTCGTATTTATATGGATTGTCTACAAATATAAATGTATGTGCACGTACGTACCTATAAGTGGGAGTAAGTTTGGAAATTTTTGTTGCAATAGGCGTTGATGTCATCAACATTTTAGTTTTAACTTAGTTCACCTTCAGTTTTTTGTAACAACTTTCAAAACTTCTTTTTTTTTGGATTTCTTTTTTTTTAAATAGTTCATGAGATATGGTAGATTAGGATGGTACTAATAAAATTATATTGAAAGTTTAAAATTCAAGGATTTGAAACGCATAAAGTACAGCATAAACTATATATCCCAAAAAGTTTATTTATATTTTTTAGAAATTCGTTTGATTACACAGGTTGATAAAATGATTTTTTTTTCTCAAGGAAGTACTCAAGCCCTGCGTAAGATGATTTTGAAAGCAAATCCATTTGCTTTTTAAGTGTGTTGTTCATAGCCAACATGTACAATAACAACAATAAATACTGTTTGTACTGTTAATCGTATGTATGAGCGATTGCAAATACAGGCGTTCTAGGTATTTGTTGCAAACAAGTGGTGCAAGTGGTGAGGCAAAAAACAAAGCAAATCTTATAAGACATTGAGAAAGTATTCAAAATGCGCTGGTATTTTGCTTGTCTTTTTTTTTTTTTTTTTGTAATACATAGCTGCTATGTGTGGCAAAAAACCTTCACAATGTGTGCGAAAGAGATGATTATAAATGTTCTTGCATACGCATATATATATATATATATATATATATATATATATATATATTGTATTGTTGGTTTCTATTTTTGAATAAATATAAAAGGGTTAATTCATATAGTAATTAAGAAATTACTCTTAATTAAGATTTAAGAAAGTAACTCGAACCTAGAAGTTAAAGTTATTAAAAATTTGAAACTCTCAGTTACATAATTAAGAAGTATATGATTAGTATGTTTACTTAATACCTTCGATTTTTAAAATTAACATTTCTTTATATTTTAAATAATTTTAGTTTTATAATTATGTATTATATTTATTATATTTACATCGCAAAATTAAGTAATTATTCAATACATCATTTCTAGCTAATGCGTAAAGTATTAAAAAATTAAAAGGAAATTTATTAAATTTTAAAGTAATGAATATCAAAAAACTTTCAGATTTAATTTTACCTGTGATTTTTTTGATCTGACACTCGTACGATAATAAAAAACGAGAAAGATAGATATAATCGGTCAAGACCGACTATATAATACCCTACACCGTTGATACTAAAATCGAAATGATTTTATGCACTTTAGGGCGATTTCTGGAAGTGGGTTTATATGAGAGCTATGGTAAATTATGGACCGATTCTCATAAAATTTGGCAATGTTTCCAATTACATAAAATTTATTTGGGTCGAATATTAACTTGATACTAACATTCGCATGTGATTTATGAACGTTAAAGTGATTTTCGGAAGAGGTGTTTTGTATGGAAGCTATGGTCAATTATGGACCGATCTTCATAAAATTGATACTTGAACAGAACTACTTCGCACCAAATTTCATTAAAATATTCGTATTTTTGAGTCTTTAAACTCTATTCCGGGGGGCATTTGTATGGCGCCTAGATGAAATAATGAACCGATCACAACTAATTTTAATAAGCTTCGTCCTTGTATTATAAAAGTCTCACATGCCAAATTTCATTGAATTAACTTTAAAATTGCGACCTGTACTTTGTACACAAGGTTTACATGGACGGCCAATGACGATTTAAAAAGTGATTCTGAGTCGATTGGTATACTTTAAGGTGGGTGTTGGATAACTTTTTATATGCGTTACGAACATCAGCACAAACGCATAATACTCCAATCACCTATGGTGGTGTAGGCTTTAACGAATAAATTAATTTTGGCCCCAACTTATATTCACTCCTTAACTAATAAAGTTTTATATATTTTAAGAATAAAGCATTATCCATTTATAAATTAGTTTTAGGTAAAAGTTCAACATTATAAAATTATGAACGAAATATTTTAAGACTGTAATTTAAATTTTGTTTCCTTTCATATGTACATATTTCAAATATATTATTTAGTTATCAAGTAAAGTATACTGTTTTTTTATCTTTTTAAGCGAACTACATATGTTATGCCAAATTTTATTGCTTAATTCGTGGTTTTATAAAAAAATAAATTTATATTTTCAACAGTGCAGAATATACGTCCCTGTTTCTTATTGATCTATTTAGGTGAACCACACGTGTTTTACCGGATTTTATTGCAAAATTCTCGCATGTTTTTGCAATGTTACATTTATTTTCTCATTTTTCTTCAATATATAATTAGTAACTTTATTAATATTTATTAATTATTTTGATCATAAATCTGAATAATATTATAAATAATTCTTTTAAACGACTGTTTTGCTTAAAAAAAATACTATCATTTACACAGTTATGAACGCGCACACACATACATATGTTGTTTATATAAAAATATGCAAAGAGCGATCGCACTCTCATGTCTTATTGGGTCGCTATCACAATATACACAGCATTTGCTCATAAAGTTGAACAGCACTAACAGTATTTATATGGTTTTAAGTACCTGCAGAATAGTGTTTATTTCTTCGCTCACACACTGCAATATCTTATAAGACATAATTTGCAGGACTTTATGAACTACAAAGCTTAAAAATCATTTTTTTTCTGGTTCTTGCGATAAATCGCTATTTGCAAAAGAACAAGGATGCACCATATATGGAAGGAAATCTCGAAAACGAATTGCCTAATTTGGTTTAATTAAATATCAAAAAATTCGATATTTATATTGCATTCAATCGATATCGCATTTTTGCCGTTATCAAAATTTTATAATATTTTGAAAAAAAAGGCAAAAAAAAAATATTGTACGAAATTTATTTTTTCTTCACAAAATAGGTTTAATGTCTTTATAACTGTTGATCGTATTAAAAAATATCGTGAGTGTAAGTTGAAGACAATTTTAATTCAAAAAGTGATTTATAGGCTTAACACTTCATAATAATGTACATCTGAATTGACTGAAAAATCCCGTACCACAAAATCAGTGTCGCCCTAAATTAACAAACTTAAAGGATTTTTTTCTTTTAATTTAGGAAAGTTGCTAAATTCTTTGGAAGTATCCTAATGTTAGTGTTTGTGTAATTTTTGTTTTTATTGTTGTTAGTTGCCTACAACTATAACCTTTTATTATTGTTACTGTAGGAAAAAGTTATGCTGTTACCATTGTTGTCGTTGTTGTTGTTGTTTAAAAACTAAAGGATTTTGTATGTATGGATGTAACAATTGTTATTTTCTATGCCATTCTCATTTCTTTTCTAATGACATCTCATGTTACAACATCTTGTTGCTGCTGTAACTATTCATTGTATAAAAACTATGATGATAACTACATACTTCAATGTCATTATAATATTATATATGGTACATTAGGCTTTAATATAGAGAATAGAAAATATGCTAAAAATATTTAAATTCCAACGATTAATTTTTATTTAAAACTATATTGGAAACAAGAAGTTTTAAAATTTTTAAAAACTTAAAAAAATTTATTAAATATTTTTTATACCCAGCCCACTGTCTCCAAACTAACATTTTTCTTTTATAGATATATCTTTTACTACGTATTTTTCTTTTACTTGCTTACACACATGTAAAAGTGTATGTACCAATGTGTTTGTTTTAATTTGTGTCTACTTAAATTGTATTATTTTCATCGTATTCCTGTACTGTATCGTTGTTGTTGCTGCTACTGTTATTGTGTTCTGTAGAGCCTTCGGCTGCATATTACTTGCTTCCATGCACAATCAACACCTGTTTCAAGGTTCTTTTCATTTGTAGTTGTATTATTTTGAGAAATTTTAAGTATAAATAAATGTTATGCCTATTGCAATTTACAAACACACATACATACAATAATGTACAAACACCTACATGTAGTTAATGTCTTTATATGTGAATGAGCTTATATGTATGTACGTATGTATATGTTTCTTACCTAGAATTTTCTATTTAAATACATATAATAATCCTGTTAACAACATGTGAAAATGACATATGCTTAATAATGGCAACCTGCTGCAATTTTCAATCAAATAATAAAATTAATTATATATAACAAATTTAATCTGCATAATTAATTTACAAGCGTATGAGTAATGTTTTTTTGCTATTTGATTTTTGCGCAAAGAGATTTTGAAATACTCATACATATGTACGTCTGAGTGACAAAAGTAAAGAAATAAATGTATTTGAAATTAATTGCAAAAATCATAGAATCAATTTATCAATGTCAGTGTGACCAGTCATTCTAAAACCTAAGTGGAAAATGTGCTGGAATTTACAAAGAAAAATGCTAGAAATTGCTAAAAATAAAAAACGTACTGGGAAGAAGTGTTAAGAACAGAAACAGAACAGAGTAAAAAGCACATTAAAGGAAATAACAAAAACACATTTATTAGAAATTAAATAAAATTTATGAGTGTATTTTTCAAAATCCTAATTTTGTCATAAGGTATCTAAGTATATGTTATCTGAATTATACTGTTTTACGTATTCCAAATAACATATACAGCCATGAACATTAAATTAGCACAAAGCGTTTTCATAAAAACAATCATATTTTTTATTGTATTTTAGATATAGCAACAAAAAAATTAAAACATAAAAACTTAAAATGAATATTCTTCTTTAAAAAAAAAACAAAAACTTAAACGAAATTGCCAATCGACTGCTCATTAAGGCCTAAAACATATCATAAGCCAGATTTTAGGTGGACATTAAAATAGCACAAATTAAAGTTTCTGGAATAGAAATAGTATATTTTAATAAATAGTAAAAATATTAATGTTTTTAGTTTACATAATCAATATTTAGTAGAGTAGCCTTTATTTTCAATCACCGCGTGGCATCTACGGGACATGCTTTGAATCAAATTCTGGCAACGTTCTTTTGGAATCGAGTACCAAGCATTCCGTATTCCAGTCCACAGATCATCCAAGTTTTTGTACTTTTGTTGAGCAATTGCACATTTCACATCGTTCCAGAGGTTTTCAATCGGGTTTAAGTCAGGACTTTGCGCCGGCCAGTCTAAAATGGGAATGCGTTTATAGAAAACCAATCCTTTACCAGCTTTGACGTGTGTTTGGGGTCATTGTCGTGCATGAATGTGAATGAAACTGGCATGTGTTCAAAAGCATATGGTTCCATTTTGTTCTTCAGAATATCCAAATACTGATATCGGTCCATTTTTCCATTAATTTTAACAATTGGACCCACACCGTGCCATGAAAATGATCCCCACACCATGATGCTTCCTCCGCCATGCTTTATGGTCTTCTGAGTGTAGCGTGGATTTAATGCCTGGCGTTTTGGTCGATGAACAAACACTCTACCATCCGGTCCCATACGATTCACCTTTGTTTCATCACTCCAAAGTATTTTTTTCCAGAATAAGAGGTCTTTATTTTTGTGGGTGCGAGCAAATAATAAACGCTTGGCTATATTTTTTTTTATAGAAGTGGCTTCTTCCGGCTTGAGCGTCCAAAGAGCTTTGCGTCATTAAGACGTCGTCGTATGAGCCTGTCTGATAAATTTAACCCAAATTGAAGGTTAATTTCATTGGCAATATCACGTGACGACATGAAAGGGTCCTTCGTCGACTTCCGAACAATAGCACGGTCCACGACTTTGGTTGTTTTCTTAACACGTGGCTTTTGTTTTTTGTTTTCTGTTGCATTAATTACGTTTGATTTCAAGCAAATGATCACATTATAAACCATTTTTCGCGAACGATGCAAAATTTCGGCGATTTCAGCCATCTTTTTCCCATCATTCCACATGTTGACGATAATGCGTTTCTCCTCTGGCGTGCAATCTTTTCCACGACCCATTTTTTGCAAAAATTAATTTAAATTGCACAAAATTAAAAGAATTTAACGTAAGAAAAAATTACGCGAACAAAACTTTTACATACAACACTTTTATGCACTTTGTGCTAATTTGCTGTCCAACTGGAATTTAGCTAATGACACAAATCAGCAATCAAAACAAAAAAGGCGAATGATAACGGTAATATTTTTAATTAAGCAAAAGCAAGATGTTGGTATACAACAGTGCAGACCAAAACAATTGGTCTAATTAGAAAAAAAATTAAAAAAAAAACACAATCAAAATATACTGTCATTTTGTGCTAATTTAATGTCCATGGCTGTACTAGGTTAACATTTTGACGTACTAAAGTTTTCTTTCTTTTACTGAAAATTTGGTTTTAAAAATCACATTTATTATTAAAAACCAGACACAGTATAAGCTCGAGAATCTGGACAATTATTGCAGACACCAATTCGGATTGTCCAATTATCCGTATTATGGAGGCTTTTTTCTGGTTCAAATTTGTTTAAAAAAAACTATTAAAATATATCTTTTTTTTAATATATGAAACACTTAGAGCTAGTTTAAATTAAATTAGTCGTTGAATGTTTTGTAGTTTAAGCAGCCAATGTTGGGGATTTAAATTTGTGGTAAAATATTCATATACACACAGCAAACAAATGGTGACGACAAAATATACATGTATAAATTTAAAAAAACATAAAAAATATAATAATTGGAAAATTCATATATTTAATTTAATAATTCTGCAAATTACAAAACTCTAACTTGTGAGATCTAAGTATACCCGAAGTAATAAATCTTCACACAAATGGCGGATTAAATCAAATTTTAGATTAGATAACCATTCTAATTTTTAATTGGCATTTATTCTATAAGTGAAAAACTGGCACTTGGAGTATCAAGTTCGAATTTTTCGTCAAGTAACATTTTATATTTTTAAGTTTTTTTTTTATAAAAAAAAAAACAAAATTGTATGTACTCTTCTTACTGAAGAATTTTTGGAAGAAACATTAACTGAAAATGAAAGAATTCAACTATAATCAATTATTACATAAAAATTATATAATTTTTTATTGCATTTTCTAAGTTATACTAAACATTTTAATAAGAAAAGACATTTTATTATTTAATCCGCATTATAGAGTTATCGAATGGAAAGTTAGAAAATGCCATTCGGATTACCGAATAATCCGGATTGTCGAGTTTATATTATATCAGATACCGGCGCACAGTGGCTCTGAGTCGTTTTTCATTGGCCAAACCCCTGTAACTTTTGAATCGATTGAGATATTTTAGAAATTTTCTGATTGAGAGATATTTTCTTGAATTTTTATTCAGTTTTAATTGCATTAAAATCGGTTTAGCAGTTATTGAGAAATTTAAGGATAAAGTTGAACTTTTATTTTTTTCCAGCATTTAGTATGAAAATGAAGATTTTTTGTGTATCAGCTTTACTTATAAAAATAAGTTAAACATTTTAATAATACCTAAGATAATTTTGTGAACAGATTTCCAGTTCATCAATTCTAGAACAGGTTTCACTAGAATCGGTTGTTTTTGGACAAAAAAATGACGATTTTTTATTGTTTATTTTGTTTTTATTTAAATAACATTAAAGACAAAAATTTTTATTTTTTATAACAACTAAAAGTTTTTTAATGTTTATTTTATTTTTTACATAAATAACAATAAAAAATTATAATTATTATTCATTCGGTTAGAAAATAGCCTGTAAATATTTCATATTTAGTTCTATATTATTTCTTTCCTTTAGCAGCCCTTTTGCTTCTTCATCTAAGTCCCGATGTTATACTTTCCATTGACTTCAAATACTAGAGATAAGCGGATCTGACGTTGCCAGAATTCCGTGATATTTTTCTGGTATTGTGCTCTCTATAAAATCTGTAATCTTTATTCCTTTTTTTTCTGGGCTTCCTCTGATAGATCTTCAAATGGATTTTGTGAACTGTAGCAGACATATTTCTCTCTGTGGATATTTGGTTGTATACATTCTTGCATTTTCCTTCGCATAATCACCAAATTTTCTAGCATCAACTTATTCATTGCACACAAGTACATCGATAATTGTTTTAAATCTTGAAATAATAATTATATCGACACCTGTTAATTAAGATGCTCTTTAGGGATCTGAAAAGCACCTTCTTGCTGTATTCCCATAATTCGTATTGCCTGATCCTTGTTTTGGTTGATCTATAAATAACCCATATTTCAGAAATTCGTCCTGAACATTTTTTTCTTAAACTTCTTAACTCCGTATTGGTGTCGTCGTTGTTTCTTATTGATTTAAAATCCAAATCATAACTGATTTTTAGTATGTGTTCTATAATAAAAATTTTGAGGAGTGATTTCATTCAAATGGAAAAAGTGTTCTACATACAGGTCCAGACAGGTACAAAAGCATATATGATGTTAAAGAGGACACTTTCGACTTTCTTGTAGTAGTAAAATTTGTTTAACCCCTTTTGACCCTCAAAGGTTCTATTGCACTAAAATTAAAATTTGACTAAAATATAGTTTTGAGAAAATATTTAATAAAACAGCAGGTATGAACACTACAATGATACATAAACCATTTCTAAAGACTATTACCAATATAACAAAAAATTCAGCTAATTATCGATAATAGTGTGTGAGTAATGATAATTTACTTCTGATCAAATTTACAAAAGTCACATTTTTTCATAAAATAATAATAAAATATTTGTCTTCAACAGTATGCCACGCCCACAATTACCAATATTTTGGTCTAATTTTTTGGCAACCAGAGTTTCAATATCAAACTAATTCAAAATTAATTAAAATCTATACTTCTAATCTCAACTTAAATAAAATCTTAATAATTGCTGCATTTTTTTAATTAAATGAAATTTTTTTATTCATCAATTCTCCCAAACTAAAACACTTTTATTTTTCTGTAATTTTTGCAAAAAAAAAAAAAAAATAATAAAATTTACTTGTCAATAAAATAACACAAACGTACATACAAATAAATGTCCACAATCAACAAATATCGATAGTGAGTGACGTAAACGAGTTTAATTAAAATTGCAAAATATTGTTATAAATACAAACACAAAAAGGCAATTAAAGTTACGTAAAGAATTTGCAGAACTTTTTCTCTTTACTTGGTCATAGAAACCCGTTTTGTTTGAAAGTAATACGACATGTGAATGAAGGAATACCTGCTGGTTGAAATGACTGATTTACTGGAGATGGATTGATTTGATTTTGTGTTACAACAGCGGGTCTGGAATCAGAAGGTACAGCTGGTGGTGGGATTGCGGCAAAGGGAACAGGTGCAGCGGGTTGTGTATAGGAAGGATAATATAAGGGTGCTGAAGGAGCGTATGGATGAGGAAAAATAGTTTGGGGTGTGTTATTAGCTGGCACAATATATTGAGGTTGAAATACTGAAGCTTTGGTGAAATTTGAAGTAGAATCGGCTCCTGGATAAGGTATTCTAGGGAATATAGTTCCATTGGTAATAGTTGAAACATTGACCGATGGCGGACATATAAATTGATCAAATTCATAAAATCTTTTGGTATTTGACAGATCAGGTTCTCTGACTCGTTGGGTATAACAGCCATTTGGAAATGACTCAATACGTTCAATAGTAGTCACGGGTATAGAATAATTACTGTTGAAATGAGGATTGTGATCTAAAATATTATATATCAAAATAATTTATTTCTTATTAAAAACTTTTTGACATATGTACCTAAAGATCCAACTTGTAGCATTTCTATTTGTTCAATTCTTAGAACAATTGGAAAGAATATTAAAATAATTATAGACAGTATTTTTTTCATTTTTATTGCTAATTTATAATGAGGCTTTAAATGCAATGTTTTCTTTACAAACTTTAAACTAAAACTAATTTTTTATTAGTCTAGTAAATTATAATAGTCCGTAAATTATTTATGTTTATTCTATATTTATTAAACATATATTTATTTAAAATACACTTGTGTATTGTATTCATACGAGTAGAATGCACAATATACATTTTAATTAGCAAGTGACCAGATCCATTTTATTGGAATTATTAAAAACGTTTTTCTATTTAATTTATTGAAGTTAGGTAAGTTGTTTTGATTAAAATTTTGAAAATTTACTATTTACTATATTTCATTGTCTAAGACCTTGCTAGAATCCCATCTAAATTGGTCTTTTTAATTAATCGTTATATTTTCGTGAGAGTTAGAGAATTTAAATTCCTTTGTTCAGAGAATATAATAGAGTGTCCCCATGAAAAAAAAATTTTGTAAGAAAGCCATTCAAATGAGAAAAAATTCCTAGAATACTTAAAAGATGACCTTTTATCTTTTGGGCTGAAATTCCTAGAGAAAAAAATTAGAAATGTTTTTCCCATAACAATGCAGAAAAAATATTTCAAATAATTTTTTCAATAAAATGATTAAATAATTAATTTTGTATTGAAATTTAATTATATTATTAATTAATTTAATTAACTTTGTTTAACATTTTTAGGCTTAAATATGGCATGAAGGCCTAGTTTTTAAACTTAATTCCTTCAATTATTCAACAAACCTGCAAAAGATAATAAACACTTTTTAGATCAAAGCACGCTATCTACTGATAGACAAATACCTGCGGATCTACCGCAAGGGTCGGTATTGTCACCTACTCTTTCTTCTACATATATTTGTTATTACTGTTCGCAGGAATCAGGAAGTAGCTTTTTACGCAGACGACAGTGATTTATTTGCTGCAGTAAAGTGTCTAACGCAATAATCAAAAGAACGGAAGACAGTTTAAAATTCATCCTTAAATACTTTGATAAATGTAAGATAAAAGTTAATGTTAGCAAAACACAAGCTATTATAGTTCCATATAATAGGTCGGAGAAACTGTTTTCTACGAAACATTAATATTCTAGGGGAGTTTTATCCCACTACAAGATAGCAACAAATATTTAGAAATTATTTTAGATAAAAAACTTTCATTTAAACAGCACATACAATATCTTTATGAAAAATTACTCTACAAAAGATATAAACTCAATTTAAAAAACAAGATTTTTATTTACAAAATGTGCATTCGACCAACTTTGACCTATGGTTGCCAAGTCTGGTTTCATAAAGTTGTTAAAACTTACACAAGAAAACTGCAGGTAATACAAAATAAAAATCTGAAAATAATTTATAACCTATACCCCAGACATTCTACTGATCTACTGCATAGAAACTTTAACCATAACCTTGCATTTGCAAGGGAACTGACCGTCATTTATTATGCAGAATGTCTACATATGAAATAATAGGAAACAATCCTCATAACATTGTAATTAATTATTTTATAAAGGTTTCAATAAAGTCAAAATTATTAAAAAAGTTTAGTTAATATTTGCTTTAAATTCTCTAAATTTAGCGCCCTCTCGTATCCACAAAAATAACTATTTCTAGAAAATTTTTTTGAAATTATATGATTTATATTGTTACCTTTCTAAAAATGTATTGTTACCTTTCTAAAAATGTATAATGTATAACACAATTTGAAAAATATTGGACCAATCAATAGAATGCATCCTTAAACCATAAAATATTAGTGTTTCAACATTAATTGAATTATTTTCAAAATTTTGAACCGTAGTTTAAAAGTAAATATACTTTAAGGTGGGGTCGAAGATTTTTGAAATCAGCTTTTGTTTACTGTATTCATAATTTAAGTTAAAAGAAACTCATTAAGAAATAAAACGTTGATGCTCATCCAAAAATGATGCTTATTTTCAAAACATATTCCAAAGATATTCTTTAAAAGATCTTATCCTATTTCGCACATTGGTAAATTTTTGTCATTTCCTGTTCAAAAGTCTGTAACTTTTTCATCTTTAATAATGAAAGAACAAAAAGTTTCACCAATAAATCCATAATATTATTAAATATGTGGTAAATATACTTGCAAATTATTTGACAAACATCTTTAGAATTGGAAATTTATAATTATTTGATTACATAGGTGCAAATAATTTTAAAAATATATGATACTGAGAGGAATTGGGGTAGTAACATTAAAATCACTTGCTTAAAGAATTAGCATAAATACTTTAATTGATTAAAACCATGACAATAGAACATTATTTGGGGTTAAAAGTTAATTATTCGGAAAGACAGCCGGATAGACATAATATGGTCACTATACAATTTTGTAATGATCTCTGGTAAATGGTATATTATTAAATATTACCTCTACTAGCTCCATACAAATTTTCATTGTAATAGATGAATTGGATTCAGAGATATTAATAAAAACGTTTATAGAAGTAAAACACTTCAATTTTGATTAAACAAATAAAATATTTAATACACACAGAAAGAAGATCAGTTGGAAATCGGTTTCCATTCTGAACAATTAATAAGATAATCTGAAATTTATCATTAATATTATAATATAAAATCAAACAATTTTACATGTTGTAAATAGTAATTACATAATTGTAATCAAATTAAAATTATAACGAGCATAATAAAAGGTTACTAAGTTTATTCGGTAAAAAGAAAAATCAACTCTGCTTATAAGGAAAAAGAGAAAATATAAAAAAATCATGGAACAAAAAAATCATCATGTGAACACAAATGATTTTTGGTAGCAACTTAAAAAGAGAATTAAAATAAAACGACGTCTTAAAAATCATCGTGTGAACCTTGTGATACACAAATAATAGATTTTCCTTGACATTTATACAAAAATAATATTATTAAAATTAGTTTCCTCAAAACTTTTTTTCTGAAAATATAAATAATAACATAGAGAACGTATTATACATCTCTTAATCATGGGTGACAATAGGTAAGGAGATTAATATAATTTTGAGATAATGTGAATATGTACACTGGTACATATTTCTATAAACGCACGCCAATTTATTTAATCAACTTAACAAAAATGGGACTAAAAAATAATTAATCACTTAAAAAATTAATAATAAAAAACTTAAAATGTACTTTAAATTTTATTCATTGTAATTTTAGTAGTTTAATGTCATTTTTTATGGCATTTTCCTATATGCGCACTTAAACTAATGAACCAATTTATCATTATTGATAATGTGTTGATGAACCTTTGTTTTGGACATTGATTCGACTACTTTTTGAAGAAAATCGCTGTCAATTTCTTCCCAGACTTGCTTAATTTTTAGTTTTAACTGCGTTATTGTCATTATGTTTTCTTTTCTGTGCATTTCTTGCTTAAACTTTACAGGCCATGTATCCCCCACAGATTCTCCATTGGATTTAAATCCGGACTGTAAGCCGGCCAGTCCAATAGTGGAATACTATGTTCATTAAACCACGATTTAGATTGGTTCGAGACATGGATTGCTGCGTTATCCTGTTGGAATATGCAATCTCCATCCATTTTTTCATCCATAAATAAAAGAAGAGAATCTTCCAACAGTTCATTATAAATTGCACTGTTCATTTTAGTTGGAACATAACATATTTTTGATTTTCCTGCAACAGAAATGGCTGCCCAAACCATAACACTGCCTCCATCGAAACTGCTTTTCAATATACGAATTTCTTTTGACCTCAAATCATGCCAATAGCAAGAATATGAATCGGGAACGTCTAATTTGAATTTCTTTTCATCAGAAAAGATTACTTTATTCCACTCGTCTGCTCATTTCATGTATTTGCTCGCAAATTTTAAACGATTTTCCTTATGATGCTGTTTTAACATTGGCCTTCTTTTTGGTTTCTTCCATTTTATATTACCATCTGTTCGCAAAATATGTGCATCATCATGTTTGGAAATGATAAGAAAGTCACTTTTATTTTTATTTTTGTAGCATTTAAATTATTGCGGGTGGCTTCTTCTTTTATTTTATAAATTTGCCTTTTTGTTAGTTTTTGATTATCTTTTGTTGGTTTCCGCACTCCGTATTTCTATCCTTTCTTAAGAAAGCCTCGAATAACTCCTTTCAATTTCTCTGTTAGAACAGCCTTGATCACGAAAAAATTTAATTTGAATTTTTCCTGGCCTGTAAGAAAAGTTCCTTTGGGCATCATTTAAGCTGATGAAATTTCCCAATTAAAACAAATATATTTCCAGGAAACAGAGATGTTGTCATCAGAAACTTACCTTAAGTGAAACAAACAACTAAAACTGTTAAAATTTTTTTATATGTTTTTTTATCTAAAAAATTATTACAACTTTTTAGACAAATTTTTCTCGACTCCGTTTATAGGAATATTCCACTGGAATGATCACCAATATGTTCTGATTGCAAAATTAAAGAAAAAAAAAAAAAAAACAAAACTAAGAAACAAATATTTCTTATATAAAAAAGTAACGTTATATCGCGAGTTATTGTAGCAACACAATATTGTTTTTGGTTAAGAGAAACGAATATACCTCAAAGAAAAACAAAAATTTTAAATGCGTTTATAGGAATATGCACCAGTGTATGTACAACAAAAGCTGTTTTTTTTTTATTTCTTTCATAATATTCTGCAGATGAACCGAGAATAAGGATTGATAATTTTTAATGTATGATAGACGACACCAAACATTGTACATTCCCTATGATTGTAACCATCTGGTCTTGATTTTCATTAGCAAATTTAAATCCAAGAAACTTCAGTTGCCACGTACGAAATTACAATTACGAAATATAGACTCAGTAGCGCCTCTTTCAGTGCCGTAGAATTCGATGTAAGTAAACCATTCGATGAAGAAGTAATCAATTTTGAAAATTTAAGCCTTTGCATTTTAATTTCTTTTTTTTTTTTTTTTTCTTTGATTCTTCAACAATTTAAATAGAAGAGATACAAAAACAAAATGACATGTTCAAGTGGAGTGCTAGTCAACATATATCTTCATATAGGAAGCTGGAACGCTGGAACCATTTTGTATTGCGTTTAAATGGTCTGCACCAGGGTATATCAAATTAAAACCAAGCGACCAATATAAATGACCCACAACTTTTACAGTTATATATGGTAATACACTGCACCGACCGAACAACAAAAACCCGCCTGACTGCACTTAAGAAATAATTATTGTAACGTGAGAGTTGTTTTTTTTTATTTTTATTTTTTCTCTCTCTCTCTCTTTTTAATAGAATAAATGAAAAATGTCAAATTGTTTTGATTATAATCATTCATAGGAAACAAATATGCTATTGATCGAATTGACACAGCTGTGTGTACCATATAAATTCAGTTATTGCAATCGAATTAAGGGATGATTCTTAGAATCGACAAATTTCGATTGGCAACGAATCGTTTTCTTTTTTTGTATACAAAAAATGCATAGATAACAAGTTTGTTTTTATTAATAACTCAGAAATCAATAGAGTAATTATGATGAACATTACAGTTATAATAGTGAATCACATGTATGTCTTCCATGTTATTTTAAACAATTTTGGTGGTATAATTACTTCCGTCCGTGAGTCCAGCGCACAACTTTAAAATGCAAAAAAAAAAAAATGCTGTTTAAAATGTGTGAAATTTTTTTATTTCAAATATATCAAACTTAGCAAATATTTTAGGACAATTATATTAGTTGGAATTTTTCTATATATTCACAGAATAGTTTATGATATGTTAGCTTTGCAGTAAATTAAAAATTTTATTAAATTTCAAACACTTTTAAATGATCTGCTCGTAATTTAGCATTTCCCACAGTTCCTAGTTCCAATTTTCTATTATATGCCATTTACACTAAACGGAAACTAATAGTTCTTGGCTTCATTCGGTTTTTGAATGAAAAACTACATTCATTTCTTTTCGTTACAAATCAAAAACCATTTTCAATTAGTTTTAGTTGAAAGCCAATTAAAAACTATTAAAATATTTATTTATAAAACAACCTGTTCAAATCATTTCATAGCATAAAACTTTCATATACGAATGAAATAGAAAGTTTGAAGTTTTTAGAAACATTTTTATTTATTAATAAATTTTTTACAATAAATTTATTTTAAAATTCAATTAAAAAGCATTTTAGTACAAAATTCAAATAAAATACAAGTGAATTAAAAAGTTGTTTGGAATTGCTTACGTCAACGAAAACTACATTGCACAGTGGGGCAGAATCGAAATTTTTTGGAAATAAATCTGTAACTTCTAATCGGCTGATTGGATTTTCACGAAATTCGAAATAGGCGTAGCAAAGGAGTGTTGGAAGGGGGGGACACAACAAACCAATCAGGGGCGGTGCTAAGGGGGCTCAAAGTTAGGCACCTCTGACATAAAAAATTTTCAATCACTTACCAAATTTTTGTTTCTCATCCGATTTCAAATATTTTTATATATTGTTGTAGGCCCTGATAAGACCTATAAAATACATGTCAACACGTCCTATTTATCTCTTATAGTTTTCGACTTATTTGCGTTTGAATTTTTTAGCACCATAATTTTGCATGTTCTTGGTCCAGGTTTTTTCATATATATCCTAGTATTTCCGATCGATTTTATTAGTTTTTTTCTTAACAAAATTATATATTGAATAAAAAAATTTGAAGTCGATATCTTTACCGAGTCCAAAAATAAACGATTTTGAATTTGAAAATTGCAAAAAAGACGATTTTTTTGTGTTTTTTTTTTCGCCGAAAAAGTATCTACACTCCTTTTTATCTAAAATAAAATTTTCTTTAGCAACATATAATAATTTGGCACTTTTCTGAAAGGTAACTTCACAGAGATGACTTTAAGATAATTGGTCATGGTACACACCCTCTCTAATTCTACCCATTTTATATGAAAGTTTTGATTTTAGACCATATTTTCTCAAATCCCAAAGCACGTATCGACAAACAGAATATATTTTAAGAATCTTCAATATGTTGTTAAAAGTTTTAAATCAAAATCTACGGGACTTCGGAAAAATGTGGATTCTATAGCCAAAAATGTAAAAAATCACATTTTTGGGAATTTTCAGTAGTTTTTTTGGGAATTCAGGAAAACCCTACTCCTGATTGAGATTTGGTTAACGCGCTTTTATTTATATTAATAAGATCTACATTTTCTGCAAATTTCATTAAGATACCTTTGTAAACAAATATGTTATTGCAATTAAAAGATTTGTATTTTCTCCAAAAACCCAAATTGGGCCTTTTTTTGGTTTATTTCTAAATAGCGAAATTTTAAAAATATGTATTCCAAATTAAGCTTTAAAATATATAATTTCCGATCTTTTGCAAAAAGATTCAAGTCAATATCATGACACATTTCAGAGATATGCGCCTTTAAACTTTTATATTTCCAAGTTATTTTATATATGACTATATCTTTACAAACTTGCAACTTTTGCCTTTAGCTTTGCGTGAATAATTACTTAGAAAATTATGAATATTTCTGTATACTTTTAATAATATCTATACACAAAATATTTTTATAAAAATAATTAATAAATATTTTTTATTTTTAATAGGGTTGCCACATTTCCCAAATTAAGTAAAATTGCATATTACATTTTTTCTTTTTTATAGCAAAGTCAAAATTAAGGATAGTATATTCGTTGAACCAAATATGTAACTGTTAACCAAGAACCTATCATTAATTTCAGCACTGAATTATATTGATAAAGAAGCCTTGATAACGTTAATCATAGTCATAGAACATTTTTAAGAAAACCATAAATGTTTAAGGTTTCAATTAATTGAAATTCACATAAAACTTTTTACACAAGGAACATGAATTACGATATTTTTACGATATAATTTTTTTTTTACCACTCTGTTGACTTGTGTAATTAATTAAAAGTAAATATATAGTAAGAAAATTCTAAAGCTAATACTATATTTACGTTTAGGTGTTTTTAGTTGCTTTTTGAAAAACAATGAGTTTAAACACCATCGCTCATATATCAGTTTTATGAGGTTTTTCAATTCTTACGTTTTTTCTATTGTCAATTTTTTTTTTTTATCAAACCAAAATTCAAATCAAAGTCCAAAAATAAATGTTATTTGTGTAATTTTGTATCAAAAAAAAAAAAAAAAAAAAAAAAAAAAAAAAAAAATAATAATATGAAGGAAATTAGTTAAAAGTATTAGTTAAAAATATGAGTACACCATTGCATTTGCTATAACGCTATTTAAGTTATTGTGTAATAAACTTTTATTTTTGATTTTTATTTTATTTCTCAGAAATAAGAATTAGTTTTAATTTTTATGTTATGAATTTCAAATAACAATTACTGTTAATTTTTTAGATAAGACTCAAGTTGTGATTTTTACTTTCTCTCACAAAGAATAAAAATTAGAAGAATTAAAATTAAAAATATTTTTTTTAAATTTTTTTGTGTCTTAAAACAAAAGACTTTTGCATTTTTCTATATTATTGTAATTAACAAATACATATATAGTATTTCTGTGTTATTTATCAGTTGCATGTGCTAATTTATCTGTGTGGATCACTTATTTGCTAACGATAAATAAAAGGTCTATACTTTGGAATGAAAAGTGGTGACTTTCCGTGCGACTTCAAATTGGTATTGTGAAACATAAAAATTTATTTATTGGAACTAAGTAAAATAAATTTAAAATCATGAAGAGGCAATATACGTAAGAGAAAAGTCATCAAGGAAATTTTTAACTCAGAATTAAATATTTTGCTTAAAATTAACTTCCATGTCTCATCTGCGCACAAATACTTATTTTAAAATATTCATTAGATTTATCTAAATACATTGCATGCCAAATCTTATCAAGATATCACAGAAACCGTGTAATGGTCAAAGTTGATTGAAAAACCTCGCCTACATGCAGAGAAAAAATATAGTTACGATGACCATAATTTAAGAAAAACATATTATGTTTGTACTGTTTTGTTACTGTAAATATTTTCATGGTCATAAATAATAATAAATATGAAAATTATAATCTAACTTATCACATTATGATCAGATTTTTTATATTGTACATACAAATTTTATCATGTTGTGATTCCGTTGTATCAAACTATGATCTGATTTTTTCATATAATTATTAGATTTTATTATATTATGAATAGATTTCATCATAAGTATTATATAAAAAATGAACAAAATTTCTGAAAACATGTTCCAACCCAGCAAAAACTTTGCTTTCCTGGTAAGCTAGTAGGTATTATTGGAAACAAAATTAACCTACTTATTTTTTTGCCTGAATAACTAGTTATTTTTGTTCGACTTGTCCACAAATTCGTGTAGTTATTTTTTCACTCTAGGGGTACTCAAAAATATGTACCTAAACGAAAACAAAAATTAAAAAAAGAAACAAAAAAATTTTGCCGTCAGTGTGACTCAAACTTGGACACAAATTAACCATTCGTTTTTAATGACTAACGTCTTACTCAATACACCATCTCGCACTTAATTTTCTAAGTGACAAAATCTTTTTTAGTATACATATATATTTTTAGACATTTTGTTATAAAAAATTAACAGCATCAGAATGGGCTTGAACCAACAACCTTCTGGTTGATAATCCAGCGCTCTAGCCAACTCATCCACGTGATTGCAATATTACTGTGTTATTATACTATTGAGTACTTATTTATGCAATACCGAGTAGGCAAATAATAATGGCGCGTCATTACCAAGAAACTACTTTAATAAGTAGTTGCCATTGTCGAAAATCAAAAAGTTTTTGCTGGGAAATGTATCTTAATATGATCAAATATTATTTTTTCATTAATTATTTATATGATTGATTATATCTTGTACAAGACAATACAAAGATGTTTTTTCTTGACTAAATTATTTAGTGGTTAATCAATATCTGATATTCTTTGAATCACACAAAATATAACCAAATATAACTTATATTAATTCATGTATAAACTAAATGAGAAAAAGAAAAACAAACGTTAAAAATCAAATATATTAAAAAACAAATAAGTTATGAATTTTTCAACCATATTCGTAAAAAGAATTTTTATTTGTAATATTTTATTGTTATATGAATAATAATATTAATATGGTTTAAAAACTAAATATGGTTTAAGAACAAGGAAATAATTTATAATATTTAATGTTTGCAGAAATAATGATATTTTTTGTATTAATAGAGTTTGGTTTCTGGTAAAAATATTCAAAACCATAACATTTTTGTAGTCAACTATATTAAAATTTTTATTTAATGTAAACATTGAATGATAAAACTAAAACTAAAAAAACTGTTATCATGAACATAGTATTATTAAAGTTAATGAAAATTAACAATGAGAACATAATATTATTGTAGTGATAATTCCGTGACCATGTTTTTTCTCTGCATGTACATATTAATAAAATATCCATTTCCATTATAATATAAATTTAAATACATGATACATATTTACATATATTGTTAAAAAATAAATAAATAAATAAAAATTTTAAAATTTGTTCAAAGTTCATCGTGTAGCGCCCTGTTCCAATCATCAAAGAAATTTGAAATTTGTCCAAGTTGTTATAAATGACATCCCCCTTCATAATTTTAGATATGTTAAATGTAGCTCGCAAAAAGAAATTTTTGACCACCCTAGTTAACATAGTATAACTTGGATACATTTTTTACTTAAACAACAAAAAGCTTCCATTTTTGTTTCAACTTTTCAGGATTTGCCCATATATTGTAGTTTTTCAATGAAACAGAGTTTATTTTACTTCTTTTAACTACAAGTCAACATTTTTTCCCGTTCAAGGTCTTTGAATCATATATAATAATCAAATTTTTTTGTCATTTTAAAAAAAATGAGAAAAATCTTTCAATATTTAATAATGAGATCAAGAGATCTCTTATTAATACAACATTTAATACTGTCATCAATTTAAAGCCAAACTTACACTCATACATTTACTATTTATATTGACAAAAATGAACAAGTGTTTTACAAACAATGCTATCTAAATAATAAAACAAATAAAATGTTATTTTTATTAACAAAATTAATGACGAATTTTTAAGAAAAAGAAAACAAAAATTAGAAAAAATATATAGTTTGGGATTATTATAAAATTTTATCAATTCTATGAAATGTTTTTGACATACTTATTTTGTATGTTTAGTTAGTTAAGTTTAAGACGTTCAAAGGAAAGTGTTAAAGGGTGTTTTTGATATTTTAAAAAGTTTATAAAAAAATTATTAAATAACAATGCATAAGTTAAGCAAAATGTTACTATTGTTGGTGATTCTACAAATTTTGGGAAATTTTGTAATTGTCGAAAGCAGACCAGAAGCTAAAAATGGAAAGGGAAAAGCATTTGGTAGGCGTTTCTTAAACATAATCCAAAACAAGTGAAAGTGCTATATTCGGCTAGGCCGAATCTTTTATAAAATTCACAACATCTATATTGCATAAATATACAAATTCAAAATATAAACCTTAATTTTATTAAATTACATTTTTGTCGAATTTACAAATATCGTAGATTTATTAAACTATATGTCTTTATAAAAGAAAATTTAAAACATTTTTTCTGAAAAAAAATATATGCAATTAAAGAAATCTTATGAACGGATTCATATCCATATTATCTTTTAACGAAATGCATGCTTTACTGTGAAAGTATACTTCTATTTGTAAATAGGTATTAACCATGATATTGGAATCTTGTAATATAAAGAGTCCCAAAAATTGTTTTCTTGGTCATATGACTTAGGAAGATCGCTCACACCATCTGCGATGTATAACCGAATAAAGAAGACATACAAAGTTAAAAATTCGTTTTTTCGTTTTGTACAAAAAAAAAAAAAAAATCAAAACAGATAGTTACACGCGAAGAAAATATCGTTGTAGTGGCCCTAATCTAAGAGCGACATACTATGATTGAAACAAATGATCACAGAGAAAAATAAAAGTGATTACATGTAATAATTAGAGTGATTCCATTTTGTCATATTATGTCCTATTTTATGGTTTGTTTTTTACATGTTATAATTCTAGTTTTACATATAATTGAACAATCTTACTACATCATTATCCCATTCTATCAGATTATGATTTGATGTTATCATATTATTATTCTATCTTATTATATTATGATATCACATTGTCATATTATGATTCCACTTTATCATATTATTATCCCATGTTAACATACATATATATAGATATTATTTGTTCACTAATTATATTCGTTTGTACCACCATATGTGGTTCAAATGCAAGATATTTTCAAACCCTTTAATGGTAGTTAATCAATATCTTATATTGTTTCAATCACACCTAATATAACCAAACCTTGTCAATGTATTCATATATAAACTAAATGAGAATTACAATGAATTGGAAAACAAACATTAAAAACAAAATATACTTAAAAACAAATGAGTTATGAATTTTTCTACTAACTTTGTGAAAAATATAAGTGTTATACTTGTTTGAAACATTTTATTGACATTGTTATATGGGAATAATAATATTAATATGATTTAAAGTAGAATATGGCTTAAGAACAAGAAAAAAGATTACAAATATTTGATGGCTGTAGAATTAATGATATTTTTCATATTAATAAAATTTTGTTTCTGGTAAAAATATTTAAAAACATATAATTTTTGCAGTCAACCATATTAAAATTTTTGTTGAGTGTAAACATTACATGACAAAGTTTAAACTAAAACATTGTTATGATGAACGCAGAGTTACTAAAATTTAGCAAAAATTAACAATGAGGATATAATATTATTGTAGTGATAATGATGTAACCATGTTTTTTCTCTGCTTCTAAGAATTAGCTATTTTAAAATTTTCAGAAGTTTTAACTTTGAGGCTATGAGTTCGAGCCCTGATAAAAACTATTAAATAATTTCGTTTAAGAACTAAAAAAACTTTTTAACTGAGAACTATTTGATAGCTTCTGTTAAGTATTTCAAAAATGTCTAAGACATAAATCCACCAAACATGCTATACATACATAATGAAATAATTTACTTTATTATATATATTTTTAAAACTTAAAACACAATTAAAGTTAAATAATAATGTTAAAAAAAAAAATATATATTTCAAATTTAACAATGTTGAAAATTTCTTATTTTCAACAACACAATAACAAAATAAAACAAAGTTGCCATATGACGTATGGGGTAAGAATTCGAAGTTATGAGTTTTTAAGTATCTTGTCTATAGGTTTGAATCCTGACAAACCCAAGCGGAATTTTTATCTAATAAATTTCAAGGAGAAATTTTTTAAGTTTATCTGACGTTTCAAAATGTTAGTTTTTGAATTCAAGCTAAATTATAAAACAATTTTTCGAAGTCTTTCAACATTTTTTAAATGAACTTAAATATTTATTTTAAAGTTAAATACTTTCAATTTTAATTTTAGGTGCCGGAATATTAGCTGGTGGTTTAGCTGGAGCTGCTGTGGGTCATTTTTTATCTCAACCAAATACCCCCACAGAAATCCATCACCATCATTATATAGTTGACCCTAAAGCTGCCGCACCTGATATCCCCAATCCTGTACCTAGCCCTATATCCAGACCTTCTACAATTATAGAGAGAGGTGAAACTTTACCAAATGGTTGTTATAAACAAACCATTAAAGAACCAGATGTCAACGATGTTACAAAGTTTATTGAAACCGAACAATTGATATGTCCACAAAATGCACTAGTCACAGTGGCTCCTACATATGTTTATCCTGTACCAGTTGTGCCTGTACAACCTGCAGCACCAACAGATATTAATCCTAGTCCACAAACACCTGGTACCCCTGGAGATTCACCAGCAAATCCTTTAGTTCCTTCACAGCCTGAACCCCAAACACATCAGCAATCTAATAACGGAGTTCCTACTGTACCAGTAGTACCAGTTGTACCTAATAATCAACCAGCTGTTGTACATCCTGTGCCAACAGTCGCACCAGCTGGTCCAGCATATTCGGCATCTGCTCAAGTTATAATTTTATCTACAAAGACCCGATCTTATGAAGATGAGAAAAACAAAAAGAATGTAGGCAATCGATTATTAGTAATTAATTTTGGATTTATTTTAGTGGCGGCAGCATTTGTGAGTTTGTTTTAATTATATAATATATAATAGATTTATATCTATAAGATATTTTTAAGAATATTTTTTTCCCCCTAAAAACACTTTAATATAAATTCTTATTCTTATATTCTTGTATATTCTCAATAATTTTATTTCGAATCAGATTTAATGCCAATTGTAATTTTTGTAAAATTATTTAAATAAATTAAATTCACAATTAAATAACATTTTAAATGTCATCAATTTATTTATTAATACGTTTACTTTACATATGATTTTTATTTAATTTTCATCATAAATTAAATATTCATCAGGCATCAGCCCAAAAGGAAACGAAAATTTAATTTAAAATTATTTAAACATGTGTAGACAACATATTTACAACTTAAAATCAAGGCAAAAAAAAAAAAAATATATATATATATATATATATATATAAAATTTAGCAATGATTAAATATTTATTAAAATGTCTTAGAATTAATTTATATCTTAACATTCGGAATCATGATAAGATAATGAAAATATATTTTTTCTTCTTCTACTTTGCTTAAAGATGATAAAGGTAAATTATCTTGTCAATCAATTACGATGAGCATGAGTGAATAAAGAGGAAAATTGTAAATAAAACATCATGTATTTGTTATAATTTAATTTGTAAGAGTGTTTGTATAACAGCGGTATAAAAGAATCAGTAATTAAAATCACAAATACGACGACAGACAAGAATAAAATAAGAAAAATGTAGAATATGTTGCATAAAAAATAATTAAAATAAATACAAAATAGAGACACACAAACACAAGGTTTTAAATTAATTTTGAGGAAAATAAAAAATAAAATAAAATAAAATAAAATAAAGAATTAAAAGCATAAATGAGGGATTTTTATCACACATATACGTTGAGTTTTTAAATGACGCAGAAGAGTGAAAGAATTCAATTGTTTAAATGAGAACGGAAATGATGGGTTTTTTTTAAGAAACTTTATAACTAGCTTTTGGAGAAAATAAGCTTATTACGTGATCACGTAATCGATTTTTAGACAATTTCAATGAAAATTAAATCCTTTATAACTCGTTATATACAGCGTTTTTCTAGAAAATAAGTTTAAGTCGCGATCATTTATGCCCTGTACCCAAAATCGATTTTTAGAAAAAATTTAAATTTTTATTCTAAGTTTTTCGAACAAATAAGCTTATTTCATGATCAATTATATTTCATACCAAAAATCGACTTTTCTGATAAAATTTCACCGAAAACTAAAATCCTTTATAACTCGTTAAATACTGTGTTTTAAAAAAAAAAATAAGCTTAATTTGTGATCTCATATGTTTAATGGCAAAAAACTTGTTTTAATGAGAAAATTTCAATAAAAAATTAAATCCTTTATAACTCGTTAAATATTGCGTTTTTCGAGAAAATAAACTTATTTTGTGTTCACTTACATTTTATACCAAAAATCGATTTTTATAAGAAAATTTCAATGAAAACTGAACTGAAATACTGAAAAATTAAGCTTATTTCATTATCACTTAGGTTTCGTACCAAAAATCGATAGAAGAAAATTTCAATGAAAACTACGATCCTTTATAACTCGTTAAACACTGCGTTTTTCGAGAAAATAAGTTTAATTCGTGAACATTATGCCTCATACCCAAAATCGATTTAAAAAAAAATTCAATTTAAATACAGAGTTTTTCGAACAAATAAGCTTATTTCGTGATCTCTTATATTTCATACCAAATATTGATTTTTATGAGAAAATATCACTGAAAATTAAAATCCCCTACAACTCGTTAAATACTGCGTTTTCGAGAAAATAAGTTTATTTCGTGATCATTTATATTTCATACCAAAAGTCGATTTTTATGAGAAAATTTCACTGAAAACTAAAATCCCTTATAACTACGTTTTTCGAGCAAATAAACATATTTCGTATTCACTTATGTTTCATACCGAAAATCGATTTTTGTGGGAAAATTTTAATTTATAACTTTTTAAATACTGTATTATTAGAGAAAATACACTTAATTCGTGATTCATTTATAGGTATTGATTTTTTTGAGAAATTAGGTTTGTTTTTGATTTAATTCCATAAACTGGATTTTAAAAGAAACCCTTAATATATTTGCTTTTTCAGAGCATATATATACCTAATATTGTATCCCTTAATAAACAAAATCGAAAATCAAAAATTATTTAAAATAATATTATTGACTTCACTCTTTTAAGTCTCATCAAAGAACAACACTTTAATTTCCTTCTCCATCTTCATATAATTTTTGCTGACAAAGAAATAAAAAAAATTGCAACTGGATTTTTACAGTGTCTTGTATTGTGCTATAGATATAAATGTTAATGCATATCTGTATGTGTTTTATAATGGATGCCAAAAGGATAATATGCCAAGTTTAGAGAATTGTCTATATATTACACAGCTAACTACTACTAACATACATACGTACATATATACATATCGACACAAAAATAATTTTCTTACTCATTATAACTTGTGGAGAATGTTTTCAAATGTCGACGAGGATGCATTGTCACATATTCCATTTTCATTTAGCACAACATTCATATAAAAATATTCCCATAGAGACTGGTGCCATTGAAACTAGGTTACTTATTCAATATCAAACGAACCAAACAACTTACCAGCCAACCATTTCTGTCAGTAACGGAATAACATCCAAAGAGTTTGATGCCACTAAACTCTGAGAAGGCTGCTGCATTTTGTCAAAAGTTTATTTTGTTCTCTTGTTTTGTATCTGGCTTTTTATGAAAAAAGAAACGGCAAATTCTTGTATGTAAGTGTTTTTTTATATTTAATGTGCCGCCAATACGCTTTTGGTTTGATTTAAAAAAATACAAAATATGCGTTGTAGTATTCTGTAGGACAGTGAGGGATAAAAAAGATTTTTTTTTTTTTTGTAAAAAAATTTAATTTCATTTTATACAAAAAGGCTACGTGTGATCATTGATCGCTAGAGCGAATACAACGATCATTTGTGATAACTTATATTTCTCATTAAATTTTATTGTATTATTTTATACCGAAACGAGGAATAAAATAAATTCTTTGAAAAAAAAATATATATATAATATATATATATATATATATATAATCAAATTGGATTTTTACTCAAATTCAGAGGCAAGAAAGACAAAATCATATATATTTCCAAAGAAAAGTATTTAAATTGAATTTGGCAAGGAAACCAGGGATGCTAGAGCTAAAAAGATCATAATAGATCTCACCAAAGATCTATTTTCAAAATATTTTTTATAAGGAAACGAGAGTAGTTGAAGTAAATTCGGCAATAATCTGTGATCACTTATGTTTCTCATCGAAGACCTTTATTTTGGGAAAAACTAAAATTTTATTTTATTTGATAAAAAGGCAACAATCTGTGGTCGCTTAAAATTGATTCTTGAAAAAAAAATTTTATTCAATAAGGATATTTGAAGCGCTATAGCAAAATGATTGATCATTTGAAATTGCCTAAATTTTTCATCAAAAATTAATTTTCAGCATGAAAAACCAATATCACTCTTAATAAGTTAGAACAAAAAGGACAATTAATAAAACCACAAATATGCAATTGCATGTTTTTTTCTTGGATATTTAATGAAGTCATTGATAAAATAGTTATCAGTTTCAGAGCAAATAAAACATTTTGGTATCGATTTTTGCGTATTTTATTTTTAGCGGCACATTTTTACATTTAGCATATTTTGTTATTTTAAGAGCATTTCAAGCCATTTAGAACATTTTTGGACATTTCGAGGATAATTATTTATAGCTCATGGGATGTTTTTCAAATTTTATTTTATAAAAAAAAATTAGAGAAACAAAAATTTTAAGCATTTAAAATTAACTTTACTGGATACAATTTTATCGCTGAGGAGCCTGACTTTTAGCAACAAGATTGAAGATTTAGAAACAGATTAATTGATCTTCTTTAAGCCATTTTTAATTGATCTTCATTATAGCTATTTTTTAAATGTAATTACAGACTTATTAGTTTTTAAATTTGCCCGAGTAGCATCATTTTGCATTTTATTAGGAAAAACAACGATGATCTGTAATCGCTTCAACTTTTCATGAAAAATCGATTTTTTATACGAAAAACTAAAACTATATTTAAAAAGGAAAAAAAGGGGTGCAAAAGAAAATAGAGTAATAATCTGTGATCACTACTGAATGGTATGAAAAGTTAATAATCGATTTTTATATCAACCATTTTAATTTATATTTTTATAGTCGATTAATCGAACTTTATGATCGATTTTTTAATCTATTATTATTTGTAAAATTAGTAAGGAATGAATTAAAATTATGCTATGTTTTAAAGGACCCATAAACGTTTAAATATCTATATATTGTATATCGATATGTTTAACAAATAAACCAGAGAGTATCATTGAATAGAATAGTCGTATTACTGTTCGAAGTAGATCAAAAAATGATAAAAACATCTATATTTTATTATTAACCTAACTCCGCAGATCACTCTTATAACGTAACTAAATGTCTTAAGTTTAGCACCATAGAATTCAAATACATGTATTTCGTAAAAACATAGGAAGTAAATTAATCATTTCACCAAATATGCAATCATATAAAATATTACATATAGAACTGACACTGGAACCGAGTCTGCAATATTTTCTGCAAGACGTAACACTTGTTTCGTAAAATATCGACTTTAGTTTGAATGGTAATACCGCGATTAAAGCACGCAATTCGTAAGTTCTGAAGTCGTAATGTCTACTCAACTGCAATCAATCACTATCTGTACTTCTCCGCCTAGTCTTGGTAACAGGGTATTCGTGGAATCGAAATGGCGAATGAATGCTAAAGGTATTGGTCGCCTTCGGATATAATAGAAACACAGGCGGAAAATCACATTCCTCTGTTTGAATTGTCAAATAGGATTAGGAACATTCTTTATGTGAATGTCCGGCACTGGGGGAACGAATGTAGATTTTATATAACTAGTACTCAAATTTCTTCCATTATAATTAACAATTATTTCTTGAATTGTATTTTTAATGATTTCTTTATCTTTTAAAAAATTGTCCCAACATTTATTTTGTAAAAAGTTTAAAATTTTGTTTTGCAATTCTGCAGTGTTGATTTTTCGATTAATCGAAGCCTAAAAGTAGATTTCAGTATAAAGTTAGCTGATAAGAATCGACTACAAAATAATCACTTTTTGACAAAGAGAATCAATTTTCGACCATAATCGAAATCGATTTACCAATCATTAGTGATAACTTCAATTCCTAAACAAAAATTGAATTTTTGTATGAAAAACAAAATTTATATTTTTAAAGCAAACGAGAAACGCTAGATCAAAAGGACTATAACATGTGATCACTTACTGATTTGTAAACAAAAATTATATTTTTATATTAAAACTGAAATTGCCAGGTCAATCCTTTATCATATCTACTGTATTTTCTGTACATATGTTTGAGTCTATATCTATGTATATATATATACGTAATTCATTTCGTTTGACATGTCAATGGATACTGCATATATATGCGTACATAGTAGTAGTAGTCATATTTATGAAATTTTAGTTATGGTTTCAATTTTACTTATCACATTGTAAATATCCTTAGTTCTCTAAACACATTCATACAAACGCACATACTAACACTATAACATTAACTTACTACCATTCATGCAACATAAATGTGGTATAGAAAAGGCTTTTAGTTTTAGTATTTAGTAACCAAGTCCTTGAATACGAAAATAAATAAAATCTTTTTTATGATTTTCTGTTTTTTTTTTTTTTTTTTTAATTATATTTTTCTTACTTTAACTATTTTTACTTAAATATTTTTTTCCAATTACATAGGAAATTTTATGGGAATTTAATATTATAATTTATGATAATTTTTTCTTATTATTTTCTATTATTTAAGAGTTGAATTGCACATATAATTGGTAACCTAAATATTTTTATAGTTTTTGAGTTTATACTATTAACTATATAGTAATATTACAGTTTTATTACTTGAATCATTTTAGCTTAAATCAAATTTGAAGAGTTTAAGATAGATGACCATAAACTAATCAGCAATTTTAATGCATAAATAATTTTTATTCATTGTTTTCTTTTTCTTATTTAGATTTTATTACTTTCATATGAGCAAAAGTAATAAATCACTTTTGACTTTAGTTTTATGCATAAAATTACATATATACATACATACATACATACATACATACATACATACATACATGTACTTATGTGTATATAACTAGATTTAAGAATTTTTTTTTACAGTAAAAAGTCATATTTGTGGGGTAAAAAATATATAAGATACATACACTTAAAAAATTATTTTAGGATTAAAGAGATAAAGCAAACTGAAATGAAAATACATTTAATTAATCTTCGATCTCTTAAGTATTCAAACTTTGAAAAACTACGTTTTAATAGATACAATTATCAGTATATTTTAAAAATAGTTTTTGATTTTTCTAAGTGTACTGGTAGCCAGTAAGTTTACATTAATATTCATACCATTTTGCTTCTTTTTTCATTTAAAACTCATATATATAAAATTTTTAGTTTAGTTTAGTTATCTATTTTTACGTCAATCTATTAGGATTTGGTTGACTTTAACATATTGTTATTTTATATTCATAATATAAAAATTATATTGGTTTAGATATATTCAAATAAGAAAAACTTACTTACACATCATTCAATCTATATAATATGAAAGAATATAAAATGTTATAAATGAATCATAAGTAATATAACTAAGAAGAATCATTAAAACTTTGTTGTAAGAATCGAGTTTTAAATTTTGCATATAAAAAAATCTATTTTTGGTGAGAAATATATATAAATATAAATTTGAGTTTTGCATATAATAAATCGATTTTCGCTGAGAAATATAAGTGATCACTGATCACAGATTTTCATCCTATTAGTTCTAATACCTCTAGTTTCCTTATAAAATTAAGCTATGTTCAGACTAGTCAAATATTTGGCTAAAAAGAAATAACCACTAAATTAAATAACTCTTAATTTCTTCTTTCAATTTGGAAAATATTTTTTATTTATCTTAAGTCACAGCTGACGTTCATTTGAATTTTATTTGACGCTATTTTCTCTTACAAAACATTTGCAAGATAAGATAAGATAAGATAAGATAAGATAACAGCAAACAATTTTTATGTAAAACTAGTGGTCACGCAATTTTTATCAAATATTTGCCAAATGTGAACATAGATTTAGATTTTAGATTTTCAATTTTTTTTTTTTTGTCAGAAATATAAGTGATTACAGATTTTCACTTTTTTTCTATAAAAAAATGAAATTTTGTTTTTTCATATAAAGTATTAATTTTTGTTGAGAAATATAAGTGATCACAGATGTTCATCATTTTTTTCTAGTGACTCTAGTATATACTTATAAATTCTGATTTTGGTTTTTCCTAAAAAATATATATTTTTTTTCTAATGCCTCTAGTTTCCATATAAAATGAGATTTTAGATTTTCATATAAAAATCTATCTCTTGTAATAAATACACTTAAGTGATCCTAAATTTTTATACTTCTTGTTTCAGCTCTTCTAGTTTCCTTATAAAATGAGATTTTGGATTTCCATATAAAAAATCGATTTTTGGTGCAAAAATATAACTTTCTAGTTTCATTATAAAATCGATTTTTGGTGAGAAATATAAGTGATCACAGATTTTCATTCTTTTTTTTTTTGGCTCTTCTAGTTTCTTTATAAAATGAGTTCTTAGTTGTTCATATAAAAGTCGATTTTTTGCAAGAAATATAAATTATCGCAGATTTTTATCCTTTTTGTTCTATCACTTTTATTTTCCATATAAAATACGATTTTAGTTTTTCATATAAAATCGATTTTTTTGTGAAAAATATAAATGATTAAAAATTTTCATACTTTTCTGTCTGTTATTTCTAGTTTCCTTCACCGGAAAAAATAAAAATTCAGATTTTTGAAAATTTTTTCATAAATATTATGAAACGAACATGACCTTTTTTCCAAACTTTTTTAATAAAAAATAAAATTTTGTTCATAGATATTATTAAATTGTTCATAATGAAAATTTTAAGAATTTTGGAATTTTGCAAAATCTTTGATTTAGTTTTATTAGATTTGATTACAAACAGTAAATGCAAATAGTTATGCATGAAAGTAATAACAACAAATGCCTTAAATGGCAAAATTTTAAGGAAAATTTGTTAAAAAAAATAATGTTTGCAAACTTTTGCTAGCATTCTGCAGCATATCATTTTGATAAAAAGCGCTCCCGTTCTGTTCCGAAAATGTAACTAAAAAACATTAAAAACTTTAAATTTTCCTAAGAAAATTTCAAATATTATTTTTACAAATTTAAAATATATGTAAATGAAAATTTAAACAATTATTTCGGTCTTCTTGACTTTTGTTTCATTTGAAAAAATATAAAAAAGTTTAAGCATTAAAACTTATTATTATGCTTAAATATTATGAACTGAAATCAATGAAAGGAAATTTTTATATTTATGTACAAACTTTTTTCTGTGTTATAATATAAGACTTTAATTTTCATTTCATTATGGTTTTTATTGAAATTTTCTTCAAATTCGATTTTTGGTACGAAATATAAATGGATCAGTGATCATGCACTATTTAACGAGTTATGAAGGATTTTAGTTTTCTTCGAAATTTGCTTAAGTGATCCCGAAATAAACTTATTTTTCTCGAAAAACTCAGTATTTAACAAGTTATAAAGGATTCTATTCTATAAAGGTTAAGGATTCTAGAGAGCATTGAAATTTTCTCATAATGACTGATTTTTGGTATGAAAAATAAGTGATCACGGGGTAACCTTATTTTTTCAGAAAACATAGTATTTAACGAGTTATAAGAGATTTTAACTTACATTGAAATTTTTCTATATGTGTCTTTAAAATCTTTAAAATATTTTGTAACCAATTCAAATTCAATTGTCATTTGTTAAACATTGCTTTTTAAAAAGCACTTAAAGCTAAATTTTTTCTTACATAAAACTTTTTAAGTTTTCTTATTTAAATATCTTAAAAATAAAATATATTTATTTTCGTTTTGCTTTGGTAGTTCAGGGTTATTGTAAAAATTTAGGTAGAAAAAAAGATGAAGTGATCACCAGGTTATAAAATTAATATCTCAGTATATGAGTAGAAAAATTGTTTATGTTTTAAACTTTTAGATATTTTAGAAATTGATAAATTTTGATAGTTGGACAGCGGCAATTAGCAAAAATATTTTCTTTACAGTATTGAACAGAAAAGTTGCATAAGATATATATATATATATATATATATATATATATTAACTTTTCTTAACGTTTTTATAAAACTACTTCAGCTTTATACTTCAACCTGATAGAAGTATAAAGCTGCAAATATTTATTAAACGAATATTCCTCTTTGTTTTAAACATAAAAAACGCAACAAACTTTTACTATTTATAGAGTTTTATATAAAAAGAAATGCTTTTGTAAAATCGCAAAAAGGTATTCATACTCATAAGATTTTTGTCGTTACTGCATGTCATTTTGTAAGTGCATTTTTATGTTGATGTTTGTTTTTGTTGACAAGTTTCAAAAATTTTTTCCCGTTTTTATTAATATTTCATGGAAAACTAGGTACATTGAAAAAAACGTGTAAAAAGATCCACAACATGTAAGTATAAATAGAAATATGTGTATATGTACATATATATACACATATATGTATGTATGTATGTAAAATCTTATTTATTTATTTAATAGCCAATGAAATTACAATTTCTTACAGGCTAGCATACATATTATTCTTAAAGCTATTTACAATAAAATATTTATCATAATCATTCAATAATAAAGTGTTATTATTTAACTAAGTTAAAAATACTGCTCCTAATTCGGATTGGATTTATTGAGGTCAATATATGGATAAAAACTGTTGAATTGATTGCATATAAGTATCATGGGATCAAAGTTGGCATAATTGGTCCGAAAATATTTTATTTTTAAAGGAGTGTAATTTCTAGTCGGACGATTTGGGATTACGAATTCGATCTTACGAAGTAGGAACTCGGAGTTAATTGAACCGTCCACTAAATTAATTACAAATAAAATATTCATATATTTTCTCCCACTTTCAAAAGTAGTGAGATCAGTAAGCTGTAGTCGACTTTCATATGATGGTAAATTAATACTAGAATTCCATGGAATATTACGAAGGCAAAATAAGAGAAATTGTTTCTGAACTGATTCAATTTTCTTTATATGAACTTCGTATTGAGGATCTCAGACCACCTGGAAATATAGGTTTGGTCTTACGATTGCTTGGAAACGTAAGGATCATTAAACTCTGTTCCCCAGCGTTTGAGGAAACCTAGAACTCCTTTTGCCCTATTAACGATTTGCGAAACGTAGGAATTAAACAATAGTTTACAATCAAGCAGCACACCCAGATCGAGATATTCATCGACTAGATCAAGTTGATATTCATTTATTGTGTATCTACAGAGTACTGGACTTCTTCTGTAGAACATCATGTGTTTACACTTTTTTTAAATTCAGACCCATTAGATTCACCATACACCAACCTTAAAGATGTCAAGATCTGATTGGAGTAAGGAAAATTGATAGGAATAGTTAAAGCTATGGAACAGCTTTACATCATCAGCATACATTAATATTCTAGAATTCTTAATGCAAGCTGGAAATCATTTATAAATATTTAGGAATAATAAGGGGCCGAGATGACTAGCTTAAGGAACACCAGTTAAAACAGTAATTATTTTCTATGTACATTCTCTAAATAATACACATTGGTATCTATTTTTAAGATATATAGAAATTCATTTGAGGAAAACAGGAAAAATCCGAGTTGATCCAATTTGAACAATATTAGATCGTGATTTACTTTATCAAACACTTTACTGAAATCTGTACATATTGTGTCTGTCTGCAAACCGGAATCAAATGCAGTTATAACTGAGGTTGTGAACTCCAAAAGGTTAGTTGTAGTGTAACATCCTTTTTTAAATCCATGCTGAAGTGGGGAAAGATAACAAACAACTTGATGCGAAAGGATTTCAGTAACTATCTTTTCGAAAAGTTTTGGAATAACACTTAATTTAGCAATACCTCTAGAATTGAAAATGTTAGATGTGCTTCCGGATTCAAACAAAGGTATAAGATTTAATCCAAGGAAAATGACCACTAAATATTGATATGTTGAATAAGTAGGTTATTTGAGATATAAGAGAATGCAAAATGTAATAAGAACACATCTTGGAACAACGTCAGGTCCACATTTATCAGAATATTTTCGATTATGTATAGCTGTCAGCACAATCGATTTATCTAATGTTGGACAATTTATTATTGTTGCATCAGGAATTTGATATAGATAATTGGAAAGTTGATGTAATCATAATGGATAGATGAGAAGAAAGAAGCATTTGATAATTCTTTATCTCCAACTTTCATCATGGACGGATATCCAGAGACTCGACGCTTAGCATTTACAAACTGGTAAAAATTCTTTGGATTATTTTTAAAGTTTCTTTTCACCTTAAAAAGATAATTATTATAACATTGGATATTTTCTGAAATATAAACTGATCTTGATATGGAGTATCTCATATAATCAATAGATAAACCGGACTTCTTGTATTTTCTATAATATTTGTTTTTAATATTTTTCAAACCATTGAGCTGCTTTGTATTCCAAGGCGGTCCATTTGCAATACTTTTTCTCATCATTGGGATTGATTTCTTAAAACATTTAAATAAGTCATCATAGAATTTATTCAAAATAATTTCAATAATATGAGGGCATACTTTATTGTAAGGAATATATTCAAACCAATCTTCAGAACAAAGTAGATGATTTAAATTCGAATAATCAGCTTTGCTAAAATTAAAAACCATCTCATTTACATTGGATTTTAATGATAGCTATTTTTCGACTTATAAGCTTATTTCAAGAGTGGGGTGATAAGCATATTCAGGTGTTAATAATGGATTAATTCGAAGAATATTAAATTCTTCAGGTTGATCAACAAATACGAGATCAAGTAATTTTCCAAGCTTGTTTACTATGTTATTTATTGGGAAGAGTCCTAAATCAACAATAGCATCCAGCAATTCAGTAGATGTTTCCGATCTTATTGATGGGCTTAAAAAGCGTGAATCAGGAGTTTCGCACCATTTAATGTTTGGAATGTTAAAATCACCAAGAACAATTATGGAGTCACCAGGTTTGAATTGATTAGCTACAAATTTTATAGCTTTTGCAGGTTGTTCATAAATTTTAATATTTGACGCAGGAGGAATATAAGAGTAAGTTATAAAAATTGTTCTAAATTTGTCTTTAACACATACGGCAACAGATTCAAAATTTTGATCATTGTTAAGAATTATTTCTTCAGATGGTAAAAGAGTTGATAAAGAAATCAAAACTCCCCCACCTTCTTTATCCACTCTATCACGTCTATAAATTTGAAATCTACTGCACTTTATTTCAGAATTATGAATTTCTTTATCAGATTTATTTCGGAGTCACGTTTCAGTGAGTACAATGATATTATGCTCAATAAAGTGATTTTAACTTAGTGGTATTACCTCTAACATATAAAAAATATAAAAAAAAATAAATAAAAACAATCATATTAAGTTGGCTTAAAAAAATACTTATTACAATGATGAAAATCATATATGAACTTATTTTATTTACTTACTCTCCTGCTACTACGAACCTTATGTAACAGATATACATAAATGAAAACAAATGATGCTGTTTTGTGATGCACCACAAAATATGTGGTCAAGTATATGAAAAAAAAAACTGTAAGTAAATCTTATGCCACCACACTAGCTGTTGTAAAGTCAAACAAATGCATGAATAAGTAAATACAATATAAAACCAAAAAAGGACGTTACGGTTAAGATCAACCTCAGAATAATATAAAAAAACTATTATATAAACAATGTGGCGCCAGGATTTTATAGCCTGGTTTATGTTTTCTCTTACATTTTTTTTTTAACATTTAACAATAACAGAAATATGAAATATAAAGTAAAAACAAAAATTAAAACAATGTTTGGTAGTATAACTGTTATAATACCCTAAATCGTTAGTAGGCTAAGAGATCAAAGAAATAATTAAAATTTCATTAACATCTTAAACAAATTTTAGGATAAGGAATACATAAAAACTATAAGAATATTTTATAAACTTATTTTAAATTTGGCTAGAGACTTGAAAAAATATATTTTGATCGAATTTTATAACTGTTATAATGTTAAAAATCATAAACCCTGATTATAAAATGCACCTTTACAAACAAATAAATATTCCTTATTCCTTTTATATTCAAAAATAAGTTAGAGTGCTTTATTAGGCTGTGCGGAATATTTTATACCTTTCACCACTTTACCAAAAAATAAAGCACTAATGCCTTAAAGCATCCCAACAAAAACTTTGTTTTCCTGGTAAGCTAGCAGATATAATTGGAAACAAAAATAAACTACTTATTTTTTGGCTGAATAACTAGTTATTTTTGTTCGAGTTGTCCACAAATTCATGTAGTTATTTTTAGACTCTAGGGGAGCTCAAAAATATGCTCAAAACGAAAATAAAAAAAGAAAAACAAAAAAATTTTGCCGTCAGGTGAGATTTGAACTTGGACACAAATTAGCCATTCGTTTTTAATGGCTAACGTCTTACTCAGTACACCATCTCGCACTTCATTTTCTGGGTGACAAAAATTTTTTAGTTTTAAATATCTTTTTAGACATTAAAAAAAAAAAACTAACAGCATCAGAATGGGGTTGAACCAAGAACCTTCTGGTTGTTAATCCAGCACTCTAGCCAACTGATCCATGTTATTGCATTATTACTGTGCTATTATACTATTGAGTACTTATTTATGTAATATAGAGTAGGCAAATAATAATGACACCTCGTTACCAAGAAACTACTTTAATAAGTAGTTACCGAGAACCAAAAAGGTTTTGCTGGGATAATACGAAAAAGAAGGTATTTCCACTTCCTCTTTTTGCAGCCATGATTAACCAGCTGACACAAAGAATGTTGAAATTAAGAAATATGAAAAAGTAATTCTAGGTAAAAATAGTTAAAATGAATTATCAATATAATTTAAAAAATTCTTTAATTTTTTTCATACTCCGTATAGTGCACTGTTAAAGTCACACGTTGTTTGCAATTTTTAATCACAGTGAAAAAAACTTTATATTTTTGTGTTTTATTTTATAAAAAGTATTTTTTTACAAAGATGTTGTTAAGTATAGGTTTTTAGAAATATATATACATATTTTTTGTTAAAGTTAATGTTATAGAAATATTTTTAATATTCTTTAAATCGGTCTAAAACGGGCATTTTTTTTTTATTTTTATATAGAAATTCAAAAAGCTTTTAGACTAACTTTGGCGAAAATAAAAATTTTAATATGTGTATTATGAAAATCCAAAAAAAAAAACATCTTGCGAATTTTTTTTCGATTTGGCAGAACAAAAAAAAATATTTTCAAAAAAATCTCAAGGTAAATATACTTGTTTTCATAACGAAAACTAAATAAAATTAAAATAATAACAATTTAAAATAAATATTTGATTAGATTAATTATTTGCATTATTTGAAAAGAGATCTATATAGAATTTTTAGGAAAATTCTTAAAACGAGTAGAAAAGTAATAGTAGAACAAGTTTTGCTATATTAAGTCACTTTAATGCGCAAACGTAATTGTGAATTTTATAGTAGCTATGATCATTTATCGTTTTAAAATTCTTTTGATTCTTTTCAAATTTGGCTGTAAAATTAATACTTAAATAAGATTTATTTTTACTAAATGTTATATTTATGTGATCATTTATATGGGAATGGGGTCTGAATGAAATAATGAATACATTTTAACTAATTTCATTGTGTTAAATTATTGGTCAAAAATAGGCTCAAGTAGCAAATTTCATAAAGTTAAATTTAAAACTGCAAAATGCAGAATAGCAGAAATTTCGATGCATGGTCAGCCGGATGGACAGAAAGCGCTATAAACCTTCCCTGAATTAAGCGCCATTTTTGGCAATTCTAACCCACTGTGTGACGTTTATGGGGATTATGATATATCATGTTAGCATATTCTATTAATAATCCCACTTTTGTTTTCAATTTGATAGTTACATATATTTCAAATTCTAAAAAAAAGTTATCTCTATAATCAAAATAATACAAAAGTGATTCGAATTTGTATTGCTTAAAAGCAAAAATTTTGTTGCCGCAATAATCATATTTGTATTGCGGAAGTTTCCTCCATCGGGAAAGATTTTGCGTCACAGGCGATATATCTAAGCAATAAGAAATCAATGCGCTTGGAAGAAAAATAAGCAACATTGCTAGATAATCATCTAGGTGAAAAAAAAACAAGATACTGCCAGATAATCTTATGGAAGATGTAATAAATATATGGAAAAACTACGAGGGCGGATCAATATTTCCGTGACTTTTCGAACTTCCCTCGTAGTTATATGAAATCCAACACTATTCCCATCAAGTACCACCTGTTAATAGACTAATGTCAAATTTTGAGCAAGTGTCGTCATTTACTTTGCGTTTAACAGCTGTTCAAAACATATAACCTCGTGTATTTTTCTAAAAATGAAAAAAAGTGAATTTCGAGCGCTCATTAAACATTATTTTTTGCAAAAAAAAACCGTCAATCAAGCCAAGAACCAATGGTAAAAAAAGTGGTTTACTGACTTTCATTGTGGTCGCACAAGTACAAATAACGCTGAACGTTCTGGACAGCCAATTGAGGTCAGTACACCCGAAAAAATCCACAATATGGTTTTGGCCGACCGAAGAGTAAAAGAGATTGTTGATGCCATAGGCATTTCATATGGCAGTGTGGTTTCGATTTTAAATGATCAGCTGGGTTTAAGAAAGTTGTCTGCGAGATGGGTGCCGCGTTTGCTCTCAATTGACCATAAATGTAAACGTGTGACAACTTCAAAGGATTGTTTGGAGTTGTTTAACCGCAATCCGAACGAGTTTTTGTGGCGTTTGGTAGCGGTTGGTGAACCATGGATCCATTAGTGTACACCGGAGACCAAGCAGCAGTCCAAACGAAGAAGGCCAAAGTAAGTTTGTCGGCCAATAAGGTGATGGCAACAGTTTTTTGGGATTCACGCGGAATAATCCACATCGATTATCTTCAAAAGGGAAAAACAACAAACGGCGAATATTATGCAAACTTATTAGACCGATTAGGATTTAAAAAGAAAACGACCGCATATGAAAAAAAGAAAAAAGTTCTTTTTCATCAAGGTAATGCACGGGTGCACACGTGTGCAGTCTCAATGGCAAAATTCTATGAATTGGGCTACGAATTGGCACTTCCTATTTCCAAATCTATAGAAATGGCTCGGTTGAAAGAGATTCAGCTTCAACGATGAAATTATTGACCTATTTTTTGGAAGGGATACAAAAACTGGAGAAACGTTGGACTAAGCGTATTGAGTTTAAAGGAGATTATGTTGAAAAATAAATTTTTGTTTTGCAGTGTTTCATTAAAAAAGTCACGGACTTATTGAGCCGCCCTCGTGTCACTAAATAAATCTTGAAATATTATAATAAAGAAATCTTTTACAACTTGTAAAGCATGCGTGCACATAAATCTTAACATTATAAAGCATGTGAAAACTGAAACGCTCACATAAGATATTAATTTTTTGCCTAAACGACAAACAAATTTCTTCAATATTTTTTCATTTGTTAACAACTTTTTAACAACTGAAAAATTGTGATTGAAAAAACCAGACCTATCGCGAAAACTGAACCAATTTTATTGAAAAATTTTATGTAATTTTTAAAATTAAAATTGTTTTTATTGATATATTTACATTTTAAAAATTTTTGAAGAAATTGGAGATTTTGAGTTGCTATTTTGGCAAATTATTTTTTAAAATAACAGCTGAATCACGTAGTTCATATAGTGTTGTTGTCGGCTTATCATTTTCCAAAGCCCATTGTATGCATATGTTTATATATGTTGTACAATCGTCCACTTTAATTTTGTTTTCTTCATAACCACTATCTTATAAATCCTCCGATTCCGTATCTGATAATTACATTTGCTCCTCACTACTTTGCACATGAAATTTTTCTTCAATTCAGTTGTTTATGTCAGCATTCTTGAAAAGATGTTCCGTACCAATTTGAGCTGCAAGTGTACCAATAGTTGAAAGATAGTTTTCTTCCTGGATTATATTTTGTAAAATATTTAAGGGCATTTTATAATCTTCACTCTATTCACTACCAAATTCGAAATGTTCGGATATTGGACACCAATATTTTATCCCAGGAGGTAGCTAGAATCTGAACTGCATTTTGGATATTGAAGTCTTTAATTTTAGCTCCAAATTTGTTCCCTTCTCGCCAAGCAAGTGGGTAAGCAGTTATTTTTTATAATTTAATTTGACCAAGTTGATAACGTTTTGAACTAACGGTTGAATAAGCGCAGTTCAATTGGGTGGTAGATTCATATTCTATAATTAAACCGTCATCACTTTTTAGTTCCTCAACTGGGTGACATGTCGCTTTTTGTGGCAGACCTTTGGAAACCAAAAATCCTAAAAAATTTTTTCTTACGAACAACTTACTTTTACCAATTGGTGAAAAAGAACTTAAGTGGGGAACAAATTCGTAATGGAATCAGTCCTTGAATATAAATGATGTCACCCAAGCATTATTACTGAAGTTGTATATTACAGGATTATTGAAAAATCATTTAAAGATGCGTGGGTTTTTCGATTTTCCAACAATCAACAATTTCAGTTTGTCAGTGCCATTCTTATTTGAACAGGGAAAAAAAAAGTTATTCGCTCTTTACATATTTTTCTTCCGGGAGCCGTTTTCTCATTACATGTGACAAGAGTGTCATTTGGAACCATCCTATAATACAAACCTGATTCGTCGGCATTGTAGATTTGGTGAAGACTTAACCCATGCTCATCAATATAATCCTTAAACTATTTCACAAATGGATCAATAAGATGAAGTTTCGAAGACAATTTCTCGTCTGTAATTTTTAAAATTCTAATTGCATGTCGGTGCTTAAATTTCTTCAACCATCCTTCACTGACATTGAAACCTGAATTGGTTTAATAAAATTTTGATTGTAAAATTGCTACTGATATTGGAACATTTTTTCCTTTTGTTTTACAAATCACTTATAAAGCATTTTTTCCATTCTTGGGTACTCAGCTTTCTTTAAGGTGCAACATTTGCAAAGGCTACTTTCTGTTGTACGTACGAATTTTTTAATGAATTTTCTTGCTTTATAAAGCGGTAAACCAAAGACTTGTGCAACTTGTAATTCACGCAAATTGAATTTGTGGAATCTCCATTTTTTAAATCTCTAATTTTTGAGAAATCGTTGGCTTTAAAATATGTTGAACTTTTCCCATATTAAGAGAAGTATTTACACAACAAACGAAGGTTAATATACCCTTTTTTGGTTATAGACATTGTAATCAAATTAAAAAAAAACAGATAAAAGTCGCGAAAATAGAACCCGTTTTTCGTAAACTGTCGCGACTATAGAACCTGCAATTTTAAAAATTAAACCGTCGCGATAACCGGGCCGTCGCGATAATGAGTAGTCGCGAATACTGAGCACTGCACTGTATATACCCTTTCCAGCTATGGTGAAGGGTATAATAATGGGTGAAAAGATTTATTAAATTATTCATTTTATTTTTTATTTATAACGTTTAAAATATTGTCTAATAGCCTCAGAGTAGGGTATAATCATACATAACTATGCATAAGGACACATTAAGGTCACTTTTTTTAGTACTTCACACACATATATATGCAGTATTTCCAATCATACATGGATTAAAAAGTTTCGTTCCAAATATTTTTTTTTTTTTTTAATTTAAAACTTTTGTACCCCTCATTATTTTATAGTTATAGATGGGGTTTAACCTCAGAATGAAGGATAGTAATACGAATTTTGTTAAAATTTCAGTTGAAAACATGGTTTGATTAAAAAAAAATATATATGTATTTTCTTTCTTTACAATTACGTCCTACAACCCCATCACATAATTTACATTTTCGGAAGCGGATTTTCATGCAATTGCATGTTTGTTCTCGATAATTTAAAAACTATATAAAGTACTTGTTTATGAATAACATATCTGATTTTATTAAATTATTCAAAGACCTACACAAATATACCAAATTTACTACAGACGTTTTATAAATGTAACCGTTGATGTTTTGAATCTCGTCGTTAAGTGTATTTTTTGAATCGATTATTTTATTAATAAAATAATTGTTTTTATAATTTACGGAGGCGGCCGCTTGTATGATAAAGTCTGTAAAAGCTACTAAAATTGTTCATCCAAAAATTTTGTAGCCTTGATCGCATAATAAATAGCAGCAAAGAAAGTACATAATAATTTTAATCAGACTGATTAGTTGGTTTCATATGAAAATAAATATACTTAAAAGCTATATTTTATAACATTTTAATGCTATTTCAAATTTTTAATATGAAATAAGTAGAGCCCTCCCAGAGACGTTTCTAAATATTTAAAGTTGTTATAAACTTTTTTTTAAGTAAAAGTGTAAAATAAAGTCGTGAGTTTTCGCAATTTCGTGAAACTGAAAACTGGAGTCGATAGTGAAGATATTTTCTTTTAATAATAAGTACACTATTGAGCAAATGATTTTTAAATGATTAACGATAACACATACGGAATAATTTTTTTTTACTTATGATTATCATCAATTTTGGATAACCACACGTTTTCTTTTTATATTGTAAAAAATTGGTAAAAAATATAAAATATTGGTAAAAGGAAAACTACTTTGATAAAAAAATGTGTAATTTTTTTAATGATTTTTATATTTACCCAATACTAAATGATTAATATTTTAATTCAAATATTAATGAGGTTAACAGAAAACACTGAAAATAACAGTATGAAAATGCTAGCCAAAAGCTTTTTGAAAAAAATGTATGTATTGAAGTTAATTTCTGATTTGGAAGTTTTCTAAAATCTGGTTTTACTGAATTTTTTGTTTTATTGATTTCATAAAAAGAAATATCGAAGTATATTGTCCAATAAAAATATATCTTATAAATTATTTAAATATCTGGATATAATGACAGGATGATTTTAAGGGGTTAGAAAAATCTATAAATTTAATCGAATTGTAAAATTTCAAATTCCAATATCGAGTTTTTAAACTCATGATTAAAAAGTCGTTCAGAACTGCTCTAAAAGTGCACCAAAGATATCTAAATTTTTAACATATAAAACTAACATAATAAGTTATCCTTTAAAGGAATTATTTAAGATTTATATTAATTTTTGGAAAAATTCGAAAATGTTAAATTTTTACAATTTTATTACACATACGTTAAAATAGTCATTCGTTTTATTGAAAAATAATTAAAAAAAAAAAAAAATATCCTTTTGAAGAGTTATCATGAATAAATGATATATTTTTAATTTTGCAGGTGCTTGCGCCAGAAAGATGTATAGTTTTTATCATATATTCCTTAGAAAAATTTCAGTTTCAGTTAATGTAATTAAAAGTTATTCAAGCTTATTTTTTGATCAAAATACCTGATGGGTCCAACTTTAGATTTATATAAAATATAAACGCGATATGGATCTGTTTAATACGCCGTATGAAGTATATAATGAAATACCTAAATTTTATATTCAGTTCCATTCTATTTCATCGAAATCGTGGAGGACTAAAATCCAATCTAGGACGAAATTTTTTTAAAGCAACCTATTTGAAAATGAACTCGTAGAAAAAAAATGAAACTTTGCAGCAAGTAGAGAGAAATATAATTTTTTAAAAATTTAAAAAATATCGTTTAATTTTTTTTTTTCTTTTTGAGGTACAAGGATTTGATTTGGATCTTTCGAAATAAGTAAACTTTGTACATATCATTACAAAGCAAATTTTTTTTAATGAAACTAAAACTATAATTCTATCATGCTTAGTTCAGAAGTTATTAGCAATTAAACATGCACATTCTTGTGAAATGTTCAGCTTTTTTCCAGAGATGATCACGAGTCTAAGTGTTTATGATTTGAGGAACATTTCCAATAGGCAAATATTTGTAATAAATTTCATTGAAATCGGAACTATCAAATCCGATTACTGCCCATTTTGATAGTAACTCATGCTTTTGTCAATCCTCAGGCAGCACAATTTTTAGATGGGAACATATTCTAATCAAAGTAAAATGTATGATATTTTTATTTATTTGTACCGAAAGACCAGAACTTCTCAATCCACGTTGATAAGTCTATATGTGTGAGCGATTCTACATATGCAGACTATTTATAAAAAATGTGTGTATGAAGAAACAGAAAAAGAAAAAACACTCTTTGTATGTATAAAATAAAAGTGGATGAAGAAGATAATCATGAATATCATGTGATGGCAATTGGAGCGTATGGGTAATTTTTAATTACAAGTTCAAAAGTGAAAAAACAAAGAATCAAAATACAATAAATAAATTAAAACTTTTTTAAAAAACATACTTTGTTTAAAAGTTAAAAAAAAAAACTTATACTTGAGGAAAAAATAGTAAATAATAGAAAACCTAATAAAAAAAACATTGAATATTAGGTTTAGAAAAAAAATTTATTAAACCCAACAAACCAAGAAATGTTAATGTATAGTAAATGATAGCATATTCATTAACATTCGTAATATCTATGAACATTTATAATGAAATATCGAAATAAGACAATAATAAACTTCAAACACGTTCATAAAAAATATTTTCAGTAGAAAATTTGTTACAACGAAATTTAAACGTATTGCAAAAAATACAATTTCTTATATGGAGGAATGCAGCATACATTTGAAAGAAAACTGCGTGTGGATAACTGCAGTAGCCAAGCAAAATATTGAAATCGTAAGTTTTTTTTTCAATAAGCATTGGTCAAGTATGAAATTAATAACTTGTAATCTCTCGGCAGGCTCAATTTATTTGGAACAGGATACAGATCAGTTCATCTAATTTTTAATAGACAGACAATTGTGTCTAATGAAGTTAAAAAATAAATTATTTGAAACTAAAATTAATAAACTAACTTTTATATCATATGACATATATCAATTTGTTTGGTAATAGCATTATTAACGATTTACCATATTTATTTATAATAATATCATTATATATGAATTGTAAACACGCCAAAATTTTACCTATCCCGAAGGCTCATAAGAACTATAGGCCAATTGCTATATTGTTGTACCTTTCGAATAACTAATCCACGCACTAATATATGAATTATTGTATACAAACTCTTTACTTACTTACAGGCAATCTGCGTTGAGACCAAAACGTACTTGCGTTACTACTTTGCTTCATGTTTCAGAAGAAATACGAAACCAAATTGATAAATCTAACACACTTTTGATCATTCGAAAGCTTTCGACATCGTTCATCATTCTATTCTCTGCCTCAAACTGAAAAAAAACGTATTTAATTTTCCATCAAGAGCAGTAAAATTCATTTTTTCATATCTCTGTGATAGAAGTTAGTCTGTTTATTCCGGGTCAAATGTATCCAACCGCAGTTTGATGCTTAGAGGAGTATTGCAGAGCTCGATCCTTGGACCATTGTTATTTTTCATCTATGCCAATCTTAAGCACCGCAATGTTCAAATGTTAACCAATTGTATTCAATTGATTAACAAGGATCAGCAAATGGTATCAGTCTGAATTCTAAGAAATCTGTAGCTATACTTATTGGTTAATCAAAGCTTATATTAACTTGTCTACTACTCTAAAATTGACTTTGTTGATACAGCAAAAAACTTAGGCGTCAAATTTAATAAAAAAAAAAAATTTTATTGGGCAGATAATGTTATATCAAATAGTTGCAAAATATTTGGAATATTAAGAAAGTATTATACTTCAATTCATATCCGAATGCTATTTGCTAAAACTTATTTATTGCTACACCGTTATATGGATGAGGACTTTTTCCAGCTGCGATGGTCTTAGTAAAAGGCGACTAAAAGTAGAATACAATAACATTACCAGATATATCTATGGTATTAAAAAGAATTGCAATATCTTTAAGTATTCGCAACAAATTTATAATATGATATTGAAGAATTTACTATCATATCGAGTGTATATTTTTACATAAAATTATATACACTGGACAACCTAACTACCTATTTCGTAAAATTACTTTTTCTAGATCAAACAGAGGTAACAAATTTAATAACATTAAATATAAAAATTCATTTTCTGATCAGCATTTTTTCATAAAAGCGATTTGTATTTGGAAACAAATATCCCCTCAAATTCAAACGTGTGTCAATTTCAAAGGATTGTTTGGAGTTGTTTAATCGTAATCCGAATGAGTTTTTGCGGCGTTTTGTAACTGTGGATGAAAAATGGATCTATTACTGTACTACGGAGATCAAGCATCAGTCTAAACAAAGGATTTCTCCGGGTGAACCTGCTCCAAAGAAGGCCAAAGAAAAATTTGTCGGTCAATAAGGTGATGGTAACAATTTTTTGGGATGCACGCGGGATAATCCACATCGATTATCTTCAAAAGGTAAAAACAATAAGCGGCGAATATTATACCGACTTATTAGACCGATTTAATGAGGATTTAAAATGAAAAAGACATTATATGACCAAGAAAAAAGTTCTTTTTCATCAAGATAATGCACGGGTGCACACGTGTGCAGTCTTAATGGCAAAACTATATGAATTGGGTTACGAATTGGTACCTCATCCACCATATTCTCCGGATTTAGCCCCTAGTGACTACTTCCTATTTCCAAACCTAAAGAAATGGCTCAGTGGAAAGAGTTTCAGCTCCAACGACGAAATTATTGACCAAACAAATGCCTATTTTAAGGACCTCGAAAAATCCTATTTTTACGCAAAGTAAATGACGAAACTTGCTCAAAATTTGACAGTAATCTATTAACAGGTGGTACTTGATGGGAATAGTGTTGCATTTTATATAACTATGTAGTTAGAAAAAGTCACGGACTTATTAATGATGATGATCTTTTTTGAAATTATATTACGTATGTTCAGAGAAAAAATTATTCGATATTTATTTCAATTAAATTATTATTTTGTTTTATTTTTAACTTTAATTATATTACTAATTGTTTTATTTAACGTTTTTAATATAAAAATGGCAATCCAATCAAAAAAAAATAATATTAAAACATTTAAAAGAGAAAAAAATATAAATTTATGTCAAATGTGGACTTGAATCGGATTTAATTTTTAATGATAAAGATTTCTTCAGCCTTCGAACGAGACTTTGAGGATAGAATTAATATTTGGTAAGTGAAATTTGTAATTGTCTTTGAAAGATAAGCATGTACGTATTGATTTGAATGTCCGATTGACCGATTGTACTTCCTGAGCATTAGGAAAATTACGGGTTACGTCGATATATATACTATATATATAAAAATGGTGTAAAAAATTTATAGTAATTCATAAACTGAGAGTTCGTATTTTCGAGGAGAAGGTTTTTACGGGTGAAAATTTTGGAAAATCCCTCCGGAAAAGTCGGAAAATTGGAAAAATCGAAAATCGAGTTTTTGTATGAAATTTTGTGTGAAATTATTCCTTAATGGCTTTCCAAATCAAATAATAGAAAGTTCATAGTGTAAATCATGGAAAATTGCGGAAAATTGGAAAATCTCTCCACAAAAGTCGGAAAATTGTAAAAATCTAAAATTAATTGAATCAAATCGAAAAACATTGTTCATCAAATCGCTCTCTACTGATTCCATTCAAATAAATCACATTAAAAATTTAAATATTTGTGTTTTATTATTACTCTAAAGTTTGTCTGAAGGCTTAAAATTGGGTCGAGGCGAAGTTCGCCGGGTCCGCTAGTAGACTATATTTATTAAAATACTGTAATTATCAAAAATACATAATACTGTCTATTAGAGTGCCGGAGAAATTGATTTTTGCGATTATGATAAAAGAAGATCACAGAAGGGATACATGTGAAAAATATCTTAAGAAATTTAAAATGTCTTCAGTTCTCTGCCAGCGTTTTGTCTTGTGCGATTAGCTAAAAAAAACGTTAGGAAAAAATATTAGAATTTGAGTTTGATACTAGAGAAATATTTACAATTTTATTCCCAGATACTTTGGAACAAGAGAGAACCTTCAACTGCATTCTGGGAAATTGTTTGCCTAAACTAAAGTATGAATTTTTATACATTTTGCAAAAATATCTAAATATTTCTCCAAATATGTATTAAAAAGTCTTCTTTTACTAACGAAACTTCTGCAAAAAGAAAGTTATATATTTTGAGTTATAATTTCAAGAATTTTTAATTTGTTTATTTTTTTTTTTATTTTTTTGCAAAGATATGCTTCACCTTGGATTTTCAATCGCTTGTAGGGAGGTGAAGACGAATTTAAAGGATTGTTTTAACACTTTCCCTGCATTCAAATTTTAATACGTATTATTAAAAGAGAACTTCATTAAAAACATTATTCCACGATACACTATACTGTCCGTACATTGTACCAATTATACACATTTTATTTAATTTACATTCATTTAGAATATTCTAAAAAAGTGTTAGTATATTTTATATATTATATGTGTATATTATTTTGCAATAAAAAATTTAGTTTAAACTTTTGGTTTTTTAATTAAGAGGTGCTTTTTTGCATTAGTATAGGTTTAGTAAAACTTAAAATCAATTTAATAAACATTTTAATTAGTTTAAGATAAAATTCCAATTATAATCCTACTTGACTGGATTAAAAAAATAAATTGAAATTCAAAACAAAAATCTATTATTTCGAATTAATTAATATTATAATTTTGGTTATTGGAGCAAATTCAATTAAAAATTTAATTGGTATAATGAATTTCGTAATTGAAATCCATCTTTATTTTTTTCTGTGTTACTATTATAAACATTCAATTGACTCCACATATATTAACTTTGGAAAAACATATGTTAAATTTAAATTTATTATACTTTTGTTTAATTTAATTTAATTATCGCGGTGCAGTACTTAATAAAAAACTAGAATGGTCTTAATAGATGTGAAATCGGCATTTAACACAGTTTGGCACGATGGCCTTATTTTTAAAATGGGTACACTGAACTTTACTAAATACTTAATAAAAAATTATTGAAAGACCGTGATTTTAGAGACCGTATAGGAAAATACTTTTCAAAAAAAGTCTCCTTAAATTATGATTGTCCACAAGGATTCCGCCTTTTAACTATTTTATACAATATTTACACTTCTGATTTCCCAATTATTAATGACTGTAGAACATCAATATTTGCTAATGACACCGCTTTGCTTTGCCCGGGAGTTTTTGCGGAAGATATAATAAATAACCTACAATTATCTTTATAAATAATTCATAGTTATTTTACTAAATGATAAATAACCATAAATGTTTCCAAAACCTAAGCCATGTATCTCAAATGAAGAAGAAAAAAGTGTTACAGTGAAACTATACTTTTGAAACTTCAAATATTAACTGGGAAAGTAAAGTGAAACATTTGAAAATAATATTGGTTACAAAATTGAAATTTTAAGATCACATTTCTCATACTATTGGTAAAATCATTAAAACTATAAGAATATTGTATCCTTTTATAAATAAAAAATCAAAATTAAATACAGAAAATAAAGTTATAATTCTTAAAATCATGTTTCCCTCAATAATGTTCTATGGAACAGCTGTATAGGTAAATATAGCAAAATTTATAAGTTCGCGACGGCTTAATTTTTAAAATTGCAGATTCTATAATCGCGACAGTTTACGAAAAACGGGTTCTATTTTCGTGACTTTTATCTGTTTTTTTTTTTAATTTGATTACAATGACTATAACCAAAAAAGGGAAATCTCGGTCTTTTGGTATACTAACCTTTTTGGATGATTTTGATCTTCAATTTTATCAGTTTATTTGTATCATTTGCTGTGTAAATACATCTCTTAATATGGGAGAAGTTCATCATATTTTAATGACAACAATTTATCAAAAATTAGAAATTAAAAAAAAATCAAAAGTGGAAATTCCATAAATTAAATTTGCGTGAATTACAAGTTGCATAAGTCTTCGGTTTGCCGCATTATAAAGCAAGAAAATTCAAATGTTGTAAATGTTGAACCTTAAAGAAAGCTGAGTACCCAAGAATGGAAAAAATGCTTTATAAGTGATTTGTAAAACAAAGGGAAAAAAATGTTCCAATATTAGCAGCGATTTTACAATCAAAAGCCAGTCATTTGTATTCCAAAATTTATCAAACCAATTAAGGTTTCAGTGCCAGTGAAGGATGGTTGATGAAATTTAAGCGTCTACATGGAATTAGATTTTTAAAAATTACGGGCGAGAAATCGTCTTCGAAACCTCATCTTATTGATCCATTTGTGAAAGAGTTTAAGGATTACGTTTATGAGCTTGGGTTGACTATTCACCAAATCTTCAATGCCGACGAAACCGGTTTATATTATAGGATGGTTCCAAATCACACTCTTGTTACTGGCTCTCGGAAGAAAAATATGTAAAGAGTGAATAACTTTTTTTCTCTGTTCAAATACGAATGGCACAGACAAACTGAAATTGTTGGTTGTTGGAAAAACGAAAAACCCACGCGCCTTTAAATGCTTTTTAAATAATCCTGTAATATACAACTCCAGTAATAATGCTTGGGTGACATCATTTATATTCAAGGAGTGGTTCCATCACGAACTTGTTCCCCACGTGAGTTAATTTTCACCAATTAGTAAAAGTAAGTTGTTCATAAGAAAACATTTTTTAAGTCCGAGAATTTTTGATTTCAAAAGGTCTGCCACAAAAATTAATTTTGCTTTTACATAAAGCGACATGTCACCCAGTTAAGGAACTAAAAAGTGATGACGGTTTAATTATAGCAATGAATCTACCACCCAATTGCACTGCGCTTATTTAACCGTTAGATCCAAATGTTATCAACTTGGTCAAATTAAATTATAAAAAACAACTGCTTACCCACTTGCTTGGTGAGAAGGGAACAAATTTGGAGCTCAAACTAAAAAACTTCAATCTCAAAATGCAGTTCAGATTCTAGCTACGTCCTGGGATAAAATATCAGTGTCCAATATCCGAAAATCCTGGAACACCTTGCTCGAATTTAGTAGTGAATGGAGTGAAGATGATAACATGCCCTTAAATATTTTAAAAAATATAATTCAGGAAGAAATCGAAGATCTTTCAACTATTAGTACACTTGTAACTCAAATTGTTACGGAACATCTTTTCACGAATGCTGATATAAACAACTGAATTGAAGAAGAATTTCATGTGGAAAGTAATGAGGAGCAAATGGAATTATCAGATACGGAATCGGAGGATTTATACGATAGTGGTTATGAAGAAAATAAAATTAAAGTGGACGATTGTATAATATCGATAAACATATGCATACAATGAGCTTTTGAAAATGATAAGCCGACAAAAGCACTGTATGAACTGCGTAATTCAACTGTTATTTTAAATAATAATTTGCCAAAAAAGCAAAATTTCCAATTTCTTTGAAAATTTTTAAAATGTAAATATATCAATAAAACCAATTCTAATTTTACAAATTATATAAAATTTTTCAATAAAATTTTGGGTTCTGTTATCGCAAAAATTCAGTTTTCACGACAGGTTTGGTTTTTAATTAGTCGCGAAAATCGAGCTTGCACTGTAATAATAATAATAATAATAATAATAATAATAATTTTTAATTAGTGGTTTTTGATTTTAAATATTTCATATTTAATTTAAAGTTTTAGTGAGTTATTAATTTAGTTTAAAGTAATAGTGAGTTATAACAGTGTATTTAAATATAAGTTAAGCATTTAGCTTAATTATAATTAAAATTATTTACTTGAAATATTACAACTGCATTAAAAACATATTTATTATATAAATCTAAATGATACACAAGGAATGCACTAAATAGTGTCATCCAAAAAATATTAGAACTGCGAGACATTTCTTCCTGAACGATGACTCATCTTCCATAAGAAAAAGATATCATATTCGAGTGTTATTAAATACATGAGGTATCGCTTCAGTTTAAATTTCGATAGAAAATGTTGGCAGAGATGACAAGAATAACTATTTACGTGTAATTGTTGCTGATTCTTATAAAAAACTTATTAATTTTCTTATTTTAATTAAAATTTATTTCTTATGTTTGGTTTATATCTTAATGCTAAACTAAAAAATTGTCATGTAAAACTCAATTACGTTTTCTATTTATAAAACAAAGTATACGCGTGCACCATTTAATGCAAGTATTACTTACAAATGCTATCAATATTTATTTTCTTTTAAATAATATTTTTTCATATTTGTGGTAAATAAAAATTTCTATTTGTTGCGAATATTGTCAATGTTGAGCTCTTCTCAGTTTGTTTTTCATTTTGGTATTTTGAATTTTTTTTTTTTTTTTGTTTTAAATATCACGTATTTTATTGCCAACTATTATCGAATCCAATCAATTTAAATAACAATCAATTTCTTATACTCAATTGTTGTACGGACAGACTCTGCTGCTGGATTTTGTTTACATTTTAAACTACAATCATTTTTTATTTTTTGTTTTTTTTTATTATTTTTAGCCATAGTTGTAGTTTTTTCTATTGTATTTATTTGTAAACATTTCTGAGTAAATATTAAAAATCGTAGGGCAAATGAATGTTAAGAAAATAGGGCCTTATTAAAAAGTAAAGTTGTTAAGAAATTAGGAGGAGTTAAGGCACTGATTTTACGGTTTGATCTTTTTTACATTTAGATGCTTTTTCAGCACTTTGTTAATACACAAAAAATATAATAAGGATCCTTATGAAAACGCGCAAAACACTCGCAAACTGTGCAATGTGTGCAATTTAACACACTTGCAAATTAACTGAAATGAAATTGTATGGAAATTCATTTGCGCAAAACTTATAAGTTTGCGCGACTATTTAGTCTCGCAAATTTGTGCTATTTAATTGTTCATTTATAAATAAGTTGTCTTTTGTTTATATTTAAAAATTATTAATAAATGCGATGTAAAAAATTATAGTTACGTTAATTCTAATAAAATCATTACATGTATCATTGATTTCAACAAAATCTTTTCAATTATTTACTTAATATTTCACAACATTTAAAAAGATGGTTCATAAAACATGTCGCGCAAATATGCACAATAGCACTAATGGAATACTTAAGCATTTAAATGAGTACCCTTAATATATTTTTCTAAATAATTAAAGCTTGTTTATTATTATTTTTTAATTTTGAAAAGGCCTTAGGATATAATATTATGTATTTATTTTACTTGCCTTTTTTCCTTTTTTTCTAAACAATACTAGTATTTCCCAAAGTTAAGCATTCATAGCAAATTTGTTTGGTATCATGGTCATCGTTTCGCTTGATACCATATTGACTTTTGAAAGCATCATACTTTCTTTCACTCAATTTTTTTTTAGTTTTTCTAACAATTTCTAAACAAATTGATTTGAGTTAAAATAATAAAAGCTTAGTTTGAAAAAAAAAACATCGAAAACAAAAGCATTGAACATACATTGTATGCAACAATTTGTACCGCATTCTTTTGAATCTATGATTGGCCAGCAGCCAATTGAAATATACAAATATTGTATTATAATGATTTTTAACTCGAAAAAAAGCACAAAGTTATAAACAAAGTATTTGGAATTCATATTATTTTCTATAGTATAAAAGCAGTTTTATTTTATTACATATGACAACAGTTGGAATATAGAGTGTTAAGGAAAATTTCGAACAAGAATTAAATTTTCGTATATACTTATTAATTATTAATTGGTAATCGAGAAATTCACCAACAACTTTTTACTTTTTTTCTCCTTATCACATTAATAGAATCAGTATAAGAAATTTTTAGAACAAGATCTGGACCAAACTCTAAAAAACTTAAAATTTGTCAAACTACTCAGGGATGAACAAGAACGTGCTTTAACTTAAATGGTCAAGCCTGACTATATGATACCCCACACCATTGTGTATGTACATGTAAAATAAAATAGACGAATACAGAATATTACGTTAATACTAACATTAACATGAATTTATGAACTTTATTGTAAATTATGGAGAGATCCTCATAAAATTTGTCACTGTGATTTATACTTATATAAAATTTATTTGTGTCGAATATAAACTTGATACTAATATGTGTATGTGATTTGTGCACGCTAAAGTGTTTTTTGGAAGAGGGTTTTATATGGGAGCTATGGTCAATTATGGACCGATCTTCATAAAATTTGGCACAGAGATTGATGCTTATACCAAACTTTCTTACATAAAATTTTAATAGAATATTGCTATATATAAGGCATTTATAATTGTTAAACATCTATTCCGGGAAGTCATTTTTATGGGGGCTAGGTGAAACAATGGAACGATCATAACCAATTACAATAGGCTTCGTATGTGTCAAACTTCATTGAATTATCTTCAAAATTGTGACCTGTACTTTGTGCACAAGGTTTACATGGATAGCCAGCCGTCCAGCCACCCAGACGGACGAACGGACATTGTTAGATCGACTCAAAAAGTGATTCTGAGTCCATTGGTATACTTTAAGGTGGGTGTTGGATGATTTTTTTCTGTGCGTTACAAACATCAGCACAAACGCATAACATAATAGGAATAATAGGAATGGATTAAAGCTATTTTTGTTTTTTGAAGCCAATATAATATCCACTGAGAAAAAATTAGCAAAACAAATATCGTTCATTCTACGAGAGATTTATAAAAAATGGCAATTTTTTGAAGGAGGGTCATCATATTTTGTTCATATTTGCTACACATATAACCTATGGAGGCATTTAGTCTTACACTTTATTATTTTTTGCAATTAAAAAAAAAAACGGGAATTTATTCAAGTTTTAAATTTTTATAAAAGTTAAAAAATTCGACAAGGTACGTTACTTTAAATGTTAATATCTCTTTACGATGTAGATAGATTCTGATAATTCAAAGGTTTAGTAAATGCCAACTGAAGCCTCTTTGCAGGTTTATTCGTTTATTTAGAAATGCACTCGTAATGCATTTGCAGTTTTACAATGCATTTTTGACAAATTTCTACCCCTTCGATTTTAATTTTCTTTTAATATGTTTAAAAGCAATATCTTTACTACAAAATGCAATAATAATTGTTATAGGACAAGGTGATCTACTATTTTTAATATTTTCTTAGAAAAATTACCAGCAGTTTTTTTTTATACAAAAATTTAATTTTTTCATAATTTCTTATTTTTTATTTTTGGTTATTCTCATTCAGTAATACGTAAGTTTAAGTGTCCATAACCCTTAAACTATACGACGAATTTTATTGATTTAAAAACCGGTACAAAGTTTATTACAATAAATATTGTAAAAGAAATTGTATAATTAAAAAATAACTTTTTTGCTAAAGATGCATTCACAACCAGCATGCAATTTTCAGATGCATTTTATTTAAAATATTTTTGATTAATATTGAAGACAAATAAGTTTATTATTACACAGTGCATTAACAATTATATCCGGCTCAAAAAGGTATTATACCACAAATAGTTAATTATGAAATGCTATAACTAAATTAATTTTTAAATATTCTCACAAAAAATATAAAAAAATATATATTTTTGTATGAAAAAACCTGAATGAATATTTTTTAATTTTTTTTTTTTTTTTTTATAGTGGACCATTTTGTCCCAAAACAATTTATATTGCAATTTTTAGTAAACAATATAATTTTTATAATATCAAAGGTGGACAAAAATTGAAAGGGTAGAAATTTTTCAAAAATACATCATAAAATTTCATTTCCATTATGAACGCATTTTTAAGTGATAATCCAGTCAAGTTTTTTAAGCTTTGCGCTCGAAAATAAGCTTTTGCATATTTCACAAGTATTTTACAAAAATTGCATTTTTTCTAATCTACATAAATTTTCATATAATGAATAAAAAAAATTTGTTTTCTTAACAAAAAAGCTATTTTTTGTGACTTTTTGGAGTTTGATTAACTGATTAGTATAAATTATTTTATAAATTTTTTAATATCCCGTAAATAATTATAAAGAAAAAAATTCGACATATTAAATATGACTGCCATAGTCTATTTACGTATATTTTTAATATATTTTTACTTTTTTAATAAAAAATCGAAAACTATCAAAATTTTAAAGTTAGAAAAAATCATATTTATGCTTATTTGTAAAAGATAACACATGAATTAGTTCATTTTTGATGCATCTGATCATGTTATAACATTTTTTTCGTGCTTTTTCAAGCGCATATTTTAATTTATTTCATGCATATATAAACTTGCCCTGGTGTTAATATTATTTTTAAATAACTGCGTTTAAAGAGGACATATTCATCATCTATATGTAATTTAAATCATTAAAATCCATTTACAGTTTATAAATGTTTTTTTTTTTTTTTTTTTTGGTGTTTAAAGTTACACACTTTTTGAATGTTTTATTTTACTTTTCGAAAAATTAAATTCGCGAATAAATTCGTGAGTTTTTGAAAATTTTAAAAAATAAAAATGGAGATATTACAATGGCTCCATAGGGTATGGTTATACGGAATATTAACATTTTATGTAATGAATGACATGTTATTTCATCATATATTTGTAAAAACTGTATTTGGGGAGAAATTTTCATTAATATAAAAATTTTTGGTCGAAAAAAGTGGAAAAGGTATTAATATTTTTTCTAGTTTTAAATAATTTATTTGTTTTAGTATTTCACGAATATAAATAAACAAGTAAGAAATATATAGACCCCAGACAGTGTATGTGCATTAAAATTCAAGGAGAGGTCTCACATGGCACTTATGGCCATTTGTGGCATATATTAAGTACAATTAATATATTTTTAAAATATACGTATGCATTATATTATGTTGATTAGATAAACGAAACTTACTATGAAAAAATTGTTCGATAATCGTGAGCTATTCACGTTCTAAGATCACAAAAATCTGTTGTTTTGCATATAACTCACTTACATATTTTGATGCTATTACAAGACTTTTGGATCATAAAATTATTTTTAGGATCTATAAAACGTCAAGACAAAACTATATACCAAGTTTTGTTTCTCTCCCTAAAATTCTGTTTGAGACTTTATTTGACTGGAATATATATTTGGAGTATTTATACTATTATATTATTAGTCTAACTTTCTTGGTTTTGGGCATTTCGGAAAGATAATAAACTGTGGAATTCAATAAGATAAAATCTAGAAAATTTCAACTAAAGTAACTAATTTATGATTGAGGAAAGAAGCAATTTTTTAAAAGTCATCATTTTCAAGATTTTTAATTCTTTGAGCCAACTTTAAATGATTTTCAATCAGCCAAAAAATTTGCATGTTATAGTTTTTCGAGTATTTTAACATTTCTAGGGGGTGAGAACAAGAATCTGGAAACTGTTCCTAATGAGGGCTACCTTAATATTCATACTGACATTCACATGGGATTTATAAACTTTAAGATAATTTCCGGAAGTGGGAGCTATGGTCAATTATAAACCGATCTCTATAAAATATGGCAGTATAGTTTCTTCGTATATAAAACTTATTTGAGCCGAATTTCATGAAAATATTTAAACATTTAAGCCATTTATGAGCGTTAAAACCTTATTCCCGAAGGGCATTTGCATAGAGGCTAGGTGAAGTAATGTATCGATCATAACCAATTTCAATAGGTTTCGCTCTTGGCCCATGAGTGCTTAATTTCGCTGAATTATATTTAAAAGTATGTAGTTTGATTATAAGATTTACATGAACGAACACATGGACGGACTTTTTTAAACCACTCAGAAAGTGATTCTTAGTCGATTTCTATACATTATATAATATTTTTGGGTGATACCAACATCACACAGTGGTTCCGAAACGTTTTTTTAAATAATTCTGAACCGTTACAAATATCTAACTTGGCCAGAAACGAGGTGTTTTTGAGTTGATTTGGGGGAGCACAGATTCCTAGCGAGTCAGGGTGGAGTTGATAGACCTCCAAAGTTGTTCATATATATTTTTTTTTAATCGCCAAAAATGTTAAATCTCTACAAAAAATATGCTTAGATATATAGGTTATCTCTCTTAGTTTAAGAAATATTTATTAAAATTTTCTTTCCTTGTTTTTTTAGTTTTCTTTTTTAAACTTGGCAGGCTTAATATTGGCCCTATTTATTTTTTTTAATAATCACCAGATTAGTTATATAATTCTAAATAATATTGCTACATGAAGCATATAAATTTATATATCCGATAAAAAATTATATTAGTTTAAAATTCGGACTTTAAAAAAAATGTCATATTTTTTAGTTTTATTTTTTTAAAGATGGCAATATTTTTTCACTTATAAAATTTTTTTCCAGACTATACTAGTTTTTTTAAATCTTAGCGTAGATGCTTATAAAGCAAACCCAGAGACACTTAGGACAACTGTTTCCCCACAATACCTATCCAAACTTTGTCAATTTTCCAAATTTTTAATTTATTTATAAAATTCATTAAACACAAAGCCGGGATAAAAAATACGTTAATAAAATACCTCCATATGCTGGGTAAACACACAAAAAGTATTTTCTAACGAACACCTCCTATAACGACATGGTGACCACTTGAATGAAAAAAATAAATTTTTGTAATACGTTTCTCCCTGGTTGGGATTTAGGGTATTTTTGTAAAAAAAAGTGAGAGTTTTTTTATTTCCTTGATTTTAAGACAATGGAATTACTCTAATCGTTTAAATTTCATTTAGGTCCAAATATTAACATTATTTCTAAACGACTTTAAATAGATGCAAATTTGTTAGACTTACATTAAATTATTGTATGCGATGCATTCAACTCAACCAGTTTAGATTATGATTATTATTATAAATTTTTGTACGAATTATTATCATTCCAATTATAAATGTATGCCATCATCGAAAATCATCTATGTCCATGAGTGACACTGACCCACATAGAGTTTGAATTCAATATATGTAAATGAAAATAAAAGCTGAAAAAACACCACGAAATTTGAATTTAAAGAAAAAAAATTTAATTTAAAAATATTATTTTCTTCCTTTTTACTTTTTCACATCAGAAAAAAAACATTATCATCATCTTCACCCACAATTCAATTGAATTTTGTTTGAATGTCATTTTGGAAATAAATACGCATTTGTACACTTACATGTTTTTCCAAAAGGAATATAAATTTTTTAAAAAGATTTTTTAAAGATCTTTCTAAGTTTGCTTCTCACTTCTCTTATTTTTCTTCCTTTTTTTTGTGCAAACAAATTAAGTTGCCAGACATTTTCCAAAACTAAATCCCTTTTTCAAATTCAAGCAATTATTTTTTGTTACCCACAACAGTTCATTTTGATTCATTTTATAAAATACATTTTTTGTTCACATTCCCATCTAATATTTTTTATATTCTTTTGTTTCCTTTCGAAATATATTCGGCATACATTGTACGTGTTTGTATAAGATCTTTAGTTTAAATGTGAACTAGAATAAATGCTAATACACTCTAAAAAAATATTATTTCATGAGGATCTATCTCTGGAGAATACGTGAGGGTAAGATATATATTCTGAATACCTTTAATTAGTTTGCGAAAGGAATCAACCCAACGGCAAACGACAATCTGTTTCTCGAATTTAAAGTCCTAATATAGCTTATATTGTAAATATCTTTGAGGCAACCACAGTCGAACCATAAATGAAAAATTCGCATAAGACTATGATTTATACTATACTGCATTCCACTATTTTTTCGCTGAGTATATCAAACAAATTTTTTTTCTCTTCAAGAAAAAAAAGAAGAATATTGCAATTTGGTTTGACTTCTTGTAGCACACCAGCAGCAAAAGAAGCAACAGCACATGCAATTTCACAATCATCACATTGCATTTATTCAAATTTAAACCAGCTTCAGTTTCATCTACTTTACGTTTTTTATTTATGAACATTTATTCGCAACAAACATTCTTACAATATACACACATATTTACCTTATAAATGTAACTATGTATGTATTTGTGTAAAAGAAGAAAGGATACATTATATTATAAAGTTGATATCAATGCTAAAACACATACACATATTTACAACTACATACTTAATATTTGTTCATATGTTCATAAGTTCATAGTATAGGTGTGTATATATTAGTATATGTGTACGTGTTTACATACATGTGAGTGGCTTGAATAGGATATCATTTTTCAAAATTTCATTTATTCATGGATTACTTTTTCCCCCTTTCTTTCAGTCATTATAAATTTCATGTTAGCAAAATATTATTTTTCTTCAATTTTGTGTATATACTATACTCAGAAGTTGTATTTATGCATGTATGCATTTGTTTATGTTTCATACTTTTCAGATTTTTTTGTTCCGGAATTTTGTGGACAAATGTACACATGATCTTCGTTTAAATGCCATCATTTATTATATTGCAAGAGGGGAAAATATAAAAATGTTAAGCAAAGGGAACAAGAACGATTTGACCTTTAAACTGAACATAGCATGGTCAAAAATTTAATGTTTAAGGAAAAATTTGTGCAATTACTAAAAATTTTTAAAGGACATCCTTGAACAAGTATTAATAAAATTAAATAGGTCCAAACAGTTTAGAGTACAGAATGATTTATATGCAATAAATATAATTAAGAAAAGAAGATAAATTGCAGTAAAATCAAGAAACATTTATCTTTTTATTCTAATCTATAGTATAATATCGTGTAAGTCTAGCCTATAGTCCAGTTAATAGTCTAGTTTATGATCCAGTTTATAGACTAGTATAGAGTCTAGACTATAGTCTAGTTTACAGATTAGTCTATAGTCTAGTCTATAGTCTAGTCTATAGTCTAGTCTATAGTCTTAGTCTATAGTCTAGTCTACAGTCTATAGTCTAGTCTACAGTCTAGTCTATAGTCTAGTCTATAGTCTAGTCTATAGTCTAGTCTATAGTCTAGTCTATAGTCTAGTCTATAGTCTAGTCTATAGTCTAGTCTATAGTCTAGTCTATAGTCTAGTCTATAGTCTTGTCTATAGTCTAGTCTATAGTCTAGTCTATAGTCTAAGTATATAGTCTAGTCTATAGTCTAAGTCTATAGTCTAGCCTATAGTCTAGTCTATAGTCTAAGTCTATAGTCTAGTCTATAGTCTAGTCTATAGTCTAGTCTATAGTCTAAGTCTATAGTCTAGTCTATAGTCTAGTCTATAGTCTAGTCTATAGTCTAGTCTATAGTCTAGTCTATAGTCTAAGTCTATAGTCTAGTCTATAGTCTAGTCTATAGTCTAAGTCTATAGTCTAGTCTATAGTCTAAGTCTATAGTCTAGTCTATAGTCTAGTCTATAGTCTAGTCTATAGTCTAAGTCTATAGTCTAGTCTATAGTCTAAGTCTATAGTCTAGTCTATAGTCTAGTCTATAGTCTAGTCTATAGTCTAAGTCTATAGTCTAGTCTATAGTCTAAGTCTATAGTCTAGTCTATAGTCTAAGTCTATAGTCTAGTCTATAGTCTAAGTCTATAGTCTAGTCTATAGTCTAAGTCTATAGTCTAGTCTATAGTCTAAGTCTATAGTCTAGTCTATAGTCTAGTCTATAGTCTAAGTCTATAGTCTAGTCTATAGTCTAGTCTATAGTCTAGTCTATAGTCTAGTCTATAGTCTAGTCTATACTCTAAGTCTATAGTCTAGTCTATAGTCTAGTCTATAGTCTAAGTCTATAGTCTAGTCTATAGTCTAAGTCTATAGTCTAGTCTATAGTCTAAGTCTATAGTCTAGTCTATAGTCTAGTCTATAGTCTAAGTCTATAGTCTAGTCTATAGTCTAGTCTATAGTCTAGTCTATAGTCTAGTCTATAGTCTAGTCTATAGTCTAGTCTATAGTCTAGTCTATAGTCTAGTCTATAGTCTAGTCTATAGTCTAGTCTATAGTCTAGTCTATAGTCTAGTCTATAGTCTAGTCTATAATCTAGTCTATAGTCTAGTCTATAGTCTAGTCTATAGTCTAGTCTATAGTCTAGTCTATAGTCTAGTCTATAGTCTAGTCTATAGTCTAGTCTATAGTCTAGTCTATAGTCTAGTCTATAGTCTAGTCTATAGTCTAGTCTATAGTCTAGTCTATAGTCTAGTCTATAGTCTAGTCTATAGTCTAGTCTATAGTCTAGTCTAGTATAGTCTAGTATATAGTCTGGTTTAGCCTATGATCTAGTATATATGCTAATCATTAGTTTAATATATTGTCCAGTGTATAGTCTTAAGTCTAGTCTATAATTGCTATAATACAGTCCAGTTTATAATCTTCTCCTGGTCAGGATGCGTCATTGAATATTTTAATACCCAAATTTAATTCTTTCTAATTCTTTACCGTTGATATAAGGAAAAGTATTATTTACACTCGTACCTCATTATACGCATAATGAGTATTATAATATTTCACTTTTAGTCCATTAAACCTAAAGCATCTTTGCCAATGTAAATGCAGATGAACTTTTCCAATTATAAAACTAATAACAGCATGTAATCCAATGATGTCTAGTCTATAGTCTTGTCTATAGTCTAGTCTATAGTCTAAGTCTATAGTCTAGTCTATAGTCTAGTCTATAGTCTAGCCTATAGTCTAAGTCTATAGTCTAGTCTATAGTCTAGTCTATAGTCTAGTCTATAGTCTAAGTCTATAGTCTAGTCTATAGTCTAGTCTATAGTCTAAGTCTATAGTCTAGTTTATAGTCTAAGTCTACAGTCTAGTCTATAGTCTAGTCTATAGTCTAAGTCTATAGTCTAGTCTATAGTCTAAGTCTATAGTCTAGTCTATAGTCTAAGTCTATAGTCTAAGTCTATAGTCTAGTCTATAGTCTAAGTCTATAGTCTAGTCTATAGTCTAAGTCTATAGTCTAGTCTATAGTCTAGTCTATAGTCTAAGTCTATAGTCTAGTCTATAGTCTAGTCTATAGTCTAGTCTATAGTCTAGTCTATAGTCTAAGTCTATAGTCTAGTCTATAGTCTAGTCTATAGTCTAAGTCTATAGTCTAGTCTATAGTCTAGTCTATAGTCTAGTCTATAGTCTAGTCTATAGTCTAGTCTATAGTCTAGTCTATAGTCTAGTCTATAGTCTAGTCTATAGTCTAGTCTATAGTCTAGTCTATAGTCTAGTCTATAGTCTAGTCTATAGTCTAGTCTATAGTCTAGTCTATAGTCTAGTCTATAGTCTAGTCTATAGTCTAAGTCTGTAGTCTAAGTCTATAGTCTAGTCTATAGTCTAGTCTATAGTCTAGTCTATAGTCTAGTCTATAGTCTAGTCTATAGTCTAAGTCTATAGTCTAGTCTATAGTCTAGTCTATAGTCTAGTCTATAGTCTAAGTCTATAGTCTAAGTCTATAGTCTAGTCTATAGTCTAGTCTATAGTCTAAGTCTATAGTCTAGTCTATAGTCTAGTCTATAGTCTAAGTCTATAGTCTAGTCTATAGTCTAGTCTATAGTCTAAGTCTATAGTCTAGTCTATAGTCTAGTCTATAGTCTAAGTCTATAGTCTAGTCTATAGTCTAAGTCTATAGTCTAGTCTATAGTCTAGTCTATAGTCTAAGTCTATAGTCTAGTCTATAGTCTAGTCTATAGTCTAGTCTATAGTCTAGTCTATAATCTAGTCTATAGTCTTAGTCTATAGTCTAGTCTACAGTCTAGTCTATAGTCTAGTCTATAGTCTAGTCTATATTCTAATCTATAGTCTAATCTATAGTCTAGTCTACAGTCTAGTCTATAGTCTAGTCTATGGTCTAGTCTAGTATATAATCTAATGTAGTGTATAGTCTAGTATATAGTCTGGTTTAGCCTATGATCTAGTATATATGCTAATCATTAGTTTAATATATTGTCCAGTGTATAGTCTTAAGTCTAGTCTATAATTGCTATAATACAGTCCAGTTTATAATCTTCTCCTGGTCAGGATGCGTCATTGAATATTTTAATACCCAAATTTAATTCTTTCTAATTCTTTACCGTTGATATAAGGAAAAGTATTATTTATACTCGTACCTCATTATACGCATAATGAGTATTATAATATTTCACTTTTAGTCCATTAAACCTAAAGCATCTTTGCCAATGTAAATGCAGATGAACTTTTCCAATTATAAAACTAATAACAGCATGTAATCCAATGATGCAGTTATTTAATTTCATATCATCATACTTAAGAAAAAAATCTAAGAAGCGAAACTTAAATTACAACAAGAAAAAAATAATATCGAGTTAAAAAAAACACAAAACATGAAGAAGAAATTATAACACTTGTATACTATACTTGTACTTATGTAGTATGTACTTCCATCCACTTGAAGTTTTTGTAATGTGAAACTTTGTAATTGTGCATGCTTTAACACCCTCATCACATACATAAGTATGGACAGGGCTGTCAGATGTAGCGATTTTTTGCTGAACGTGGCGATTTTTAATTGCTTTTGGCGACATGGCGAATTTTTTGGCGATATATAACATGGTGGCGATTTATTTGGCTAATTTTTAAACTTTTATTAAAAAGGCAATTAGTGGGAAAAACTATTAAATTTTCTTACTAGAAATCGACTATTTTTAGTATTTGCCTTAATTTGTAAATAGCTTCAACTTACTTTGCGAAATTATCTCCCCAAAAAATATATTTTACAATACTTATGTATTAAATGTTTGATAATCAAATATATTAAGGATGTTATTTCGGCCACAATGAAATAAACGATCATTAATAAATAAATTCTTTGAAGCTTAATAGGACCAATGTTGTTATAGAATGTTAGAATTATTCTTTTAAAAAATATACTAAAGTCTAAGTCCAAGTTGATGACCTTAAAAGGGGCTATATGTGTATTTTAAGTTGTATTTTTTTTTTTATTTAATTACACTGTGCTAAAAAATAAGACTAATTTTTTAATAATGTGGGCACTCATTGTGTTAAACTAAATCGATGAGGCTGAATTTAGTAGTGCTCAACATTTTTAAAAGCGCTCGTTCTTGAGATATTTCATTTTGAAAGGCTAAAAAAGGATTTAGAAAAATCAAGGTTTTTAACTTAAATTTAATAATTTTCCTCGTATTCTCAAATCACTTTTAAATTTAAAGTGCATTTTAAATCAAATTTTCTGTATAAATTTTGTCTCTAAAATATATTTTAAATTTAAAAATTGTTTATGAATACGAGGCTTAATTTTTGAATTTAAACAATATAAACAATTAAGATTTCATTAAAGTGTATAATAATGAATTATTATTATAAAATATATTGTATACATAATGTCCCTTTTATTTCTAATTTTCAATTAATTCGCTCAAATTTCTCGAATACGAGCATAAGGTGCTCAATTTGTTAAAATTTGCAACTAGCAAAGTGTTCTTATTAACTAATGCATTTATCATTGGCTTTGTTAGAGCTGAATTTACATTTACAAATTATACGAAATTTTAAGTACTAAAAATTGTACGACAAATTCTAAATACTAAAATACTAAAGTACGACACTTAACATTTTAGTTAATTTTTTAATATTTCTTTAAAAAACCAAATAAAATTTTAACTTGGCGATTTTTTGGCGATTTCTGGTTAAAAGCTTGGCGACAGAGACTCAAAAAAATCTGACAACCCTGAGTATGGATGCATTGAATTCTTTATTTCCTTTGCTCAAACCCCAAAGAAGGAAGCTTTTAAATAACCATTCAATGATGCAAACAAGAGTAAACATACTCCCACACATTAACTGGTAGACTTACTCAGTAGGGTGCTTAACAATGACTATAAACTAAAAGGATTTCCTTTTATAATCAAAGTAAAACAAGATGTATTTTTGTAAAAAAAAAAGAAAAAACATTAAGAGAAATTGAATTGTTCTGGAACATTTAAAAGTGTTAAGAAAAGAATTTTCGTATGTGAGTGAGTGTAAAAAAACATAATAAAGTTAACAATTTATATATATATGTATGTATGTAAATTAGACTGGATCAAAATTTACTGACTTGAATTTTTTAACGTAACGTTAACACGCATCGGAATTGAAATTTATAGAGTGCGTTTATATAGGGAAAATTTGGACCTTTTACAGTTTTTGAAATATTTAGTAGCGCTGAAATTCAAAAGTCGGTAAATTTAGGTGCAGTCTAGTGTAGATGATATTGCAAGGATTTACAGTTTAAAAACTTCCTATATAATATTACATGATTGCCAATACTGAATTAATAAAAAGTTATTATTATTTAAAATTAAGAAAGTAAATTTGAATTGAACAATGATATTTACTAGTAGCCAAAGTGAATTTTTGATTATGTAAAAATAAACCCTATTGTGTAAATACTTATTTTGTATTCAGTTATTAAAACAATTATTAAATAAACTATCAAACTAATAACAAACTAAGTCAAATGAAACAAACCATGTAATTCGAAAAACTGTTTGATATTCAAGTGAAGCTGATGATGATAAAATTATTTCTCAAAGATTTTGGACACGATCTTTAAAAGAATTACCAATTGTGAATGTTTACAATTTTCAAGTTTTATTAATTAAAAATATTATTTATATAGAAGAAGTAGGTACATGTTATTAAAGGAACTATTTTCCTTATTTTTATAGAGATCGCACATTTTGTCTATTCCATTAACGACTAAAGTGATTTTATGGAAACATAAAGGTGATAAAGCTGGAAAATACTAAGCAATTGCTTAATTGGTTTTAAGTCAGTACCTTTTTTGATCTTATCCTTCATTTCGAAAACATACTGACGACTGTAATCACCTGTAATCACCTCAAGTGCCACACACTCTTATGGATGTAATGCCAATGCAAACATAATTATAACAACACAAATGGTTAAGGATTCAATTATTAGCTTTTCTCCGTTTAAATCAGCAGGGCCTGATGGCATTTTCCCAGCCCTTCTTCAGAAAATTGTTGACATAATAAATGATAGACTGGCGAAAATGTATATGCATATACTTAGCAAGGGTTGTCTTCATACCTAAACCAGGAAAAGAAAGTTACGCAAATCCAAAAGCATATAGGCCTATAAGTTTAACATCATTCCTATTGAAAACCTTGCGTCGACAATGGTAAAGAGACAAATACCAGACGAAGCAAAGACATTTAAATAACATACTCTTATTAAGGGCAAATCGATTGAGATTTTTATTTCAGGAATTTGTACATCATATTGAAAGATAATTTGATCTGGGTATATATACTCGGGCTATATTTTCTGATATAGAAGGAACCTTCAATAATGTTTTGACGTCGGGGCAAATGACAATAAAATATAGGACAGAGTTTTTCGTGGGACCTCGCAAGGAGGTAGACAGAATATGTGAATACAAACTGCATTACCACAATTTGGGAAATAGAAGTGATGGAGGAAATAATGCACGAAACAATCCAGGATATATATATATATATATATATATATATATATATATATATACAGATGGCAACTATAAAATGAGCCGAAATATAAGTAAATACCTTCGAAGTCCAGATCATAATGAGTAAATAAATGAGCTAATACTCGTATACGGACAATCAATTGGTTATTAAAACGCCAAAAAATGACACAGCCACACCTCAAAGAATGATAAGATAATATGGGTACAATTCCATGGGAATGAAAGAGTTCAGTTGAAAGAGCTGTCCAAGATTTGTGCAATCTTGAGTACTATCAAATCTTTTTAAAAGTTTAAAACTGAACTGAAGGAATGGTTCGGAAGAAAGATTGACATTTTAAGGGAAAACCCATAGATCGAGAAAACAAGCAAGATCATTCAACTAAATGAGTCTACACTCAGAGGACTAATCGAGTAGGAGGACAAGACATTGGAACACTACCTATGTCAATGTCCCGCGTTTGATCGCATTAGGTGCGAAAATTGAAATAGAGATTAAGTACCGAATCTGTAAGATCTCAGGGATATCAGTTGGAAATCTCTGAGAAACTATATAGAGACTTTTTTTAACCTAACCAAATAGATAAAGTTTATGGACAGGAAAAGCTTTCCCTAAGAGTGCAAAACATACCGTCATGATTTTGGGACATTTAATGCCCCCTCTTTTCAATCTAACCTAACACGTGTTACAGTAATGCCGGTTTGTCCGATTCGCATAAGAGACGTATTTTAGTTTAAGTGTTAAAGGCAAAGAAAGAAGCAAAAATATTTGAACTTAAAGTGGAACACAACAGATATGTTAAATATATAAACGTCAGATAATTTGTAGGTTTTTTAGTAAAGTTCTTATAGCCCCTATTAAGGCTTATCTCTTGTAATTAATGAGCCACTCGAATCTCAAATTTCAAACTCACGAATTTCACAAAACCATGACTCAGTCTAAAATTATAAATCTCTTAGAAGAAATTCGATATCGACTATAACATATGTATCGTATTCTCTGACTTCTAAAATAAACAATTTTGAATTGAAAATTGAAAAAATTATGAGTTTTTTCTTTTTAAGAACTATAAATAGTGTTAAGCTTCTCCAATATGTTTAAAAGTTCCCAAGCGCAATGTTCAAAATTTTCATGTATTTTAAATAAAATATCTTTTTAGAAACATAATAAACATCAAAAAACAATCCTACAAATGACAAACACTGAACGCACTCAGATTCAGATTCGTCGGGAAGCACTTACGAGACAATATTTTTGGGACAACGGGCACAAACTTAGTGAATTTAACAGATATCGTAAAACTACAGGTAATATCTAGTCTCTCGTTTCAACAATATCTAGATTTGACTTGTATTTTTATTTCTAAAAGTGATTCAGAAAAAAATTATATAAAATGTAATTGATTGATCTTACATCAGCTATCACGATTACCAACCGAAACAAAATATAGAATTATCCACTTAAACCAATTTTTTAACTTTAAATAAAACTCTTAAAATTGAATTGGAAGTTATTATTATTATTACAAAAAATATTAACTTCTCTGAAATTTACTTTTTAAAAATAATTTCATTCAAATATTGACCGTATGTGATCCATTCGGAAGATCTAATTTTCAATCACACTTTCCTACATTGCTATATCGCGAATTACATGGGTAATATTAGCTTCCAAGTATTGAATCAAATCTGGATTTTAACGATACATAACCCTAAAAAAAAAGTCAGAGGTGTGATATCACAGACGGTTAGTTGACAGTGTCGGGGCACGAAATTCGCTGCTTTCCTAAATGATTTCTCAATAAGGCCATTGTCTCACGCGCTATATGTGCTGTAGCACCGCACTGTGTCACATTTGGCAGTTTTAGAACTATAAAAATCTAGTTATGAAGATTTTGGACTGAAATTTAGACAAGGCCGTAAATATTCCCAATTTGAATGAACGTGTAGAATCATTGCCACTCTCATACAAAAAAAATATTCGTTTGAATTTCGAACATATTTTAATATTTTTAAGGGAAACTTTAAAGGTAGGCCCGAGAGAAGCTAACCGCAATCATCTAAATGTGTTATTCTCATAAGAAATTGTTAGCTATTATCTTAAAATTTTGAATTAATTTTTAAAAAATTACTGACATGAGGTATGGTACATTTTTTCTTATATTTTAAAAGATCACAAAAAGTTGCAAACAATACTCTCAAATATAATTTTATGGATGTTTTTTTTGTATTAGAATTCTATGGAACTTTTTATTTCTAGTTCTGCAATATTAAATAAAATTCAAATATTTGTAAAAGTAGCAACTTTGAAAATCAATAATTCGCGCTATAGACACATTCCAATATTTTCAGTGTTTTTCCCATAAAATGTGATATGTTTTCTAGTAAATACGAAAAAAAAAATATTTTTCTTTCTAATTTGGCTAAATGTAAAACTGCACTGAACGAGTTGCATTTTATAAGCCTTTAAAAGAGACATGCTTGTATGAAATTTGCAGATGGTGTTAGCAATAATGGGCTCGGAAGACCGGTGATGCCCACCATTGAAATGTGTGATCAAAAATTGGACCTTCCGAATGGATCACCTACAGCGTAGTTGCGGCCAATATTTGAATGAAATTATCTTCAAAAAGTAAATGTCAGAGAAAGTTCTTTCGGATCATAATACAAATTCCGACTTCCAATTCTATTTTAAGTGTTTTATTTAAAATTTAAAAAAAGGTCTAAATGGATAGCCCTTTACTTATTATTTCGGACCTTTAACCTTTAAATTTTCTTTTTATACCTATTTTTTCTATCTTTCACTAAATTTTTTAATTCAAATCAAATTTCATCTTTTTTCTGTGTGAAACTATCAATTTTATAATTTTCGAGTCAATATTATATCAAAAAGAAAATAAGAAACAAATTACTAAAAAATTATCATAGTTCATTTCCTTTTAACAAATAAAAATTGCTGTAAAATAAAGTATATAATATTTGTTATTATAACAACCAAAATTAAACTGTAGCAGTTGCACTTATAAAAATCCCCCCAAAAAAAAGTTAAATCATTTTAAAATGCCAACCATGTCAACTTGATAAAAATTTATTTTATTCACAACCAAAAATTGTCAAATAAAGAATAAAATAAAAATAAATTACTTTGAAAAGTTGTATACGAGTTTACAACCATAGCAACAAATAACCCTCATGAAGTAATGCAATTCATGCAAAACTAAATGTGAGATTGTGCAATACCCAGCAAATTTTTATCATGCAGGACAATATTTATTGTATTGTAAAATTTTTCAAAATTTCATGTTATTTTTCGAATAAGACTTCAATAGTATATAAATTTAACTTAAAAATCTCTTTGGTATATTAATAATAAACTCAACATTTTTAATTTTTTACATATGTATGTACCCAATGTTTGCTGGGTATTCTATATATGCACTTGTTAATGCAATAAAAATGCAACAATATTTGAAAAATATGTAAATGTGTGATGATGGTTTTTGTTTTGTTTATTTTTTGCGTCTTTTACTTACATGTAAGGGAAGTTGTCTGACATTAGCATCTGTTCTCTGAAAAGAAAAAAAGAGATGAGGGAAAAAACGAGAACTGTATTAACATGAACAAAATGAGTTGTACTACAAACGCATATACAAGCATGTTAAAGGATGTTGTATGTATGATACAAAAAATAAAAAACAAAGCAAATATTAAGAACAAGAACCACTACAACTACAGAATGTACAAAATAATGGTAACGTTGCACAGAGGGGTGAAGTTAAGAAATTTGGCGATTAATTGAAAATTTATTTAATATTTTGAAATATAATTGATTCTAGGTAAAAATAGATAAAATAAGGCATCACAATCTATTAAAAAATCTTTCATTTTTTTCCCTCTCCGTGCAGTGTACAGAGAAGCAAGCCGATTAAAAAAATATCGGCTATAAGCCGATATATATATATATATATATATATATATATATATTTCTTTTTTTTAATCAAAGTCTAGTAAAGCGAATTGATTTTGATAGTTAAAATTTTTTAGATTTTTATAAATTGGAATATATATATATATATATATATATATATATGTATATATATATAAATATATATATATATATATATATATATATATATATATATAAATCTAAAAAAAGTCAATTCGCTTTACTAGACTTTGATTAAAGAAAAAAGAAATCCAATTAAATAAAAAAAAAGAATAAAATTCTATACATTTGATAAACATGTGTTTCAAATATTTGTACAAAACTAGTGTGACTAGAGAAATAAACATATATATACTTTTGTGGGGTTTTGACGTATTACAGACGGAATGATAAACCCAATATGCCCCTTCTTTAATAGTGGATATAAAAAGAATATCCAATTGTATAAAAAACAAAAACATTCCATCAAACACAGTCATCATATTTCAAACGTTTGAAAAATGATGTGTTTTTTCTTTGATATCAAAAGTTGATTCAAATCTTAATTCAAATCTGCATCAAATTTGGAGAAAAAATCACCTTTTTGTTGAGAATGCTCAAATCATTCCCAAAAATTGATTTCAAATGATTATCAAATTTTAAATAAAACCTTGGGTTTGCTGGGATGTTTTAAAATTTTTGTATAAAACTAGTGTAGATTAGAGAAATTTAAGGTTTGAGTTATTGCTATTCACAAGTGATTTAAAACATGATCGTATATTACTTTTTACTTTGCTTTTATTACTTAATTTATTTCAATTAAATGACTTTTCAGTTGCAAAACTTAACTTTGAAAATGTATATCGTATACCGAAAAGGTACTCAATATGCCAAATAACATAAAAACGACTTAGCTGAACTAAAAGGCTAACAAGTAAACCGCCGATAAGGCGAAAATTACGGCGGCGGCTAGATTTGTTAAGAACAATCGGCTAAGCGGCTAGGCGTCAGTTCGCCGCTTCGGCATGCTTCTCTGAAAGTGCACCGACAAAGTCACAGATTGTTTTGCATTTTTTAATCACAGTGGTAAAAATTGAAATTGTTCCAGTTTATATTTTTGTGTTTTATTTTATAAAAAATAGTTTTTTCTTTACAATGGAATTATTAAGTATAAATGTTTAGAAATATATTTACCTACTTTTTATTAAAGTTATACCGTTTTTTTTTTTTTTCTGAAGGAAGATGTTACCTTGTTACATTGTAACATTATTTAAAGATTACAATCGCCCTAATAAAATGGTACCCTTTTTATGATTACAATAGAACAAAATATATATGTATGCGAGTTTTCTAAATTTTTTTGGTGAAATTTCTTTTTTTTTGAAATTTCTGATTTTTGTTTGAATTTCTAATTTTTAGTGAAATTTGTAATTTTTGGTGAAATTTCGAATTTGTAGTGAAATTAGGGATTTTTGGCTAAATTTTAGATTTTTGGTGAAGTTTGGAATTTTTGATTAAATTTAAGATTTGTGTTTAATCTGAGATTTTTGGTGAAATTTTGGATTTGTAGTGAAACTTGTGATTTTTAGTAAAATTTGTGATTTTTGACGAAATTTTCGGTTTTTGGTGAAGTTTGGAATTTTTGATTAAATTTAAGATTTGTGTTTAATCTGAGATTTTTGGTGAAATTTTGTATTTTCAGTGAAATTTCTGATTTTTAGTAAAACGTGATTTTTTGATGAAATTTTAGGTTTTTGGTGAAATTTCGAATTTTTGGTGAAATTTTGGATTTTCAGTGAAATTTTGTGATTTTTGGTGAAATTTTGATTCTTTTAAAGTAAATTTTCGGATTTTTGGTAAAATTTCGAATTTTTAGTGAAATTTAGGATTTTTGGTGAAATTTTGGATTTTTAGTGAAATTTGTGATTTTTAGTAAAATTTGTGATTTTTGGGTTTTTGGTGAAATTTGAATTTTTAGTGGAATTTGTCATTTTTAGTAAAATTTGAGATTCATGGTTAAATTTGAGATTTTTGGTGAAATTTTTGATTTTTGGTGAAATTTTGGAATTTTTAATGGAATTTGTGATTTTAAGTAAAATTGAGACATTTGGTGAAATTTTTACCTTTTTTTTTTAAGTAAATTTTTGGATTTTTGGTAAAATTTCGAATTTTTTATTTCATAATATGAAGAACATCAATTTTAAAGCACTAAATACTAAACATAAAATCTTGTAAAAAGAATTTTAGAGTTTGCTGTTAATAAAGTGTAGCATATTCACCCTCCATTTAATTTGAGGGTAAAACATGTAACATATATATTTATTCGGTCCAAAATTTTTTTGGAAGAAATAAAATATTTTCAAAAAAATTTCAAGGAAAATATGCTTATTTTCATAACAAAAACTAAATTAAATGAAACAAAAAACTAAAAATTTAAAATAAAAATTTTACTTAATTATTTGCATTATTAAAGAAGAGAACTACATAAATAGGATTAACATGAAAGGTTCTTATATGGAAGCTATGGTCATTTATGGATAGGTCATTCTGAAATTTAAATAATGATAATAATAATTTGATTAATGCTTAAACGAGATTTATTTTTACTAAATTTTATATTTATGCGGTCACTTATATAGGGATTATAACTGAAAAATTAATTGCGGGAGTGGTTCCTGTGGTTCATGAAATTTGTTAGTATAATTTTTGCTATGATCAATTTTATTTAAATACGGATATATTTCAGATATTTATGAGGATTTGATCTATTCTCGGAAAAATTTTAATATGGTGGCTGTGTGAAATAATGATTACAAGTACCAAATTTCATCAAGTTACCTTTAAAACTGTGACCTACAGTTTTGCAGAAATTATGGTTTTTGATGTCGGACGGCTGGACGAATAAATTTTACACAAAAAAATTTTTTTTTTGAAAATTCAATGTATTAATTATTGTAACGAAATTATAAACAAACACCTTCGCTGAATTAAGTGCCATTTTTGGCGATTCTACCCCATTGTGCGTTGGTTAAAAAAGGAAGCCATAAAAGCAATAGTACTAAAAAAGGATGATTATCATAATAATGACGATGACAATGATAATAATGATATTAATAATGACAATGATGATGTGGCTTTTTAAAATTGTTCAAACTTACAATTTTAAATAGTTTTCAGATAAACTTTTTTGTGAATGTAAATATAAATTTTAAGGGAGATGAAAATTAAAAGGAAAAGTAAGAAATGAAAGTTTTTCAATAAAAAGTTTATTGGATGAAAACGACTTTTGTGAACTTTACAGAAGAAAAACAAAAAAAAGGAAAAAATTTATATTAGAAATAAAAGCGCATGAAAAAGTTAATGCCTGTAATTCGACTTATAAAAATGGAATTTTAATCCTGTTAAAGGCTGTTATTTTCATGTTTGAAATTTAAAGGATTTTTTTTTATTAAAATATTTAATATTTTCTTCAATACCCTCCATAAGAGCTTTGTTGTATTTTGGTTATTTGGTTACTTACAGTTTAGTGGATTGGCTTCCTTCAGTACATAGCAGTACCATTTATTTAATATCACTCAGACTCTTTTTTGTTGTAATAATAAAAAGATCAGGTCAGAGATCAGGCCAGAAAAATTGGAATTCGTAGTGTTTTTTAATGATAGGAAGGTATCTTTTCTGACTATACTCATTTGCGTATATTTCTCTGTTAAAAGTGTAATTTGTTATGATTAAATTTTTCCCCACAGGTAGAAACGTCTTCCCAGACCAAAATTTTATTCAACAATTTGGATTTTTTTACGTACTTTTTATAAACCTTTATGCAAAAAAATAATCTCAATAATGTTCGTCCTATCTTCTGCCTTCACATTTTTTCTACTAAGAACTTTTTCTATTTCCTGAGACTTTTTTTAACTTTTCTGATAAGAGATATAGAAGAATTTAAATAATGATTGACATTCCATCCACAGATGTTGATATTTTCTTTTAAAATTCTTATTGTTTTGTCTGCAATCCTACAGTCTGTAAATCTACTTTTTCTTCGATTATTAGGATTCTTTTCGGTGATCGTGAACCCATTGTATTTTTATAACTCAAGAATCTGTATTTATACGTTTAACATTTGTTTAGATAATAAATTTTAATTAATTTTGTATTTGAACAAATGGTATTACAACAAAATTTAGCACATAGTTACAGTTCTTAAGTAAAAGTTTAAAATAGTCCGTCATAAAAATACAAGAGCACGTTAATATTATTTGAATTTATAATTTTTATAGATTTATACAATCATGTATTCATGTAAAACGATGAAATTTTGTACATGTGCAGACATTAACCGTCTATCTATAAAACGTTTTTAAGATTTAAAAATTCTCTTAATATTTTGCCTGTAATGGATTAGTAAATTTCCCAAAATACCCCGTTTTATATATTAAGTTTTATAAGAGTACATACTTCTGTTGAAACACATGAACAATTATTAATTATGGTATTTTGTGAATAAATTATTTACTTTTTTATTATTCAGTGTTGCCATAGCGTTTATTAATTATAATATAATGAGTTAAATTTACTTTATTTGTTGACGCCTCATTATTAAATTTATATTTAAATTTATTATTTCTGTAAAAATCAATCAGTGTAGATATATATTACAAAAATTTACAAATGTGTTATTTTTCTGAATGATTAAACCGTTAAAGGACATTATTCGCAATCATCTTTTAATACGAAATTACTGGTTTAGTAATAGTTATTTTATTGTTATGTTTCGATGATCTGTTATTATAGAATTGGACGAAATTAAAAGTTTGATCTTTTGATTTTCATTAGTATTTTATTTGTTAATTTTTCTAATAAATTCAAGATTTTTATTGATTGTTTTGCAAAGACATCCTAAATAATCTTAAGAATGCATTCCTTACAATTATTTATGTATAATATACTGTAAATTTAATATTTTCAAAATAATTGAAATTGAAAAACATGAAGCATTTAATATAAAATCCATAATATGGACTCATTTTAAAATTAACATTGTTCAAAAATTGGCGTAGAAACTACATATAATTTAACTTGTGTTGTATAGAAATTATTTTTAAATATTTAAAACCATTCAAACTTAGATTGTTTTCCATTGTACCTTTATTTGCTGCTCCATTAAAGTTGACAATATTTTAGAAAATAAGTTATACAATTTTTGTCACAGTATATAAGTAGATATTTTATTTTTTATATTGTCCCCTGTCAGATTTTTAATACATCTAATTAATAAGAATACCTAAATATACAAAACTGAATATTTGTGAATTTTTTTTTTTCAAACCAGTTTTTTGTTACCTAAAATTATAAAAATACTTAAAAATTCCACATCTTTACGGTCGTCCTATTTTACGCAGACTAGTTGCACAATAAAAATCGAGATATATTTTGAATGCTGAAAGTCTTAGTTATCATTTCATGTACATATTGTTATTAAATTTCAAATTAAATTTTTGGACTTCTATCCACTAGACAGTTCATTGTGCGGGATGTCGAAAATTTTGCCCAACTTTCCTGGGAAAGCAAAAAGTCCGGGAAATATTTATATATATATATATATACAGATAATTAGAGGTACAAAAATTATAATGATGACGTGAAACTCTCTTAGAATTGGAATCATTTGCTTATGAATACAAGTATTGGACAAAGACATGTTATACCTTCTCCCTTAACTATAGATGAATTCGCATGTTACACATTTTTTAAAAGTAGATTATCAATGTATCTATACTGATACATATATAAACCAAATTTCATATCTTTTATTGCAGCTTAATACAAACCTTCAAAAATATTTACATAATTTTATATTTATATAAAATTTTGTACAACATTTTTCATGTTTAACAAACAGAAAGGAAACATTTAAATCTAAATATGAAATCTTTTCAACGCAACGTTTTGCTTTATGTGTGGCTATGTGATTTTGACCAAAACATGCACATGATCATGCTCATAGTCATAAATGCCAACAACATACATTCCAAACATATCTTCTTAATCAGTCATGCAACACACTGTGTTGATAGTGGTGATGAAGATAAAACTATTCATTCAATTCATTTTTTTACACATATACATGCATATATTATTTAATTATTTTCCTGTATGTTAAAAGCTATTTGAACAGTTCATTGCTTGGTTGGTTGATTGCAATGTTGCGAGTTGCTTTTAGCCTCAAAATTTTCGTTTTAGCTTCCAGCTTTTTCTAGCCTTTTTTGATTCTTTAAATTACCGTAAAATGGCTAAAATTTTAGCATTTCAGAGAAGAAGAAAATAATTTCTTTTTTTACAGAATCATCCATTTAAGGATTTTTGTTTATCAATTCGCACAAAAAATTTAGATTATTTATATCTAAAAAATTTTCGTCTGTGGCGCTTCATTCCACAAATCAAATATATTATAATTATTTTTATTAGGATTATTTTTTAATGAAGTCCATAGAAACTATTTATGAATACATATATTTAAAAAAAATCATATAAAAAGAAAATTCGCCTAAAAATTTGGAAATGATTAATCAAAAAATTATTAAATATAATCAAAAATGACGAAAAATCATTTCAAAGCATTGGATAGGTAATTTTTCATATGAAATATAACCCAAATTTGTATGGGAGTTTTCTGGGCTATTTTTCATGGATCATTTCACCGACAACCATCTATGTTTTACTTTTAATTTTACAGTATCTTAAAAAAAAATATCAAACCTAATGAAAAAAAAAAATAATATTTTAAATAAAAAATATTAGTTTTTTTCTGGCCTTATTTTTCGGTCATTTGGGTCACCTTTTCTAGATTTTTTTAAAGTACAATTTTGCCTCTTTTTTCTTACCTCCTGGCAACACTGGTTGCTTGCAAGGTTAATAAACTCAACCACTTCAAGCAGCAAGCAACATTAATGCATATGTTTACATTTGCCACAAACACAGCTATTTCATGTTAGTTAAATATAAATAGGAATCTTGCATACGTGAGTAGTTCTACCGTTTGATTTTTTTTTTTTTTTTTGTGTTGCACAAAGAAAAATCAAAATTACATTTTATGTAATTTAACATTTTAATTACCAGATTTTTCGAGTTTATTAACCTTACTTTTGTTACCTTGTAAAGTGTAAGTAAATGTAAAGTTTTGCCAAAACAAATATCCTGTAGGGATATGCAAACATTTTTTAATTTAGATTTGAATAAATTTATCTCTTAAGAGTACCAAACTAATAGATTCCTTTTAAATTTAACAGAATACAATTTGGCCTCTGGTACGTATAAGTGTTGTTTATATAGGAAATGTTTGGAAAAATATCACTCATACGTAGGAGTGGATATGATTGCTAAAAGAATGACGAAAAGAACTGATTTATTAGGACAATGTTCAATGTAAATAAATCTTTGTGAAGAGGTTCAATTCAATTTATCCGAAAATGTCAATGTATTATTACTTAAATTTTGTAATTTTTTTTCATATTTGTTTTGCTATAAAGTCAATAAAGGCCGTACTTTCTCTTAACTGGTACTCATATTAATAGTTAAAAGTACTTACATAAAATTTTTATTGTCAGTAAATTTGTTAATAAGCGTTGCGAAACCATGACCTCAATTTAATTTACAAAACATTTAAAATACTCTCTTGTGTACATTTTTAACACATCAATACTTAAGGAACATAAAAATTGCACACATACAATTATTATGTTATTATGTGTATGTTTGTACACAGAAAAAATTACGGCTAAAATATTTTTCATGAATCATTAATTATTTGGTTTTAAATAAAATTTTATAAAAAAAATTTTTAGATTTTAACATTATATTTTATTGGCTGAAAATGAATTTAAAACCAATACACAAAACAAAAACAATTTTACGTTTTTGGACAATTCCAATAAAATAAAAAATAAAATCATAAAAATGAAGAAATCAAAAATATAAAATCCAACATTTGAAGGCAACCGAACGTAAGTTATGCCTATTTCCTTACAGATTTTCCTAATAACGATTAAAATTTATCTTTCATATGATTCAAACACAAGTGATGATAAATGTATTTTACCTCATAAAATAACTATACGTAAGTAATATTGTTTTATTATCCCTTATCCATATTATCTTGTGAGTTAATTTAGAAATGTCCGTCCTATAGATATAGATAGCTGCATGAACAGTTTTCATTCTATGCTCTCTTCAAACGAATCCTGTGATCGTTTCAACTGGATTTTCCTAGTTGTCCGGGCTTCATAAAAGATTTTTTTTTAATAATGGATTCACTTGTCATGCCCGTAATAATTCGATGCAAAAACAATTCGATTTTTTGGCGCATTTCTGGTATGCTAAGTCTCCCTTTTGGTTTCTGCTCCTGTGGTACCTAATTTCCTTGCTTTGTGGTGAAGCTAGTCTGGAAACTGTTGTTTGATTTACACACAACAATTCTGCAAGCACTTCCAATTCTTTATTTTCAAGCATTTTTGACTGGCCGTAACGCTCCTTATCATGCACATCGAAATCACCACTTTTAGATATCAAAACCACATCTAAGACAAATAAGTTATTGTCAATTGGTATTAAAGTTAAATTTTAACAGCGATTATTTTTAGGTCAATTTGGTAACGTGAAAAAACCGTGAAAAAAGCGTCAAAGGATCAACATTTTCTTATTGGTTTGTTTTTGTATATATATATATATATATATATATGTATATTAATACGCACTATTATTTCCGCATCATTTTTACAAACAGTATAAAATACCAACATTACACTTAATGTACGGTATTCTTTCATGAATCCTATACCGAATTTACATAAACATTATTAGATTATTCTTTTCGCAATTTAATTGTAAAATATGCAATATTTAAATAAAAATATATAAATTTTTATTAAAAATTTTATTGATTCAACAATAAATATTGTTTGAATATCTACTGAAAACTGAATGTTATTTTCATTATTTTACTCAAAAAAATCTATTAAATCATATGAAAATTTTCAACTATTCAAATTTATAAATAGTAAAAATATTTTAATAAGAAAAAAATTAAATTTTTTTCAATTAAACATTTTAAAATTTTAATATTTGATTTTACTAATTCAGTATTAGGTCCGATTTCAGTAAAAAAATATAATCGATTTGATAAATTTGTTTTAGAATATGGAATTTTATTTTTTCTGTGTATGTGTTTACTTATATATACATATTTGTAATTTACTACCAAAATCAAATCTTTGTAAAAAAAAATTTTTAAAATATATATGTGAACATAAAACAATAATGATGAGTTCAAGGGGATCAATGCATTATTTTAAAGAATGTAATGAATTTGATTCAACTATAATAAGGTATAATGCAGTATTTTCTCAATAGATTCGAAAATTTTAAAAGGACGTTGAGCTAAAAGACCGCGTGAGAGACATTTTCACAAATGAAAAAATCGATATATGCATAAAACTATAGATCATACATAGTACTACTATGTACTCAGTTTTCTACAAGATGTCAAATTTCATTTCAAAAGGACTTAAAAGTTACGAAGGATATACAATTTTAAGAATATTTTTAAAATATTTACGAATATTATACAATTTTAAAACTAGTAGGTTAGGTTTTATCGCGGTTTAAAGTTCATTTTTTTCACAATTAAAATCCATTTATCTTCGGACTTAAATAGTTGACCGATTTAAATAAACTTAAGCTCAAACTGATGCTAAATCTAGTTTCTAAAAGGTAGAGGACATGTTTTTCCTAAATATTCCTTAAAGTGTCAACAACACCATATAAAAAATTCAGAGTGTGGCCATAAGGGGATATAGAGAAAAATTAATTTTATTAAAATAAATCCATTTATTACAGTAATAGCATAAAAATGAAGTGAGGTTCGATGTGTGTTGGAAAATTTTTGATTTCTTCCTAAACTATTCGATGCAACTGCATCATGAAAAGAGTATCTCCTGTTAAGTTGAGAAAAATGTATTCAAAAGAAACTGCTTTCATTATTAAAAAAGACTATTTTATATGTTTCTAGTAGGGTAATCGATTGTTGGATTTTTTGGAGAAATTCTGAAAAAAAAACCGGTGCACTAAATTTTGAATACAGCTTAGTTCACTAAATTTAGATTTTTAACTATTTGCTTTCACTATAGTGATAGTGAAGCATTTCTTCACCACCACTAAAAAAATTGAGAGTAATTTTTTTCACTATAACTAAACTTTGTGGTAGTGAAAAAGATTGCACTACACTCAAATACTGCAAAATTTGAACAGTTAAAAAATAATTTTATAATTATTTATGAAATAATTTAAATAATATTAATAATGTTATTAATTTAAATTAAAATCAAATAGTGTGTTGCTATTTTTTACTTTATATTAGTCTGAAGTCTTATTCCATTTTCCATTGATATTTTTCAGCTCAACACTAAAGAGCAAAGATTGTAGTATAAACTGCAAATCTAGTGCACTATTCCCAACTCTGGTATTAATTATATATGTTTTTTGAAATAAAATGTTATTTTTAAAACCGGTTTTTTGTCTTGAAAAATTAATATTTTGGAAAAACACTTAAGCCGAAAAAGCCGGTTTTAAAACCGGTTGAAAACCTAAATGGATCACCCTAGTTTCTAGCTACTCTAAGCATCATTATCATTGAACTAAAATATTGAATTTCTTTTTTAATGTTTTTGAATAGGATTATGTTGGGTTCAAAAAAGCAAGCTGAGGCAAAATTTTCGGAGGCGGGGACGCATAATAAAATAAATTATTAAAAACAATAACAGATGGATTTACTTCATACACTACTTTCTTCATTGAATTTCAATGAAATTTTAAAAATTTATGCAGCTGATTTCAAGCCGCTGTGAGCCAACCAAATCGGCGGCGGCTGATAAAATAGACAACTGATCTTCGGTGCCGCGCCGTCTACTTTGAACTGGTCGGTTTGCATCGCTGATTGGAGTCTAGTCAAAAGAGTAGAATAAAAGTGAAATTCGCCAAGTTATAGTTTCCGAAAACAAACGGATACGTCGAAATGAAATAAAGATAAGAAAATTCATTAAAAAAATAGAGATCGAAGTTTGTACCATCAAATAAAAGTGATTATAAATAAATCAGCTTATATAAATGAAACATACAATATTTAGAACACGAATTACCTGACTAAAAATATTTAAAATATTATAAAGTTAAAAATTTTAAATATCTATTTTTTTCCATGTTCGTGTTAACAATACCAAAATTAGTCAGAAAACTTTTATTTCAAGTAAAGGTAGGTAGTTTATAATGAAGTTGGCACCAAAATCTCATAAGAGTAAAACAATAAAATAGAGAATTTGAAAGTCCCTTGATATATTAAATTTATTTTAAAAAATATTTATTTATTATGTTTACCTGAGACATGGTGTGGGATATAACATACGATTTTTTAATACAAATGGTCAGCTAACTGAAAAAAAAAATCTATCAGATTTCAGATCTATTAGAAGACAACAAATTACTGTCAATAATTTAAATGAAAAATAATAAATATTATAAAACTTCAAACAAAATTTATATTTCATTCTTTTTAATTTTGTTTGAAAAACTGCTTTATTTAGTTACTACACGCGGAGAAAAAACATGGTTACGGCATTGTCACTACAATAATGTTATGTTCTGATTGTTAATTTTCATTAATTTTAATAATACTGTGTTCATAATAAGAATGTTTTTGTTTTATCATTCAATGTTTACATTCAATAAAAATTTTAATATACATAGTTACTTACAAAAATCTTATATTTTTGAATATTTTTTAACAGAAATAAAATTTTATTAATAAAAAACACATAGTTTGTTTGTTTTCTTTATAATTCTCATTTAGTACATGAATAAATATAAGTAGACAAGGTTTTATTATACTTGGTGTGGTTCAAGCAGTATAATATATTGATTAACTTCTATTAGTTAATACATTGTATCTTGTATTATCTTGAACAACATATGTAAATAAAATAAACAAAATTAATTAATGAACCAATAATGATTGATCATAATAATTATATTAACATGAAACATGTTATAAGTACTTTTGAACATATTATAAAATTATGTATGGTAAATAATATGATGAAACTGAATTATAATATGAGAAAATCAAAACACAATTTTATAAAACAGAATAAAAATATTATAAAATATTTAAATACAAAATGCAATAACTCGTATCATTATATGAAAAGTTAGATTATTTTATGATTATAATGTTATTATTTATTATTATTATTTATAACCATATAGTCCAATCATAATATGTGGCTCTTCGATTATTGTCCCGCCAACCATATTCTTTCTGTACGTGTAGAAACAATTCTTAATAATTTTTTTAATAATAATAATAATAATAATAATAATAATAATAATAATCAGATATCAAAGTTCTTCTCCTAACTTTATTATGATGGTCCGCTTATTTACTGAATTATTAACGGTTTAAGATATTCTTCGAAAAATCAATTGATTATTAGAAAATAATCAATCATGAATGATCAAAATTTTATGCCTTATGCCGATCGGTTATGTACACAGTTAATGATGATTTCATAATTTTTTTAATTTGTTTACAGAAAAATTAACTTTTTGATATAGAAAAACATTTTGACAGATACACACGTGAAAGAGCAAAGTCACCAGCTTATAACCGGATTCAAAATTATCTTATCCAATATATTGATATGTATATCACTAAAGCCTTCAGTTATTGGGGTCCCTTGGAAGGTTGATTTCAACAATACGAATATTTTCGCGGAAAACGTCTAAGTTTAATGAGAGATCATTGATAAAAGAATATAAAATAAACTATTAGTGCCACAATATGGTGGCGTTCTTTTTTATGAAGATGTTCAAATTTTCGGTCTTACCCCCTAGAAATTTGCGAATAGACTAAAAAGAAATACAAATTTTAGACATACAAAGTTTAGACTGAATGAAAAAAATTTTGAGGTACAACCATTAAAAAATTACTACAACCGAAGTTATCTTGGTTTATATCTTTTTGAATTCCACAGTTTGTTTGTTACCTTTCTGAAATAGTTAAAATCAATAAAATTTACCTTTCAGTAATAAAGTAGCTAGTAAAATAAATTTAAAATAAAACATGTAATTTTAACCAAATATACCCCAGAAAAATATGAGATTAACCAAAACTTAAAGGTAAGAAACGAAACTCGTCATATAGTTTTACCAAAATTCACCAATAATCTTGTGTGATCTAGGGAGATATTCACAGTCAAAGTTCACAAACATCAGTTTTTTCTGCAGATTTTGATCTCTTTCCAGTTACTCCAAAAGCGAAGAAATTATAAAGTCTTTTGTAGTAATTAGCACCAAAAATCCTAATCAAATTTTATTAATTTTATAAAAATGATCAGTTGTATAAATTCCTTAACAACTCTGTTTCATTTTAATTTTATTCGTTTCTGGCATAAAACATTTAATAGCATCATGAGACTAAAAATAAGTTGTAGTACATATTTATAATTTTTATTTTATTGAATGATAAAGAACGATAAATGTTGATGATGAGGATGATTCTCACAAATTTCCAATATATATTTTTATATTAAAAATGTTTTACATTTTATGCAATACTTAAAACACACTCATGTGTAAATTGATTGATTACCAATAATAAAAGTTTTCTTGATTTGGTTAATAGTGGAATTAGTAAATTTAAAATTTTATGCAGCTTTAATTTTATGGTGCCAGCGAATTTGTTTACAGCCAGTTAGTATTTTATAACATTTTATTAGGAAAGCGAAATTTATTATACATATATGTAGATGTATATATTATGTGTCACCGCTATAAACGCTCTCTATTTTCGCAAGTTTCAGAAGATTTAAAAGCCGTATAATAATGAAATTTGGATATATGTTAAATCGGCCAAAGTAAAATATATAATGATTTTTCTATTTTGAATTTATTTTGAGGGAAAAAGTAAATGGTAGAGTATCATAACTGTAAGGGCATTTAACTAAGATCTTCTACATTTATAAAACTGAATGAACAAAATATAAAAATTATACCAATTAATAATAGCTATGATCAGTCTAAATTTAAGTTAATTGGAAAAATCTCTCTTGCATTATTTTCACCAATTTTATTATAATAATATTATTGCACCTTTGACATAGATTACTCTTTCCGACCCCTTCCAACTTTGCTTTCCTGGTAAGTAAGCAGTTATAATTGGAAACAAAAAAAAACTACTTATTTTTTGGCTGAATAACTAGTTTCTTTTGTTCAAGTTGTTCACAAATTTATATAGTTATTTTTAGATTCTAGGGGTACTCAAAAATATGTACCTAAACGAAAATAAAAAAAGAACAAAAACAAAATTACCCTCAGCGAGATTTGAACTTTGGCAGAAATTAATCCTTCATTTTTAATGACTAACGTCTTACTCATGGTGTACTCTCACTTAATTTTCTAAGTGACAAAAACTTTTTAGTATAACATTTTTTTGTATAAAATAACTTTTCAAACATTTTGTTAAAAAAAAAAACTAACAGCATCAGAATGGTTTTGAAACAACAAGTTTCTGGTTGTTAATCCAGCCCTCTAGCCAACTGGTCCACGTGATTGCAATATTACTGCGCTATTATACATTTGAGTACTTATTTATGTACGAGTAATACCGAGTAAGCAAATAATAATGATGCCTCATTACCAAGAAACTACTTTAATAAGTAGTTACCATTACCGAGAACCAAAAAAATTTTGCTGGGAATGTATAGTTTTCTGATTAAATCCAATGAAGTAATGTTGCTCAGATATTTCCAATACCATCTAATTTCTTTAATTGCAGACAGACTTATTCTTTTCGTAGGCAATTTTCGCCAATTTTTCACAATAAGAGCGCATTAACCCCCAAAATTCATCTGAAAAATCATTTTAATATTCGAAAAATAATAATTTCTTTGTTTCGCAAGGTTTTCGGATCAAAACTCAATTAGGAATATCTAAGCAATATTGTTGGAGAGTATTCCATCTAAAAAAAGCAGTAATTAATACGAAGAGTTTCGTCAGCTAATAATAGAGAATAAAATTGGTAAAAAGAATGCCACAGAGATTTTTTTCAATTAACTTAAAATTAGGCTGGTCATAGCCACTAATTAGTATAATTTGTATAGTTTGTTCATTCAGTTTTGTAAATTTTAAAGATTTTAGTTAAATGCGCTTATAGTTTTGAAACACTGTCAATTTATTTGTTCCTTCAAAGTAGCAAGTAAAATCGAAAATAGAAAAATCGTTCTAATCGGAATCTATTTTACTTTGAACGATTTAATATATATCCAAATTTCATGATTCTAGCAATTTTAAATCTTCTGAAATTGGAGAAAATACAGTGCGTTTATAGCTGTGACACATAGTGTATAATAGTGTTACAAATTGATAATTCAGTAATTATTATTTGTGAGTTTAATTAAAACTAATTGTTAAATATAGTTTTATAATAATCCAAATAATTCAAAGAACATTATGATAGCGAAAACGATATCGTCTTAGGTGCCTATTATGATATTATATCGCATTGCTGAAAACGATATTATCATAGTATTATAATTTCGAATGTTTTGTTTCCAATAAAATAAAAAATACAAACATTTGGAAAAAAAACTTCAAAATAGAAATATTCAAATTAAATTTTTTCAACAAAACGATGTAAATTTATAATAAAATACAAATAGATCAAGAATGGTACAACCAAATTTATATGCAAGTTAATACTTGAAAAAATGTGTGTCTAATGAAGTAATATGCATGCAACAAAATGTTTGCATAAAAAAATGAAATGCATGTCTTATATTTATTTAGGATTTTATCTTTTTTCAACTAATTATTTTACACATCCTTACAATATTTAACTGTTCAAAGCACAATTATTGGTAGTAACAGCATTCGGAATAAAAACTAGACTACGCCGATTTTACTATCGCTATTTTTTGAAATTACGACATCGAAAATAATATCGTAACTCCACGTGTAATAGTGTAGTTGTAGTTGTGGTATTAATAAATCTCCTTATATTTGGCAGCGGGGTTGGGAATGAAGTAAATTAATTATTACCAATCTATAATGAGACGTAGATTATATTAAAAATTGGGTTATTTAACTTTCCTTTAATTTAAAATATTGGGATTTGCTCACCCTTTTTTTGTGTAAACGGGGTGAATATACAAATTCATAACCGGTAGGATTCAATTTTAAATAACTTTATTTCCTTATTTTCAAGTTAGAATTCATAGGTCATAAAAGTGTTTTATTTCTTTTAAGTTTTAAAAGTTACAATTAAAGTGCAGTTGCGTCTGACTGATGCAAAAATGAAAAGGCAAGTGTACATTTTGCATTAAATTCAACTTTAAAAAACTTCGGTTATTGAACATAATCGAAGTTTAGGATAAATATTGACATTTGCAGTTTGCAGCGAGTACTAACTTTATTGCCAGGGATGACAAGATAACTTGTATTAATTAATTAATATAACAATTACAAAGTATTCTAATACATTTTGTGATTGGAGTGTTTAAATATAGTTTAAACACCCACCATGAAAAAACGATACCTTAAGGAAAGGTACACTTTAGTCCCTAAAAAACTATCGTTTTAGATTCGAAAACGATTATCACCTATGATAATTTTTATCACCTATATGATACCGTTTCGATATCGTTATAATATCCTTTTGTTTATTGGGATAATGCATACATAGGTATGTATATCAAGTAAAAATGTTATGTAATTTTTCAATTATTATTCATTATGTGTATTTTAAATATGTACTCATTTTCATAGTTATAATCAAAGTATATACAAGTAGTTCGACACTTTGGCAGGAGTACCAGGCTCTAAGTATGCGTTAGTAACAAAAATTTAATTGTGTTGGTGATTTTTTTATTTGCCCCATTCTTACAGAGCTGTATAAAAATATTTTAAAAAACAATTTGTTTGAATTTTCAATACTAAAAATTTAAACTAAAATTTGCAACATTTTTCGTCATTATTTTAATTTAAAATTCAAGATAAATACAGGATAAATTCACCACTTATTGTAAGTTACCAACCAAAATACTAACCAAACATATCCACCCTAAGTATTAACAACATTCACACATTCTATAAAAACATGCAAAATGTGTGGTCGGTCTGGTCATTCCTTATATGTTCAAAATATAAATGATTCTGTTTTACTGATAACAAAAATCAATTGGTGCGTAAATTCAACAACACTTTTTCATCTTTGTAACATAAAAACCAAAAAACAGGAAAAAATAAATACAAAAACAATTAAAAATATTGTATTCGGCTTGTCCGAATCTGTTAAAACCACCATCTGCAACTTTCTGCGCCATCCTAATTTGAAATTTCACCTTATATGGGAGATGGACGGTAAAGTGGGCTGATCACGCCCATTTTTAGTTTCCAAGTTTATATCGATCATCGAACTATCTTTACAAAATGTCATTGTTGCACATGATTTTGTTTATGATATATCAGCGGAAAATAATGAACAAGAATTACAATGGACCCTGTGTTACTAGTATTTGGACCATAACTTTTTTATATATGATTTTGCCCATTTTTAATAATAAAGAAACGTTGTATAAAACAAACATTTGAGCCAAATTTCGTCACCCTAGGTGGTCCGCCCCGAGCCCTATCCTGCTTTCAACAAAGAGGCAGACGGACATTGCTAGATCGACTCAGAATCTTACCAGGATCCACAATATATATACTTAATGGTGTCTTAAATAATTTGTTCGATATGTTACACACGGTATGACAAAACAAATATACCCCCATTTTTTTTTTTTTTTTTTTTTTTGATGGTGGGTATATATAACAAATATTGAAACATTATTTTGGCAGCAACAACTAAAACATGTTCAACAATCATTAAAATATCTTCAAAAAAAAGTTTTAAAATTAAACATATAAAATTGTGGAACAAAGAGAATGTGCAACTATAAAAATCCTTTGGTAGAATGTTAATTAACGAAATATTAAAATACTGAAAATAAGGCATAATAAGAAAATTATATTATTACAGTTTCTGACTATCGTCATCTCAGGATAATAAATAATTGGTTTTGTGGTTGGTTACTTACTTTTCTTGCACACTTACTTAATTAAAAGTTTGTAATTACAAGAACAGAAATTGCGAAAAATGATAAATTTCTGAAACTGAACACAAAAAGCTCATTGCAAGCAATAATAAATCGTTTGAGGTTTAATACATGTGAAATTTATTGCAGGCAAAACAAAAATACATATTATTAAGTATTACTATTTGCATTTATAAGATTAAGTTTGTATACACTTAGTTTGGTTATTATAGGGGAAGTATTTATTTTTATAATGGGAAAGTAAAATAAACTCAAACGATTTTAACTTAAATATGTATGTACTGTAATAGTACATTCAGACTGAACACGAAAAATCGTTAAGCCGCAAATACACACATATTGCGGAGAGCTATTGCCGATGAACCCCTTAAATCCCCCCCTAACTGTGTGCTTGTCGATTTTGCTACACATTAATCAATCAAAGAAACAAAATTACGAATAAAGGCCATAAAAATGAAAATATTTTATTATTTTTTCTGTTAATTTAAAAAGTCATCTAAATTTTTCATAAATGACAGAAAGGAATACCAAAGTCATGCGACAAAACTGTCAAAACGATATTGATTTTTAATACTGCAATGTCTGTGTGACGCACACTTCAGCTCGCAATTTACTAACACAGACTTAATGCAGAAGCTTATACAGTATCGTGTGTATGAGGCGCTTTAAAGAAGTTTTCGTCCCAAATCATAAACTCTAGTTTTCTCATATAAAATGATAAAACAAAATCAACAAGTTTTCAACGAAAACAAAGTGCAAAACGTATAATTTTCAAAAACAACACTATGTTCTACAATTTTTTTGCAAACGTTACGAAAAGAAAATGGAAATCATCAAAAAATAAATTGTAAGAAATGAGAAATTAAATAAAAAGTATTTATAAAAATATTTTACTTATTTAAATTAAAAAAAAATAATAATAATATAAACAAGTCAATTTATTAACATAAAGCTCTGTTTTACAGATTCATCTAGAAGGTTTATGTTAGCATCACGTTATGCATTAACATAAATTATTTCTGACCACCCCGAAAAACTTTTCTTTTCTGGTAAGCTAACAGGTATAATTGGAAACAAAAATAAACTACTGATTTTTTGTCGTAATTACTAGTTATTTTTGTTCGAGTTGTCCACAAATTCATGAAGTTATTTTTAGACTCTAGGGGTACTCAAAAATATGTATCTAAACGAAAATAAAATTAAAGAAACAATTATTGCTATCAGTGAGATTTGAACTTCGGCACAAATTAACCATTCATTTTTAATGACTAACGTCTTACTCAGTACATCAGTTCTCTTTTTTTCTAAGTTTTTATAACACACTAAAAGTGATATATTTTTCTCTTATTATGGTTATAAAAAGAGTGCATTAAATCCAGCTCAGAGATGAGATTTTACAATTTACATTTAAAATTTTAAAATTACATGGATACGAAAATGTACCAAAAAGTGGTCAAAAGTGAAAAGTATGGTTTTTGGAGAATTAAACCAAATTAGGAACCAAAAAAAGTATAAAATTCCTTAGTAATCGATCAAAAATAAAAGATAAGGTCATTAAGATTAAATAAAAAAAAACATTATTCCTCGAAATTAATGATATCAAAATGACATATAATGACATACATACATATACATATATTTAGTATTATTTCTCCCTAGTATTCTACATATATAAAATTTCATATATATCATATATCCTTGTACGTTTGGAAAACTTGGTCTTATAATGAAATCTTTTGCGCTTTAATATTTTACTTTTAATATTATAGTAGATATTTCATACTTTATTTAGTATTACTGATTTATTTCATTGTAATAATTGCCGCGCATTCACTTGGTGTTGGAACTTGGTGGAATTACTCTAAGAGTTAGGAGGTATGTAATGAATCTATATATATAAAACAGGATGTGTGTATGTATGTAACGTATGCACTCCAAAACGGCTGGGTCGATTTTGATGAAATCTTCAAGGAATCTTCAGAATATTCAGGCGGATGACACTGTGAAATCTGATTTTTGATTTTCGGTCTGCGGGCGGAGGAGTGTGCCAAAATCCAATTTTCATATTGCACCACCAATGACATATACATATATTTATTTTATTTATTTTTTGCTTCTTTTATTTTATTTTATTTTTTTAAAAGCCGTTGTCATGTTTTTCAAAACGAGATATCAAACACTTAAATCGGTTATGTAGTTCCGAAGATATTTACAAAAAACCTATGTTAATAATGATCCAATATCAAAATTTTAAAACTTTCGAAATGTTGCATTTTTTATTTACAAAATATTTACATCATTTAAATCGTGTGGTAATACAACACTAATGTTTGCTTAGGGCCAGCGGACCGGGTCAGCCAGTACAATATATATATATAGAAATACAATAGTACCAAAAGTGGCACAATTATGACATAAATCCCATCACTGGTGCAACTGTTAAGATTTCATTATACCTTCTTAAAACAAAATATATGGAAAAATATGTACTTATTTATATAGATGATTTATTTGTTAATAATATAATATTATATTATAATATTATATTAATATTTATTAGAATATTCCTATATGAGATTTAGAACGCATATGCGATAAAAACACCAGTTTCTAGTTATATTCAAGTAAAAAATGGGATTAAAAGCACATATACCATCAAAAAAGACTTATGTGAATATAAGATTAGAGTTTCCCGTTCAAAAAAAAAATGTGTTAAGAATAATAAAGAAATTTTTAATAACTCATCTTCTGTTCCCTACCACCGAACTGTGAGACCAATCACAAAATCTTATTATATATTGGAAGGGCATTTGTATTGAGGCTAGGTGAAATAATGGACGATCATAACCAATTTCAGTAGGCTCCTTGTGTCATGAAAGTCGTAGGACCAAATTTCATTGAATTATCTTCAAAATTGCAACCTGTACTTTGTGCACAAAGTTTACATGGACAGCCAGCCAGACGTACGGATATCGTTAGATTGGCTCAAAAAGTTATTCTGAGTCTATTGGTATACTTTAAGGAGGGTTGATGATCTTTTCTGTGCGTTACAAACATCAGCACAAACGCATAATACCCCAACCCCCTACGGTGGTGTAGGGTATAAAAAAACTCGCGTGACATTTTTTTTATTAATCGATAAAAATGTTTTTTTTTTTTTTTTCTTAAATTAGACAGAATTAAACTAAGGCAGGATGTAGTATGCAAATCTGTATAAATCAATTTCACATTTTTTTATTAACCACTTAGGAAACCTTGTCTGTTGAAATGTGAAAAGAAAAAATTTTGTATTTACAAAACTTCGAGAAAAAAGTTAAAGAATTGTACCATATTTTTGTAAAAAATAGCCATTTTTCGTACTACATTCAGAGTGCTGACCTTGAACATTGTTCACGGTTAGACGATTTGATATAATCAAAAAATTTGTCCAGCATATTATTTCAGAATGTATTGGAAATTACAGTTTATGTCTTAATAAATTTTCCTTCTTATTATTCAGGACTTATTTCCGAAAATCGAAATAAAGCCGAGGTAAAAAATCAAATATTCAAGCGTAAATATCTTTTTTATCTGTAAAAGATAACTTAAGTGAGTAAGCTTATTTTTTCTTTATCCTACCAAGCACTTTACAGAAATATAAAAATCTTTGAAATCGGACTTGATTTGTAGAAGTTACGATTTTTTAAAACTTTAACATACTCGAGGTAGTCAACTTTGATACCCTCTAGCTTATATCATGTTATCACAGGGTGACTGTTGGTAGTCCAAAAGAGACCATTTTAAACCATGTGAAAAAATTCCATATATCTATTTGATAAATTTATGAAAATTTTCTAATTTTGTTCCTTTTATGAGTAAAATATTGGAAATATAGTAATAGTCCATGTTAAGTTTCCAAAAATAGTTTACAAAAATGCACTAAAAAGTCCTCTGAAGAACTAAAATCACATGGGAAATTTTAAAAAATGTTTTTTTTTTTATAGCAAGCTCAAAATTACGAATCTTTTGAGACCCATTTCGTGAAAAAAATTTAAGCTCTCTAATGAAGATACATATGAATGTATGTATATATATATCATGTATGTATGCTTTTTATTAAAAAGGTTTATGGAAGGTACGTGCCTTCATAAGCGAAACAGTCGTAAAATTTTCTCCATTTATGAAAAAATGGTTTGAAGAGTATTTTATGCTTATCTATTTTTGCTTTAAGTGAACGATTAAAAAATTTTACGTGATGTTTTATGTGATGTAATGTTTTTGGTTTCTGTTGTAAAAAATTAAAGTGTGGCTTTTACACTTTAGGTGACGATGTGTACTTTGTATGTAATATTTATCCATACTTTTCTTAACGATAATATTCACATATTCGATTTGGCACCCTCAACATTGAGATTTCCCTAAACACTTACATAAATGATAAGTTTAATAAAAATTTGAAATTGAAATAATTATAAACAATGTAGTACAATGAGGTAAAATTAACAAAAAGTTTATGAAATTGATGTTACGGTTCATTTCATACGACTGGTCCACTCGACTTTAGACTTATATAATTTTAGATTTTCATCCAAAAAATCAGTTGTTGGTAAAAAATATAAGTGAGCCCAAGTTTTTATCCTTTATATAGTTTTCATTTAAAAAAATTAATTTTTATTGAGAAATATAAGTGATTACAAATTTTTCCTTATGTCTATAGTTTCCTTATGAATTGAAATTTAAGTTTTTTACTTAAAAAAAATATATTTTTCTATTTTATCTGAAATCTAGTTTGTTTATATATATAAAAAATATAAAATCTGAAATCCACTAAAATAATCGATTTTTTCTATGAAATATTAATAATTAAAGCTTTTAGAGCACTGAAGTGATTACGATTTTAGTTTTTCCTCCAAACATTGAATTTTTGTAAGAAATATAAGACTTCACAAATACTTGTTATTTAAATAAATTATTACATATTATTGTTCGAAATAATAAGGTCAGGAAAAATTTCCTTATAATATCCCAACGAATTTGTTAATTTGTTTTTAAAAAATCCAAATTTTTACAACAATGTTTTATAAAAAAAAAAAAAAAAAATTCAATAAAATTAAAAGAGATACCAATCTAAACTTTTATTTAAACCAAAAATACCACTTTTTATTAAAGTATTATACTATTGTGGATGTTCCAAAAAATTAATTGAATTAATAAAGAATTATTTTTCACAGAGCTATTTTTAAATAAAAAATTTAAAAAATACTGTGTGATAGGTGGGGGGTATTTATGATTCGTTTTTTTTTTTTTTCTTTAAAAAAAATTAATTAGAATTAATTTTCTTTTCAAAATTGATACCACTGATAAAGGACATAAAAACAAAATTTTTGACGTCAAAAAATATTTTTGGAAATCTGCAAATAACCCTTATAAAATATTCAATTAAATATTTTCTAAAAAGATATTTTTTATGTTTACGCTTAATTTGTAAAATTTGTTTACATTTTTGGCTATAAAATATATTTATTGTTCAATGCCAGTATTGGCAATGTAATTACATTTTATATTAAACTGATGAAAGCAAAAGAATTGAGAATCCTTTAAATTTGGGAAACAAAAAATCATTTTAAAATTTTTCAATATAAAGCATATTACAAAAGTAGCTTGGAAAATATATATATATACATTTGAACATTTAGTTCTTGGGAATATTTTAAAAATTATGATCTATAATTTCAATAACTAGGCTTTCATTGAAAGATGTACGGGCGCAATATAATGCAATAATCAAATAAGATATGAGGTTATTCAGAACTCTTGTTATCTCTATAGCAGAATTCCATGCCGATTAAAAGTGATTTAATTTTACTGCTTGATGTCGAACAAGTGATTCGAAAAATTTTTCATTCGACATCGTGAGACAAGCAGTTAGCCTGCATTCTTTTTAGTACTTCTTAATAAAAATAAAAAAACTGTTACACAAATATAATCTGAGGATCGTTGCTAAACTACGTTAAAAGCATACCGAAAGAAGTGTGTGATAGGCCTAAATATCGTGTTATTAATTTGTTTCTCATATATTTGTAGCAAGTTTTGAATTGAAATATATCTATCCGCCTGGTGTTAAAATTTTTATCTCATGGACGAATTTCTTAGTAATAAAAATCAAAATCAGTGTTGCCACGGCAATGAATTTTTCTAACCAAAATTTTGAAAAAAATAACCAAATTTTAAAATTTCAAAGTTATTTTATACAAATTAATATAATCTTAATATATGTATTAATATATATATTGCATACTAATCGTAAACTTTAGTAGTTAGTCTTTAGGAGAAAAATAGTTAAAATTTAACTGTTTGAAACAATGTTTATCAAAATGTGATTCCTGATCCAATTTTGTAGGTGGTCGGGATATAAAGTTTAATAATAAGAATTATTCTAAAATAGAAAATCAGGTTGACTTTTACAATTATGTGTTCACAGAAAAAGAATGCAAGCAAGAGTTATTTTTTATAGGAACCTATCCCATCTCATTTGGTAATATGAAATCCAAAATCTAAAGACTTAAAGTAAAAGATATTTAATTGGGAGGCTTGGCGAAAAGATTCTATATCAATCTTTCATATTCCAAAGAACTCGCATATATTAAAACTTAATAAGTTAATTAAAAAATTGTGATCCAATTGAAAATACATCGGGATTGATAAAACACTTTTATTGCAATTATTTGCAAAATAAGGTGGTGCCCTCCTTAAATTTTTATTATTTATGTTATATTGCTGCTCTAATAACTAAGCAAGGTACATTTTTTATTTGCTATTGCACAATATTGGGGAGCCACCTAAAATATGCCAATCGATTCAGAATCTCCTTAGCTGGTCGAAATTGGTTCATTATTTCACCTAGTCCCCAAATAAATGTTCTTTTGGAATATTTTGAAGCTGAAATATCTTAAATTACATATAATTGTATATAAGCGAATTCTGCACAAATATTTCTAGTCCTAAAATATTCTATAAAAAATTTGTATTTACCTACATAAAATATGGCATTCAGCTTCCAAAAGTTCGCTTTAAAATTAATTGTAGCTTCTATATAGGGTCCTCTCCCGAAAATCAGTTAAGAGTAATTAAATCCCACATAAATTTTCGTATTAATAAAATTTGGCTCAAGTAAGATTAACCATAGCACCCATATAATGATCTCTCTAAGTATGTATTACTTTCACATACAAAATAGTGTAGGATATAATATAGTCGATCTTCAGAGAATATACATTATTTTTTTAATAGTAAATTATTTTGTAATTACAAGTATTTAGGTTGTTTCTTACATCTTTAGAACTTTGTCACAAAATCTCACAATTCATTTCACTTTTTGGTTAAATATTTTCTATTGATATAAATTATTTTCTTCATTTGTCAGTTAAAATTGAAGTGAGAACTTATAGGAACCTTTAGATTTTAAATGAGCACTCTCTTTTTGTTTTTTATTGTTGGCAAATTTAACAGAGTAAATAGCATTTTTAAAACTAATAAAAATAACTTTCTGAGGCATAAATCAAGATTACCAGCACACTTGATTTTTAAATAATGTTGATAATGATTCAGTAGCATTTTTATTTGTGATTAAGGCAATGTAAAAAATTTTGCCCGCTCGCTTAGTTTACGAGTTATTGGTACTTGAAGTTATAATATAAAAATGCAATTTTCTCCTTCCTCCTGTAATGAATATGAACAATATCATAGGATATTGGAGGAAATATATTACTAGTAAAAATCGTTTAATTTTTCTAAATATTAATTTTTAGAGTGCTATATTTTTGTTATTTAATGGGCTAGGGATGTGACACGGGGATCATATGAAAGCTTGAAACGTTCCCTAAACGATTTGATGTATAGGAGAGTACCGTTATATCGGTATATTTTTGAGATAACGGTACTTTTGTAAAAGTCAAAATAAAAAGTAATAAAATATAACATTGTCTCAACATTGCCGGTAATCTTGATTTGTTCCCATTCTGATATAAGAAAAATAATAATCAAAATGGAAAATCATCTCCATATTGGAAAATAAAATAACCAATTTTGGTTAAAAATAACCAAAACGGCAACACTGATCACAATTCAAAACTAATAAATTACCTTAATTCCATTACCAGATTTGCAACGAACTAGAATTGATTTACTACCAGAATCCATACTAAGCATTACCTGTCTTGGAAATTGTAAGGTACTTAAAGCAGATGATTTAAGAACACGATTTTTCGCACCATTCGATTTCAATTTTGTAAGTAAAATGTTTGAATTTTGTTGTTTTTATACGATTTTTTGTAAATTTATTCACGTTCACTTATTAAAAAAAAAATTAATAAAAGTTTTTTGGGTTTATTGTTAAAATAGAACACCAACATCCACATTCCACACAGAAAACTTTTTTCGTAAATGAAAAAGTAAAATGTTTACAAACGGCGACCACGACGACCACCCTTTCTGCGGGTAGAATCAGAGGGAATGGGAGTTACATCTTCAATGCGGCCAATCTTCATGGAAGAACGAGCCAAAGCACGGAGAGCTGATTGGGCACCGGGTCCAGGAGTCTTGGTTTTGTTACCACCGGTAGCACGCAATTTAATGTGCAAGGCAGTGATGCCTAAAGTTTTGCACTTTTCAGCAACATCCTACAACAAAAAAAATTATTATTATTAATTTAACTTCCTTATAAAATTTACATTAATTAATCTTACTTGGGCGGCCAACATAGCAGCGTAGGGAGAAGCTTCATCACGATCAGCTTTTACCTTCATGCCACCAGTGACACGGGCAATAGTTTCACGGCCAGACAAATCAGTTACATGAACGAAGGTATCGTTGAAACTGGCATAGATGTGAGCAACGCCGAAAACGAATTCACCATCACGTACTTGTGGGCCCAAAGAAACTTGGACTTCTTCCTTTTGAGCTTTAGCTTTTCTGGGAGCCATTGTGTTTCAACTATTTGGTAGGAGATAATAAAACAATAACAATAATAAGTATCAAATAAACCATTCATAAGCACATTTTTGTTTTATTTATGATTTATACATAATTTAATAAGTAAATTTGTGAATCTTGTTTTGTTTCTTTAACACACAGTTTTTCTAACTTATGTTTACATCCTGTTCACTTTATTCATACTTTTAACTTTTAGACGCACAAATCTTTGTACAAATTCTTTATCATCCTTGCTTTTAAGCATGGATTACATTCACTTTTTATTTTCTCATATTCTATAATTGATTCTTTGTGGTATATCATTACACATTTTAAACAAAATTCACAAATTCTATACAAAAATTAAAAAAAAATCGAGACCTTTATTAAAATACAATCCAATTGCGTGAACCGGATATTGAAAAAGAAAGTCTAGCAGTTTTTATCTGTCAAAAGTGTCAAAACTGCTAGAACATTTTATGCCGTTTTGTCAAATGTGCATGAATGGCCGTTGTTACATGAACAGAGTTGTAATTCTTTAGAGATTATTGTTATTGAATAAAGGGTAATATGAAAAATTATAAAATAAATTAAAAACTTACCAAAATGAATAAAATTTAACTAATTTCAAAAAAAAAAAAAAATTGATTTTTTTCTTGGTTTGACGACAAATCGTACGGGGTAAGTGCAAGTCATACGATTTAAAAATCCTAATATTAAATTTTTGACGTTAATTTTTCACATACATTTTGACATTATTTTAAGTAGATTTACAAAAGTAATTGAAAATAATTTATTAATTTCTGTAAAAAAAAACTGAAACTAAGGAAACAAAAGTTAAAGAGACATAAAAATGTTTGTAAAGTCATCAGACACATTTGCAGCTTTTAATTGTCGAACTTATCGTCAGATATATTTAAACGTCTAATGACCCTTAAGAATTTGAAATATTTTGATCGAACTTTGCAAGAAAAGTTATAAAATAAAAGAAGCTTCTAATAAAATTTTTGATGAAAAAAACTTTATACTTAATTAATTTTAGGCAGTATATAAATATTGAGTTCTGACATTTTATTGTTTAATAACTCAATCGCTTAGTAAACATGCTAGATTGCAATATTTATTTGTGCTGAATTTTATATGCCCTTAACCTTTTTAATCGCAAAAATAGAGGGTTTTTAACAACTTCTTTTAAAAATGTTTATATATTCGCATATAGAGGTTTTTTGAAAAACAAGTCTCTCGATTCGAGTTGTTTAATTATTAAAAAAAATAGCAAAGAAGAATTTTTTTGTATTTTTTGTAAATAGAAATTTGTTGGAAAAAGAATTTGTAAAAATTGTCAAACAGTTACAAAAAGAAAAAAAAAACAAAATAAAAATTATGAATGAAATTTATATTTGTTCGTAAATTTTGTATGTTTAAAAATTTTATTTTTCGAATTAAAAAGTGTTTGTGTATTTTTCAAAAAGCCTCTTTACGTGAACACAGCATTAGAGAAATATTTCGATTTATTACAAACGGAATAACAAGCTCAATATACTTCCATATATTTGAATGGCGGGTATAAAAAAAAAATCATACAAAGAAATAATATTAAAAAAAAAACAAATCATAAGCTTTTATTGAAAACCAAACAAAAATTAATAAAATAACAAATGATACGAAATAAATATTATATGAACAATTTTGACTAAAAGAATTAATACGATTCAAGAGTATGGGGAATATATTGTTGATAACTTTTTTTTTAATTATTTTTTATTTACTTATTATATGTTACTTTCTTTAACAAGCTTTCCAAATATGCATAAACTTCTATTTATGATTTTTACTGTTTTTTGTTTGGTGTAGATGGCGTACACATTACTGTGCAGAACAAAAGCAACAACATTAGGATTAACCTAAGAATTGTTTTATTATTTTTTTTTTTTTAATATTTTCTTTAAAACAAAAATAACTTTACGAAATTATGTTACATATTTACGTACTAACAAAAACAAAAAGTTTTAAACTTTGTCTATTCACAAAAACGGAAATACACTACAATTTTCATATAAGAGTGCGCACAACAATAGCAACATATTAATATTTTGTTTAGTTTTGTAGAAAAGAATTTTAAGCAATTATGTTAAAAATAACTCCAACAGGTGACCTCACTTAATCAGCAAATTATTTTTTTAATACTTAGAACTGTTAAACTCCATATAAGCACAATTTTTTCTTAGCCTCTAAAGTGTCCAATTAATGAATTCGCCATTTTGTTGTTTTTGTAGAACTGTTACCATTGATTTATTTCGCCATGTATCAAACTGATATTTTATAGCACATAACGTGGTGTTTATAGTAGACCAATTTTTATCAAGACAAACGCGAAAATCAGTGCGAATCTATACAAGGTAATATCAGGTAAAGAGCTGATTATTATTTTTAGTTGTTACTGCTGTCAAACAGCATATATATATATAACAAATTTGCCTTATCGTTGTTTTCGTGCAACTGTTGCTACCTTACATAAATTCGGGTTAATTTTGACGTTTATCTTGATAAGAAATTGTCCAATATAGACACTATATAACGGGTGAATTTAAAATATTCGTCTTGTAATCAATTATCATTTCCCGACACCCTGTGTTAATAATATAATATGGAATCAATTTATTTCATTAAAAAATTCATTTTAATTGAAAAATACGTTCCTTAAAACTATACTAAATATTAAATTATCTGCCTTTTTAATAAAAAAATTAATGAAATTTCTCATACATCAAGCTAATTGAAAAACACAACCCTGTCTTACAAATAATATTTTAATGTATTACCCTGTTATGCTTTCCTTTTATCTTTTTCTTCGTAGCAAAAGAAAGAAAAAATATTTTTTCGCTGATGTGAGTGTGAATAAATCGACAAAGAAAAATTTTTATAAGCTCCCTACGACGCGACGGAAAATTTGCAATTTTTATAGGAATTTTTAAAAATGATTAATTAAAACTTTAACAACAACCAACCAGATAATAGTGTTTATTAAAAATTTGCGAAATTTAATCAAGAAAATGTGAATTTTATGAAAAAAATTAGATTTGAAGAAAATGGTCTTTAAGGTCGTTGATTTTTTTAACCAAAGACGACAAAAATGTACATGAAAAAGATCGAATACAATAAAATTTTCATTTCTTAAGTTAATAAAAACACAACAACATTGTTTTTAATGTTTGAAAAGCTCAGAATTAGTTATAATTTTATGTTAAGTTTTATTTTAAAGTAAAAAGTGGAATAAGTTTCTCTTTATACAAAATAAAAAAAAAAGATCTGAAAAGAGTAAAAAATATATTTTTTCAAGGCGAATCTAAATTGTCAAGGCGAATTGAAAAATTGAAGAAAGAAAAAAATACTAAGGCGAATTTATATTAAAAACAGATGAAAAAATAATAACAATAACAACGAAACTCACGAGTAAAATGTAATAAAGAAAAATATAAATAAAACAATAGAAGAAAAAGGAAATTAAGAAAATAATAAAAAAGAAAAACACTTGGTGCGTGTAAAAGTGTTTGATAGTGTTTGTAAGAAGTAAAAAGAAAAAGCAGCTGTTTTTATTTTAAAGTAAAATAAGCAGAAAATTAAACAACTGCTGCTACTAACGCTGCTTCTTTATGGGTGGCAGAGAACTTTTGTAAAAGAAGCTGGTGTTTTCAACAGCCCTTACCTTGCTGGTAAAAATTCTAGTGATAAGAAATAAGTGTTTGTGCGTTAAAATTATATCTGCTTTACGCACGCAAAAAGCAAAGAAAATCAACACCACAAACGGTACTAAATTTAAATTTCAACGTCTTCGACTTTAACCGACCATAAAATACAAAGTCATTGCTCTAAAAAAATAACAATAACAAGTTTTAACTAAAACCAGATGTCAGAAGAAGAGCAAAATATTCTTGTAAATTTTTACAAAATTTCTTTTGTTTATTTTTGTTGTAAATTTGGGGTTCTTTAACATCTTCGTTTCTGCTAAAAACATAAACATGTTAAGAAATAAATTTATAACATTCCATTTGCTTCGTTTTGATTTTCTTTTATTATTCCTGAATTAATGTTTTTACTTTGAGTTTGGTTTACGCATTGTTTATATGTATGTAGTAAAAAAAAAAATGATAAAAAAGGCATTTGTTTAGTTGACTGCGTTCATTCGCCTTTTTTATGTTGTTGACTTTTTCAGCACAAAGAAACTTGTAATCATGGCTGCCAGATTTGACTTTATAGAGTGCCGTTTTTATGTTTTTTTGTTGACTCAGGAACTTGTGAATTCAATTTCATGATATTAGATTTATTGAATTAGAACTAACTCGAACCATTGAAGGAATGAAATTTAGAATTAATTCTAATATTTGTTTCCAAGTTTTTGTGTTATTGATGTAAAAAATCTTAATCCCCGTATTCTCAAACAACTTTTAAATTTAAAATATATTTTAAATCAAAATATTCATACAACTTTTGTCTCTAAAATATATTTTAAAATTTGTTTTTGAATACGGGGATAAGTGTTTTAAGGGTTTAAAAATTCCATTATTGGCGGTATCCCCTCAAAACATCTGGCAGCCATACTTATATTAAAATTGTTAATATGTATTGCTCTATGCAACTTAAAATATACAGCAATAAAAAGCTATTTTTTGTCACTGAGTATATAATTGAAGAGAACGGATTAATTTTTTGTAAAATATTTCTTCTTTTTCATTATATTTTTTAAATTATGAATCTCTTTTATTTTGCCTAAAATTAACTTTTGTTTTTTGATATAATTTTACTGCCATCTGCATGGCTGCTGACGTTATTGACGTCACAATATTTTAATTTTACGGTGTCCGTCTGCTTTTCTTTCATCAATCTTTTATTGGAACAAATTTCAAAAAACAGCTGTGGGGGGTAATAAAACAACAGCAAACTCGAGTGCAAACAAAAGACAGAGAATAAAAATTAACACAAGCAACAAACAAGAATACAAAGTAGAAAAAGAAGTAGAAAACATTAAATTCTCCCATTTAATAAAAAAACAGCTCCGACTCGCTCATTACTTTACATTTATCCGGTTTAAAAAGAACCTTTTAATACAACACAATAATAAAAAAGGAGCAAAATCGTGTAAAAAATTATATATAAAAAATATTAAGTCGCGTTGTACGGGAGTGTTAAAAATTTGAAAAAAAATACAAGAAAATTGAATTTGAAAAAAAATACAAGAAAATTGACAAATAAAATCCCTTCAATGTCCGCAAATAAAAAACTAATAAATTGTAAATATTACTTTTAACAACAACAATAAAAATACAAGAAATAGTAAAATATCCAGTTTCATCCCGCAATTTACATCATAATGGTTAATAATAATCGAAATAATAATAATCAACAACAGGCTGCTGGAGGCGGTGCCGGAGGTGATCATGTACAAAATCGCCGTAATGCCGCTGCTAATCCACCCGATGGTGGTGCAGCCGTTGATTGGGTTCAAGAGGATTTAGAACGATTTAGTTTCGACGATTCTGATCGTTTTGAAGAGGATTCCCTTTGCAGTTGGAGTTCAGAACCTGAATCAGTGTATAATAATTGGCGTGGCTGGAAGAAACCATCTAATTTTGGTTTAGGAAATAATGCTGCTTCATCAGCAGGTGTTGCAGGTGGTGATAATACCACAGATTCACGAGGTAATAATGGCACCGGTAAGTTTTTAATATGAAAGATAATGTAAGAAATTTAAAAAAAAATTTAAATTTTTTCTTTGTTCGAAAGTTTTGAGAATTATAAAACAACTCCAAAATTTATAACCTTTTCGTCCGTTTATTTAAAACAATGATAAAAATTAACTTGATAGTAGTTTTACGTAATATAAATTAAAACCTTATGTTTTTATTAGAATAAAAAAAATTTAAAAAATCGAAAACTCAATATATTATGGTATTCTGTACATCGTCAAAGATATATTGTCAATAAAAAACTGTCCAAAAAGTAACATTTGAGGAAAAGCGTACTTGAAAAGTAATGGAAGTGGACTTATGGTATAATAAGGTAAATTCTTGTCCCGACCCCTTTGAAAACTGAAGAACAGATATTAATAAATCGTATTTCAAGCAAAACCGCACGCAAACCTGATACCCTAATTAAAGAATATCTGAATCTTATAAACTTCTTGGACCGCCGATGTGTTGCAGTATTGAAAGAATAGTCTAATTTGTAAAATATTTACTAAATAAATTCATTTAGTGTATTTTCTAAGAATAAAGGGATTTATTTTTAATCTTACAGAAAAACGTTTTTTAATATTTTTTTGAAATATTTTTACGCTTATTTATGAAAAATTTAAAATTGTATTATTTCACTGTATACATGAGGGGTTTCGAAGCAGATATGGAAAAGAATTTTTGAAAAAATTTAATACCGTTTTTTGATATTCCTGAAAATGTAAGTAGGCAATTTGCATTATTATTATTTTGTATGGTTTTGTACGTAAATATTTGATAATCATGGCAGACATTTTTAAAGTATTCAGAATTACACAGAGTCTACATTTTTTTAGTTAGCATAACCAAGCTAACCTAGTGATCCTGTCTTAATGTTCAATATCACAGTGTTTGATCAAATATATATAGTCCCACAATTCTGAACATCATTCTCTTCGTATATCCATTAATCCAAACAATTAATCAGCATCTCATAAATTTTTTGACACTATTATACTCGATAGTGGACAGTCGTCGAAATACCCATTATAGTTGCATTAAATTCGTAACAGGATAATAACAAATTGTAGTTATAATTTTTGTATTGAATTACTTAAAAAATAAATTTGTATACAACTTGTGTTTTGCCAGAGAGCATTCCATCAATGCCACACCTATATTTTACGCCCACTTTTTAAAACACTTACTTTTAACGTAACTTATAAAGCGAATTACATTAAATGCGACTCACGTATAACACAAAATATTATCTATAGTTAAATTTTGGCCATATATAGTACACATTATTGAGTTAATAATAAGATAAGACAGACCTTTTGGGTGCACGCCCATATTAAACTCCCCTTTTCATATATATGAGTCATAATATTATTTTGATAATATTATATATGCACTTTAGTGGCTTCTAAAAGTGGAAGCTATAGCTAATTAAGGACCGATACTTGTAAAATTTTTCACTTTGCTTTCTACTACATTTCAGAAATGTATGTTCTATGTCCAGATTCCATCTGTGATCGGAGATATATAATTTTGAAAAATGTGTTTTTTCACTATGGTCATATGGAAAAATGTGGAATTTTCAAGTGGCTCCAGTGGACATAAGGAGCAGATATCTACTAGTCCTAGGCTATTTCCACTCTTCCGCTTATCCAATTCATGTCTGCTCCTTATGTCCACTGGAGCCACTTGAAAATTCCACATTTTTCCATATGACCATAGTAAAAAAACATATTTTTCAAAATTATATATCTCTGATCACAGATGGAATCTGGACATAGAACATACATTTCTGTAATCTACTAGTCCTAGGCTACGTCCACTTTTCCGCTTACCCGATTCATGTCTGCTCCTTATGGCCATTAGGGCCACTTAAAATTTTCGATTTTTGTTCAAAGAAATTTTATGTATGGAGTGATATATTTGAAATTTTTTTTTACAGTTTTATATTTTAATATGTTTTATAAATATGTTTTGATTTTTTATTTAAAATTTCATTTTGATATAGTCTTCTTATTAAAAAATAATTTTGTTTATTTTAACAAATCAATTCACAGCTTGTGGAGCGTATTTAACACTTGTGTGGGACGTATTTAACTGACGTATTTATCTTCACACCCTTCATTTTTACATATAATTAAATAAAACTTCATTAAAATATTTTTATATTATTGGCATTTATGGGCATTGAACCTCTATTCCGGGACGACATTTGCTTGGGTGAAATAATGAATCAATTACAACCAATTTCAAATGGCTTCTTCCCTAAAATAGCGATCTGTACTTTGATAAATTAAAGGCACAATTGGAAACATTCACTGTGTATAAAAAGTACAATAACAAATAAAACGACCAAGAACAAGGCAGATCATTTTGGTCATTTTACAACAACAGTAAATTAATTTAATAAACGAAATAAGAATTGGACCCAATCCGATCGAGTACCGAAAGTTGCAATCCACGAAACTGTAGAGTATAACACATTAAATATACTATTGCAAATGTTACCTTCTGCAATAAATTTTTACTAAACTAGATAAACATAGGCAAAAAACATTCATTCATTTCTTAATTAATTAAAGAAGAGCAACTAGCTCAATTTCCTACAATAATATTTCTCTCTCCTCACATACAAGTTTTGTGTGAATTCAACACACTTGTTAGAGACAGATTTTTTCACTAGCACCCAATATTTTTATTATTTCTGAAGCACATTTATTGCATTTTAACTCCCGTATGTATTTTTGACTTTCCTTTAAAATAATTCTAAATTACCCTGTGAGCTATTTCGAAAAAGAATTCACTAAATAATTCTTTTTCGAAATAGCTCACTAATTCGCCACTCTTAGAAGTGCAATAGAAGGTTTCTATAAATTTTCCAACAACAAAATATATTAGTATACGAATTGAATCTTCTAAATGTAACTTCTTTAATCATTATAAGAAGTTGTTTGAATAACAGTTACAGTTATCCAAAAACGAAAACACTATTTTTCAACACCTTTTCTAGCATTTGGAAGATTGTCTTTTATCAATCCATATAGTCTGTCGAATTTGGCACTCTAAGATGATTAGTAGTAGAACGTGCAAAACTTTATAAAAACAATACACATTCGGTTCGAAATTTTATCATAAAATCATGATTTTGGCGATTGTTTACATTTCATAATGGGGAAAAGAACAAGCAGAAACAATAAAATTATAAATTAGTAAAAATATACATTTTGAAGTGATTAGAATGAAAAAAATATTGACATTAACTAAAATTATTTATGTAAGCTCATAGTGAAAAAAAAATCGTAAGTTTTACTTATAAAAGGAAAATTAAGAAAATAAGGTAAGCGTTTTATCATAATTTAAAAGAAATTATCAATATTTCAACTAGTTCTGGGCAAGCGAATACATTAGGAAAACATTTTCATTTTTTATATAATTAAAATATGTTATTAACAATTTGAGGGCCAGAACATTTTGTTTTATATAAAATTCTTAACAACCTAAACAACATTTTTTAAAAGTGTGGAGTTTGACTTATATATGACATGCCCGCAGCATAAGTCGCTAATTTTCAGAATAATTTTCTATAGAACAAAAAATTAAAAATATATTAAAAATTCAATTTTACAAGTCTATTCTGTGGAAGGTTAAAATATGTAATTATAGCAATCAAAATTTTGAGAATGCATTGCAGAGCTGAATTTTTGCACTTTAAATTTGAATTTTCAAAATTTTAAATAAAATTTTTTTAAAAGTTTGAAAAGAATTCATACATTATTCTTGTTATTAAATATTTTGAAGAAATTGTTTTGTTGTTGTAATGCTTGAAATGTGTGGAGTAGATTGTGGTAATTTTTGGTTAAGTAGCGGTATTTTTTTCTAAGTTTCAAAAATCTTAAATATTGACAAAAATTATTGAAAAAACTTTCAGGGTCAAGATTAAAATTTAAATAATGATTTAAAATGGTACATCATCATTAAAATTGGTAATAGAGTATGGAAATGATTAAAAGATCATATAGTCTTTAATAAAGGGAATCCAATTTATAAAAATGGAAACATTTGAAAGAGAAATTAGAGAAAATTTGTTATAAATATTTTATCAAATATTTCCAAAATTCTTAATAGTCAGCTATTTGTTCAGCGAGAAAATATGATTTTAGAAAAGTATATGGTGTTCGCCTTGTAAAAAGTGTAATACATTTGTTCTTTAATTATTTTTCTGTAGAAAAACTGGCGATTTTAGAAAAAAATTAACTAAAAAAAATTTATTTATTTTAATTACATAGAAAATTCAAGACAAAAATAAAATAGATAATAATGTAGTTTTGTAATATTTAGAAATCGTATATTATATTACTGAAAAACATCTTGGAAATGTTGAAGTACACATTTTATAATGCGAACATCATAACCTTTCTAAAACTCATACATTGTCGCCGAACATACTAATAACAAGGGTGTGAAGATAAATACGTCAGTTAAATACGTCCTATAAAAATGTTAAATATGCTCCACGCGCTGGTAATTGATTTGTTAAAATGAAAAAAAATTATTTTTTAATAAAAAAAACTATATTAAAATTAAATTTTAAATAAAAAATCAAAATATATTTATAAAACACATTAAAGGCTAAATATTACATTAAAATTAAAGAAGTATTATTAGATGAACGAAAAAGTACCACAAAGTCCGTATATCTTTAATTTACTATTTGTAGGTTCAATACTATAGAAAATTAAAAATATATCATTAGAAGAAGAAAAAAGTACTACAAAGTGCTCCCTAACGAATTCTTACCCACATTGGGCCATGTTTCTTTAATTTCATCTTTCTTCGTTCAATATTATAAAAAATTCAAAAAGTACCATTATAAGAACGAAAAAATATAACAAAGTCCCCTCTTATGGATTCTCATTCCCTTATATCTTTAATTTCATATTTGTAGGTTCAATACTATAGAAAATTCAAAAACTACCATTAGAAGAACGAATAAGTACCACAAAGTCCCCTCTTACGAATTTTCATCCACTTAGGACCATATATAATTAACTTCATGACTTTTTTTTCAATATTATATAAAATTCAAAATATAACATTAAAAGATCGAAAAAGTACTATAAAGTTCCCCGTCGTAAATTTTTACACACAAAGGACCAATTATATTTGATTTCATGTTTGTTTATTCAATATTATAGAAAATTCAAAAAGTACCATTAGAAGAACGAAAAGTACCACATACTCTCCCTCTTTAATTCCAAAAATAGGTATGATTTTTACCTCTTAAACTTTCGGATTTCAAAAAAGTACCATTTACGAATACGATATAAATTTTATATGTATGTTTGCTGGTTTTGAAGATACGTAGAGTGCCACAAAAGTACAGTTTTTACACTTTTTTCCCTAAAGAGGCCGATATTCAAAAAAGTACCAGATACCTGTCTGATTATTTTTTAAATGAAGGTTTGAATGTCTCGCCATCTTGCTCAGAGATGTCCGGCATTCATGTGCCAACCTTGATGTCGAAAAGGAACCCGACAGCGATATAATCGCGGCTTGACTGTCAGTACACATTTGGATATCCACTCCGAATATCCTATAGTACATTAACCAGTTCACCGCCCTCTTTATGGTCGATATCTCTGCTTTAAGAATACTGCAGTTATCTGGCAATTTAAAGGAAGGTCACTAATTGTACTCCATGTATTAATTAGACCCAGAGCAGTTTGCAGGCGGTGAGACATAGTATCCAGATATTTCGCAGATACAGCCAGCGCAACATCATCCACGTAAGCGACAGTCTTAAACTTCAGCGAATCAAGTCACCTGAGTAATGAGTTTACGATGATATTCCAAAGAAGTGGAGATAAAACTCCACCTTGCGGAGTACTCCTATTTGCTACCATGTAAATGGTAGACGCGCCTATGTTGGATATTATAACCCTATTAGTTAGAAGTCTCCTTATGAGGCTGATGATCAACTGGTGTATGTCCAATCTTTCCAGGGTCATTTTAATTGCCTCCGGAGTCACATTATTAAAGGCCCCTTCTAAGTCAAGGAAGGCCACTAATGTATATTCCTTATACTCCAAAGCTTTTTCAATATGCCCTACGAGCGTGTTGAGACACTGACAATAGGTTAGGGTTGATCGTTCTACGAAGGTGTAGCTCGATCATCTTTCCATTGTCTTCAAGAGGAAGGACGATAGACTAATATGTATAGGCATAATGTCATCAGGGTCCGGTGATTTAAATGAGACAAATCGCAGTTCACTATCCGTTATGGGAATGGGAATATCATTGATGATCTCTGAAGATATCGCGGAGCACTCCTTTAAAGGGAGGCTGCCAGGAAAGTGTGCGTCCATTAAGACATCTAAGGCCTCTTGACCGCTTGTTGTCCAACTACCACATGGGTTCTGAATAAAACTCAGAACAGTACGTGATGATGCCAGAATTTTACGAAAACGAGTGGTCTCAGAGTGTACTACTACGTCGCTACAGAAAGCCCTCCAGGATTAGCGTTTCGCAGTTCTTATCTGATTTTTAAACTTGTTTACTGAGGACTTATAAGTAGACCAGTCTGCATGCAACAGAAGTCACTATGTCGAATGCGTTTGTTAGCGTTTTGACACAGGACTCAATACCACCACAACCGTTAATGGTCAGGGGATTAGGGAGGAGTTGGGACAGAATATCATGTTGTACTGTCCAATTTGTCTTCCTATTGTTTTGAAAAGGTTTAACTATGGGTGAACAGACTTTTATTTTAAAGTAGATATATAAATGATCAGAGAATGACCAGTCATTGGAGACCTCTAATCCCTAATCATATTAGAGTACCTAGTGCTAAATTGCCTAATATCGAGAACCTCCTTTCTATTAGCTACTACAAAGGTTGGTTCCCTACCAATGTTTAGAATATCTAAACTACTACAAAGAACAAAATCATTTAAAGACTTACACCTTCTATTTGTGTCAGTGCTTTCCCAAATGACGTTATGGGTATTAGCGCCAGTTCTAATTACAAGCGGTAAGTTGTTTTTCTTAGCTGCCTTGTTCTTGTTTATTTCACGAACCTTAGTTGATGGTGGGTCGCAAAGATCATGAGCCATGCAGGTGGAGACAATGTAAATGTTGTGAGAACTTGTCTCCCAGGCCGCTACTACAGTATCCTTTTCGCTGAAATCAGAAAAAATGAAGATACTAAATTTACAGCTTGCTACTATACAAGATCTTATTTTACCTGATCCCACTTCTAATAGATAATTTTTCCACGGTTTTATGAGGGTTAATTGAGATATTCTTGATTCTTACAACTTTAAATACTTCTGGGGGCTATGTGTGGCAAGTTGAAGACTTGACTTGTACTACATTTTTGTAGCACCATTTCTTGTATACAAAACATGAGTGAATAATTTGTTCTACCTAATATTTAGAAAAATATATAATCTAAAAACTCCACAGAGAAGCATATTTTTCTTTGGTTGTCAATGGGTTAAAATTGTGAAGTGATTGAAAAGTTTCATTTAACTTTCTACACAATATCAAGCCAAAGGAATAAGAATGTGTGCTCCCTTATGAACGTTTGCATTCCCTATACTCTCAAGGTACTATAAAGCATTGAGGCGACATATAATGGCTTGGGAGGCGACATGTAATGGCTTGGGAGGCGTCACCTGAAGGCTAGGATCGGTACGTGAAATTAACAATATAATGAATAAGAAAGCGTATCGAAAATTTCTCCTGGAAGTAATGTTTTCTCATACCAGATATAAAATACTGACCCCTTGGATATTCAAACATGATAAAGACCAATAATAAACATAAAAATTAATGAAAAATTTGAAAATAGTAAATCAGAATTGCAATGAAGAAAAGGTCAGGGAGGCCTAGAGAGTCTCTCCTGTGCAAACTTGAATTCTTGGACAGCAATGTCAATGCTAATAATATACAAGTCCATGTTTTAAATTCCTAATATAAGTCTAAAAGATTATCTAAAGTGGCAAAAGTAAAGGGGTAGCTACAGAATATTCAATGCAACAGTTTGTTCAATTAGTTTTGTCGTGCAAGTTTTCTACTTTTTAATTTATTTAATATTCTTATTAATTTTATGTTATGAATTATGAAAAATATGTTTCTATTATTATGTTCATTGGTGTTCAATCTTTTTATATTAACAATATTTTTCTTCAAAACCAAAGAAAAGTTAAGTTATACCAAAATTAATTAAGAAGTAACTTTTGTTCAGTTAGTTTTGGCCTACACTGTACGCGGAATCTATACGATCAGATTCTAATCAGAATTTAATATGATTCCTTCGTCATCGGTTGTCAGAGTGAGCTTCAATGAATATGTATAGTAGAAGCTATCGTAACAAGGAAGAGGTAGATCAAATTTACTGCTATAGTCCTGCACTTCTGGGAGTCATTCTGATGTGGATATCATAAAGATATATTCGTTTGTATATTGGTTAGTTTGATATGCATCTGAGATAGATATACTCCCATATTATTTTTTTTTGTGTCAGAACGGCTCTAACATAATGGGCCTAAATAAGCTGGACATGGCTAACGGCTGCCTATTAACCTAACTTAATCTAAGAAACACATTATGCCAAAATTTCAATTATAAGTATGTATGCATGTATTTTTGATTTCTAAAAAATGCAGACATATTCATAAATTGTTGAAAACAATCGAAACATAAAATTAAAGCTTTTATATCAATCCAAATTTAATTGATTCGGAATTTAAACAAAACAAAACTGAGATAAATAAACATTTAAACAATTCACAACAAAACTCTACTATAACAACCACAAAGAATTTTAAAGCATACAGTGGGATAAATAATAGCTCCAACAAATATATTAAATCTATTAAATTAAATCTACCTATTTAAGTATTAAAATAAATGATTTCAATAAAAGATAAAAGAAATTTATGAAACTCTTTTTTATTTTTTGTCGAATACTAAACTATTAGTTTAGTTTGATGTTATCTATTAATTTAGTAAATTTTTAGAACTTGATTTACGTTATATAAATCACTTTAATAAAATATTATTTTCCCCACTGTTTATGCCTTAATATATTGGTTGGCATTCTTCGTTATGTATTTGTTGTATGATTGCATCGTAAATTATGCATTAAATCTCAAATCAATGTCAATTTACGAATTCATCTTTTGGATACAAAAACAAAATCAAAAATCAAGACAGAAAAAAATCGTCTGAAATTAAAACAGCAAAGTGTATTGAATCAATATATCTGTTTTTATACTTAAACATGAAAACTAAAACGGCAAAGGAAGACATACAAAAATATAACAATAACAGCAGGACAGGACGTTTAAGGTATACTCCTCTACTGCTCTATTATGAAGGCACAAAAAAGGAAAAAAAAGAAGCAGAATAACATTCAAGTGTATTGGATGAACATCAGAGGATTTGCTGTAAAAGATAAAAGTTGAAGCAACAACAACTACAAGTACCAAGAACAACAAAACATTGGACCCTGTGCAACATTATCTCTACGAATGGGCTTTATTTCAATTCAATCCCAACCCAGTGTAATGTAACGCAATTCTTGTTGATGGTTATTCCATGTACTTATACTGCTGCTGTTACTTTTGTTGCTCTATGCTTTACTGTCAATTACCTCAAAATTATAGTCGCTTAAGTTGTTATTTATTCGTGATTTAAAAGTTAAACGCGTACATATAAAAACCAACACCAGAATAATAAAAAAAAACATTTACCATGATTCTAAATTTAAACTGAATTATTTTAACATGTATAAGAAAATGTAAGAGAAAATTTATAAGATAATAAAACAAAAAATGGTATTGCTATCATTTCTGTTTAAGTAATTTTGTAATAATATAAAAAAAAAAAAATATGTTGCAACCATTCGTAAAGCTTTCGAAATTCATTTATGCTAGGATATTGAAATATTTAAAAATAATTATTTATTACTTTTTTTTATTAATTAGGATAAAACTTCTTTGAGTTCGTTAACAGGGAAGAAGCATTCTTAAATATTCTTGGTTTAATAGCCTTGGAAAATATTTATCACATATTTAATAAATTTCTTATTAATAAGATTGAACTTCAGGATTTTTAAATATATGTATCTCAAGTTAAATTTTTTTTTTTATTTATTATGATAAAAAATAAATCTAAATATACTAAAGGCATGATTGATGTTTAATCCAAAAGTCAGTTCGTAAGCCCTTATAAATTTATTCCTAAAAAGTAAAAAAAAAGTAAAAAAGTTTATAACTTCTGTTGCAATGCTATATAGCAGCCTTTGATAAACCATAACATAAATTAAAAAAGTGTTAATATTTGTTGAGCAAATAAATAAGTTCTTTTAAAAAAATTTGTTTTACTAATACCAAAATCGTTCAAGGGAGGAATATTTAGTTAGCAATATTTAGTTAAATATCCTATGATTCATACAGTTAACCAATGCCTTACATGTTTCTGGTGAAATAGAGTACCAAGCATCTCATACCATAATTCATCTTCGTTTTTGACTTTAAGAAGTAAAATAACATTCTGGATAGTTTTTCAAGGTTTCTCAAATTCAACGGATTAGAAGCCACTCCCTAAAGTTAAAGTTTCCCATTCTAGATTAATTTTTGGCTATGCTAGAGGTATGTTTATTGTCGCTATCTCTTTGATATAGCGACTTCAGAGACCTTTTTACATTCGGCATATGGTACCATTACATTGTTAAGAATATGGAAAATGATATGTCGGTCCAAATTTTCTTTGATTCACAAAATTGAACCAACGCCAGACAAAGAAAAAACAAATCCAAATCAATAAGTTATCATCATGCTTTATGGCATATCACTTTGAGTCATGTGATTATCTATGATTTTTAGGACAATACAACATTTCTTTATTTTTTTCAGAATTCCTTAGCGAAATCACTTCTTTTTTTTCCCTTGGTCTGGCGTTTGTTCAATGTTGTGAATCAAGAAAAATATGGATCAACATCTCTTTCTCCATATTCTTAACAATGCAATGCTAAATGTAAAATGCCTCTGAAGTCGCGATATCAGAGAGATAATGACAATAAACATGCCTCGAGAATAATAAAAGATTTTATCCACTGGAAAATTTATGAGAAATTTTTATAAAAACTTCTTTTATAAGAAGTTTTTATAAAATTTGATATTTATAGGAAATTTTTTAAATAATTTACATTTTGTAGGAATTTTTTTTAATTTATTTTTTAAGAAAATTTCTTAAAAATTTACTTTTAATAGGAATTTTTTTAAATGTTTCTTTTATAGGATTTTTTTAATTTACTTTTTATAGGATTTTTTTTTTAATTAACTAAAGTTTACTTTTTATAAGAAATTTATTAAAATTTTTCCAAATTTCCTTTTTATAGCAAATTTTCCGAAATTTGCGTTCTATAGGAAATTTTTCAGTTTACTTTTCATAGGAATTTTATAAAATTTACTTTTTATAGTAAATTTTCCAAATTTCACTTTTTTTATGGGAATTTTCTCAAAATCTCTTTTTTATGGTCAGCTTTCTTAAAATTCTCTTTTATATAAAGTTTTCTCAAAATGTTTCAAAATTCTTTATAGTAATTTTTTTCATATTTCTCTTAAAGTACTTTTTATAGGTTTTTAAAATTTCACCTTTCATCATGTTTTAAAAGTTTTAAAATTAAAGATCATATCCGTGAATAACTTAAATTGAATTTACAGATTTTTCAGGGCAGCTTGGGAAAAGTAAAGTACAAAGAAACCGGTTAGCGTAAACGATACGTTTTAAAAATATTAATTTTATGATTTAAATAACTTCAAATCTCGACTAAAGAAGTTTTGTCAAAGGCCCACATATGTATATTATCCAGTTATAAATAATTTTTTCATTATTCTTATTACCATATTTGTATGATATAAGAACTTTGACTATTTTCAGTATTTTTATTCCTCCAAAAATTGCCAATTTAGTTGTTTAAAACGTAGAAAATTGAAATCTAGTCTGAGCATCCAGGCGATATTATTTATTTATTTTATAAAACAATTTTCACTTCAAATTACGTGTTTTTACAACATTTGAGAGAAACGTTGCTGCAACTGCAACACAAAACCAAAACAAAATGCTACAAGTAAACAAATGCAACATACACGAAGTACTTGAATTTAATAACAACAAAATATAATAAATACAAAAAAGAATTCACGACAAGATGTTGTAAGTAGTATGTAAAAAAACAACTAAATATGTAAAAAAAAAAATTGTTAGTATATGAATTAAAAGTAAATGAAGAATACTTACTATGTCGATATTGTATTTACACATTCGTATAAAAAAGTAGTAAAAAAGAAAAAGTCATCATCGCATTGTATTCTGCTGCTGTTGTTGTTGTACGTGGTTTTAACTGATGTTAATTTCATTAAAAAGATATCAACAAAATGGATCCTTGAAGAGGTTCCTTGACACTAAAATTTTTTACAAAAGACAAACTTACTACAACACACAATACAACCAACCACCATCACACAACAACCGTAGTAATGTTTACAAAACAATGAAAAAAAAAAAAAAAAAAAAAAAAATAAAAAAAAAGAAAAGCAGAAAACAAAAATAAATATTGTATAAAAGATAAAACAATAACATCAACTCACCAGAAAAAAGGAAAAAAAAAGAGTAGATATTTTTGGAGAATATAAAAATTGTTTACGTTGTAAAATGTTCAGGAATCTGAATAAACACTGAAAAAAAGGGGAAGGAACAAGTAGAAATACAAAGTCTGAAGAAGAAAATTTTCACACAAAAGACACCAAATACAACAAACCCTAAAGGGAAATTGATAAAACTCATACGAAATGCAAACAATGAAAAATCAAAGTGAAGCCAGAATACGAAAAGAATAAATGTGAAAGAAAAACGGTAAAATGAAATTTTCATGATGTTCTTTTCCAACGAAAATAGGAAAACATTTTTTTAAGATAATTAATAAATCTTGGCTGCGAAGCAAAAATATTTAAGAACTTTTTCAAAATTTACTATTTTTATGAAGTTCTCACCAATTTCCTTTTTAAAGGAAATTCCCTAAAAATTCTTCTTAAAGTAAATAAATAAAATGTGAATAAAATTTACATTTTTAGAAAACTTTCATAAAATGAACTACTTTCTTTCTAAAGGAAATTCCCCATAAATTTCCGTTTTGTAAGAAATTTTATCAAAATTTCGTTTTTATAGGAAATCCTATCAAAATTTTGTTTTTATAGGAAATTCGCTCAATATTTCGCTTTTATAGGAAATTCTTTCAAAAATTCGTTTTTAAAAGAAATTTTTTAAAAATTTCGATTTTATAGGAAATTTTTTCAAAAATTTCTTTTTAAAGGATTTTCACTCAAAGTTTCGTTTTTAAAGAACATTTTTTCATAACTGACTTTTTATAGGAAATGTTCTCAAAATTTACTATTTATAGAAAATTTTTCAAAATTTATTTCTTATAGGAAATTTTTTTAAAAATTTACTATTTATAGGAAATTTTTTTAAACTTTACTTTATATAGGAAATTTTCTCAAAGTTTACTATTTAAAGGAAATTTTCTCAAAATTTCATTTTTATGGAAATTATTTAAAAAATTTCGTTTTCAAATTCTCTCAAAATTTACTACTTATAAGAATTTTGTAAAAGATTTAATTTTTATAAGAATTTTTTCTAAATTTCCATTTTTTTTTCTCAAGATTAACTAAATATTTACAATTCTATTGAAATTTCGGTTTTAAAGGAAATTGTCTCAAAATTTCGTTTTTATAGGAAGTCCTCACAAAATTTTATTTTTATAGAAAATTTTCTCAAAAATTTCCTTTTTATTAGGAAATTCTCTCAAAATTTTGTTTTAAAATTTTCTCGTAACTGACTTTTATAGAAAATGTTCTCGAAATTTAATACTTATAGGAAATTTTTCTCAAAATTCACTTTTTAAAAGATTTCTTTTTCAAAATTTCGTTTTAATAGAAAACTTTCTATTTAAATATAAGAAATTTTCTTTAAATTTTGTTTTTATGGGAAATTCTTTAAAAATTTACTATTAAAAGATTTTTTTATAAATTTTTAATTTTTTATTTTTTTTTTTTCAAAATTAACTATTTATGAGAAATTTTTTCAAAATTAACTATTTATAAGAATTGGTACTTTTCATCAGGAAATATTAAAGTCCAGTCCTTGACCAAGTTCCCTCATAGATTCAGGGAGGTAGGTGAACTAAGGCTTGATTACGAATAGTATTCAAACAGATTAAATCTTCCTTAGGATTAATTTTGATAAATAGTATCCCTGATAAAGATAGCTGTGAGACAGACAAACTTTGTTATTCAACAACATGCAATCTAAGTCTTCACTGACGGGTCGGATTAGTGGGAGCTTGTTTCGGAAGCATCGACAATCGACTTTTATGTAGACTGTCAGGCCGCAATCAAGCACCTAAATTCGTATGTGATGAAATCTTAGCTAGACCAATCAATTCAAACAAGTCTGGATACCATAGTATGAGGGCATTTTCGGGAATGAAGTTAGAGATGAGTCGTTCAAGCATGTAACAGAAGTACAGACAGATGCTTATATTCCTCTTGTATGACTATCGAATCTCCCTTTTAACCTGAATTCTTACGGGGCTCTACATGAAATGTCGAAATGTTAATGTAAAAGTTGCTTATATGAGAAGAATAAGAGTCGATAGAACACCTTATATGTGATTGTCTGGAACGTGGACTCACGTATCTTTGCGGACGTTCCTTTCAGAATCTAGATGCTTTAGAGGAAATATCACTGAGCAATCTATTGAGTTTTATCCAAAGAACTGGGTAGCTGTATAGAAATCGTGTACTCGAGGCATTTCATTAATTTTATTAATATTTAATTAATATGTTTTTCCTTTTTGAAGATAGGGAATCGCAATGGGTCGCATAGTTTCTGAGTGAAAATTTATTTCGAATCAACATTAATACCATTCCATAAGAAAATGTAGTTAATGTTCGACATTGGCCCTTTCATTGTTTTCAAGTGCATATTAATGCAGCAACTGAACTGAAACAGCTACAAGATATACACTAACAAGGAGAACAATTAAAACGCATTGCAAAACAACAATCATGACTTTTTTTTAACAAAGATAAAAATTAAGCATCGACTCTTAACAACGTCGGTCATGACGGCTACAAATCGGGTAGACTGGGTTAGCCTTCCCAAAAAAAGACAATTTTAAAAGAAAAAAAAAAAAAAAATAAAAAAATAAAAACAATCGTCTGTAGTTGTAGTTTTCTTTTGGGGCAAAATTTTTTTGTCTTCAAAATTATTCGTAATTTTGAAAAAAAAGAAAAAATAAATTTAAGAAACTACTATTTAGTTAAACGCTTGGTATTGTAATTGTTACTGATGTTTAGTAATTTTGAAACAAACGAGTAGCTATTTATAAGGAATTCCTTTAAAGTGTAAAAATTAAAAAAAATGCTATACTGACTTAAATGCTGCTTGAAAATTAAAATATATATTACAAATCTAGTAAATAAAATGTCGTTATTTATTTGTCTTAAGCAAAACTGACTTGATTTGAAACCTTTTAGTTGTTTTTTCTTCTAGAGTATAACGTTCGGAAAAACAATTTCTGATATTTTTTCTATAAAAATCATTACGATTACTACAAGCTCGTATAGTTTCCAAAACATGCGGAAGCGTCAGTATAATCAATTGGCTGCGGCCTAAACAAGAAAAGACATCAAACATATTTGTATGAAGAGATCAAATTGAAATTTATAGGTGTATTTTGATGATAAGGTAACAAGACGTTGAAAAAAATCTTAAGGCAAGCTTCAGAACTTCTTAGGGAACTCACATGAACTAGTTTCCAAATATAAGAGATATTTGTTTCATTTAGTTCCATATTTTGCTAATTACCGACATTAAATCCAATCACAGATAATTATTATAAGCATGGAAACCACAAATATGCAAATGCAAGTTTTTTCCTGTGAGTTGAATGAACGGATAAAATATTTATTCGTTTTGCCATCGATTTGTAAGTGCATATTTTTGCATATTTCACCCTTAATGACATTTATTTTCATATAGTGATTTTTAGAGCAAGTTTATAGCATATTTTATTATTTTTGAAGCATATTTAACACTTTTAGCGCATATTTTGGCATTTTGTAGGTAACTTGTTCATAAGATTTTTTTTTTTTAAATTTGATTTGCGATGTATAAGAAAATTCGAGACTCATAAATATTTAGCATTTAAAATTAATTTTAATGGATATCGCCTAAGTTTGTTAAAAATCGCTGATGACCTTGATTTGTAGCAACAAATCTTGAATATTTAGGAAAAGATTGATTGATCTTTATTAAAACTATTTTTGAAATATAAACTTGCCCGAATAGCTATATATGTATGTGAATACTATGTATATGAATTTATGAAACTTTTTATAATTTCTAAACTTAATACTAATGTTTAGAATTAAATAGATAAGCTATTTCATGATCAATAAAGTTTTTGTTATATTAAAAACTGGTGGATTTAAAATATCGCTTATCGGCACAGTCGATAGATAACTTAAGTTTTGCCTAATTTTATAACATTAAAATATTAATAAAACATTTTGTTTTAATGAATAAATTTATTTTTATTTAAAAATTACAAAAAAAAAAATTTACCGCGTGTTTAATGCGTATACAACACTTCTTTAGATCACATTTATGGTTTACCAGATTATTAGTACCTGATCATGTTGAACTATAATATTAAGGAATCTTTATACAAAAAGAATTTTTAAAAGAGGTGAACATTTCTAGGGCGATGTATCTCTCAGACAATATAAGCTTGTTTAATGTGCAAATTGCATTACGAAATAGTTCCTAACAAGTTTACCAAAATGTTAAATATAAAATTATTTTATGTTTATTTATTACGTCTATATTAATTTATAATTGCTTATTAACCATTATTATTTTCGTATGCCAATTTTAATCATTAATTCACATATTTTTTTTCGGGCCGTCGAAATTTATTCATCTGTTCTTGTCATTTTTAATTAAAACTTTAATATTAATATTTTTTTTTTAATTCTGCATAAATTTGCAAGAAAAATAAAAAAATAAATAAATAAAAAATACTTAAAAAAAAGGTAGTGTTTAAGTAAAGAGAGAGAGAGAGGAAAAAATGAAAGAAAACAATAATGATATATTGGACAACAAGTACTTTATAAATGAATAAACATACTTCCGCATAATCATCATAAATACTTTTGACTACTACTACCAAAGGGGATAGTCTGATATGTTATATTAAAAAACTTTATTGTGGTTATTTCATTTTAATATTTAATAAAGCCTCACTTAAGATTTATAAATTTATTAAATATTTTGTAATGTTACTTTTCTTGGTCTCAGCTTCTTTCTCTATCATTTTCCTTCCTGCTCTTTTCTATATCTCATCTCTCTGTAGTTTCTTTCTAGTTTCTGTCTATATTCTTTATGAAGGGACTCACAATGGACCTTTAGGTCTCCGAGTGAATGCACAAGCACTCTTATGAGTGCTGGGCAACCCTTCCCTACCTACCTACCTACCTTGTAATGTTACATATTTCCAAAATTTTGTGATATAAAGTTTCAAAAATTATACCTAATTTTATGCAAATAATTTTCAGATACTTTTAAAATGTTTTCCCAAAGCCTTACGAATTTCAATGGTTTTAATGCTGAACCCAAACAGTTACTTACTTAGGAGCTACGTTTTGCACATTGCGAAATTTTGTTTTAAAATATTTTGGTTTTGACAACAACTTTCGATTTTATTGTTTTTACCTAGTTGTTATTATTTCATATTTTCTAAGATCATTTTTTATCTTAAAACACTTCTCAGATTGACCTCATATAGGTACGATTTCGTATACTAACAACTAAAACTAGTAAATTTTGCTGGCAACAGTAACAGCAACTATCAGCAATAAAAAAGTGTATCAAAGAATACACACACATTCATACTAGTGACCCTTTTCAGTTGATTGCAATCATTGTTTGTTAGTAGCTGTTTTTGTTGCTATTGTATCGTAATTTGCATTGTTGTCATTATTTTATCAAACAGGTAGTGAGTGAGTTTAGTAGTGTATTAAAAATGTATGAATGGTTGGATGACAAACATATGAGGATTGTTGTTGTTGCTTGTTTTTTATAAAAATTAGCGAAACATGTACAAAAGACAGTCAGATAAACGGTCAGGAAAAACAAAAACACGTATAAACCCTTATTGGAAAGAGAAAAAAAATAATAATATTAATAATAATGATATCAATATTAATATCATGTATCATACACATGTATCTTTTGTCGTTGCCCACATTGTCTGCTGCTGTTTGTTTGTGTGTGCTGTTCATAACCCACATATTTGGAAAATACATATGGAATGTTTTTTTTTTGTTTTATTCATCACAAAAAGTTGTTCCCTCTTTAATTTATCATATTTTTTAACACTTCTTTGGAAAGAATGAAAATAAAACAAAAGTTCAGCTACAAGTGCTTATAATCACAACAAAATTTTATTTATTTTTTTTTTATAATGTGACCAACTAAATAACATAACAACAAATGTGTCATGCCAAAATATCACAGCAATCGTTGCTCGGTCCAATATCCAAGGTACGTCCGTATTTACCAGGCGAACGAAAGGGGTTTGTAGATGGGTGTGATAACACCTGAAGTAGCGATCCTGTTGTAGTCATTTCTTCTCTTTACAATCCGAAGAAGAAGGATTAAGTTTGCAGATGTAACCATAATCGACCCTAAGGAATGCCCGTGTGTTTATTTGTTAAGCACCCAGAGAGAAAGAGACAAGGCGGAATGAAGTGATGTTTGCATTCACAAATTCACAAGCTTTTTGTAGTATTTTTGAGGTTATCAAAGCTAATATAATATAAGGCTAAGACGTCTAATGCGATTGGCTCCGATTGATTTTCTATGCTTAAGAACCTTGGCGACCTGCAAGTCAACTGTTTTTAACCTGTCAGTGAGGTCATTCCTAATGTATAGGAAACTAAAATCCTGAAAAACAGTACATTACCATGGATTCCGTAAGAACCGACTTATAAACTCACATGGCTTGAAGTGCGATCATCGCGGTATTTGAATGGTTTCGAATACAAAGGCTTCTAGAATATCGTACAGTCCACAGTGATTGATTGTGAATTATTCGAGTGGTCGTTAGTCGTTCTTGGAGATATGAGACAAATGCTCAAAACAATGTGGAGTTAAACAACGAGTCCCTGAGGTAAGACCGCCACTCCTGTTTAACTTTTATCTCTCTAAACTCCTAGCGTATCCATTATGTACCATTAGTTCAACCGTAATAACGTTGATGATTTTTGTGGTTTATTAAAGAATTATATCCTCTATTCTCCTGAAGCTGTTGAAAGGATATAATTCTCCTTTGCTTATGCCGCTGCAATCACGCATAAATTGAGAAATAGGCACTTGGTCCCCTGGGCGCTAGCAACATTTTAGGAAAGGAGGATTATTTAGTTCCACAGAATTTTACCTCATGATCCCTTTCAGACATTTTTTTGTCCCTCAGACCCCCAGACATTAATATTAAAAATGCAAGGGGAGTAAAACAGATGTCTACAGGATCGCCAGGGTACAATGACTCACATTTATTAGAAAGAAGTGTAACGCACAACTTTTAAATCATTCTATAGCCAGAAGTTGTTTCATCGCATCCCATCTTTTTTTAGCTTTAATCTAGCACTTTTATTCCTAGCAAGTGGCTTTGTCAGAACAAAATCCTAAAATTCTTCCTGATTGAGTACACATAGCAAAGAATACAAATAAATTTTCCAAAAAATTACTCATTTTCCAAAACAAAAAAACCAAATGTATGTCTATATATTTTGTTGTTGCATGAATTAGGTTTTTGACAATTGAATAAGGTTTTTGTCTCTCACATAAACTTCTAGTTGTATTTTATGATACATAGAGTTGCAATTAAGCAACCTAACGAAACAAGTCGAGGCGTGTTTACAACTTGATACAACTGATTATTTGTTTTGATTTGTTAAACTGTTGTTGTTGATTTGTTTGCTATTATATAAAATAATAAATCTCTCAGTCTCTGCTATTAATTTGTTTGGACGTCAAAACTCCATGATTAAAAATTCTCTCCGAACTGCTGTTACTTTGTTAAATGTGCTTAGAAACATATGTATTTTTTTATTTCGGAGCCAGGGCTTGGAAAGTTGACACAATCGTACTTTTTTAAATGTTTAATATTCAAAAGTACCATAGTACGTCCGCGAGTTATATGATACTCTCAAACGATTATATGGTTATTCTAAAATTGGATTCAAGGGAAAATTTGTTTAAATAAAAATTTTTTTGGAAATATTTCAAATATTTAAATTTTTATTAAAAATCTATGATAGTATTGTATACATATGTTCAAAAGTAATATTTTAATCCATGGTTGTCACTCCTTTTTTATGATTCTTATTCCCTTGTTTTGATGTTGTTCTTTTAAAACTACGTTTATATATTTTTTAATAAAAATATTATTTTATCTTTATTAAAAGATAATAAAAGTACTTTTAAATTGTAATTAACCTTTCTTCGTGCTAAAAATACATTTATTTTCACTTTTTTTAAGCACTTGTTCGTTATTTTGCTATTATGTAAGTAATGTATGTCGATTGTTACTATTTTTTTTTAATTATAAACGTGGTTACAGGTTTCAGTAAACCGAATTCTAATTGAGTTGAAAATGCACCGAACTTAAAAGTTATCAGTTCCGAATTGTTTTCGGATCCACTGAAATGCTGCATTTGGGAATCCTTGCACTTTTTCCTAAGGGTATAAAGGGAGCGATCATACATTGATCTTTAACATCACACAGTTGGCAACTCCCAAAGGCAATTTAAAAAACCGTCACATTTATGAGAAGATCATACAGAGGTATGTGCAGGTTCCATTTGATCACAGCTGGCCAATTCCACGATTGAAGTTTACAGCATAAAACTCGTATTTGGGGCTACATAGCGGACATAACAAAAAGAGAAGCAAAAATAGTTCTGACACAACTGAGAACGGGATGGAGCAACAAGCATAGTGCTTTGTTCGAACCGTTTCTTAGTTATGTCCAGTATCTGGTCAGATCCCTATGACACCCGCATACATGCATCTGTCTGGTCAATCTACTTCACTATGTTTTGAGGTAGTAACCCAATTCCTTGGCTTTGACTTTTAATAGAACCCCCGATTATACAGATTTTAGTGTTACTCATGATTCTATAAACTGTGGCCAATAGCACTTGAAGCACGGATAATAAAACCATTTACCTACGTACAGAAAGCTTAGTCGGTCGACATTGGGTGATACTTGTCCTTAAGGACCGTCATAGGCTACATTCAAAGAACATTCAATTGAAGCTATAATAAAACGGAGCCGATATAATTCTAATTTTTTCAATAGAAAGATTTAAGTTTAAGCCTTAGAACAACTCAATGTTGGTCACCTTAAAGTATTATTCATTCTACATACTTTTATTCCTTCTACCTTCATACAATCTTCTTGAAAAAATGCAAAATATGTAATTAACACAATGCTTCATTGTTGGTTCAAACTAAAAATTCGTTGACCGCTTTCTAAGAAGTTCATTTTGAGGGCAATAGTTCGGTGTCATTGTAATCATCATCATTCATTATTATTTCTGTCTGTGCTTTTAGCCTTTCCCTTCCCATTCTAAACGAATGTACATATGTCGTTAAACAAAGAAATATCATATCCTTTTAGATTTTTTCTAGCTTTTTATTTTCGTACGTTACTACACACACTTAGATATTTTTTATCGTGTCATCATTGATGTAGTATTACATCTTAGTTAAAGATTTTGTTGCTGTTATCGTGTTGTTACTTTATGGTGTTTATGATGATGTTTTCTTTGTTGGTGATAAAAATGTTGATGATGATAGTAAAGATTGCTTGTTTGCTCAGTGTGTTTCTTATGTTGCTTGTAACGATGTTTTGTGAAAATTATGAAGTTTTGTTGATGTAAGCGAATGAATAAACGACGACTTTGGGAAATTACTTTAACAAAGTTAACGACATTTACTAACACCTTATCCTTTGGCATTCATTCATTTCATTTATATAGTCATTCATTTATTCCACCAAAATATGCAACACTCAATCAGCTATTTATACATATGTACATTAGGGAGCCGCAAAATTAAAAGTATCGATGTATCCAACGCAAATGAAAATTTACTTCATTCTAAGATAGTTTCTAAAAATTTTCGTCTTGTCATTATTCTTTCATGAGCTGAATAAGAATGAACCTTGTTTTCGGGTTTTTCGGATTTTTTTTTATTTTTGCCAAAGGAACGATATGAAAATTTGGTATCGAAAGAAAGGTCTTTGGAAAGTGCATTTAATTACGTAACAATAATTTGGGACTAGGTCCAAAAGAGTCCAAAATATTGCAAATTTTCCAAGAGATTTTGGATATTTAAATTTTTGATACATAAATATTTAAAAAAGTAAGACCAAAATTGTAAAATATAATCCTCCAGCAGTTATACCAAAACTGTTCTTTCGGTTTTTTAAAATTCGAATATTTCGAAAATAAACAAATGTATCTTTATGCGAAAAAATTAAATGAATTTGGCATCAAAACATGTGTTACTTTACTGGTATAACTCTAAACATATATATATATATATATATATATATATATATATAATTGTAAACAAATAAATACATTTTGTGAATATTTCACTTAAACTTAATTTATTTCGTTGTTTGTTAGTAGAAATATGTTATATTTCGTTAAAAAGCTTTAAAAATACGCATTTTTTGACGCTAAATTCATTTAATTACGTTGTATTTAGAAACCTTTGTGTATAAGTTTCGAAAAATCCAATTTTAAAAAACCGAAAGAACAGTTTCGGTATAGCTGCTAGAGGATTATATTTTATAATTTTAATTCCATTTTTTTAAATTGTAAAAATTCCAATATTAAATTTTTCTTTTGAAAAATTTCAAAATTTTGGATTCATTTGGAGTTGGTTCCAAATTTTTGTTACGTAATTAAATGCGCGTCTCAAAGGTCTTTATTTCGATACCAATTTTTCTTATTATTCTTTTGGTAGAAATACGAAGAAATCCGAAAAAAAACCCAAAAAAATTAATTTTTTTCATTTTGATCCAGCTTATGAAAGGATAATGTCATGACCAAAATTTTTAGAAACTGTATTTTTGAGTGAATAAAATTTTCATTCGAAATGGGAATTTCGATATCTTATTTTCTTTCCATACAAACGGGGCCACCCTAATGTACATATTTTACCAAATATTTTAGAGAATTTGTCTGCTTCTCTTGATTATGAAGATTGTTTTATGTATGATGTGTGAATTAATGTTTGCGAATGAGCAATTTGGGCGAAAATGTGTTTGTACTTTCTGAGTAATTTTATTATTAAGTATGAGTAAGACGTTTGAGACGATAAATAACGGTGCCAGTATGTCTGGATTTTTGTTCCCTCTTCTTGTGCTTTTACTTCCCTTTATTTTGTTTTTTTGTTATTATTCCCCGCAAACAAAATCCCAGCAAGTGCATTTTAATATACCTACATACATACATACATACATACATACAACATACATACATTTAACTGTATATATGTATAGTATTTGTTTATTTTGTTTTTGTTTAATTTCAATTTGTAAGTATTCTTTTAAGTGTGTAGTATTTTGTCTGTGGTTTTTGCCATGTTTTTACTTAATAACCTTTTAAAAACAATAACACTTTCTTTTCCTGCAAGCATTTAGTGAAGTATTTTTCGAAATAGCTCACTTCTTCGCCACTCTTAGAAGTGCAATAGAAGATTTCTCTCAATTTTCCAACAACAAAATATATTAGTATACGAATTGAATCTTCTAAACGTAACTACTTTAATCACTATTAGAAGTTGTTTGGATAACAGTTACAGTTATCCAAAAACGAAAACACTATTTTTCAACACCTTTGCTAGCATTTGGAAAATTGTCTTTTATCAATCCACATAGTCTGTCGAATTTGGCACTCTAGGATGATTAGTAGTAGAACGTGCAAAACTTTATAAAAACAATACACATTCGGTTCGAAATTTTATCATAAAATCATGATTTTGGCGATTGTTTACATTTCATAATGGGGAAAAGAACAAGCAGAAACAATATAATTTTGCTTAGTAAAAATATAAATTTTGAAGTGATTAGAATGAAAAAATATTGACATTAACTAAAATTATTTATGTAAGCTCGTAGTGAAAAAAAATCGTAATTTTTACTTATAAAAAGAAAATTAAGAAAATAAGGTAAGCGTTTTATCGTAATTTAAAAGAAATTATCAATATTTCAACTGGTTCTTGGCAAGCGAATACATTAGGAAAACATTTTCATTTTTTATATAATTAAAATATGTTATTAACAATTTGAGGGCCAGAACATTTTGTTTTATATAAAATTCTTAATAACCTAAACAACATTTTTTAAAAGTGTGGAGTTTGACTTATATATGACATGCCCGCAGCACAAGTCGCTAATTTTTAGAATAATTTTCTATAGAACAAAAAATTAAAAATATATTAAAAATTCAATTTTAAAAGTATATTCTGTGGAAGGTTAAAATATGTAGATACAGCAATCAAAATTTTGGGAATGCATCGTTTTTAAATTTGATAAGGAAGTTATAATTTTCAAAATTTTAAATCAAATTTTTTTAAAAGTTTGAAAAGAATTCAAACGTTGTTGTTGTTATAAAATATTTTGAAGAAAATATAATGAGGAAATTTGAAATGTGGAGTAGATTGTCGTAATTTCTGGTTAAGTAGCAGTTTTTATTTCTGAGTTTAAAAAATTTTAAATATTGGCAAAAATGATCGAAAAAACTTTCATGGCCAAGATGAGATTTAAATACAGCATCATTAAAATTTGTAATAGAGCATGGAAATGGTTAAAATACCATGTAATCTTTAATAAAGAGAATCCCCCTTTATAAAAATAGAAACATTTGAAAGAGAAATTAGAGAAAATTTGTTATAAATATTGTAGTCAGCTATTTGTTCAGCCTTATAAAAAGTGTAATTGTTTTTCTGTAGCAAAACTGGCGATTTTAGAAAAAAATTAACTAAAAAAATTTTATTTAATTTAGTTACATAGAAAATTCAATACAAAATTAAAATAAATAATAATGTAGTCGTAATCGTATATTATATTACTGAAAAAAAATGCTGGAAATATTGAATTATACTTTTCATAATGCGAACATCATAGCCCTTCTAAAAATCATACATTGTCGCCGAACATACTAATAATTGCAGAAAATGTTGCAAATATTCTAGTAGATGTTAAATGTTAATTTGAATTCGAAATCTTTTTGTGCAATTAATTTCATTGTTTTCTGTAATAAATGCAAGGAAGAGTTATTTTTGTTATTTAAAAAATAAATTAGAATAATTAATAATTATTCTTATTTTATTATATATATCTACTTCATTAAATTTGAAAGAAACAAATATTCTTTTCTAATTTTGTACTTAAAATATTTCTTAGTATTCTTTTTAATTTATTTATTTTTTTTAATGTTAATTTAAATTGAAAATATTGTTGTGCAATTAATTTAATTTTAAAATATAAGTATTACTGGCACTATTATTTTAAAAATTTTATACAAAATAGTTTTAAAATTCTTTAAATATTTTCTATCGAAAATGTAACTACATCGGCACAACGGGAAATTGATATGTATCGCTTATACTATCGAATTCAGATGTAGTTAGAGATAGCATCTTTTGAGTAACGCATTAGTGGGGATTGGAAGACTCGAATTAGGATTTTGTTATTAGACATTTTTTACTGCTTTATAGTAGATCTTAATACGTGACGTACAAAATTCTCTAAAGCGTTACCTTCCATTATATGCGTTTTACCTGACATTCAATACTGACTCAAAAGGAACTATCGCTTAGTGGCACAGTTCTTCCCGAACGGTGTTACTAAGTAGATCAGAATAATTTTAGTAAAAGCGACGCATATCAACTTTCCGGTGTGTCGATATAGTTACGTTTTCGATAGAAAATGTTTGCAGGGTTTCATGTCGTCCAGATCCTCATTATCTTCGCAACCACCAACACACAGTAGGGTCGATCGCAAAAATTTTGGTAATAAATCTGTCTCACCTAAACTACTTTGCCAAAAATTAGTTATTGAAGCTATTTAAATGATTTTTGGAGGATAGAACGATTGATATCTCTTTTATACAGCACATACAAAATAATTATAAAAATATAATAATGTTTTTTTTGTGCAATTAAAAAAGTCTTTTGAAATATTGATTTTTTTCATAAAATCTGCTCTCCTGCATTTGTTTTTGGCCAGGGAAGCAGTTTAGTGCGTAATGGATCTAAATATATTTTATAATTAAACAGCATCTATAAAATAATAATAACAAAATCGTGTACCATTTTTTATAAATTGATAAACATAAATTTTTTTAAAAAATTTATTATTTTCGAGCAATGCTGGACGTAGGGTGCAAATCTAAATTATTTAAAAATTTCTTTATTAACTATTTATGAAGACTTGTCTTTTGAAATATGTAAAGAAAAAAATATTTTAATAACAAAACATTTTTAATGATAATTTCAGAGTACTAACTTCGAACATTTTCCACGGCTAGACGAATTGAGATAATTAAAAAAAATCTTTCAGCATATAATTTCGAAATATATATAGACGTTACAGAATATTTAAAAAAATTCACTCAAATACCTCCACAGAGAAAAAAAGGACATACATTTAAAAATTTTTTTCATAAATATAATGAATCGAACAAACTTTTTTCATAAAAAATAAAATTTTGTTCATAAATATTATTAAATTGTTCATAACGAAAATTTTAGGAATTTTTGCAGAAATCTTAAAATCTTTGAAATCGGAGTTAATTGTAGAAGTTACGATTTCTTGAAACTTTTTCATACTGGAGTTGATCAAATTTGACATCCTGCAGCTAATCTTAATTATTACAACTCTCCCATACATTTAAATTCGATACGAGCAGTAGTTTAGGAGATACGGATTTATTACCAATATTTTTGCGATCGGCCCAACAGTGCAACAATAATAACAAGATTTTAGTATATTTTTGTTTGTTTTGTTTGTTTGTTTTACTTATTTGCCAATTTGTTTGTTTTTCAATCTGTCTATGTTATCATCCCTTAGCAAATTGCAATTTTAATAACTTTAATTTAATAGTCTTTAGTTAATTGAAGTTTTTTTTCTTTAAGGCCTAAAATAACAAATAAATATATGTATATAAATAAAGTTTTATGATATTTCTTTACTATTTTGCGTTTGTTGTCGAATTTTATTGATTGAAAATTCATAGAATTTTTAATAAACTAATTTTCGCGGTGCGTTGGCAGGGGTTTGTTTATCAAATATATATATATTTAATATCAATGTATTTAATATTTACAGAAAAGACTGAGAAGAACTAGGTGCTTGTCGTAGACTGTTAAATGATACTAAGACGTCGGATGATTGGTCGTATAAATCTTGCGCCTTTTCTTAAAAATCCAGAAGGGGGATATATATATATAATTTAGAAAAATAATTCAATTTAAACGGGTCATATCATTACTTACGAAAGGCAAGTCTATAGAATCTGTTCTCCATGCATTATTTGACCACATATAAAGGTCGTTTTTGTGTTTACCTTCTTAAATAAAAAAGCAGCGTTTGAAAAACTCCAACTTGTACCAAGTTTTTTTTTATTGGCTAAAACGGCCGCTACTGAAAATTGTCAGTAGTAGGAACAAAAGCATTTATCATTTTTTGTAGTCCAACACTTTCTATCACTACTCCTACTCGCAAAAAATAATACTTGAAATGGAACTTAAGCTATAAAACATGTAGTTCAAATGGAGCAGTAGTTTTAAAAATAAAATATTTGGCTACCACACCATTTGTAGTTTAATTTTTATAACTACTTCCCTTACAATATTTTTTTACTGTCAAGTTCATACTAGAAAGAAGTAGCAATAAACTAGGAGAGAATGTAGCAGAAAAAGTAGTTTTTGAAGCAGCAATAAACATAGAATAACATGAAATCATATATGAACAAAAGTAAACATAATACGTTCTTGTAATAAGACTTAAAACCATTCGCTTATACTTATGTTGTGTTTTTATAAGGTGTTTTTATAAGGTTATTTTCATAAAATGTGCTATATTATTTCATTATGTTACATATTAATTAGACTACTGAATTTTTTAAACTTCCTTTTATAATATGAGGGACTAATTTCTTAGTTTGTATTGAATTTAAATACGGCACCTAAAATTCTTTATATATTTATAAAATTTGAATTTTAAATTAAGAAATGCATTTTTAGACTGATTTGTCATAAATAAATTAGTCTTACCATATAGCCTTGTATGGGTTATAACGAACTATGGCTATAGTGAACACTTTTCTTCAGTCCCATTGATTTTACCTACATATATTTTCCACACAAATGACTACGTTCATAATAAACACGGTTATAGCGATTTTTTTTATAACGAATATATATGTGTAGGAGTTTCATATAATGAACTCCTATAAATACATAAATTGTACTCTAAATGTTTCGAAAATGTAAAAACTAACAGAAATAACTTTTATTTATTTCAATTTAAATTATTGGACAAATAGAAAATATTTCATTAATTTCAATTTAAATTATCGAACAGAATCGCTATTCCTCAAAGAGTAAAGGTCTCAAAACTAGGGTGATCGACTCGGTTTTTCAACCGATTTTAAAACTGTTTTTTCGAATTAAGTGCTGTCGATTTTTTCAAATTGTTTATTTTTCAACTTTCGAATAAATAGTTTTTTTTTTTATTATTAATATTTTTTTCTTAACACAAAAAACGGTTTTAAAAATAACATTTTAATTCAAAATTAAATTCTAATATTTTATAGGAAATTTGGAAAAATTTGTTAAATAATTGATATTCATAAAGTTAATTGTTAAGTATTATAAATATAGTTTACGGTTAAAACTTTAAAGAAATATTAAAGTAGTAAATATATTGAATGAAATATGCACTCCAGTGGAACAAGTTTTTTCAATTGTATCATCTGTAATATTCTTAGAAATAATTTAAGTATTTTAAGACGTTTATTAACTTATAATAATAGCTTACTTCATTTTTAAGGGGTAGTATTTGAAAGAGGTCTACCTTTAAAATGGTATTTGAAAAAATTGAAACACGATTTTTCCATATTAAGCCATAGTTTTTATACATTTTTGATGATTGTTTTCTTATCTTAATTAAACATTCTTTCATAAAATAATTATACATAATTATACTTCAAAAATTTAAACTTGAACATTATAAGATTTGTTGAGTTTTTTATGGAAATATTTAATTCTGCAAAAAATCGGTTAACCGGGTTTTTTGGAGTTTCGAAAACAGCAACCGATTTTTTCAAAATTTTAACATTAGAGCTATTCGAAAACAAGTTTCTTCAAAAAGTCGAATAATAGATCACCCTACTCAAAACATGATAATTTAAATAAATCGGTAATAAAAGAAAACATCGAGTTAGTTTAAAAAATATGTATAATTAAACTCAATTTGGCACTTATCAAATGACAGATAGACATATAGAAGCAAAAAAATATCGTAAATAATATATATTTTTGTATGTATATACAAACTGACTGCATATACAAAAAAAAAAAAAAAAAAAAAAAAAAAATACTGAAGCCAACTAAACTGCAACAAACAACACCAATAATCATTATAATACTGATGTCAACTAAACTGCTTGCTTATACAAAAAACAACAACACTAATAGTTATTGCAATGCTTCTTATAAATGTTTGTTTTCATATATAAACGACAACCACTGCTTGCTTATACAAAAAATTACTAAATTTATATACATATGATTGTATGTAGCAGTGCTGCCAGAGTTAGCTTGGAAAAATTACAGGTTTTTGTAAAAAAGGCTACAATTTTTCCTAAAAAGTTACATTTTCGAAATTTGAAAAATAAGTGGCAAATACGTTTTTATTTTCTATTCAAAATTTAAAGGAAAATAATACAAAAATTTGGGTATAAATCAAGATCACCAGCAGCTTTGATTTTTAAATAGTTTTGGTAATGATTCAGTAGTACTTGAATATCTTTGAATATGTTTATTACGTAAAACTGCCATTCTAATGATTATAACGTAACCATATTTCAACAAATCTTTTTTATTCATATAACCGGCACTTACAAAATTTTTTGATTTCCAAAAAAAGTTTGTTCAGTGAATCCGGTGTTCGACATATGTACATAGAGGAGAAAGTCCCTGAGCCCTGATTTTCTAAGTTTTGAAACACAGAGAAACGTTTATTAACGTTTAAAAAACTATTTCAATTTCAACAGTGCTGGTAATCTTGATTTGCTCCAAAATTTGCTTTAGAAGGTTCATATTTTTGGTATTCAACCAGTTACAATGAGTTTTGTTGTAAATAATAGTAAATGAGTGAAAAATTATATCATTAATTTGAATTTTATACTTTGCATTCATATTTGTAAGCTACTTCATTATTAAACTACTTTAACTGCTACATTTGATACTACCGGTGCTGCTCTCTATAAATGCAATGAAAATATCACATAACTTTTGCGAAGAAGTTAAAAAATGTTTGGAATGCTATGAAAATGGGCAGTTAAAAAAAAGAAAAATAAATTGGACCAATATTGAATTCGTTGGAATAAATGTAAAATTATGTTTAATGACTAAGTTAATATCTTAGTATTGAAAAAATTATGTCGGTCTGCTATCTTATTAGCATTAGTGCTTTATTATCCTATAACCTGGAATTTTCCAATTTTTGGAATTCTTAGCATAAAATCGTATGCAAAAAACCATCACACATTAGCCAAAATACTTTGTCGTGAATATTTCTCAGAAAAAAGACTTATGTAGAGAAACAGTGCTTCAAATAAAAATTTTATAAATTATTTGGTGAGAAAATATTTAAAAATAAAAATAAAACTTCCATTAAGTGAATGTAGGTCTTGTGGTGCTATTATTTTGACCAACACTGTATATATTCTAAGTCAAAGAAATGAGAGATATGGGCGTTTAAAGTTTTTAAGGGTATAAGATACAACATACATTTCGGCAATAACTTCTGATTGAGTGGTCCTATCATTACAAACAATTTTGTGGAGACAGAACAGTGGCACTATGACACTATGAACCCACTAATTTTTTTTGAAAACTTTGGGAATTTCAAAAACTATGTTGATCACTGCATTCCTAAGCCTTTCTTCGGAGACAATTCTCTATTCCCAGGTGAAAGATCATCTGAAGAGGCAGTCAGTTTAAAAAGGATGGGTAGAGTTTTGGGTGGATTTAAAATGGAATGATATGATAGTTAGGTGCATATTCGATTATCAAACGAAGGTCCTTGGGCTTTATTAAACGGTCGAGGTTCTATTCTCTTAATGATGTAAAAGGATAGAACTTAGGAATCAGAGATTTGGCAACTATAGTATCCATATAGCGGGTAAAATTGCATACAGTAGCGACAAATTTATCGATTGTATTTAATTCTAATTGTATTTAATTCGTTTAATGTAAGCTGAGGTCACACAAATACTCTGAAAAAACTCGTAAAACTGCTATACAGCAAGAACCATATTACCTATATACGATGGGAGTAGGGCGTATTTGATATTTCCGTTTTCTCATACACAAGTGAGACTGCTTACACCAAATTTTATACGTTTTAATGATGAAGCAGAGGTAAAGACGATGTCTCACTTATGCTGTAACTACCCGATTTTATCGTAATTACAGACCGAAACATTTGGCTTTTCAGCTCTGAGTTTATGTGACTTGAGAAATTAATCTAAAGTCTTAATTTTCAGAAGGCAATGCAAGAGAAACAGCAACAGGATAACACATTTAGATCAATGGGATGATCATTGAGGTTAATTTGCAGAAACACTTTTGGCATATAAAACTATTTGTTGGTCAGTGAAGAAATATAATAAACAATTGAAACCAAAGGTCTTTTATAAATAAAATATGGAGATAATATCTGGCAAATATATGAAAGAATAAAGAATGGGGACTTTTAAAGTAATTCTTTTCTAATAATATACCTGTATTGTGTTGATTTCGATCACAAATGAAATGATAAATTTATGTGTACATAATTTTGCGGTGGCTGTATCTGGGAAATATCTGGATATTATGTCTCACCACTGCAAACTGGTCTGGGGCTAATTAGTAAATGGAGTACAATTAGTGGCTTTAGTGTAAATCCAGGAAAACGTGAAATTATGTGCTCACCGAAGTGTTCTCTCAATGAATCCATTGATTGATGCGATGTATGGGAAGTGTCGCCGAGATAACGAGCTTCAATTTCAGACATCAAATAGTCGGTTATTATGGCACGATAACGGTCGTCATTGACGGCTACGTTCGCACCGGCTTCATTTCTAAAGAAATATGGACCGATGATTCCACCGGCCCACAAACCACACCAAACCGTTGTTTTTGAACCTCTTCAGGTTGCTCTTCGTCCCAAATCCGGCAATTTTGTTTGTTGAGCCAGAAATGGGCCTCATCGCTGAACAAAATTTGCCTCGAAAACGTCGGATCTTCTTGGAACTTTTCAAGAGCCCATAGAGCGAAACGATGTCGCGTGGGAAGGTCTAACGGCTTTAGTTGTTGCACAAGCTGTATTTTGTACGCTTTCAATTTAAGATCTCGACGTAAAATGCGCCAAGTCGTTTCATACGTCAGACCGAGTTGCTGCGAACGGCGCCGAATCGACTCTCCACGGTCTTCGTGTACAGTACGTCAGCTACGGCCGCTATATTTTCTTCACAGCGTGCTGGACGTGGTCTATTCGGTCGAATATTATCCAATAATGAATGCTGGGTCTCAAAATGGGTGATGGTGTTGCGTATAGTACGCTCAGTAGGCCGATTATGTTGACCATAAGTTGAGCGAAGTGCACGAAACACATTCCTCACAGAATGTGAATTTTCGTAATAAAGTTGAACGATTTGTAAACGTTGTTCAGGCGTAAGTCTTTCCATTATGAAATGCCAAACAATACTAAACAAAAATAACATAACAGCATGACACGTCTCATACGTGATCTGTCAAAAAAAGGCTATTGGAAAAAAGTATCTCTACTTGAATCACCCATTATGTGGAGGAAGGCCATCGGTAAATCCTGGGAAATAAATCCCATGGAATCGACACCGTGATTAAGCCCATATTTATGTACGGAGCGATAGTACGGTGGAAGGCTATCGAGAAATCCACTTATATCGAAATCTTTGATAGGATTCTGCGAAGTTCAGCGCTACTCATTGCAGGAGCGCTTCGTACAACCCCATCGAAAGCCTTATTTGTTCAAATGAACTGGTTACCGGTGGATCTTATGGCCCAACAGATCGCCATTATGACGGCGACAAGGTTCAGGACTATAGGTGCATGGAATGATAGTGGATTCACTGATATTGACATTAGATCAATTCTTTCATACATGCGTCGGGTTGGTTCGTTTCGCACCCTGAAGGTTTCACAACGGGACCAAATTGGACCCAATTGAGCTGCCTCTTATTGACTAAAGAGCTGTCCTAAGAACCTAACCTAACCTGTACATAATTTTGATATCATTGGAGAGTAGTATTAAAAACTAGGTTTTAGTAAAAATAAATTTATGTAATCTATATAAAAAAATTCATATATCGCTAAAATTTCCACAGTAATAAAAATCCAAATTACTGGTTTATGTTAATATTTAATTTTTTACTTTTTTCATTTCCTTTCAGAAGTCTCAACACTCACAGAATTGGCTGCTAAATGTGTTGCCTCGTTTATACCCTTCGAATTGGTTGAACATGTTTATCCACCCGTGCCGGAACAATTACAATTACGTATTGCATTTTGGAGTTTTCCGGATAATGAAGAAGACATACGTTTATATTCATGTCTAGCAAATAGTTCTTCAGATGAATTTAATCGTGGTGATCAATTATTCAAAACAGGAGCCGTTAAGGAGCCCCTTCAAATAGGTATGTAACTAAATAATAACTAAATGCATTTATAAACATTTTTCAACTAACCCCTTTTTTAATACATACATAACATTTTACATATTAAACTTTTAACATTTAACTTTAATAAATTCATTGCAGGTTTTCATTTATCCGCTACGGTAGTGTGTCAAACACCAAGTCAGAATTTTAATGTGGCCGTTACATTTGATCGTCGACGCATATCGTCATGTAATTGTACATGCGTTTCAACGGCATACTGGTGTTCACACGTTGTGGCCGTTTGTTTACATCGAATACATTGTGTAAGTTAAAAAATTGCATTTTCATTTTTTTTAATCTTTTTAGTATAAAAAGTTTGCGTGTCATTTAGGTTACTTAATTATTATTCTTTTGTTTTTTTTTTCAATTTCTTCTCTGTTGTGTCATATAATTATAATTATTTTATATAGCCTTTAGAGGTGTGTTTAAGGGCTCCTGTTTCCGAATCGTTGACTCGTTTACAACGTGATCAATTGCAAAAGTTTGCTCAGTATTTAATTAGCGAACTACCACAACAAATTTTGCCCACAGCTCAACGTCTGTTGGATGAATTATTAAGTGAGCAGCCAACTGCCATAAATACAGTTTGTGGCGCTCCTGATCCTACTGCAGGTGCATCTATAAATGATCAAACTAATTGGTATTTGGATGAGAAAACCTTGCACGAAAATATTAAAAGAATATTAATAAAATTTGTTATGCCGGCACCCATGGTTTACAGTGATGTAAATTACTTAACAAATTCCGCTCCACCAGCTGCTACAGAATGGAGTTCTCTTTTACGACCCTTAAGAGGTAGAGAACCAGAAGGTATGTGGAATTTATTGTCCATAGTACGTGAAATGTATCGTCGTTGTGATCGCAATGCTGTGCGGCTTTTGGAAATCATCACCGAACAATGTATGGCTTGCGATCAACTTTTGCTATGGTGGTATCAGACAAAATTATCTCTTATGATGGGCTCTCATGGTCATAGTGGTGGTAAACATTCTAGCACCCATACGAATTCAAAAGCAATAGAACATGCATGTTCTTCATTATTCGATGAGATTGTAGTACTCTGGCGTTTGGCTGCTCTAAATCCCGGCTTAGCTCCAGACGAACGTGACATGTTGCATGCCCAGTTTACAGCCTGGCATTTGAAAATTTTGGATCGTGTAGTAAAATGTCGCATAATGCCATCATCTTATAATAATAAACATCAGCAAAATATGAGATCAGATGCTGAAATGTTTGTAGGTTTTAAGCCGGCAATTGAGGCCTGTTATTTGGATTGGGAAGAATATCCCATAGCTGGTATAACACATACTCACGAAACAAATCCAATTTATTATTCTCCTTTTACATGTTTTAAACATGCGGAAAATAAATGTGAAACCACCAATGGTGGTCAGTTGAATGCCACACAGGCCTTAATGGCCAATAATAAACATTATAACTATATAAGCACATCGTCGGATCATAATCAACACGGTGGCTTTAAGCAGAGACTGGAAAGACCGTTTCGGGAACGGTTTTATATATCATCTAGTAATAATTCCAGTAATTCTTCTAGTGACAGTGTACATGCCCGTTTACATCAAGGACAGGAAGTACCGGTTGCTGCAGCTTCCAGTTCGGCGAATGCAGGTGCTAGTGGTACACAAAATGTATCCGCTAATTTAGAACATAAAGGACCTTCAGCAGCAGCCAGTGGAAGTAGCACATTGGCTCTAGAAAATCGTCCCTCAACTTCAGCCCAAGCCCAATCGTCGTCTGCGTCAGTGGTAACAATACAAGATTTACCACGGGCACCTCTCGCCGGTCTAGCTGTAGGTAGTGGCGGTAACAACGATGGCAATCGCTCAAGTGCTAGTAGTGAAGGATTTTGTGAAAACGATGACTTTGGTGGTGACAGTAGTAGCAACAATTTATGCGCGTCTGATACAGACGGTCGTAGTATAAATCCATCCAACTTTGGTAATAACAAACCTTCAATTTCTACCTTATCTCAATCGGATTCACAGCAATCCTTTGATGTTTCCTCACCCGATGGTTTAGGGGATACAACAAGTAAAATTGGATTTTCATTACCCACAACACCTACTAACAAGGCCACAATTGTGGCTACTTTATCTTCACAATCTTCTTCTGATTCTACTTCCTCCTCTTCTTCGGCATCATCGAATTCTTCATCCTCCTCTTTACTAATAGCGGCCGGCTCAGAAACTCCAGCCTTAGAATTGGTGAAACCTTTGAGTGCTAATGATGCTAGACGTTTATCGAAAGATGAATCGTTTTCCTCTTCGAGTGATGAGTTTGTATCGCAAGATCTTAATAATCGCCGATCCAATGAGGATTTAACGCCTGTGCCAAGTACTTCAGCGGCTGCTCGGGCTGCTTTAAAGGCCAGTAGTAATAGCAACAAAACAACGGCCACAAATGAAACACTTGCACCTAGCTCTAGTAATATGGTTAGCTGTAGTAGTAGTTGTGGTAGTACTAAACCGGCACCCTTGGCAGCAGCCATACAATCTGCGGTATTTAACGGTCCTTCGACTTCGGCCCAGGCTAGTGCAGCTACTACTTCAACACCAACAGAAAAACCTCATATTTTCTCTAATGTTCGACCTTCTGATGATGCTTGGGATATTTTATTAGCAAGAGCTGAGGGTTTGCACGCGCACGGTCATGGCAGAGAAGCTTGTATTTTAGCTGTACGTTTGGCCGAAGAAATGTTGGAAAATCCACCAAATTTAATGATGGAAATGCCACCTGCTCCAAAGAGAAAGGGCAAGAATAAGAATATCAATCCTATATCCCATCATTTAACGGTTTTGGCTTCGGCTACTTTAACAAAATGTGCTTTCCTCTGCACGGTATTGTCGGAAAATTCAGAACACTATCACATAGGTTTTCGCATTTGTATATTTGCATTGGAAATGCCGAGACCGCCGGCCTCAACGAAACCCCTAGAAGTTAAACTAGCAAACCAGGAGGCAGATATTTTAGCTCTCTTAAAGAAAATACCTATAGATGAACCGGAACTAGAAGTTATCAGAGACAGAGCTGAAAGACTACGCAATGGAACATTTAAATCGCGAGGAGAAGCTCTTTTACCAATTAATTTGGCTTCATATATATTTGATGCTTTGGTTATGCCTTCTGTGTCTATGAGAGATCAACGCATACGCTCGATGAGTATTTACAGACCAGTAACCGATGAGAATCTTGGTTTTGAGGCTGCCGTAGCTGCCTTGGGTTTGAAGGCTAATGTTTCCGAGGCAGAACATCCTTTGTTGTGTGAGGGTACACGAAGACAACGTGGAGAGTTGGCTTTAACATTGCTATATTTTTATAAAGATGAACCTCACAAAATCGCTAAAATTATGGAAAAACTATTGGATAGAGAAATACATACTCTCCTTAAGACCCAACTGCTGCCGTCATATTACTCGAATAATCCTCCTGTGAGAACTCCGGCCAATTCCACCAATCGTCAAGGTGAAGATTACAATAGTAGACATGGTAATGCTTTGCATGGTTCTGCTAATAATGCAACTGGCAATATGGAAATGTTACCACCAGACTATGCCTCCGTGGGCGGTAATAGTAGACCAACAAGTTCGACTAGCGCCGAATTAGAGGTTAATATGGCAGGTATGAATATCTCTTCGCCGGCCAACCCTTCTCATTTAACACAGTCACAAAATAATCAAGGTATAGCCTCGAACGTAACCATGGGATCACAACAAACCACCACTACACGTGTCAAGGACTTAAGATACAAAGGAAAGCGTGCTTATCCCTCCATACCCAACCAACCTTCAGAAGCAAGTGCACACTTTATGTTTGAACTGGCCAAAACAGTGCTCGTCAAGGCTGGCGGTAATAGTTCTACATCTTTGTTCACTCAAGCTACTGCCAATCATAACCACCATGGACCACATCGAGGCTTACATATGTGCGCCTTTCAATTGGGTCTTTATGCACTAGGCTTACACAATTGTGTTAGTCCGAATTGGTTGTCACGTACTTATTCTTCTCATGTTTCGTGGATTATTGGTCAGGCTATGGAAATCGGAGCACCGGCAATTAGTTTCCTAATCGACACTTGGGAAGGACATTTAACACCACCCGAAGCTGCCAATATGGCCGATAGAGCATCTCGTGGCTGGGATAGTAACTATCCTGCTGCTGAGTTGGCTCTTTCAGTGCTACCACATGCTGCCGCTTTAAATCCAAATGAGATCCAGAGAGCTATATTGCAGTGTAAAGAACAAAGTGATTATATGCTAGAGAGGGCCTGCATTACAGTGGAAAATGCTGCCAAAGGAGGAGGTGTCTATCCGGAAGTACTCTTTCAGGTGGCACGGTATTGGTACGAATTGTATTGTCGTAATACGCCCAACAGTGGTGAACATGAGCACGATGACCACTTGGATCATTCAGCAGCCGTTAGTTTATCGGCTCTAATAGAATCCCATCAACATCATGAAATGCAAATGCAACAAGCAGCCGCTCAACAACAAGCGGCCGCTAATCAACAAGCTATGGTGGGACCTCCTCTACAAGGACCTCCGGGAGGACCTGGGGTACCTCAACAGCCTGGCCAGGTGGTAGTAACAACAGCACCACCCGCTTTTCAGCAGCAAGTGCCCACATTGGCTCCAGTCGGTTTGTCACCCTACAATCCTTATGGTTTTTGTCAAGGACTGTATCACCATAATCTGCAATATCCGACCAATCAAATACCCATGTATTTGCCACAAGGACCACCGCCCGGGCCTCCTCCACCACAAGCATATCCTGGATATCCACCACCCCAACAAGCACCCGGAGGACCCAACAACCAAGCGCCCAATGGCGCCAATGCTCCTCCACAAGCCTACGTGCATCCTGCACAACAAGGCGGATCATTTCCCCAAATGCCACCTCAGGCTGCTTATCAAGCGGCCGCCATGCAATGTGGACCACCACCAACAGCATTTGTTCCCCAACCACCACCACAAGGCCCTCCCGTCCCACCAACTGGACCACCACAGATGCCACAGCCACCCAGTATGCAAGCAGCTGCTGCCGCTGTTTATTATGGACAACAAGGGCCACCACCATCTGCTCAACATCCGGCAGCCCAACAAGCAGCAGCTGCTCAAATGGCCGCAATGGCTCATCAACAAATGCGTGCTAATCAACAGCAGCAGCAACAGCAAGTGTATCCATTTGTGCAAGTACCGCAGCAACAGCCCCAACAGCAGGCGCAACATCAGCCTCCACCCCATAATATGGGTCATGCTGGACAACAGCATCATCCACAGATGCAGCCACCACCGCAACAACAGCAGCAGGCAAACCGTCAAAGACATCCACATCAGTTTACGTGAGTTCCTTTGGTCAATTATTATTTTTGCTTAAATTTAATTTATTTCTTTCGTTGATTTCTCTAGACCCGCTCAATTACGCTATTTATTGGCCGCCTACAATGTAGGTATGTTAGCAATGGAAACATTAGCACGCCGGGTACACGATGATCGCCCTCAAGCTAAATATGCCCGTAATCCTCCCTATGGCGAAGACGTTAAATGGCTTTTAAGAATATCGAAAAAATTGGGTTCTCAGTATCTGCATCAATTCTGTGTCTGTGCTGTCAACTCTATTGTTAGTCCGTTTGTGTTACATGATGTGGCCATTGAATCGGCTCATTATTTAGGCAGAAATAATCATCAATTGGTTATGCAACATTTAAGATCGGCTCTAACACCTCTGGTGCAAAAGTGTCAGCAAATGTGAGTGAAATTTTTAGGATTTCTTACGATTCTCCATTGATTTTATTATGTCTTTTTAGGTATATACAATGTATTCATCAGAAATTATATCATTTAACACCAGCCGATTATGAGGATTTTGCAAGTATTATTGTTGCAGCTCGTGCAGCATTCCAAATTACTCCCGAAGGTAGTGCTCAGTTTAAAGATTGGTTGCAATCGATTAAAAGGTAAGTGAATACAAGGAATTGTAATGGAATGGGGAAGTTAAAAAGATATTATTTAATATTGTGAATTTAATAAACAATTTGGTATACTTTCATTTATATCAATTGACTTTCAGATCTAAATCATGCAAAAAGGAGTTGTGGACACAAATAAATGCTGCCCTACAAAGCAATGCTAAATGACAAAGACTTGATTCACATAGTATGACCACAGTAGCAGCATCGTCAGTAGGAACAACAGCTGCGGCCACAACAACATCCGCAACATCATCATCAGCAGCTGTAGCAGCAAGCTCTTCAACATCATCAGCATCCGTATTAGCAGTTAATGCCGTGTCAGTACCAAATACAGCTGCAACAAGTACAAGCAATATTGTAGCTGGACCAACGACATCAACGACATCATCCTCAACAATAGCATCAATAACAAATCCTGCCACCAACAGTAGCAACCACGTAAACAACGCGAATAGTAATCCGTCAAATTTACTCTTCGAAGGGCCATCTTCTAGTAAAAATGTAATAAATACGGCAACGGAGGCAACACAACGTAATTTAACGTCACCACTTTCAACAACATCGGTTTCATCGGCAATATCAGCCACACCGACCACAACATCGGCAGCCTCCTCCCTAACATCATCCACTGGTTCATTTTCATATGGTTACGGAAATCAACAAATGCCACAGAATGTTGCGAAGGAGACAATATCAACAGCAGGTGCAACATCATCTGCTTCCCCCTCGTCGGCGGCTATTTTGCAAGCATCACAAGACAATAGTAGCGGTCGAAATAAAAATGATACAAGTACAGCAGCCGCATCGGCAGTTGTGACAACAGCCGCAACAACAATGTTGTCAGATGCATATCATCATCAACAAATGCAATTACAATTGCAACAACAATTTGAACAACATTATCAAATACAAAGCTACTATCATCAGGCTCAACAGCAGCAGCAGCAACAGCAAATACAACAATATCAAGATTTCTATGACCAACAATTGTATTTACAACAGCAAAATCAATTATTGTATGCTAATGATCGTCATATGTTTAACGTAGCCGCAGCTGCTGCCACAGTAAGACCACAACGACCGCCTCCACCACCACCTATGCCAGCACCTCCACCAGTGCCAACCCAGTTACAATCGATGGTATTAATGGCTGGTAATGCAACATCATCAACAGCGTGTTTAACAAATGTCTCAAATGCAGCTGGTACTGCAACAACTACAATCGCCAATAATAATAGCAACATGAACAACAATAATAATAATGCTACAACAACATTTACACCACAAACCATTAATTTTGTTAATGGTACAAATGGTGGTGGCACCACCATAGCAATGGATTTTCCAAATTATCCCCATCACCATCACCAACATCATCACCATCATCCACAACTACATACATCAATAACAACAAATAATACAAATATTGCTGCTGGTACAGCTTCTTCGTCATCGACATCATCCGCATCAGGCTCCTCATCATCACCATCCTCAGCATCATCGGTGTCATTAAATCTACAACAATCGTTTGTAACAACACCTCCAACCGTTGCTGTTGTTCATCCACCATCGCTACAACATGTAAATCAACCACATCATCACCACCACCAACAACATCCACTGCAACAGCAACAACAACAGCAGCCGCAGCAGCAAAATCACCACCAACAGCAATCACATCAATTGCATCATCAATATCATCATTTGTCTCAACTCAGCCATTATCATCAGCAACTTTAACAACGTTTTTATTACATGCTCTTTGAATTGTAAGAATTATTTCAATTATACAAAATTTCTGTTAGTTTCTCTGCTTTGGTTCATTTCCTTGATTATCGTCATTTATGTGCTTTGTAAACATAATTTTTTCTAATTTGTTCAATCTTTAATCTTTTCTTTCATATTTCATTTAATTTATGAAACATTTTTAAACATACAGTAGTTTGATTTAAATTTTTTGTATGTTTTTTTTTTTAAATCTCAATTATCTCAAAAACTTTAGTTTTGAATTTGAATTAACGCAAACAATTTTAAGTTTCTAATATAAAAATTGGTTATTAACAATTTATATTTGATGATATTGAAATTCAAGTTCCATTACTTAGCTTTTATATAAGGATTTTCAAATACGAACTATTTCACAAATATTATTTCGGTTTAGTCAGAATTTATTAGAAAATACTTGAATATTTTTTTCAGCTGATTCTGAAAACCATCATATTAATAAAAACTATTTTAATTAGGTTGGAAATTTCTAAATTTAAATTTCAAAATTGTTTGCAGGTAGCTTTACTCCTTTTAAAAACATACATTTCCACAATGTTACTTGTTTTAAATTTATTATGATTAGCTACAAATATTATTTAAAATCTTTAAAACTACATTTCTATTTGAAGTTGATTTTTTTTAAACAAAACTAAAGTCCATAATTAAAAATTTTTCTAATTTTGAAAAGAAATTTAATCGTTTTTAAAATAAAAAAAACATCTATTAATTAGAAATAATCGGAATAGTTTTGTATGTTAATATATGATGTACGTTTTTTTTTATTTATTTCCATTCTAATTTAAATTAGAAGAAAGAAAAAAAAAATAATAAATTTATATGAAAATTGGTTACTGGTAGCTTTTTTAAGATTTAGGCGCTTGTCCAAATCTAATTAAAGATAATGCCATTTTGGAGTAGTAGCAAATTAAATACCAAAGTATTTAATAGTAACTGCAAATAATATATTTTTCCAAGGAATTATGTTAGTGTAATTCAATTAGAATTTGTCTTTATTACAATTCAAAATTTCTCTTATTAACTTAATGTTTTTATTAATCGGTCGAATTTATATATATTGACTATATATTGGTGACAGTAAGTAACATATGCAGAATAAAATTGCAACCAAACTTTCGGAGCTGGTTAAAAACAGTGTACTTATGATAAAGACTTTTCATCATCAATGTGAGGTCATTGTTTCCTTATAATATTGTAAACATTTTATGAAAATCAGACTTCTAGTTTCTTCAAAATTTTGAAAAAAATATGTAGTTGTAATTTTTTTTATTCTATATACACAACCTCATAATGTTATTCGAAGAAAAAAAATGTGTGTGGATCAAATTCAATTTGTGGCGAAAATTTTTGGAACAATTGTATTATCGAATTTGACTTTAATTTTTTTAATAACAGTGCACTTATGATTAAGACCTTCTATTATTCACATTTTATTATTGCATTTTGTTTTCTAATTATAATTCACAATTTGTATGAAAATCGGAGTTCTAGTTTTATATCTATTTCATATAAAATGATTTATATTATATCAAATGGCAATGAGTGTCAAAGAAATAATTTTTTCATTAGATATAAATCCACTGATAGAAAAAGTATAAAAATTAAGGCCAAACGTTTTTCGGAGAAACATTTTTTATGGATCAAAGTCAATTTGTGGCTTAACTTTTCAAAATTCTGATTTTACTTTGATTAATATATTAAGCTGTGTAACGTAGAGGTAATGGATTTCATAAAAAGAAATATCGAGTTATATTACCCAATAATGATATATTTTCTAAACTACCATAATATCAGGATGATTTTGAGGGGTGGGAAAAATCTTTAAATTAAATCAAAATGCAAAAATTAAAAATTTCCAAATAATTTTACATTAAGATCAATTAATAAGTGTTGGATCAATTTAAGCAGAGGAGAGTTTGTAGAATCCTTTCGATAAAATTTCAAGGCAAACTATGATAAAATAACCGAATAAAAGATTCGGTAAGTTCCAACATCGAGTTTTTAAACTCATGATAAGAGAAGTCCTTCTGAACTCCTCCAAAAGTGCATAAAAGGGATACAAATATTGAACATATAAAAACAACACAATCTTTCGCAAAAGTTATATAAAATTTATGTTAATTTTTGTTTGGAATTTGAAAATTTTTAATTTTGTTGCAATTTTATTTTGCATACGTTATTACTGCTTAAAGAGTCTTATCGATAATAAAAGGCAAACAATTTATTCTCCCGAACTTTTCTTTTCCTCGGACAATTGCGCAATTGCTTTAGTGGAAGAAGAAGTCAACGAATTTGATATAAAAAAGAAAATTAGAGATTGTTGCAACAACCTTTTGGAATTCTAATTCAATTTGATGATTGCTTACCTGGTTTTGAGGCTATGGTTTTAATGTACTTTGAAAATACTGACATTGTGAACTCCTTTTTTACTTATTTTTATTAACCAGCTTAATTTTTTTTCTTCACATTTTCTCTGCGCATATTGCCTCTGATCTATCCATACCCACAAAGATAAAAAATGGAATTAGTTCAGTCAATAATTTATTGTTGTGCTGTTTAGTTTATTATTTAAAAGAAAAGAAGCAATAACTTTTAAATCTTTTGGTTAGAAACGGATTTTCCTATATCCCTTGCTTTAAAATTTAATTTGTTTCATTTAGATTCGCTGCTAAAAAATTTATTAAAAAATCAGATGAAAGCGAACAAACTGAAATAAAATGACGATTAAATTTCACCTAAAAATTATTTTATGACATATTCATTTTGGAGTTCATATTTGTTACGAAGGATATTTTGTTCGTGATAAGAGTGATGATTTATTATATACACAATTTAGTTGCAAATTGTCTTAAAAAACCCAAATAAATGCTAAATTTTTATTTTTTAATTTAAATTTTTATATTTTTTTTTAACATTTGTAATATTACGTAGAAATTACCTCTGTTGAAGTCCTTGTAACCCCCAAAAAAAATTCTTGAATCAGGTCTTAATTTTTTATGGGCATGTCTGTCGCTTTAGTTAGTATAACTCGAAAACGGTTTGTCCAATTTACATAAATCTAACTCCAAAAGCTATCGACTTAAATGAAATTGAGGTTTTTAATCTCTCATACGATTAAAGTATGTCATATGTCATGAAAAATAATGAACAAATAATAATTAAATTTTAATGATTTTAACCACAATTAGTAAAAACTCTACGTTGAGAACTGTGGCGCATACGTAATATTTAATTTTTATTATAAGTAATGTTAGTTGTAGTTGTTAGTTTATTATTTTTTTATATATGTGTCTTCAGTTAATTGCCAATAAAATCATTCATCGGCTTGTTTTAATTGTAGAATACTTAGATTTATGATGAAAGGTTAAAAACCACAATTTGTTAACAGTTTAATAAGTTTTAAGGAGGAATTTTTTCACTACTAATTTCAGAATTTAGACGGCATCTTCTGGAATTTTGTTTATGTAAATTGGACAAATCGTTCTCGAGTTATACTAAAGCGACCGCTTAAAAAAAGGAAAAATTAGGCATGCCTATAAAAAATTAAGAAAAAACAGAAAGCAGATTCGTGTTCAGGACTTCGATTTCTACTAGTCCTCCACATATTTTTATTTAAAGGAGGACAAAAACATGTTTTTTTGTCGACCAGTGTTATTTCTCGAATCATTCGATTATTAGACATAATAAATGAGTAAAGATTTAACCTTGTTCTCGTTTCGGTAATACAAAATGGATTAAAAAATTTTTTATATATAATTTCATACAAAGCATCTGCAAACTTATATTATGCTGAAAACCTGAATCCATCATGTTAAGAACTGTGCTTAAAAATGTTTATATTTTGGATCCTTATGGATAAATAGGGTCTAAATGTTTGCTTCATTTTTTAGTCTTCTTCCTTCTCTACCAATAATTTATAAAAATATTTGCTTTATCAATTACCTAGACACTTATATAAGCTAAAAATTCCTTGGCATACAAATTTTAACATTGCAAAAATCGTGTGGAATTAAAAATTATTTATGTAATAACATAAAATGTACTTCTTTGTATTCAAATTTTGATATAATTTATTTATTCGAAAGTTTATAACTAATATTAATTGCTGTTACGAATATTGCTTTCCGTTGTACTTGATTAAAGAAAAAGTTGGTGAAATTGAATATCAACTATAAACTTTATTGAATGAATAAAAGTCTTAAGTCTTCTTCCATTTACACAATCTTTGTAATTATAAATATTAAAAAAAGATAAATAAAATTTCAAACGTTCTTGAAATCGTGTGAATTTTTCGATTCCACTCTGAACATAGAATTTTATAATAAAAATAATGTGTCACAAAATTACTAATTATGAAACCAATTTATAATGAAATTATTTTTTGATTAAAATCTATTTTGAGATTAATAACATAATCTAAAATATTTAATGTCTTGAACATTAGAAAACATTTGTGTCAATCTTAAAGGTGTTCTTTATTGCTGAAAAAATTATTATGAATTTTAAAATAGTAGCAAAAATACTTGAGGTTATTATAAAAAGGTTTCCCTTTTTAGGTATTTAAAAACATGAACTTTTTTAAGTTTTGACATATTTTAAACCAGATTAAACCTTGACTATCGTCAAAATGATATAATTTAAAAAGCTTCTTTTTTAAACAAGCAAAAACAATTCTATGACAAAGTTTTATGTTCATGTGTACAATTTTATTTATTTTATTAAGCCCAGTTAACTTATTCAATTTGTCTCCAGATTTAAAGCTAATCTTAGACAGGATTAAATTTTTTTATGCTAACTGTTAACCAAATTCATTGGAAAACAATTTATAGACATTTTTTCTATTCACTTTCGTTTGACTTGGTTGCACAAGCTGAAAAATTTATTTTGTCAACAGTTAAGCTTTAACTTTGAGTAAAAATTAAACAAGTTAATATTCCTAAATAAATGAAATATAATTATGAATATAACTTAAAGGGTATCCACAGTTTGATACCAAATTAAAATTCTCCAAAATTATAAAATCTTTTTCTCTCAATATCCTGCTATTTTTTTTTTGGTAACTGTCATCTAACCATTTCTTTTAGGAAAATTATATTAACATGAAAATATATTGTTACAATAAAATAATCAGATATTGAGAATTATAATGGAAAAAATATGATTTATTTCAAAATAAATTATTTGTTTATAATAAAAAATATAATAATATTTAATTAACATCTTATAATACCTATAAAATTTTATTAATATAAATATATAAATTATAATTAACACCACCGTTTAATATATAACTTTATTTTCGTTTTTATTTTTTAAATAATTTAGACAAACAAATATAATGTTCTCTTATATATTTTAACGAAAAAAAAGATCATACACACAGACTGACAATTTTTATGTTTTTCTACTTATTTTCAATATTATTAATATATATAATAACAACTTTGCTATAAAAACAAAACAGTGACTGTTTGTTTAAATGCTATTTTTTACTATTTTATAATATTTTTTATGGGAAAATTTCTTGAAATAGTAAAAAATTAGCAAAATAAACTTTTAGAAAAATAAATATTTACTTTATGTTTAACTTTTATGTAAATTAAGGAGATAAATTTATTAAAAGAAAAGAAATAAAAACATATTTGAGTAAAATTTATAAATTATACAAAGAATTTTTGAAAATAATATTTTGTTTTATTTTTTCTTAACTCTCTTTAATTTCAGAATGTGTTCATCATAATTTAATATATTCAATCATATTTTTTTTAATTTTTTTTTTCTTATACATACATAAATATACATATATATTTTTATTTACAAGTTTACATATTTTTTATAATAAATATTTTATACATTTACATAAACCTAAATATATTTTTTATATAAAATAATTTTTATTTAAGTTAGTTTTTTTTTCTTCAGCTAGTTTTTAAGCTTATTTCTTTTACTTTTTTATTTGTAACAAATTGATCATTTCATTGTAAATTTTCTTTTATTATTTTTTTGCAGTTTTGAATAAATATGGTTTTTTGGATTTATTTCAAAACTCACTTCAAGAAAAAAAACTCGTAATCTGGGCATTTTTATTTGTAAACATTTATAGTTTTTTATAGTTTTGAAAATTTTTAATATTAAAACAAGCAAAAAAAAAAAAAAAAAAACTTTAAAATCTCTTCAAATTGAAGATTGTATAATTAATGAAATTTTAAATATTAAAAAAGAAAATAAGAAAAAATCTGTTGTAAAAAATTTAAAAAAAAACATATTTCAAACCAAACACAATAGCACTAACAATTAAATATAAAAATAATATAATAAATAATGTAAAACAAACTAATTGCTTTATACCAATACTGCCAATTTTAAGTTTTGTGTATTTAAATTGTTACTTTTCTTTAATTTAAAAAAAAAAACTTTGATATCATTTTTGTAAAAAAAGGAAAAGAAAATCGCAAGCTCAACAAGAAACAAGCAATAAATGTATATTTTTTCGTCAAATTTGATTGGATTTTAAGTTGTTTATAAAAAAATAAAAATAATCGTCTTAAATATCAGTGAATAAACTTAATAGAAACAAATGAATTACTAAGGGCTGTTAACTTATCAAATTGTTGCACAGAGTTAAAGTGTAACTCTAGTAAAAATTATTATTTTGTATGAAAACATTGCCATTTTGTCTAAAGTTAGGCTTTAACTCCAGGTAACAGCACGACGAATATTGTAAATTGAAAATTCCACACCTTTTTCTGGAATGGGAATCGATTTTTTAACGACTAAAAATTACCGATTTCTTAAATTGCGTAAAATTAATGTAAACTTAATAGTTTTAAAACAGGATACATATTTGTTAAAAATTAATTATCGGTAAAAACTAAAAAAAATGTATTTATTTAAATTTAAGTTATAAGTTGTATAAATATTTTACTAAGAACTACGCTCAAAAAATTCGTGTACACTTTAAGGCTTATAACTTTTATTATACGTGAAAAAATAGTACAGTTATTATTCCCAGTAACTATGCACTAAATTTTGTTGAAATTACATATGTCGAACATATAAAACAATTGCTAGGAACGCAGGTGAGTCGGGAAATACAGTTTATTGAGTCACAAAAAATTCAAATAATTAATGATCACCTAAAAGCAGCCTGATAACCGAAAAAAAAGTTGATTTACTGACTATTGGATCGCGGACAAAATAATACGTATTTTAATAGACAACCTCTACATCTCTAGATGGACTTTGTATGTTTTATCAGACAAGTTGATAAATATAAATGTTGTCTAAAGGGTGATAAATTAAATATAACTAAAATCAAAATTTCAAAAATATTAATCCATTGGTTTCATTTTTATAAACTGAATTATATGCACTAAATTTTTTCGTGCGCAGTCCTTATCTCACAAACTTAATATTTTCAAATGAAATTAGTGGTCAATATATAATAAGAGGCACATCTCTTTTTTGCTCCTCTTGAAATACTAATATAGTCTAGTGCCGCTTAGTTACTGGCCCATAATGAATACATACATTCATGACTTGCAGTTTTATTGAATTTATTAAAAACTTTTGGGCCAAAGGAAAGATTTTTGAACGATTGCTATATAATATGTATTCAGAATAAAGATTTCTTTAGAAATATCGAAATATTGACGGTTTAATACATTCGTAGAGAAGATTATTCCTTAACTAAAACGATCTCAAAAAATTTCAAAACATTTTGGTCCAAAATTTCGTTTTAGTTCTAAGGAATTTTTAACGAATTTGAAGACAGAAAATTGTTCCATAAAAATATTAAAAATTAAAGATCACTTTTTCCCAATATGAATTTTCAGTTTCTGAAAATTAACTCCAGAGGCGGAATTGTTATGGTGAGGGCAAATTTAAATATGAACGAAAAAAATATGCGCTTGAAAAAGTGTGAAAAATGGATAGTATGCACAGAAATATGCATAGAAAAACACACAAATTCTACAGGGATGGAAAATTAAAATACTTTTTGGTATCAAAATAAATTTGAAAAGGTACTTTTTTCTCCCTCAGAGTACTAAAGTTCAAATTTTTGATAATTATAAATTTTGTTGGTAAAAATTAACGAATATAATTTGTGTATCTAAAATAAAGGATTAAATACGATACTTAATCATTAAATGGTATCATTTAGGTTGAATATTGTAGTAAAATATGAAGATCTTTATAAATATGGCCCTGTTTTTGAAATAAACAAAATTATCGTTTATAATTTTATAAATTAAACAATCGACCTAAAGTGTAAATGTTTCTTTAATTTAGTTAATTTGGTGTATAAACTTGTTTGAATTGTCTTAATTACATGTGTAATTTTTTTTGGAACTGGAACCCCAGAGTTTACTCAATGGATAATGTTCATAAAAATTTCATAATTACTTCCGATACCCAAGTGTAAATCTGAATCGTAGGTTTTTATAAAAAAATTCATAAAATACTATTACAATTTTCTATTGCGAAATTATATATTAAATATATTTTTATTTAAAAAGTTTATTTTTCAATCGAATTGCAGAATAACCAACTAATCGTTTGAGACTATCAAATGACTCGAGAGAGTACTTCTATAATTTTGGATGTTAAATAGTATCAGAAAATACTATGGTATCAACTTTTCCATCCCTGATAAATTTACATAAAGAAGCATTTTTCTAACTTTAAAAATATCATATTTTTTAAATTTTTTTATAAAAATTCAAATGCAAAAGCTTACTTTTTAAGCGTAAAGGCTTGAAAAATTTGCTTTGTTTATATTTTGTCTTTAGATTTATCTTACTGTAAGTTATAACTTTTTGTACGAAATTGTTCGAAAATTCAAGTTTAACTTCGAAAAAAATAAGTTGTTCAGAAAATCATTTTAGACACACTTTCCCTTTATCTAGGTTTACACAAGGCAATTTTTCTTTCTGGAATTCTGATTTCGTATGAGAGCGAGTGAGAGGCAATATAAAAGGGTACATATTTGCCTGTACTTCGAAATTCGTTTTGTTTTCCATTTTCGTACTTCAAAACAAAAAGAAATAATGACAATTAAAGCAAGAATTGCTGAAGTAAAATTTTGTGTGTGAACGTAAATGCAAGTTCGAAAGAAAAAAAAAGGAATAATTTCAGCAAGAAAAATTACTGTGTGTGAATCTAGACTTTTCAACTACATTAAGGAAAATTTAAAATTATTCAATATTCACAATATTGGATTAAAATAAAGAAAAAAAAAAAAAAAAAATGATTTGGCACAGAATTAATATCAAGTTTATTTTTATTTTAAATTAAAACATCCTCAAAAATTCCAACTTTCGATTTTCAGTCAAGCATTAAGAAAATTAGCGTTTTTTCCAAACATATGATCAAAATCTAAATATTTTCAATTAAACTTTCGGAAAGAAGTAATTAAAAAAAATATATCATAATAATTTTTTTCTTGACATAATTAACATAATTTTAAAATATAACTCTTAATTTAATATACATATTCTATTTTGATATAATTCATATTCGAATATACAGCCTGTTTATGAAATCCTCAACGGAATTGGATTGGAAACAAAATTCCAATCCAATTTCAGCTTGAAATGAAAACGTATCGAAATTAATTTGTTAAATAAAATAAAAAATGAATGATTTTAATCGTTGTTTTGAAATTCTCTTTATAAACTTGGGACAAAAATATTTAAATTTTCAAATCCAATTATTGGATTTCATAAACAGAAATCAAATGCATACGGGTATGTGATGGAAATCGATTTCGAACGAAACGAATTGAAATCGAAGAAATATGTGATGTATTTATTTTTTCGTTTTCTTTATTTATGAAAATTGCAGTAAATTGACTTTTTAAAAAATTTTAAGTGCTCCACGAAAACTTTTTGCTTGGCTTTTAATAGTGCTGTATCTTGTAAAGGAGGAATAAAATATTGTTCCAAAAATTATTCCTAAAATCGATTTGAAAACGATAAATTTGATAAACACAATTTATTAGTTTTGTTGAGAAAATCTTGTAAAGTCAATCCGCTTTGGATCTGTAAACAGGATAATAATTCCAAATTTATATTCTATAATTCAAATTTAATATTTTGTTTATTGTATAAAATTGTATATAATTAAAAAAAAAAACAAAATCTTCAATAAAATATTGCGTCTAGAAATTCAAAATCTTTAGCGATTTTGAATAACTATAATAAAAAACTGAAATTTATATATACATAAATATATAAACTCATTAATTAATTAACTAATATAAAACACGTAGTTGTTCAAATCATACGCACATCATTTTCATAAAAGATCTGCTATTTTCAAATAAAATAAACTATATCTCATTTTCAAAAAATCAAATATTTCTTAAAAAAAACTTTTATGAAAAACCTTTTCTATAGAAAATTGTTAAATTACTAATATAATGTAATTAAAAAAAAGTAAGTATTTCGGTATTTGAAACAAATTGTTGTCTATAGGAAGAAAATGTTTTAAAGTTTGGGTCAACGATTTTCAATATAAAAACAAGCTGTCCAATATTTGATATATAAAACTTCTATAGAAATTGAACAATATAGATTACAAAATCCTTTAAATCGTATAGAATAATAGTAAGAATTTGAGTCCTCATTTTTCTATAAAAATAAGTGCCCCAAATATTGGTTAACAATTTTCAATAGAAAAAAAATGTCACACATTTTTGGACAAAGATTTTCCATAATAAATTATTAACCAAAATTTAAAACAAAAATTTCCTTTAGGAAACGAATGTTCTAATATTTGGCATATATATTTTTATATAGAATATAGAAAAATGTTGTCCCATTATTTGGGACAATAATTTTCCGTAAAAAAATTAGTATCTCAGAATTTGAAATAGCTAATTTTTATAGAAAATAAGAGCCCCAAATTTTTGAATAATTTTTTTTTAGAAAATTAATGTCACAACATTTGGAACAACAATTTTTTACAGAGAATTTTTGAAGTAAAATTTTACATTACACAGTTCAAATTTCTATAAAATTAAATGGCCCAAAATTTTTGGAAAAAAATTTTCTATATCAAATAAATGTTTCATTATTGGCGAAGACGCGCTGCTATAGTAAAAAGGTATTCCAAAATATGGGACAACGAATTTATATGAATAATAAAATAGGTTCCCTAAAAATTTGTGACAACTATTTTTTATAGAAATGCAAAGATACAAATTTAAGGTCTATAAATGTCTATGAAAGTTTTTAGTTTAACAATTTTCTATAAAAAACTGCCTCTCTTATAACAATTTTATTTTTATATTTTGTATCCCACACTCTTTTCTGTATCGAAAATAATAAAACTCATTTAAATATATGAAATAAATATTCATGTATAATTTTATCATCTGTTATTTTTTAAATCCCTAAAAGTATGCTTAATATTTTAATGAATACATAGCAAACGTTAAATTGAATTGGAAAACTCAAAAAAGTTGAAATAAAATTAATATACACCTCAAATATTAAAAAATAAATAGAAGTAAATTGAATTATTTAAATATAAATTCAGATTACATATATTTAAGCTACATAAACTCGAATATAAAATTAATAAATAAAATATTTATATTAAAAAAAAAAATACGATTAAGTAAAGATTTTAAACAAGAGAAAAGTGTTCTTTTTAAAAACATACAGTAAATATAATTTTAAAATAAAAAAAATATTACTAAACCCATAAACAGATATAAAAATTATTTATAAATAAATATAAAAGAAATATTGTAAATTATAAAAATTGCAAATAGTAGTTGTTAAAACAGAAAATATTTTACATTTTCAAAACAAAAATTTTAAATTGCAATACAAGCATATGAAAATAAAAATAAATATTGTAAAATTTCAAGCACTTAAAAATATCTACATTAAATAATTAAGTAATAATAATAATAATAAAAATATATATATATATATATAAAATATTAAATACATAAAAGTATTAAATAGTAGTTTATTGTATTGTTTAATGCTGTTTTTAAACGTTTTTATTCGTCTAAATATAAAATAATTTATAAAAAAAGAAAAAATAAAAATAAAAAAATAAATATTTCGCTTCTATTTACATTAAAAATAAAACATATATTTAACGAAAGCAGCAATATATTTATATACACATTAGTTTATAAAATTTAAATCTATACTAATATATAAATATGAAATACAATATATTTAGTATACATATAAAATATTATAATATATTAAAAACAAAACAAAATTCATCATTTAATTATTAAGCAAATTATATCCACAATTTGCAAACAATTTTGAAATCACAAACTTTTTTCTCCTCTATAACACACTCAAACACAAAACTTAAAACTTATTTAAAAATGATATTGACATTGAAATGTCATTGAAATGATTTGACATATTAATTCTTTAACAACATCCAATACCCTTTCCAATTCAATATCCTATTGCATTAGAATATAATGATTGAAAAGTATCCTTAATGCACTACGAACAACTCATAAATAATTTTAATAATATTAAAAATAACTACTATTCGAAAATTTATTACATTAATGTACTATACATTTTTTCTTAGAAAATGATTGATGCAATAGACTAGTCAAGTCTAGATTATATTTTAGTCCCATCTATATATCAATAGTCTATAGTCTTGACTATAGTTCAGTCAATAGTGTAAACTATAGTCTAGTCAATAGTACAAGCAATAGTCTAGACTATAGTCTAGTCAATAGTTTAGAATATAATCTAGAATATAGTCTAGTCAATAGTCTAGTCAGTAATCTAGTTTATAGTCTATCCTATAATCTAGTTAATAGTCTAGTCAATGGTCAAGACTACAGTTTATAGTCTAGTCAATAGCATAGACTATAGTCAATATCCCTGACTATAGTTCAGTAGTGAGATTTAGTAACTTATTTTAATGATAATCGAATCGTTAAAAGTATTAAACAACAAAATTGTCGATTTCGTTATTTATGTGTCGTTAATATATTGATAAAAGGTAACCAAGAAGTAAACCCAATGATTCAGTCGTTCTCTGTGGCTGTATTCTGTGCTTCCAAGGTTATAATCCGTGCTTCCACAGATTCAGTAATATTTTATCAATTCAACAATCGCTATACTTGTCAATAGCATTTGTTGTTTGCAGTAACGATATTGATTAAGATGAGTTTCTGTTAATGGTTCTTCAAAATGACCACTATTCCTAAAAAAAGATTCGCAAACATGGAAGCACTGACTATAACCTTGGAAGCACAGACTACAACCACAGAAAAGCGACTAAATCATTGGGTTGATTTCTTGGCTACTTTTTGTCAATATATTAACAACACAAACATTTTTGTCTTTAAGTTGACGCAAACAAATATCGTTGAAAGTATTAGAGAATAACGAAATCGACAATTTTGTTGTTTATTATTTTTACCGATTCGATTATCGTTAAAACAAGTTACTGTATCGCACTGCAGTTAATATTCTAGTCAATATTCTAGACTATAGTCTAGTCAATATTCTAGACTATAGTCTAGTCAATATTCTAGACTATAGTCTAGTCAATATTCTAGACTATAGTCTAGTCAATATTCTAGACTAGTCAATAGTCTAGACTATAGTCTATAGTCTGGTCAATAGTTCAGACTATAGTCTATAGTCTGGTCAATAGTCTAGACTATAGTCTATAGTCTGGTCAATAGTCTAGTCAACAGTCTATAGTCTAGTCAACAGTCTATAGTCTAGTCAACAGTCTTGACTATAGTCTAGTCAACAGTCTAAACTATAGTCTAGTCAACAGTCTATAGTCTAGTCAACAGTCTATAGTCTAGTCAACAGTCTAGACTATAGTCTAGTCAATAGTCTAGACTATAGTCTAGTCAATAGTCTAGACTATAGTCTAGTCAATAGTCTAGACTATAGTCTATAGTCTAGTCAACAGTCTAGACTATAGTCTATAGTCTAGTCAACAGTCTAGACTATAGTCTATAGTCTAGTCAACAGTCTAGACTATAGTCTATAGTCTAGTCAACAGTCTAGACTATAGTCTATAGTCTAGTCAACAGTCTAGACTATAGTCTATAGTCTAGTCAACAGTCTAGACTATAGTCTATAGTCTAGTCAACAGTCTAGACTATAGTCTATAGTCTAGTCAACAGTCTAGACTATAGTCTATAGTCTAGTCAACAGTCTAGACTATAGTCTATAGTCTAGTCAACAGTCTAGACTATAGTCTATAGTCTAGTCAACAGTCTAGACTATAGTCTATAGTCTAGTCAACAGTCTAGACTATAGTCTATAGTCTAGTCAACAGTCTAGACTATAGTCTATAGTCTAGTCAACAGTCTAGACTATAGTCTATAGTCTAGTCAACAGTCTAGACTATAGTCTATAGTCTAGTCAACAGTCTAGACAATAGTCTATAGTCTAGTCAACAGTCTAGACTATAGTCTATAGTCTAGTCAACAGTCTAGACTATAGTCTATAGTCTAGTCAACAGTCTAGACTATAGTCTATAGTCTAGTCAACAGTCTAGACTATAGTCTAGTCAACAGTCTAGACTATAGTCTAGTCAACAGTCCAGACTATAGTCTGGTCAACAGTCTAGACTATAGCCTAGTCAACAGTCTAGACTATAGTCTAGTCAACAGTCTAGACTATAGTCTATAGTCTAGTCAACAGTCTAGACTATAGTCTATAGTCTAGTCAACAGTCTAGACTATAGTCTATAGTCTAGTCAACAGTCTAGACTATAGTCTATAGTCTAGTCAACAGTCTAGACTATAGTCTATAGTCTAGTCAACAGTCTAGACTATAGTCTATAGTCTAGTCAATAGTCTGGACTATAGTCTATAGTCTAGTCAATAGTCTGGACTATAGTCTACAGTCTAGACTATAGTCTGTAGTCTAGTCAACAGTCTAGACTATAGTCTATAGTCTAGTCAACAGTTTAAACTATAGCCTAGTCATTAGATTTTTCAACAAACTGTTTTGTATATTTCAAAATTGTCTAGTTTTAACTGAATATATGTATGTACCTTCAATTCACCAAATACAGTTTTATTCCATTTAAATAAATTCTATAATAAATTCAAAATACGTCAATACAAATTTAAGACCATATTTGTAACAGACATAACTATTTCTTTCCATCATAGTGCTATTGCCAATATCTTGTCAACAAATAATTTTTTTTCCTTTACAATTTGATTAAAAATAAAAATATATTAAAAAACATAAATTAAAAACAAAAGATAGTTTTTAAAGAAATTATACATATAAATTTAAAGTATATTATATACAAACACATAAATTATACAAAAGATTAAAAATTAAAAACAGAAAACTATAAATATACATATTAAAGAAAAATTAATTTAAATATTAAATAACATAAAAAATTACATAAATAAAATAAAGAAACTATTTAAATATATATATTTCAAGTGAACAAAAAAATAAAAAAAAATAAAAAATATAAACTTTAAAAAAGAAAACCTAAATAAAAAATAAAAACAACTTCAAATATTTAAGTGTTTTTTCTGAAAATGGGTTGGAGTGAATCAAGAATCAATAGGATAGAATTAATAATCAATACAACATATCGCAGGAAAAAGTTTCATCACTATCTAAAGTTTATAATACGCAGGCTTCTGACGGATTTCATAATAATTTAAAATTTTGATTCCAAATGCATAAACTTAGTATAGAAAGAACTTCTTAATGTGTTGCCCATATTTAGATAATTTTTTGTTAGTTGTTTTTTTTTATTTTGAAAAAGGACATAATATGTTTTGAATGGAAATTTACTGAAGTATTTAGAAAAACAACCCTTAAAGTGAAAATACAAAATCAAGTGTAACTCTCATTACTTACTAGGTATTTTATATTAAAAATACATATATTTACAATGTATGTACACACAAACCCAACAAATGATGCTACTTTTTACAAGCAAAATTTTATACACATTTTTGTGTAGCATAAATATGAGCAATGGAAATTTACCTCAAAAACATAAATGCTATTGCAACAGTGATTCCAAATCGGTAGTATTAATACAAGTTGTTTTTATATAAAGTGGTTAAGTGGTTTTTTAAATAAAACTTTTGCGCATTCAATTCAGCTTTTGTTACTTGTGAATGAAAGCACATTTAAAATTATTTGTTTACCGTTTAATTTAAATTATTATTGTTGATGTTGACTTCTATTGTAGATTAAAAAAAATTTGAAATAGTCATTGTTTTCAATAAAGAAATGTTTTTGAATGCGTATTTTGATAAAAAGGTTTTAATGATTTTGATTGCCGTTAGCAAATAATATTATTTAAAAATCCCTTTAAAGTCGCAATAAACTTTAAATCCAAAATGTGTGTGTTGGTTAATGGATTAGATGTGATATATATCTCCTTTATCTAGATATGCATTTATTTTGAGTATTTAAGTAAGATATATCACAGCGTTCATCTGTTGAGCACTTCTCATATTTAGCGGTTTTAATAAAGCGAATTATTCTGTTCGGTAAGCCAGTGTAATTACTTTGAAGATTTATCATGTTTGGTTTTAATATTTTTCGGAAATTTTTATTTTTATCTTTTAGTTCCTTTTCAGCAAATCCTACTTCTATTACTTCGATATGTTTTTATTGTAAAGTGCGAAAGAGAGAAACATCGAACTTGCTATAATAAAATTTTGGACTCTTACTCTAAATCATTGATAGGCACAAAGAGACGGCGTAAATATTTAACTGCATTAGTTTTCTGCTGAAAATGAAAACTGCAGTAAAATTGCTACTAACTTATAATGGCATTTTACTTGACTCAGTTTGTTCTTAAAATCACTTGCACCATAAAACAACGCCAAACTATTTTTGTTTAAAAAAGTGTTCATGCATTTTCAATTAACTATTCTCAAGTGTGACCATAGATTTATGATCTTGTTTGTTTATTTAAAATTTTTACAATCCCTCTTGACGCTCGTTTTGTGTATGTGAAAATGACGATTGGCTATCTGCCCCTGAGGCTATGGGTGCCGGCATGTGGTCCAAATATTCACCAAAATATGTATATTATTTATCTGTATGAATAAACTTCTAAACAATCTAAAATCGGCCTTTTCGAGTGCCAGCAATTTCTGGATTTTTCAAAAGAGAGCATATTTACCGCGTCTCCATTTTTATTGACGAGCAAACTGTTACTCAAACCAGCATCTAGTTATTAAAATATGGTTCTGGAACTTCAAAAACACTTGGAGACCCATTTTATTGATGATCCTATAAAAAATTCCTAAGACTGAAACTTAAGAAAAATATAATTTTACACTTTGGGAAGCTTTATGATTAAAGATAATTAGGGACTTTTGAAAATCTAAGATTGAATCTAATTTATGTTTCTAAAAAATCCTAAGATGTAAGCTACGATATAAGCTAACTAGAGACCTAGGTAATTTGACACTTTCTAACGACCTAAGAAAAGACTGAAGCTAATTTGAGACCTTTTGAATACTTTAGAAAGATCTAAAATAATCATTCGATCCCGTCATGGACTTCACAGTAGAGTGCCAAGAGCATTAAGTTCATTCAAGGAAGTAACACAATCGATATATCTGCAGAACTTATCCTATACGTAAATAAGAACCTGAAACGTCATAAAAATTCTCATAGCTTTCAACATTCTTAAACGCTCTGTAAAGTAAATGAAGATAATAAAAATATCCTCGCGAATGTTCGTCGTAAATGCTAGTTTCAGTACCTCTATTAATTTGGAACTGTGAGTGATTCTAACTAGTTCAATATCTTTGTTATATCAAGAATTGTACATTTGCTGATATCAGAACCCCATGTAGTCAGTTTTTCTTATGTAAAGTACTTTCCTATAAAGTCCGAGAATCTGCATATGCCCTAATAGATTACAGGTCTTTATTTGTATAAGAAATATGTAAAGCAGAATCTAAGGAAGATATTCATGCTCCCGTCAATACATTCATAAATAATAGACTTGATAATTCCAAATTTTAGTTTTCCATTCTTCTTTCTATATTTCCGATAAATGGAATACGAGTAAAATTCTTGAATGGCCTTCTTGCAAATATATTAGAAATAAATGTTTGATGGTCTTTGTCTGATTAGATATTTAATTTATATTGGGTAGAAATATAAAATAAATTTCGGTTTAACTGATACTGCTAAATAAGTGTTTTTGCTGGAATTCAATTTGAAATGAAATGTATATCAAGCCTTAAATCCAGTGCCAAGCATTGAATTAAACTTGTATTATACTTTAATTCAATTGCGTTCTCCGTTAAAAAGAAAATTTAAATTCAAGTCAAATTTATTTTACTTGATTTTTTTTATTTCAATCTTATTTCATGTTTAAAATTTTCCAAGGCTTGAATTTTTGAAATATATGTTGGGTAAGAATATTATATAGAATTCTGTCACTATCAACACAGTTGAATTTATAATTCAAAATTATGAAAATTTTAAAAAATATAATGGGATTTATGATTTCAAAAATTTTTATGGGATTTGAAAAAATATTAATAAGGTAATCTTTGAAAATTACTTTTTAAAAAGTAATAGTAATATCATATAAATTTATATAGAACCCGGAGAAAATTTTTATGGAAATAGATAAAATAATGGACCTATTCTTTAGTAGGGTTGCTTCTTGGTACGAAAGAATAATCGTGGATTATGCAAGTGTCTTTAGGTTATATTCTAAACAGAGATATGTAGTTTAATTACAAGTGAATGGCGGACTAAGGTCAGATAAACGGATATAATTTAATACTACTTCTTTTTAGGACGCTTAACTGTTGAAAATTCGTAGAAAAATTACACATTGTTTAAAATATCAGCTTTGTTCAGTTTAATTTAATCAAATTTATAAATTAATGCTTTTGCTTTCGCAGTCGAAATAAACTGAACTTATCAGTTGTCTATAAATTCAGTTATCACAATGAAACTGTTTCCTATTTGCTTAGTTAATGAATACTCGTTTACGCTGCTACAATGTACCCTGTCACGTTTTTCACATTCAACAACATACTAACTATATGGACTTTAAACATATTTTATATTAAGTAAATCATGTTATTTTTAAATATAACTAAAATAACAAAAGATATCTTATATCTTTTGGAAAATACTCTTTCAAGTGTAATTGCAAAAAATACGGAATTTTTTATCTTGAAAAGACACATACATAGAAACAAGCTGAATATATACAATTGTCTTATCTCAACAATTATTAAATGATAAATTTACGACATTTTCTAAAACTTATTTAAAAGATTAAGAACCACTGTACACTATGCGAACACGAGATACACTCTATAATACGGTTCAATTTAACAAGAAAACCTTAAATTAATACATGCCTGTGTACTAGCCAAACAACTAACATAAAATGCCCTATCGGCGTAAAAATAAACGCCTTTATATATAGAATTCAACAGTTGTTTGGTAGTGGGCCTCTTATGGGTGAGATTTTATTACATATGTGTACGAAAGAGGAGTGTGACGCACACTCAGACAACGAACCAAAACAATGTAAATTTACAATTGAAACATTTGCTGGCTATTTGGCTGATACAACCAAATCATCTAGTAGTAGTCATTATAATCAGTCGTCTTAATTGAGAGTCATAGTGTAATAAGAAAGTGACCTCGTAAGCCGAGTTGATTTACAATTTTTTCGTGTACATATCACGCGAAACTGTCAAATTGTTTTTGTATTCACATGTAATATTTTTTCAGCGTTTATTTACTCTTCTTCTCCTTCATTTTCTCATTTTTTTGTCATAGCATTTTGACATTATGTGCACTAACAAAATACAAGCAATTGTTCTTTTTGTAGATGTGTGGTCACTTTATAAATACAGAGAGTAAAGAAAGCCTCTAATCCATTACAGCAATATATTTAGCAGTGATGGGACATATGGTACAATTGTGCCGTTTTTGGTAACATCGCATTTTCAATGACACCGCGGTACTTTGGAAACTCTTTTGGCACTTTCTTGTGCTAATTTAAATTAAATTTATTGAAGGCATACCTCTAAATTTTTACAATATTTTCGCCATGTTTCGTTGAATGATACGTGATTACTATGAATGATTTTAAGACAGTTAGTAATACATTATAATATCAGTAATATAATAAATATTGTAATATAACAAACTTACAAGGCGTAAGATTCAAGATATGAATAATAAGAAACAAATTATCTAACACAAAATATTCGTTTGATTTTAAAATCTTATTCAGAACACCAAGATGAAATTATTCTAAGTATATATATTAAGGGAGTCCAAAACTATTTTATTGAGCTACATTTAAACGTATCTAAAATTATGAAATGGGACTTCCTTTTTAACATCTTGGCCAAATTTCAATTTATGTTGATATCCTCTTTCATAAATTTTAAATGATTTTTTTCATGGATTATGTTGTATACGCTAATTTTAATTTACTGTCATTCATTTCGAGATATAATATTTTTTAGACTAATTTTGATGGCCTTAAAAACTTTGTCTTAAATTTTTGTTCGATTACTAAGAAATTTTATATTTTCGTTTACTTTTAATTTGATTTAATTCTCAAAATATATACTTGGCCCTTTTCTATCCCTCTTGGCACATTTTTGGTCCCAACTTGGCACTAAATAAAAGTTTTCAAATCCCATCACTGATACTTAGTAGATTAACTGTATGAGTATGAATGAAATAAAATAACATTGTTGAGGGTTGTAGATACATTGAGAGAGGTCAGGAAATTTGTCTTGCTGTTGCTGATGTTGTTAGTGTTAATGTTGCTATTGTTACTGTTGTTGTCTCTGTAGTCGGTACGAGTGTTTCAATATAAAAACCTACAACATATTCGTTAAATTTGTCATTCGTTTGGCTTTTTTCAAACGTTTAATAGAAAACGGTTTCAAAAAAGGATTTTCAGTAGTTGTTTTTCAAAACACTGAACAACAACACGTTTTATTCTTAATATTTTTAAAATATAAAAAAAATTAATAAACGTTTCTAATTTAAAGTGCTACAAATAGTAGATTTATTTCTTTGTATAAAAAAAATCATAATAAAGAAAAAGTATTCAACTATAATGCCTTTCGCCCGGGAACAACTTGAGTCAGTCATAAATGAAAAATTATGCAAAACCGAAACTATTAAATTGAGAAATAAACATATTGGGTAAGTTTTTGTTTAAGATATTTTAATAAAAAAAGTGAGATTTAAGGTTAAATTTTAAATTAATTTTTAAAAGTGTTGATTTGTGTTTAAAGAAATGCTTTTGTTTTATTTTATTTAAAGCAAATTATCGTTGGAAATATTTAATCTAAGTTTTGATGGGGTATACCTTTCTTCAATTATAATATTTAATGCTCTATTATAACGGAAATTTTTTTGTTTAAACTCTGTTAGTTTTTATCTAAGGAAGGATAACATTTTTTAAATTAATAACTCCTAATTTGTCACGAAAATTTAAAAAAAAAAATGCTAAAATAAAATTAAATTAAAATGTGCTAAAGTAAAATTTAGTACAAGGACATATAACTATAAAAGCGATCTTGTTTAAAAGATTAGTTTAATATAGAAATTCAAAACTATTAATTCGATTTTTACAAACTTATATTGTTAATAGAGTATAATGAAAATGTAAAGTTTTGCAGACATACTCCAAACACCACTTAGGAGCAGTGCTATAGTGTTTCTAAGTGGGTATGAAATCTTTTAAATTCTTATCAATTTAGAGTCTTTTATTTAAGACTACAATAATTCTTTTTTTATTTTCATTAAACAATTTTTCCAAACGTTCAAATATTTTTTTCTAAACCGATTTCTTCAAGTTTTAATGAATTTCCAACTGATTACATTTTAATTTTGTTTAACATTAAATTCGCCAATAAATTAAAAAAGGATTTGAGAGTCAGAAGGGATATTCAAAATTATTTACACAGTTGCGAACAAAAATATAGGCTCAACTATATTTATTTAAAATTTTTTGAATTTTCAACAAAATTATATGTAGAAATATAAAATTTAGTGCCAAATCATAGAGAAAGCATATAATTATAAACATATACAAAAATAATATACTTTCCCAATAACGGTACATCGTCTCAAGTGCAAATAGTCTTAAAAGATATGGATGATTAATTCCGAGAACTTTTCGTATCAAAAAGGATCGATAGATTAAGGACTTTGAAAATATGACGAAAATTTAAGGTCTAAGCAAATACTAGATAATATATTAAATTAATAGACAGCATTCAGTAGCAATTTGTAAAGGCTCAGTGTAAAAAAAGTGCTTCGAGGCAAAAAACAGAAAAAAAAACAAGAAAGTGATCTTCCATCCAATTTTCATATATGCCCAGAAAAAAATTATGTTCCTAGTGGATTTTGAACCGACTTAATGGAGTTAAAGGTTCCTGACATGATAAAATGTTTAGATGATTTTCTATTCCCGAAGAAATTTTTATACACTAAACCTTTTTAACTTGCTTTCAGTGCTGCCTTCTGATTGAAAATAAAATTATTTAACTATAGTGATCGACTTCGGTATTTAGCATTTGTTTGGACCTTCGATTTTCCTCATATTTTTAAAGTCCTTAATCTATATATCCTTTTGATATGAATCAGTTTTTAATTGTTAATACGTTATTGAGATTTAAAAAAAAGTAAAGTTTCGAAAAATTTTGATAAATTTATTGCTGAGTCTTTTTTATCCGTAACTGTTTGTATGTTGAATATATTTTTTCCGAAAAGAAAGAAAAAAATAATATATAAAAATTTTTTAAAAACGAACAATAATTTTCTTATTTCTGATTCTATTTTTTGTCCGTAATTGTTTGTATGTTGAATATATTTTTTCCGAAAAGAAAGAAAAAAATAATATATAAAAATTTTTTAAAAACATACAATAATTTTCTTATTTTTCTGAAGGGTATCTTTATGGAAATAGTTCTAAAATACTGTTATATCTGAATTGGATCAATTTAAAATAAAAAAATTAAAATATTGATCTTAGTCTGTCTGCTTCAAATGCAGCTGTTATTAACGAAATGCAATGTTTTCTAAATTTATTCCATCTACATATGTAGAATATCGGATGCCCACAATTATAGGTATACATGTCCATAATATTTTGGAAATAAATTGAACATCGGTTGGTTCCATAAATATAAAAATTCACCACAGAGGTAATAGAGCAGTATTTGGATTTCAGTTTTAAAAAAACATCGCGATGTTATATTGTCTGAAACTAGGAATCCTCCGACATATGTACATTTTATGTTTTTTATAAAGAGGAGATAAAGAAGCAATTATCACAAAAACGGAATTTCAGAAAAATCACGTTTCTAAAATCTAAATTCCTTTCACATAAGTACAAGATTATTATATGTTTCTTAAGAATCTATCTAAGATAGAAAGAGTAAAATCTCTTTATCTCTCTCTCGATCAAAAAAGTTCATAATATCAAGTCTTTTTCAATCTTCAAATTGAAAGTTGATTAACTTTGATCTCGAAAATTACATCTTAGAATTTTTTTCTTTTGATTGAAAATTATATTGTCCAAATTAAAAAGTTAAATTTAAACCAATGTAAAATTTTGTTTAATATTTTGAAGAAATCAGACTAAAAAACTTGATAACGCAGAACATATTTTTGGTTGGCTTAATAAAGGTTTAAAACAAACATTAAAATCGGACGAGAAACTAAAAACATTTTAACTTCTTGACTGGGGTGTGAGGTCAGCATTAAAAACTAACTCGCATACTTCATTACTACACTTGTGTGAAATTTTATATTAATCAAATTGAAAAAAGTGAATTTCCACAGTATAGATTTTTAAAAAGCTACTGAGAACCTTCGAATCTTTTGTTATGTAAATATTTTTATAGAAAAAATATATTTAAAAAAGTCTTTTTTGAGTCTTTTTTATCTTTTGCTTTTACTAAGCCATTGCTTCTCTATATTTACTTAATTCTTTGACAGTTAAATCAATAGGCGTAATATTTTCACGTAAACGTGTTAATGTTCGGATATCATTGTCCATAAAACGCGTAAATTAAAATCTGATAAAGCATACTATTTTTAATACAGGTGCGGATCTAGCCAAAGCATTTGGGAGGGAGGGGCGTTGGAATTGTGAATTTTTTTATTTTTTTTATTATGAAAAATTAGCAATTTTAATTATTAAAACTTTATGTTGATGTAACTAATATAAAACTTTTAATGAATAAATTTTTATCGAATTGTTGGGCTATGAAATTTGTATATAAATAAAATTATGCTTTTTGAAGGAAATATTTCTAGAAATATTGATTACATTTTAATGGTTTAAATTTGGTTATTATTATTATTATTATTATTATTATTATTATTATTATTATTATTATTATTATTATTATTACTATTATTATTATTATAATTATTATTATTATTTTACAGTTATTCTTTTAAGAATTTTAAATAAAATTAATAATAATAAATCATAAATCATTTCATCTAAAATTACTGATTTAGAATTTGAAGCTAGTTAGATAAAGGGAATCTGTACTTTTGGAAATTTTTTAAAAAAATTCTGTTTTGTAGTCAGAAAATTGTAAAATTCACAGAAAATTTTTTAAATAAAGTAAGTTAGTTTCATTGATTTAAGTTAAAAAAAATTAAACATAATTTCCGAAATACATATTTCATATTTTTTATTTTTTCTCAACATAAATAAAATCATCAGGGCTTGAATAAAATTATTTAAATATTTCGCTGTGCAGGCGAAAAGTCTTATGTGTTTTTCAACATGCGAAAACATATTTTATAATATGTATGAAAGCCATACATACAGACTTTTGAAAATAGATTAAAACCGAATATGGATGATCAATACGTAAGTAATTCGAAAAATTACTTTTCAAATTCTAAAGGAATGTTTGAAATTTTATTGAGAAAATTTTTAGTTTTTCATGCTTTTTAGACAAATAATACAATGATTTTTAATTGATACAAATATGTGCTGCAGAATTTTTGAAATACAATTACAGTCACTCGAGTCCAAGTTATTTTATGAGCAGGTCAAATGAACACTTTCTAAAATCTGTAATTTTTAATCGACTAGTCCGATTTAAATACAAATTTATACAATCATAGCAAATAATTTTCGCTTTAAATGTACTATTTTTTAAATTTCAAATTCAGAATTTTTTATTTTTGCACTCCTCGGAATAGTTAATGACGTGAGGTTTTTTTTCCACATAATTTAGAGAAATTCGAATTGAATTCAGGTTTTGTTAAAATTCAAAATTTTAATTTTTAGATATGAATAACTCGATAACTATTAAAGTTAAACAACATTCACAAGCCTTAATGGGAGAAAATACACTAACTTTTGAAATCGGATGAGAAAAAAATATATATTAGCAAGCATGTGAGAATTTTTATTTAAATCGGACTAGGCGACCACAATTTACAAAAATTGGCGGAAAAACTTCGTTTATCAAAGCCATATTGTGTCCAGTTACCAGAGTTTCTAAGTTATATACAGTTTTCATCAGATCTTGCCAAAAAATTTTAGTTTTAGTTTATTTTTATTGTAGTTATCCTTAAGGATTTTAAATGTTTATCTTTTTATTTTATCGATATCTTTCAAGTTAAGGGACTTACTAACTTATAATGTAACAATATCTCATTACCAGAAAAATAATTGTCTGTTCTCTAGTCGAAAGAAAAATTCGTTTCGAAAATTCAAAATTTTTTATTTTATAAAAACAAAATATATTTTTTTTTCATGAAGCTAAAGTTTTTAAATAATAATAAAATTTGTTAGTGTAATTTAAATATATTTGTTTAAGTGATAAAACTATCACTTAAAGAATTATTATGCAATAATTTGAAATTAAATTCTTTAAACTAGGAAAAAGAAATGAAATTAAATTTTTTTCTGTTGGAAAAATATAAAAAAATGCATAAAAATATTGTTGTTATTTAGAAATTTAAAAAATCACTTCTTGCATTTCCTACATATTTAATTAAGTAAGGGTCAATTTTTAAAACCTTTTAATTTTTTTTTTTTTATTTCAAAGAAAAAAAAATATAATATTTTCTCTAAAAATGATTTTAGCTCCATTATGCTGCAAACAAATTCATTCTTCCTTTACTATTTTCCATAAACTTTAAAAAAATTAATGTTTTTTTCTTTTCCATTTGTAAATTCGTTCTACCTTTTCAAATTTTCTTAGTTGAAAAATTCATTTTGGGGTGTAAAGGAATTTCCTCCCGTCTTTCCGCGCCTGTTTTAATATAAAATATAAGTTTACTGCTTAACTCAATTTTAAGTCTATATCCTGTCTATATATTAAGATTATCAATCCTCAAAACCAGGCTGAAACTGTATTGATATATCAGCTTTAAACTTACACATATCGGTTGCACAGTCATTCATAAATCCAACAATATATTTTTTCAAATTAAATTCAAATTGTTTCTTACAGAATATTGAATATAACGAGGTTAATGTTTTTATTTATGTTTCTAATTCAAACAAAAATTATAAATAATAAATGATTTCAATTCTACATTGTCGTTTTTTAAGTTGACTTTTATATTATATTATATTATATTATATTATATTATATTATATTATATTATATTATATTATATTATATTATATTATATTATATTATATTATATTATATTATATTATATTATATTATATTATATATTTGAGCTAAGAAATGAAATTTTGAAAATATTTTTTACTCGTATTATTCGATTAATCGGCATACTTTATTCGAATAAATTTTTACTCGAAATTATGGGTTTTAATTTAGCCATTTTAATTTATCGATTATTTTTTTTAATTTATCGATTAATCGAGCAAATATTCAAGTGAATATCCTAAAAAAATATATATTTTTTTATATTTTATCTTTGACAAAAATTTTCTCTAATTTTTTATAATATTCTGAAAGTTATCTTTAAGCCTATTTTGTATGAAAGTTATGACCAGGGTATCTTATATTATATTTTTTCTTGTGCTTTAAATATGCCGGACTTTTAATTATTTATCCGTTTTAGAAAAATTTGTGAATTTTGAAATCTATTTGTTACAGCATATTTTTGCATATTTTGGTTCAAACATCATATTTGTGTATATTTTGGACTTAACAGCATATTTTGTCATATTTTCTTTATTTTAAAGCAATTTAAATGACAGATTTTGGTATATTTTATACTGAAGAGCATAATTTTGGTTATATTACATAATTTTGCATATTTTACATTTAACAGCAAAATTTTGCACTCAATTTGCCATTAGATAATTCTTTTTTTTACTGTCAAATACGTTTTTCAAATCCAAGTCAAATACGTTTTTCAAGCAACTGCCAATCAAAATCAAGTGAATTTTGAGATAGAAAATTAAGTAATTTTAAAATGAATCATAAAATATCATATTTTAAAAGCAGAAGTTTTAAGGGCATATTTTCCGATTTTAAGAGAATTTTTAATGCGCTTAAAATACTTTTTTTTTTGGTTGCCCTGTTTATGACTATAGCATATTTTCTCTCCTCTTTTGCCAGGCCTGCAACAAAATTCAAAAAATCAAAAAATGTTTCTATTCGTTTTAATGTTAAACCTTGCACTATCTCAGCATAAAAGAATTGAAAAGGAGATGATTGTGTTTTCACTGGAAGGAGGTACTTAAAATTGTCATTAGCAGGATGTCAGTTTTTATGATTCTTACCCAGCAAAAACTTAGCTTTCCTGATAAGCTAGCAGGTATAATTGGAAACAAAAATAAACTACTTATTTTTTGCCTGAATAACTAGTTATATTTGTTCGACTTGTTCACAAATTCATGTATTTATTGTTTGACTCTAGGGTACTCAAAAATATGTACCTAAACGAAAATAAAAATAAAAAATACAAAAAAAAAAAAAAAATTTGCCGTCAGTGAGACTCGGACACAAATTAACCATTCGTTTTTAATGACTAACGTCTTACTCAGTACATCATCTCGCACTTAGTTTCCTAAGCGACAAAAAGTCTTTTTAGTTAAAAATATCTTTTTAGACGTTTTGTTATAAAAAACTAACCAACAACCTTCTGGTTGTGATTGCAATATTACTGTGCTCTTATTTATGTAGGCAAATAATAACGACACCTCATTACCAAGAAACTACTTTAATAAGTAGTTGCCATTACCGAAAACCAAAAAGTTTTTGCTGGGTATTCACTGCTTTTGAATAAGAATCTTTTAAAAAAAAATATTATTTTACTTTTGTTAAAAAATAATAAAAATAATTTTAATGTGGTGAATTGGTGACACGTTGCCACAGTGAAAAATCTCTCTAGAAATTACATCAGGCTTTTCAATAATACATGTTTTTTATGTTTTGGTCAAATATTAACAGCAAAATTTTTTCTACAATTTTTCAGGTCTAAATGTAATTTATTATAGATTTTTGTATAAAAGTCGATAATAACGATGCAATCATTTTTAAAGACATTTTTGTTATAAACATAACAAGAGTTAGTATTTTCAAATTTAACAAAAACTGAAGAATTTATTAGATTTTGTCTAGAGTAAATTACTAAAACTTTCCATACATTTTTCATTTTTTCTAAAAAATTAAACACTAAATCAAAAAAAAGTCTTGCCTTAAAATAAGGACTGCACACGAAAAATTGTGTGCATACAATTCAGCTTATAAAAATGAAACCGATAGTTCTCTCTTGGAAATCTTTTGAAAGTTTTAAATTTAAAAGAAAAATTAAATTTTTATTAATTTTTAATAAAATATTTAATATTTTCTGGTATATTATGTGTTTGTGCTGATGTTTGTAATGCATGGAAAAAATATTTCAACATCCACCTTAAAGTATACCAATCTCAGAATCAGACTCAGAATCATTTTATGAGTGGATTTAATGATGTCCATCCGACCATTTGGCTGAAGAGCTGGCTGGTTGTCCGTCCACTCCAAGTTTAAAGATAATTGAATGACATTATGGCATAACGATGAATCCTATTGCTATTGATTATAATCGGTCTATTATTTCACCTAGCCCCCGATACAAATTTTCCCACGGTGTAGGGTTTTATCACTTATAAATGTCTCATTTATGCCGCTATTTCCATAAAAGTCGGTACAAATATATTTTGTATAAGAGTGAAAAGGAATGCTAAATTTAAATGCATAAATCCCACATAAATGACAATATCAAGATAAGCAAAAATCATAATTAAAATCAACAAAAACAATTTACATATTTGAAATTTTTTTCAAAGTAAAGTGTTTCACAAGGGGTTAAATTTTTGGGACATTTGTTATTTATTTTCAAAATCAAAGTGAATATATTTTTGAAGATTTTTCAGCTTCTAAGTCTTTTACGGAAAAATATATATTACTATATAGGATTTTTCGCCTTCTACAGCTTTTACGATAAAAATAATATTTTATAAATTTATTAAAAACTAGCGGACCCGGCGAACTTCGCATCGCCCCAATTTTAAGCCTTCAGACAAACTTTAGAGTAATATAATATATATAAAAATTATTCCTTTACGCTAAGAATTTTCTATTTTTTCATTTGAAAAGCCATTAAGGAATAATTCTACACAAAATTGATTGTAATGCTTTTACCGTATATGGATATAATGCGTGATTTACGACAATCCGGAATCAGTTTAACAATACACAAAACTCGTATAAATTGCAGAAATAGCACATTTACTGTAGAAAAGTACAATGATAAAATGACACCTGTCAAATTGCGCAAATTCTAAGTCAAAGTATAACGCCATCTATCGGATTTTGGCTGAGAACTTTCTATTTTTTCATTTGGAAAGGCATTAAGGAATAATTGCACACAAAATTTCACACAAAAAATCAATTTTCGATTTTTCCAATTTTCCGCATTTCGCATTTTCCGCAATTTTCCATGTTTTACACCAAAAAATTTCTATTTTTTCATTTGGAAAGCCATTAAGGAATAATTTCACACAAAATTTCGTAAAAAAAAATTTTTTTTTTCGATTTTTCCATTTTTCCGACTTTTGCGGAGAGATTTTGCAATTTTCCGCATTTGGCATTTTCCGCAATTTTCCATGATTTACACTAAGAACTTTCTATTGTTTGATTTGGAAAGCCATTAAGGAATAATTTCCAAAAGTTTCTTCCGTAAAAACCTTCTCCTCAAAAATACTAACAACCGACAAAAAATTTTATAGAAATCGGACCAGCCGTTCTCATTTTATGAATTACTATACATTTTTTATACCATTTTTATAGATATAGATTAGAAAAATAAGGTAAAATCCAGGTTAGGTTTCAATTACATATATCGGTTTTGCATTTTGACACACAGACAGATGGTTAGTAAAAAATAAAGAGATTTATAATATGAAGAATATAGGTGTAATAGCCTCATTTAGAAGGATCTATGAAATATTATTATGTACCAAATAGGCTGCATAAATTTTATTTAGTTCCTCTAAGGAGTTTCAAAATTCATTTCTAAATAACCGATTTAGCTGATTTTAAGTAGCAAACTGCATAGGAAAACCACAAAATATCTGAGTGAATTTCATTTAATTCGAGTTAATTTGAACATGAGAATGTTTCATACAAATGGACTAATAATAATTAAAATTAAATTAATTGCAAATTGTAATTTCTAAATTATTGAAACGAATAAAATTCAAAGCGATATCGTATTGTTTACTTTTTCATATACTGCCATGAATATAGAATCTAGTGTATTGGAGCTATTAAAATATCTTACTTAGCTGCAAGTCACGCATGACATTTTACCGGTAATAAAATTATGTTTAAAATATACATTTATGAGCAAATAGCGAAATCGATTTTTTTTTAATTTTGAAAAGAAAATCTTTCTATTTCTATAAAAGAAAATACAAAGCAAAATTTGTTTTATAAGCCTTTGATAAATTTAAAATTGTTCTTAATTTAAACGTGTTAGAATTTTTTTATTTTCTTTTTCTTGAAACTCTCGCTAAAAGACACATTTACTTTTTGAATAATAAACTCATTTCTTTTTCTTTTCTCAGAATTTCCTTTTCATTTCTTTCGGCGTCTATGTGTTCCTTTAATCAATACTTGAAGGATTTTGTGTCCTTGAAGGTCATTTTCAATTTTAAAAATAAAAATTTTCCTTTCTCTGTCAAGGTCATGTATCTTGTTGCCAACTAAAAGAGAATAAAAAAAAAATTATTTGTGCAGTAACATAATTTTTTTTTACGAATTAAGTTCGTTGGCTTTTTCTTCAGTTTGTGTAATTTTATTTGTACTTGCGCACAAATTTCCCTCTCTTTTATTGTGTAAATTTCTTTGTTTAGGTTTTATAATTAAAAAAAAAAAAACATCAAACAGCAAAACAACTTGTTTATTTGAGATAAAAATAAACAAATTTTTATATGTTCGAAAAAAACTTCAGGAGCGAATTCACTAGTTTCATCCTAGCTATTCTGGTGCTATATAAAGATATAAAATTGAAGCTAATTTAAATATTTAAAATGCAATGTAAAACCAAAATATGTGTGTGTTCAAAATACCAGACCTGTCGCGAAAAAGAATTTTCGCGATAACAGAACCCAAAATTTTATTGAAAAATTTTATGTAATTTTTAAAATTATAATTGTTTTTATGGATATATTTATATTTTCAACATTTTTAAAGAAATTGGAGATTTTGAGTTGCTTTTTGGGCAAATTATTTTTTAAAATAACAGCTGAATCATGTGGTTCATATAGTGCTGTTGTCGGCTTATCATTTTCCAAAGCCCATTGCATGCATATGTTTATCGATGTTGTACAATCATTCACTTTAATTTTGTTTTCTTCATGACCACTAACGTACAAATCCTCCGATTTCGTATCTGAAGAAGACTTATGCGACTTATAATTCACGCAAATTGAATTTATGGAATTTCCACTTTTAATTTTTTTTTAAACTCTAATTTTTGAGAAATCGTTGTCTTTAAAATGTATTGAACTTTTCCCATATTACGAGATGTATTTACACAAAAATGGCATGAATAAATTGACAAAATTGAAGATCAAAATCATCCAAAAAGGTGAATATACCAAAAGACGAGGATTTCCCTTTTTTGGTTATAGACATTGTGATTATATTAAAAAAAAAAAAAAAAAATTTAAAAATTAAGCCGTCGCGATAACTAATATAAGTAATGGGTAGTCAGTCGCAAATACCGAGCTTGCACTGTACTTCAAAATATTCTAAAATGTAGCTTTTAAAGGCTTTATTCATAATAAAAATTTTATATTTTATTAATTAAATTTGTATGAAAATTTTATTATGAAAAGTTTATAAATAAAGAATATTATTATCATAAAACGGTGTAAATTTATAATTTAAAATTTTGTTATTATTATTATTATTTCTAGACAAGCTTGTCAATTGTTTTATCGCTCGGATCCCTTAAAAATTGTACGAGGTCAGGGTCAGTACATGTATGATGAGCAAGGCACTCGCTATTTGGATTGTATCAATAATGTAGCTCATGGTAAGTGTTTTTATTTAAAGAAAATCTCAATATTTTTTTTGTAATAATAAAATCAAAAATATACTATAATATAATATAATTGTAAACAATTTAATTAATTAAATGCGTATTTTTGCAAATAAATAGCAAACAAATTGCGTTTAAGAAATAATCAAAAAGATTGCCACATAATTTGTTTTCACCCAGAAATCATTCAAATACTTATATATGCATGTGATTATAGAGGAAAGCCGTCATTAGGTCATTAAATTATTCCCATATTAAGGCATAATGTTAATAAACTTTTGTGGTCTTTTTGTTATCAATATTTTTATTTCTTTATAATTTAAATATGTTATAAAAAAATATCTCCCTTGTTGAAATTTGTGCCATTTTGTTTTCTTTTTTATTTCAAGAACCTATTTGAAAATAAACTAAAGCCATTGTTTGGAACAATATTGTTTATAAATAAATTATTCCTTTGTAAAAAAAATTTATTGAGATTGTTATCAGCTTTAGGCAGGTGAAAGTATTTAAATGTTTTGATTTATTATGACTTCTGTGTAAATGAGTGCATTTTTATTTTTATATTAATTTATTTATTTTTTTGTTTTGTTTAACTGTAATCTTGTTTATTTGCCACTTAATTATTTAATCAATTAATTAATGCTGATTTGAGTATTTACGTAAAAAAAAACGAATAACGTGAGGAAATTTTGTGAATTTTGTAATATCAGCTAAAGGAAAAACTTTTTAAAATTATTTCCCATGGAATTTTTAAATCTGAATAGTTATTAATCTAGTGTTTTCCTTTTTTTTTTTTTTGATATTATTATAATCCTAATATTTATAATAAAGAAATTTTATAAGCTCTTCAATATGAGTATTTCACATATTTTTAAACATTATTTTAATTCTTGTTTTTGTTTTTTGTTAGATATTTTTATTATAAATTTTTTTTTTCACCAAATTAAGATCTAATGTTTAAATTGGATTTATCTTTAGTTTATATAATTTTTACATGATATAATAAACTTATCTTTAGTTTACATAATTTCTACATGATATAATAATATGTAAACAATTAAAATATTTATGAAAATTGGTATAGTTAATAGTATGTATATTGCTTACACTGAGTAAACTATTTTAAAGTTTCGTTTTATAACCATTAATTTTTCTTCACAATATTTATATCATAATTTAATATTAAAATAATTTATCTTAAGTTTACATGAGACAAAAATTAAAATAACATGCAAAGCAATTAAATAATAATCATTTGATAAAAAATCTTAAATATTTAAATGGACTCTACCTACATTACATTATTTACATGATGTAAACCAGTGTAAACTATTAAAAATAGTTATTTTGTTTTAGTTTTAATTTAAACAAAATTTGTCTGTATATTATCTACTTAATAATATATTGTTTACATATTATTTACCGTCGTTTAAATGAATAAAACAAAGTGTACTTAATAATTTACATAGTAAAAATATTGGCATTTTTAAACTCCAACTTTTATTTACATTTTTTTCCTTTTCATTATATTGTTTACACATAATTTACCTCGTGTAAAAAATTATGAATAAAATGTAAATAATTGAAATATTTATACATTTATAGAAAAATAAGAAATTTAAATTCTTCACACGTGTGTTACATTATTATAATAAAAAAAATTTGAGCTATTTCAATATAAGTTTTACTTTTCAGTATATATATTATCTGAATATATATTTTTTCGCATTATTCAACTTTAATAATAATAAACTTATAACAAAATTAATTAAGTAATTTTATAAAAAATAAGTTTATTTTTTTCTTACAGTTATGATACTTTGTTTACATGGTGTAAAGTACTAAAAATGTTTGCGCTATTTAAAAAAAAAAAAAATTATTTTTATTATTTACCCAAAAATACATTCTAACATATTCATCATCTTTAATTTACATCATGTAAACATTGAAGGTAATTTCTAAATAACAAAAATATTTAGAATTGATGGTGTCTAATATTTTTTTTAATTATTTACATTGAATGCACAATATTTACCCTCAGCTACACCAGGTAAAATAATTTAGACAATTTTACACTTTTACCTTTGCTTTACGTCATGAAAAAAATGTAACGAAAATTTAATTTTTTATTATAAAAAATAAGAACATTTGTTATTTTACAATCATTGTATGATACATTGTTTACATGGTGTAATTTATTAAAAAATTTTCCGCTATTTTAAGTTTAATATTTTTTATAATTATTTACCCAAAAATGATTTTTTTACATTACATTATTAACCATTAGTTTACTCTACGTAGACAATTTAAAAGTTTTAATTTTGTCGAAAAAATAATAATTTGTAAACTTTTTAAAATATTTGCACAGTTTTAAAATCAACTTTTTATTTCCATTTATTTATTTGCCCAATTATTTGATTTTAGTTTACAAAATGTAGAATATAAAAACATTTAAATAATTATGTAATTTGTTTGCTTGACATAAAAATGAGAATATTTAATTCTTTATCTTATACATTTTATATTGTGTAAAATACTCAATAATATTTCTTACGTAATGTGGAAATTTAAAAAAAAACTAGTAAACAATTAGAATTCTTGTAATTTTATTTTTAATTAATAATTACACTGATGATACATTTTTGATTTGGTGTAAACTATCAAAAATGTAAATTATTAAAAATATTTACTATCATTTAGCTTTAGTTGCATAAATTGAAATTTTTGTGATTTTAGTTAAATATTATTAAATATGTTATATTCACGGTATAAACTGTTCAAAATACTTGCGTTATGCTTATTTACCAAAAAATACATTTTCCACATTTAGTTTACATCATTTTAAAAATTTAAAAAACAACATGTGAACAATTAACATGCGTACGACTGTATAACCAACATGCTTCACTGTATGTATATAATGACAAATATTTAAGTTTCTCTAAAATATAAAATCATATTATTTATATTATGCGAAATATTTTAAACCACAAGTAAAAAATTAAAATATTTTATACTTAATGAATATCAGGAATGTAAACTATTTTTTTATAAATCTTATTTCTCTTACCATAGGTTACATCAGGTAAACAATTAAAAAAAAAAAAAAAACAATAAACAAATTAATTAAAAATATTTAGGGTATTTTTTAATTTTATTACGAATAGTCTTTTTTCTTTTAGTTTACATTAGTAAAATATTTTTAACAACATGTAAAGAAATAAAATATTTACGACTTAATGAATATTTACCATATAAATTATTTTTTAAACAAATCTTAATTATTTTACTATAGTTTACATTATGTAAAGAATCTAAAAACTCAAAGAAAACAATAAAAAATATTTTATGAACAATTTATTTTAATAACATTTTGAAATTTGTAGCATATTTAAAGTTCGTTATAAATAATCTGAACAAATATAATCTGAACAAATATTATTCTTTGTTTATTGTAATAAAATTTTTATTATTCTCAGTGCGATTTCAAACATTTTGCACTACGTTTTTATTGTTTTATTAAAATTGACATAATTGTTTGCATTTGTGTTAAATTTGCATTTATTTCAATTTAAAAAAATTCCACTCATTGATATATTTATCATACTGTAGTATTGTATAAATATATTAATATTATTAATTATAAAAGCAATCATCTACAATTCACGTGTATCTTGAAAAGTGTGATTTGTTTTTTTTATTTAATTTTTTTTGGTTTCAAGTTTATCAATATTAACATGTTATAAATAAACATACATTTGATTACATTACACACTAATACCTAATCTATGTATATTTGTTTACAATTTTATAAACGTGCACCAGAAAAGCTACAAAAAAAAAAAAAAAAAAAAAAAAAAACTCGAGGTTTATATATACAAGCACGAAGAAAGTAATAAAAATATTTCATTACCCAAGAAAGAGAATGCTTTAACAAAAATCAACTACATTTTTAGAATGTGTTTTAAATTTATTTAAATTAAAATTTATTATACTGCATACATATGTAAATATTTATTAATAAAATTAGCAACATGTGTTTTTTGATCAACAAAACTATTAAAATACCTAATAACCCACTAAATTTCCAAAAACAAGTTCTCAACTCACAATAGCAAATCTCGTGAACTACACGTGATACGATTTAAAATGTATAACTGAAATCATAAACACTTGAAACACTAGTGAACTACATTTTGTGTGTTTATCAAATTTACTTTAAAATGTGGCCGTCAAAAATCAATTATCAGTAAAATATACTTAAAGGCAACAACTATTTGTTAAACGAATACAACTTTTTAGTTCACGTGAACTTATACATGTATAATATGCATATTATATTTATGTATTATATTATCTCATTTAATTTTATTGACGACATTATTATTTCTGTAGTTATTGGGAGGCGTTTTAAAAATAAAAAGAAAATAAAAAAATATTGAAACGTGTGTATTGTATTATGTAGTCATTTTGTTTTATAAGTAATTCTAAAAAAATAAATAAAGAAATTATAATAAAATTAAACAAATCTAAATTTGTTTAATAATTTTTATCTTTTACCTTAAGAAAAAAATAGGTAAATAATGTAGCACATATAATGTACTATGACATTTGAATTATTTTATTTTATGTAAACAATAGGCAAATAATATGTAAATTCAAGGAAAATAATGTAAGTGAAAGAAAAAACTAATTATATTTAATAGTATTTAGCTTTTTATTTGTTAAAAAATTTCAATTAATTAAACAAATTTTAAAAATATTTGCGCTTTTATAAAATAAATTTCATTTATCAGTATTTAATTAAAAATATATCTTTTACACATTATTTACTTTTAGTTTACATCATGAAAAATAAGATTAAACAAAATGTAAACAATTATTTTTTTTGTCATTAAAATAAGAACATTTAACAATTATTGTATGAAACATTGTTTACATGGTGTAAACTACTAAAAATATTTGCGCTGATTTAAACTTTTTTGTTTTGATTATTTACCAAAAAAAAAAAAAAAAAATCATCCATTACCTTTAATTTACATCAAGTGAATAATTTAAAAATTGTTATATAACAAAAATAATTATAAATTAATGGAAAAACAAAAATATTTAGTAATTTACACATATGATACATTGTTTACATAGTGTAAACTGTTGAACACTTTTCCTCTATTTTAAATCTATGTTATTTTATAATTGTTAACCCAAAAATAAATTGCTTACACATTATTTACTATTACTTTAAACTATGTAATATATTTTAGATTAACAATTAAAACTTTCAATTTTGTTGAAGAAAATAATAATTTAGATTAATGGTATATTTTTTACGTGGTTTAACGTTTTGTTTTCATTATATATCCAAAAATATATCGTTTACCCATTTACAATATGAAAAGTCGAAATTTTAAAACAACTAGTAAACAATTAAATTTGTTTTGATTTTATTTATTAATAATTCTTCTTATGATACAGCATCCCTATAATTACATGGCGAAAAATATAGAAAATATTTGCTTTATTTCAAATTCAAATGTTTACTTTCATTATTTATATAAAAATTCATCGTTTACGTATCACTTACTTTTAGTTTACATCATGTTTAAACATTTTATATTTTAGTGATTTAGATAAAAATCAATAATTAAAACTATTCAAAATACCCAAATATATATTGTTTACATTCACATTATATCATGTCAAAAATTAAAAACAACATGTAAAAAATTAAAATTTATGTGACTGCAGCGAAATTAAAATATATAATTTGTTTACATATGTGCTACATTATTTACATGATGTAAACTATTAAAAATATTTTTGGTTGGGATTTTCAATTTCTAGCATTTCTTTTTTTAATAATACATTGCTTCACATTATTTACATTTAGTTAAAAATAACATTTGAAATTTAATAATTTACTATTATGATACGTCACTTACGTAGTGTAAAATATTGAAAATATCTGCTCTGTTTTAAATTCAAATGTTTACATTCATTATTACATAATACACACCATTTACATATTATTTACCTTTATTATTGACCAGTTCCTTTCAGATTATTATTTCTAGGTTCTTTGGATTAGTATACTGTTATTAGCAATTTAAATATTATCTTTAATATTTTACATTATTTTTTAATTGCTCCTATTCTATTCATTATTATTTAAAATGATAACCTTAGATGAACGAGGGCTAAAATTTATATTTTTGAATTTTAAAGAAAAGTAAAATAAAATTACAAATGATAATAACAGCGATTAAAAGGTTATGGAAGTCAACCAGCTGAGTAATATTAAGCAGTATTATCTGTTTGTATTTCAACATCACGTGTAATGAAATGCGAGTAGAGAATATTATATTTTTCATTTTATAATTAATGACATTTGAGAAAACGCGTTTACCATTATTTAAACTGTGTAAAGTCGAATAATTTTATTGAGAAAGAATTATTAAACAAATTTACATTAATTACTCAATGAAAATAATTGAGAAATATAAAAGGTAAAAAACATTTTTATTTAGAAATGTTTTCTATTAAAAGAAATATAGTTTATACACAAAAAATAAATATTGGTAAAAAATGTAAAATATACATTCCTTGTATAATTAATACAGTTTCTTTCATCCCAAGAGTTTCTGAATTAAATAAAAATTTAAGAATAAATCCAACCAAATTGTCTTTCTTTAAAAAATTCTGCCTGCTCTAGTATAAAATATAATTATTGTGAATTGACATTAAAAAAATATTTTCAATTTGAAACGCTTCAAAAAATTATTGAAATCAAACTTAATTAACAAAATATAATCAATATATTTTATAAAACTCTGAAAAACTTTCACAAGTTTCCATCATTTCCTTAAAGAAAAATCTCAAACTCAAAAATGTCTCGTGATAGTGCTGCAAATCAATTGATAGATTTCAAAAATAATATGACTTCCTCAGTGGGTACAATAACCACTGGTAGTGGTAGTCCTATAGGCACTAAAGATGCCTCTCTAAGCGTAGGAGCTAAGGGTCCGCTACTTCTGCAAGACTCTATATTTCTCGATGAAATGGAACATTTTGTTAGAGAACGTATACCTGAGCGTGTAGTGTTTGCTAAAGGGGCAGGAGCTTTTGGTTATTTCGAAGTGACCCATGATATAACAAAATATTGTGCCATTAAGATGTTTGAGAGAATTAATAAAAGAACCCCCATAGCGTGTCGTTTTTCTTCGTATTCAGGGGAATTAGGTTCGGCAGATACTGTACGTGATACTAGGGGATTTGCTGTTAAATTTTACACTGAAGATGGTATATGGGATTTAGTGGGTCATAATTCGCCGGTATTTTATATACGAGATCCGTTATTATTTCCCAGTTTGGTGCATTCACAAAAACGTAATCCTCAGACTAATTTGAAAGATGCAGATATGTTTTGGGATTTTGCTACTTTGAGGCCAGAGTGTACTCATCAATTGTGTTTTTTATTTGGTGATCGTGGCATACCAGATGGTTATCGTCATATGCATGGTTATGGGTCTCATACTTATAAATTAATTAATGTCAAAGGTGAACCTATTTATGCCAAATTTCATTTTCGTACAGACCAAGGCATACAAAATTTGGATGTTAAAAGAGCCAATGAATTACTAGCCATTGAACCTGATTATTCAGCACGTGATTTATTTAATTCAATTAAGAATGGTAATTATCCCAGTTGGTCTATGTATGTGCAGCTAATGACTTTTGATCAAGCTAAGAAATTTAAATATAATCCTTTTGATGTTACCAAAATATGGGCTTACTCGGATTTTCCCTTAGTACCTGTGGGGAAAATAGTACTCGATCGTAATCCCTGTAATTTTTTTGCTGAAATTGAACAATTAGCTTTTAGTCCTAGCAATATGATACCTGGCATAGAACCTTCACCAGATAAAATTCTACAAGCCCGCCTTTTTGCTTATGCGAATTCACAATGTCATCGTTTGGGTGTTAATTTTTCGCAAATACCCGTCAATTGTCCTTATCGTGTGGCGATTAAAAACTATCAACGTGATGGTCCCATGACAGTAACTGATAATCAAGGTGGTGCCCCTAATTATTATCCTAATTCTTTCTCGGGCCCCGAAATTTGTGCTCGTACTAAAGCTTTACAAACTTGTTGCCCTGTGGCCGGCGATGTTTATCGTTTTAGTAGTGGTGATACAGAGGATAATTTTAGTCAAGTTACCGATTTTTGGGTATTAGTTTTAGATGAATGTGCCCGCAAACGTTTGGTTAATAATATAGCATCTCATTTATGTTGTGCTAGTGTTTTTATACAAGAACGTGCTATAAGGAATTTTACAATGGTTCATGCAGATTTTGGTCGTATGATGACGGAGGCTTTGAATTTGGCTAAAATGGGCCAATTGTGTGTGGGTTAAAAAAAATTTTTGATTTTAGAATAGTATATTTTTATGAATTACATAATATAAATATAACAGATCTTTTAATTAAATATCATTGTCTTTGTTGTCTCTATTTGGACTATAATTAGTTCTCTACCGAAATTAATATGTTCTTTCAGTCAATAGCAATGCTGAAGTAATAAATTTGGTTTCCAGCATCCAGATCGAAGGACCATAAAGAAATTGCAATCTATAATTGCCCTTGTTGCGGTACGAAAGCTGACTTTTCAACTTGAGTTTCGTTAAAACCTTAACAATATGAAATTTGTTACAGATGTCACTTTTAAAATGATTTTAATATCTTAAAAAAGTTTTTTTTTTTTTTTTAAAGATGACACAATTTTATATTTTAATATAAGTTGTTTACCAAAGTTTATTGCCAGTCTGCTATCATTTTAAAGTAAAACGCATTTGATTAAAAATTAAATTTTTAGTGTAAGCAAAACAATTGTTACTGATCACATGTGGATCATGTGTATCTTGTAAATAAAATCTGTATTTATTTTATTATACAAAAGGCGCAAAAATATATATATAAAAAAGAAACTAAGTCACACAATACTTTGTTATGGAAATAATAAAAAAAATTATCACATTTTAGTTAAATAAATAGAATGAGATTTTAAATATACCCATAGTTTATTAAATTTTATCTATTTTCAAATAGGGATAAATGGAAATTCAACTGTTAATAAATATAACAATAAAATTATAAACAAAATTTGATTTCAACAGTTTTAGAGTAGACAACTTTGTTAAAAAATTTAAGTAAATAGCAGTCAATCCTTTGATCTTTTGATTGACTTACTTAACTAATGATATGTTTAAACATACCCAGTTGGAAATTTCTTTAAGACATCCTAAAGTAGTTTATGACATTTTCATATATTTTGTCAAAATTTTTTAAGACAAATTCGGCAGGTCATGATTTTTTTTTCAGTATCAGATTTGAAATTATAATGTCATTATACATTACTACACTATATAGTTTTACACTATTGTTAGTTTTAGTCAGTTGTAATTTGTCACCACCTAATGACTTGCACCTCAAGAATCACCTATGAAACTGTCTTCAGAACACAATTTCCAGCTGGGTAGCATTATTAGCACCAATATTTTTAATACTACTCTAATCAATACATATTTTATTGATTTTATTATTATTATTATTTTTTTCAATATTAGTCAGAGTAAGAGTAGATCATGAATTGTTGTTGTTATAAGTATATTTCCATACGAGACATGAGACGTTCACATGTTTCCAAAGAACAAACAAATGATAAGAAACTATGCTGCTGATTGTTAAGCCTATATTTAGAAGTACTGCACGAGATCACAAAAGAAATCATTTTGAAATGCACTAAATGAATTGAGGTTCCATTGATTACAATGTTTATTGACTCGAAACAAATATTCATTGGAAAGTTTTATTAAAAGATAAGCGAATGGGAGGAGTGCCTTGGTGTACATAATTTATAATAATCATTGCAAAATTGTGATTTTAAATTTAATTTAAGAAAAAACAAGTCATTTAATGTTTTTTTTTTATAAAATAATATACATATTTTGTGACTATTGGAGAAGAATAAGAAAAGAACCCAGCAAAAAAAAAAAAATTTCAACACAATGTACATTGGGGTGAAAAAGGGGGTATTAACTAAACCATAATTTTTTATAACAAGATATTGGTACCGTTAAAAAGAGAAAGATTTCGGCTTCTTCAAAATGTTAAAAGAAAGCTATATGTGACATTTGAAAAACCGAAATAAAAAGTAAAAATATACTAAGATTTCTTTTTAAATTATAACTCAAACAAAAGCAAAGTTATATAGCCACCTATAAGTGTTTAATTTGGCACTAAATAATTTACTAAACCGATTTTGCGGTGTCCGTCAGTCCGTCCAGCCATAATTGATGTAAACGTTCTAATCAAACTATAGTTTACTTACTACATACATTAATATAGATATGAAGCTCAAAAAACACTCAATTGAAAAAATTACTCAAAAAAGCACACGTATTAGAATTGTTTTTGTTTTCAATAACAATTTTTACTAATACATTCTTAGACTTAGCTTTTTTTGACAACCGAATTTAGTTTTTAACAACAGAGTTTCATATCTTAATAAAATTTGACATATAATTTCCTTTCAAGCGAATTTCGTGGAAATCGTGATTTCTATTAAAAAAAAAAAATATTATGACTATCGGTCCTAATTAGCGTCTATGTAATGTTCCTCATGTAAAATCGTTTTTGGAAAATCATACTTGCATACATTTTATATAGATGATAGTATCGAGGCCATATTTGGCTGTAAATTATATCAACTCGTTACACTATAGAAAAATCTAAAAAAAATCTTGTGTTGCGTCTTTTAAGAGTGCTAATTATAAAAAATTAAATTATTATTTACACGATATTAGTGTTTTACATTACGTGCTCGGTTTGCGCAATTATCTATTATTGCAACAAATCGAGCACGTACGTAGTTGTTTTTAACATTATTAAATAGTCTAAAGTTAAAATCCAATATCGAACAATTAATTTTAGAAATAATTTTGTACAGAAATTTGTATAAAAATTTCATTAAAAATTATATACATATTTTTTTTTGTGAAATTAAGTTAGAAAATTTAAAATATTGTTTAAAGCCTTGTTCAGACCGGCGCGAAATTACGAAATTTCATGCCGAAATTACGAATAAAATCTTGAGTGTTATACTGGCTAGATGACATTTGATGTAATTTCGTGAACGGCTGATACTTATTGTTTACATTTTAAATTGTTATAGGGGTAAATAAAGTATTTTGAAATGGAATTACTTACTAAATTGGAAATTATTAATGAAAAACTTGCTAATAAGAAATTGTTATTTCAACAATTAAAAAATTTTTAGACATGCTAAGGTAAAAAGGTTACGTTCCATTTTGCAAAATCACTTTAATACTTAATTTTAAGATTTGTGTTTAAATTTAAGATCAGTTCTCAATTGTTTTTTTTTCTTCTCATGATTGAAACATGCATTACATAGTTGAAAAAAAGTATTTTTTCCAACCATGTACAGAGTTGCACGGAAATGGGCATCGTAATTTCAATGTAATTTCGCCGAAATTACACAAAATTATGTAATTTCGCAAGTATCAAAATGTATGGGAAATTACGTAATTTCAACTTGATTTCAGCCGAAATCACGAAAGTATGTAATTTCGCGTCGGTCTGAATGCTCCATAACAGGGCAGGCCAGGGCTATAACCTGCATATATATGAATTTTGGTTTTTTAACTTATACGTCTTGAAACGTAAAATTTGCATAATTTTTTTTTATTAAAAAAAAAAAAATCATTCAAATGAACATTTGACATTGTTTAATTAATAAACGAACATTAAAGATATATGATTCTGTATTTTGAGATATCAGTAATTTATGATATAAAGGAAAATAAACTAAAAATGTCACCATATATGTATATATACATACGAGCATCTCCAAAGTCAAAATTATTTTACAGCAATATATATAAGTTGGAAAAAAATTTGTAGGCGCTTACATACCTAGTTTAACAAATGGCATACCAAAAAAATAAGTTTATGATAAAGTTCAGCAATTTGTTAGCTTTTAAATATTGTATTTAGTTTTGCAAAAGTCGAACTTTTAAAACTAGACTTTCTACCAAACAACTGTTCGAGTGACCCCTCTGTACAATGTTAAAACCTTTTCTTTACTTCTTCAGTTCCTTTTTTACTGGGACATTATGGTAAGTGGAAATATAAACTTTTACGAATACAAATTTACAATCCCAACTCTTTTCTTATTTAGAACCGAAAAATGGTAACAAATGGTAAACTGCTGTTCCGTTTGAAAAGAAATGTCATTAAACAGTTGTAGAAAAGAGCTTTAAGGATTAAATAAATAGACTTCTAGTTACCCTGTTTTAATAAAGGATAAGCTACAGGGTGTCAAAGTTGACCACCTCGATCTTGCAAAAGATTTTATCATCTTTTGTAGATTTTGATAAGAGTTTTAATTTTTGTGTTTAGTATTATTGACTTTATTTAGTTTTTCGCAAATAATTCTCCTAATGGATTAGTATTTTTTTTTTAATAAAAATGCATCGTGATACCCAATGTACTCCAAATTAATATATGGAAAGAGTAGTCTTGAAAAATTATTAAAAATCAACAGTTTCAACAGTTTTTGTATTTTTAAAGACGCTTAAATTGTCTGGACATAAATTTCACATAACAACTATTCTTGCTCTGACATGCAAACTTGCAAAGTTTTTTTCTTATAGTCTTTAATACGATCTATAACAAGTTTTTGCTATTCTCATTTGAAAATTAAAATTTTATAACTTCTTAAAACCTTGGTCCAGGTTTTCATCCATTTTCCTACAAACTTATTTCTTTGATTAAATATCAAAATTATCATTATTTAATTTTATTATCTTTTCGGAGTCCGAAACTTAATAATTTCAAATAAAAAATTTCCTTAGAAACATATGCATAAAGATTTTATACATTTCAATACGAAGAAAATAGGTACGTTAGTGGTGGTAAATCTTACACTCTTCTGAGTTTGACCATAATTTTGACTTTAGCCTAAAACTGATATTAACTTACGGAATGCAGTTTCGAGAACCCTAATATGTTCTAAATCGTTTGATAAATTCTTTTGCAAGATCTTCAATAAGCATAGGCTTTATGGGCTAAATTGTGAGATTACTTTTATCCAAATCTTAAAATTTTTTACACTTCCGAAATTTCTTTGGGAATTTATAAAATAGAACAGGGGTTCCAACAAGCAACAGTTTCACGAACCCTTTGAGACACTGCAGCTCGCGAACGATCCACCACAATTTTTGTGTAGAATAATTTAACACAAAGTCAAAGGTTTGAAATACGATTTTAATGTTTGATATCAAAGATTTTTTGCAAACAATGTTGAAACATAGACCACAATTTTTAAATTTAAGTTTGAATTCTAATTGAGGCTAAATTGAGGTTAAATAAATTATAATTACTTATTATAATATCAAATGTTAATTTTATAAAAATAAATACATACGTTTTTATGCAAATTAGAATATTAGAAAAATCGATTTTTCTCAATTTTTAATCATTCTTTAACCTAAAAATAAATTTATTTTCAAGAGAAAATATTAAAAAAATTGTATTTGATATTTTATATTATTCTTATGTCAATCTTTAATCTAGCGACAAAACTTAATTTAGGAAAGTCTACAACTTACACTCATAAAAAATGTATAAACTTAGAACTAAGTAATATAAGTTCTGCTCCAATATTAGTCAGATTTAAATTGAAGTAATATAAGCTCTGTTCCAGTATTAGTCAGATTTAAATTTTTTATTCAGAAAGTGTTTTCAGAATTGCTTTCTATTTAGTGTTTTTTTACAGTTTCTGACTAAAACATGTAAATCTTATTAATACTGGAATAGACCTATATTTGATATATTATGTTTGAAACAATTTTGATAATTAATACAATTCTTAATTTGTGAATAAATGTCTCTGTCTGTTTTTATTCATTCTGAAACCTTTGACATTTGAAAGGAAGTTTAATTTTATATTATCGTCGATTTAAGATCAAGGTTTCGTATTAAAAAAAATATAAAGAAATATAAAAATTATGATTAAAGGTCCTGTTTTTTATTTGGACAAAGAATAGGTCACAATTTTTTGGTGACTTATCAAAACGTAACGTGTCCACTAAAGTGTGATTATTGATCCATAATTGAATTATTCTCTCAAAAGGATATAATTGCAAATTTATTAACTTTCGATTTTTTATATATTATATTTTATGAGAACATAAAAATAAGTGAATGCGTATTATTGACTTTTAAATAGAAAATGGTGTCCACCCAGAATATTTGTACGGACCCTCATTTGAGAACCGTTGGGATAGAATATTTAAAGTTTTTTTCCAAAACCAATAATTTTTCCAAAAGTTTGTATAGTTTCTAAGTATTGGAAAAATTATGGACCCTAATTTTCGATTATAATTCGAAACTTAGAAAACAAAAATGGAGAATTAAGAAAATTTTTAGGAAAAAAAAAACACTACCAAATTTATAAAATTTAGTAAAGTCTCTCAAAATCCTGCTAGGACAGCTTACTTTATAAAATTTAATTGTCTAAACAAAATTTTATAACATTATCTAATTTCTTCTTCCAATTTTCTTTATCATTTTAGTTGGTCATTGCCATCCCAAAGTTGTAAGTGCTGGTTGCCTTCAAATGGCTACAATTTCCACCAACAATCGTTTCTTACACGATGAATTAGTTCAATGTGCCAAGACTTTGACTAGTAAGATGCCAGCACCCTTGTCAGTTTGCTTTTTTGTAAATTCAGGTTCGGAGGCCAACGATTTGGCTTTGAGATTAGTGCGTAATTATACTAAACGCCAGGATATTATAACATTGGACCAGTAAGTATTTAAATATATTTTTAGGGGAAAAAATAAATATGAAAAATTAAAACAAAAAATATTTTTAAACATAACTAAGTTGTAGCTACAAATTATAAATTAATGAAAAATCAAAAAGCCTCCAATTCGGTTTCTTTAGATGTTTCGAGCTAAAGTTTAAAAATTCGGAAACTTTTTTCAGAACATCAAAATAAATTAATTCAAAAAAATCTCGAAACTCAAGTAAAACTATAAAAGTACATAATTAACAATTTTACTATATATGTTATGGGGAAAAAATTCTTTAAATCCAGGGTTGTGGGCCCGAGGACTATATTTGAGTTTCGATTATTAAATTATAGTATAAAAACAATTGTGATATCACAATTAACCCAATTTTCTTTCCCCTTTTTAGTGCTTACCATGGTCATTTAACCTCCGTTATGGAAATCTCCCCCTATAAATTCAATCAACCCGGTGGTGATCCTAAACCTGATTATGTTCATGTTGCTCCTTGTCCTAATATCTATGGTGGTGTTTACAAGGACAAAGCACATCCCAATGAAGATATGGCCGAAATCTATACAAAACCTATTAAAGACATTTGTGAAAATTTGAAAGCTCAAGGTAAAGGTGTTGCTGCTTTTATAGCTGAATCTCTACAAAGTTGTGGTGGTCAGATTATACCACCTGAAGGTTATTTCAAGGCAGCTTTTAAAGCTGTACGTGATGCTGGTGGCCTTTGCATAGCCGATGAAGTACAGGTTGGTTTTGGTCGTGTTGGCACTCATTACTGGGCTTTTGAAACTCAAGGTGTAATACCAGATATTGTAACGGTGGCCAAACCCATGGGTAATGGTCATCCAGTGGGTGCTTTGGTAACAACACCCGAAATCGCTCATGCTTTCTACAATACCGGAGTAGCCTATTTCAATACTTATGGTGGTAATCCAGTTTCATGTGCCATTGCTAATGCCGTTATGCGTGTTATTGAAGAGGAAGGTCTTCAGGAGAATGCTCGCAAAACGGGTGAATATTTACTAAAACAAGGCAAAAAATTGAAATATGATTTCGATACTGTGGGAGATGTACGTGGTATGGGTTTATTTATTGGTTTTGAATTGGTTAAAAATCGTGAAACCCGTGAACCTGATACTAAGGCAGCCCATTGGGTAGTAAATCGTATGAAACAAATACACAAAATCTTAATTTCATCGGATGGACCCAATGGCAATGTCATTAAGCTAAAACCTCCCATGGTATTCAATCAAGAAAATGCTGATGAATTCTTATTGGCATTCCGTGAGTGTTTAACTTTGTTGACCAAAGAAAGAAATGGTGATGATTTGCCAGCCGTTAATGCTATTTCTACATTGGTTAGTAGTAGTAATGGCAATACTGTTGATGCCTTGGCGAATAAAACACAAGTGTTTGAATGCCATGATCGTTTAATAAAATCAGTTTAAGTTACTTTATTATCATTTATTCATAAAATGTACATTTTAAGTTTTCTATTCATATCCAAAGTATAGTTTTTAAGGAAAAAATGCATATAATTATTTAGAATTTATCATGTTTGGGGGTATTGATTATATTCAGTAATCTATTACATGCACAATTACAAATAATTTGTAATTGGATTTTTTAAATCCAATTACAGGTTAATTGTAATTGGAAATTTTTTAATTATCATTAAATGTAATTTTAATTGAAAAATTCCAATTACAATTACTTGTAATTTTATTACAATTGCTAATTAACTTCGCAACAAATAAGTTGTTTCAAAAATAACGATTGTATGACGTTAAATATATTCAAAATTTCTCAAAAAAAGAAAAAAAATCGTATGTTGAATTTTCTTAATAACAATTTGATAAGATATAATTTTAAAATGTAATTAAATAATTATTATTTCCAATTACATATAATTGTGAATGAAAAGTTTCAATTACAATTATTTGTAATTGTAATTGAAAATATAATCATTACCCCATAACTCTAGAATTTGTAGAAATTTTATCACATTAAATTTATAAAATTTAGTTCTAGCATCTAGAATTATGTTGTAAAAGTAATAATTTTGATTTTTTTAATTTAAATTTTTAGTTGATTTAATCAAGATTTTATTGCAAATACAATTGTAATTATTACTCTACATATGTATTTAATGATAAGTTTATAACAATAATATAATTTAATTATAAGCAAATATAAATTTTGAAAAATACAAATTTGTTATTCTTGTAATTTATGATTTTATGCCTAATTGAAGGTGAGCTGAATAAAAGAAATTAAACTCTTTTATATGAATTATGGATGTTCATGATTAGTTTTATATGAAAACAAGAGCCACAATTTATCAACAATAGTATAAAGCTTCATTAGCAAATTTAAAAGCTATTATTTGAAATATGAAATATGGAAGTCTTTAATAGTATATAAAATTGATCTGCCTTTTTTTTGCGTAAAATATTTAATAGGGATTTAAAGATAAAATGTGACATGTCAGAGTTTTAAAATTTTGCATTTGTCCCATTGCAATTATCCTATTTATGCTGAAGATAAATTTATAACTTAACTGTATACTATAAAAAATATATATAATAAATTCCATAGTTGATCTCTGAATTAATTAAATTAAAATGTTATTTTAACACTAAACAAATTGTATATAGATTTAAAGAGACAATAAAGAATACTTACCGAATTTTAATTTATGTTGTTTTTCTTCTTTTGACGAGCTGAAACATTTCGCTCGATTTTTAATTAACTTGAACCTTTTAGCAATTGCCAAATTTTTATTGCACATATGATTTCTTTTCTAAGGTATTTACTAAATTTTGAAAAACATTTTTATACATTTTAATTTTTTTTATATTTATTTTCTGATATAAGATCTATTTATTATGACATATTTATACACAAACTTAGTTTTGTTTTAACACTTTCATAAATTTTATTGATAATTCTTTTATATATTTAAATTTTTTACTACAAAAATAAAGCTTTTTTATACATTAAAGTGCCATCTACTTTTAAATTATGGTATTTGCAGTTTGCTTAAATATTTATTTGCTTAAGTATTTATTTATTTGTATTTGCTTAAATATTAACTTTGTACAAAAAAGCTTTTTCAAAAATATACACAATAGGTTTGTTTCCGTACTTTTTGTGTAAAGTGTGGTAAAATGAATAAAAGCTTAATTTTCTCCTAAAAAACACAACAACGTACATAAAAGTACGGGAACAAAAAAATCCAAATTGTTTACACAGAAAAAAAAAAACATCAAACTGTTTTAAAAATTCGTATGTGTATGTAATTGTATTTTTCAGCATATTTGAACGTTTTTAATTTTTTAAATGAAACTTTCGTGTTAGTTACAAAAACAAATAATTATTTTCATTATTTTCATTTATATTTTTTATTGTATATTTTTATTTTTTAAATATTTGACATTTTACACAACCTACCCGAAGAAATATTCTGGGCTATTTCGTGCAAGAAGAACATTATTCTCTTAAAATAGCTCTCACTTTTTCGGTAACATTGGGAACCCGCGTGCTCCCAATTTAGAGTACGGGAACAAAACTAATAATCAACATCATAGATTACAACTAGAAGTTTATGTGAGAGATAAAAACCTAATTCAGTTGTCAAAAACCTAATTCATGTAACAACAAAATACATGTAGTCACATAAATTTGGATTTTGTGTTCTGAAAAAAAAAAATGAAAATTAGTTTGAACTCCCTCTCACACAAACTTCTAGTTGTATTCTATGATCGACTGGACTTTTAATTTTGAGATTTTATTTATCTATATACAATTGAAATTTTTTAAAAAGCTTTTAGCGAATAAATTAACCTGGTAAGATATTAACACGACCCTCTTGAGACATTTTCAACTAGAGATTAACCTAGCACAATTCTTGTATAATAAGTAAGTATATATTAAGTAAAAACTTTGGAACATGATATCAAATACGTTTTTTTAAGCAGAGTTCAATCATAGACCAAAGGTTTAAATTTAAGTTTGTTCTTCATTTCACAAAAAGTGTTAAATGAATTGTACTTTATTTGGATATCAAATGTTAATCTCGAATAATTTTTAAATGAAAATATAAAAACAAATAATTATTTGAAAATTTTATTTTTCAATTTATGAATAAATTTCTTATTTTTTTTTCAAATCATTGGCATTTGACAAGAAATTTAATTTTATATCAACCTCAATTTGAAATCAAGTTTTCGTATTCAAAAAGGTATAAAATACCAAAGTATTGTCGGTCTAGCTGTCCTCTTTCCCTTTTGGTACTAAAAGTTGGTCACAATTTTAAAAGTTACTTATTAAGTGGTTAATACATGTCCAATTTGAAAATTACTTAATTTCTTTTAAATACTGTCACAGAAAAGCCCAGTTGGATCCAATAGGTTTCCTTGGCATAAGTAGGTATTGTGGAAATAGAAATCATGTTATCAAATATAGTGGTCGCCTAAAAATACCGTTAAAGGTATTAGAAAAAACGATTGAAAAATAAAGCTTTTATTAAAACTAAGGTTATCAAATTTTATGGAAATTGTGAACAAATTATTCTCAAGGTTTATCTTATTTTCTATTATCATATAATATGAATTGATCAATTCTTTGAAATTTTTGATAATTTTCAAAATATTTTATAAGAACAGAAAAAGAAGCAAATTTGTTTGATCGATTTTTAAATAAAAACTTTAAATTGTGTTTTTAAGTAAATGGTCTTCGCGACCTCCCTAAAATGTTTGTACGGAACTCTTGTGGGACGTGAAGCCCTATTTGAGAACCATTGTGTTAGCGTATTTAAGATTATTTGAAAGAGAGAAGCGTTTACCTCAAGTATTTTGTTATGCAAAAAGTAGTTTTTTCTTTCCGGATTTTTAAATATTTTTTATAAGCTTGCAATTTGGGGTATTTTTCATATTTAGTGGACCATAGGAGGTAATGGGCTTAGATGTATAGATTAAAAAAATAGTACGCAAAAAAGTTCCAAAATTTCAAAATTTACTTGTTTTACTCTTTTGTGCTAAATTAATAAAATAAAATATAAAAAAAAAATATTTTTATAATTTCCAGATTTAAGCGGTATTTTTAAAGCCATTGAAACCAATGTACATTGATAAAAAGTATACAAACGTTTAGTGCCGCAAAGGGTATTACTTCATTTTAAAGATAATTGGCGATGCACAGTGGAGCCAAAGGAAAACTTTTTGGTAATAATTCTGTAACTCCTAAACTACTGGTGGGATCAGATTGAAATGTATGAAAGAGTTGTAGAGGAGGACCTAGGCTTTCAGAAAAATTATCTTGTAGTCAACCTGTAATAACACGAGATAAGCTACAGCGTATCAAAATTCACTATCTCGAGTATGTAAAAGTTTCAAAAAATTTTAATTTCTATAAATCAAATCCGATTTCAAAGATTTTTTCTTACAGTTAAAAAGATTCTGAATTTTTGATTTTTTCTCTACTTTATTTCGTTTTTCGGAAATAAGTCCTGAGATATATGAAGGAAAATTTTCTTAAAAATATTCTATATTTTGTAACATATTCCGAAATAATATGCTGAAATTTGTTGTCTTAGTTAGTCCAGTCGTGAAAAATTTTCAAAATTAGCACTCTGTTCGATCCTTTAACTTTTTTTCAAAGTTTTTTAATAAACATTTTTTTTACATATTTCAAAAGACACGGCTCCATAAATGGTTAATAAAGAAATCCTACATTGATTTAGGTTTGTACCCTACATCCAGTATTGTTCGAAAATGGTAAATTTTAGAAAAAAAGTTAAATTTTTATCGATTAATAAAAAAACGCCACGCGAGCTTTTTTTAAATGCTTCCCGCCCCGCCAAAAACGAATGCAGATTTGATTAAATTAAATTTGATTAAATTTTGCAAACGACTTTTTTAAATTGCACAAAAAAGCACTATTATTTCTTATGTAATGTATAAAATAAATATTAATCTTTCATTCTTGCAAAAAAAGTGAAATTATATAATAGTACAATATTTTTGTAGAAAATAGCAATTTTTCATACTAATTTCAGAGTGCTGATTTTGAAAATTTTTCACGGCTAGACGAATTGAGATAATTTTTTTTAAGCATATATATTACAAATTGCACTATATTTAAAAAAAATTATTCCTTCACATACTTAATTCCGAAAAACGAAGTAAAGTCGGTGCAAAAAACTAAAAAATTAAAATTCAAACGTAAATATCTTTTTAACTGTAAGAGATAACTTAGATGAGTAAGCTTATTTTTTCTTTATTTTGCCAAGCTCTTTATAGAAATATCAAAATCTTTGACATCGGACCTGATTTGTAGAAATTTTTACATACTCGATTAGTAGATTTTCACACCCTGTTGCTTATCTCATGTTATCACAGGGTAAATATAGAATAATTTGTCTGAAAGCTTAGGTCCTCTTCTATAGCTCTTCCATACATTTTAATTTGATTCGAACAGTAGTTCAGGAGATACAGATTTATTACCAAAAATGTTGCCTTTGTCCCCACTGTGCGATGGCAGATGTGTCCGTATGTCTAGTGGTTCCCCTTCTTCTTAAGTTCTTGTTTTTAAATTTCATACTTCAGTTTTTAAATAGTTTTTTTTTTCTGAAAATGACTCTATTTTTGAAATTTAAATTTTTTTTAATTGATACTTTTTTTGGAGAATTTACAATACTTTTAAAAAATGCTCCTTTTGTTTTAACAATTTAAGATTTTTTTTTTTAATTTTTGAACTTTTTATATTGTTGTATTATTTACTACTTTTCACCTTAACAATTTTTTTTGAACAATAAATTATTTAGAACATGTTTACTTTATTTTGAAAATTGGTAATTTTTTTTTCATTCAAATTGGTGTTAAAAATTAATACTTGTTTGAATATTGATACTTTTTTGACATTTAGTACCTTTTTGGAAAATTGGATTTTTTTCAAAAAATTTACATTTTTTACTATTTAAAAATTTATTTTTTTTTAAATTTGGACCATTTTTTTAAAACTGGTATTTTTATTTTCTAAATTACTATATTTATTTGAAAATTTGCGATTTTTGAAATTATTACTTTTGTAATATTACTTTTGTAAAAATTGATAATTTTTTGAAAAGTGGTACTTAAAAAAATCTTATAGATTTGTAAATAGCATTGCTACATTACCTTTTCCGCTAGTAATGTTAGCTTTAATATCTTATTAAATATCAAAATATGTTTTATTAAAAAGAAAAAAAGAAAATAACTTATTTTCCCTTTCCTTCTACTCGTACTTCAAAATATAACATCGTTTCTTTATATGTATTTACAATCACCAACAGCAAAAAGGTTTAACCGTTTATTTTTATTTATTGAAAGAATTGACGCACAAAAAAATAGTCATTTAATTTTTCTTCACTAAAAACATTATTTCACTAACTTCTAATAAAAATGTTCATTCTGTTTTTACACACAAATATTCAGCAGCACTTAATTAATATTTCTAAACAAAAATATTTTAATGGACTTAATTTTTTAAAGAACTAACCGAGATTGATAAGAACACTACTCCGAACCAAACGCACTATTTAAAAACTGAGTTGAAACTAAAGTGCGCAAACTAAAAGGAGTTAATGCAAATGTAAATGTAATTAAAGCTTTAATAAAGTAATCGAATTGCTGTGTATTTTAAAGAGAGTTGTATCTAACGAGCATGCGCAATCATATGATTTTTGAATTAGGGTTTGTGAGCGGAAAAGGAACTTTTATAAGAGTTCTCTTCCGTTTTATGCTTTTTTCAATAAATCCCCTTTAATAAGCTTTCACAACAATTTTTGTTGTGTTAAGAGCATGCACAATTAACTTTAAATGAAAGTGTCAAAGAGTTAATATAAAGATAAATTAAACAAAAAAGTTTTAGAGTAAAGTTTTACTCTTAGTTTATCTTACCATAATCTATTCTCTCTCAAGTAGATAATGATATAAAAAAGTAGAGTAATTTTCAATCACAATTTTAAACACTTTTTCTAACACTTTTTGTATATTTTTTTTTACATAAATTAAAAAAATAGCTTTACTTATTTCTTGTTATTAAAATATAGCAATATTTTTAATTATTTCTATGAATTATTATATATTTGAAAGAACTATTAGCCGAAACAACCAAACCGTTTGATAAATGCGCGTAAACTAAAAAATTTATCTCAAAAGAGTATGGCAAATTAAATAAAGCTTTCAAAGTTTGTTCATAAATAGAAAAAAAAAAAAAAAAAAATACCAGGAACTTAGACTTTTTGAGCGCAATTGGCAAAATTTTGTAATTTTGATAGCTTCGCTAAAATGTAGACAGTAAAGCTGTCATAGTATTAGAAACTTTATTTCTTAACTGTCAAATTGTTCACATTGTTTGAAATTTAGTACCTTTTTGGAAATTTGGATTTTTTTTTTCAAAAAATTTATACACATTTTACTATTTAAAAATTTTTAATTTTTTTTTATTTTATTTTTATTTTATTTATTTACCATATTTATTTGAAAATTTGCGATTTTTTAAATTGCTACTTTTGTGAACTTTTGTTAAAATTTTTGAAAACTAGTACCTTTTAGGAAAATTGATAATTTTTTAAAAAGTGGTTCTTTAAAAAAAAGTCGGAAGTGCACAAAATATTTATCTTATAGATTTGTAATAGTACTGCTACATTACCCTTTCCGCTAGTAATAGCAGCTTTAATATCTTAATAAATATCAACATATGTTTTATTAAAATGAAAAAAAAAAAAAAACAAAATAACTTATTGTCCCTTTCCTTCTACTCATACTTCAAAATATAACATCGTTTTTTTATATTTATTTACCATCACCAACAGCAAAAAGGTTTAACCGTTTATTTTTATTTATTGAAAGAATTGACGCACAAAAATAAAAAAATAGCCATTTAATTTTTCTTCACTAAAAACATTATTTCACTAACTTCTAATAAAAATGTTCATTCTGTTTTTACACACAAATATTCAGCAGCACTTAATTAATATTTCTAAATAAAAATATTTTAATGGACTTAATTTTTTAAAGAACTAACCGAGATTGATAAGAACACTACTCCGAACCAAACGCACTATTTAAAAACTGAGTTGAAACTAAAGTGCGCAAACTAAAAGGAGTTAAGGCAAATGTAAATGTAATTAAAGCTTTAATAAAGTAAACGAATTGCTGTGTATTTTAAAGAGAGTTGTATCTAACGAGCATGCGCAATCATATGATTTTTGAATTAGGGTTTGTGAGCGGAAAAGGAACTTTTATAAGAGTTCTCTTCCGTTTTATGCTTTTTTCAATAAATCCCCTTTAATAAGCTTTCACAACAATTTTTGTTGTGTTAAGAGCATGCACAATTAACTTTAAATGAAAGTGTCAAAGAGTTAATATAAAGATAAGTTTAACAAAAAAAGTTTTAGAGTAATGTTTTACAATTTCCCCTTCCGTTTATTTTACCATAATCTGTTCTCTCTCAAGTAGATAATGATATAAAAAAAGTAAGTAATTTTCAATCACAATTTTAAACACTTTTTCTAACACTTTTTGTATATATTTTTTTAACATAAATTAAAAAAAATAGCTTTACTTATTTCTTTTTATTAAAATATAGCAATATTTTTAATTATTTCTATGAATTATTAATTATTTGAAAGAACAATTAGCGGAAACAACCATACCGTTTGATAAATGCGCGTAAACTAAAAAATTGATCTCAAAAGAGTATGGCAAATTAAATAAAGCTTTCAAAGCAAAGTTTGTTCATAAATAGAAAAAAAAAAGGAACTTAGACTTTTTGACCGCAATTGGCAATATTTTATAATTTTGATAGCTTTTGTAAAATGTAGACAGTAAAGCTATCATAGCGTTAGTAACTTTATTTCTTAACTGTCAAATTGTTCACATTGTTTGGATACATTTAATAAAGTTTATGTTGGTGGGAAGAATTATTCAAATAAATGAGAAACATAATTTAAAGTGCATGCGCATTAGGCTTATTTGAAATACTATTCAAAGTAGAATAGTAGGATGATTTTGGATTTTTTTTACCATAATTGGTAATTAATTGTAAAATTGAACAAGTTAGAGTGCTATATTCGGCTGTGACGAATATTATACACCCTTCATCGGTGTTGAGATGTTTGTGAAATCTTATTAAAGGGGATTATTAAAAATTAATATATTTGAAAGTTAATGAAAGAACAATATCAAATGACAACATTAATTTCAAAATTGAAGGTAACATTAATTAAAAAAGGGTATTTTGAAAATTTATGGACCGATCAGATTGATTTAAAAATTCGAAATTCGAGAAAAATATTTGTGATAGATCTGCGCAAGAATAAAGCCTCTAGCTTATATAGAGGATTCAAAATTACAAAAATACGTTTTACCCGATATCTCGTGTACCGATTGAGTTAATTTCTTCAGCACAAAAATTCTGAAAAAAATCCGAATATTCTGTGAAAGAACGAAGGGTCTAGCTTATATAAGGGCTTTAAAAAATTAAAAAAACCAAATATAATATAGCTTATTGTTGTTGTTGTTTTTCAGTGCCCATAAAAACAACAACTATATGCAAAGCAACCATTAAAAAATAAGAAAATATTTGAAAATAACTCGGTTATTTATAGACGGATTTGATTGATTAAAAAACCGTAATTTTAGAAAAATATTTACGAAGTTCATAGCTTATAAACAAGTTTACAATCGTAAATTGTCTCTGTTTGACAATAACAAAGCAAAGTTTGTGGACTATAATTTGACACCAGCATAATGGAATACGTATTTTCTGTGCCGCTACATACGTCATCAGCATTCGTGGTGTCTTATCCATTTTTTTTCGTTGAAACCTAAACCGCTATATAAGCTGTTATATATAATAAGCTTTAAAAAGTCTAAAAGTGCATTCTTACCAATATCTCTATTACTAATGGACCAAAAAAAAAAAAAAAATATTTCTGTTCGAATCAATGACTTTTAGCGAAAGGCGTTAGTGTTATGGAGGTTTAAGATAAAAATTATTGCCAAAATTCTACTTTCAACAACATTTAAAAAAATTACCACACGTATATAATCCACATCAAAAAGTTTACAATACAAATTAAAAGTGATACGATATTGTTGATGACACCGAAGATAATCGCGATCATAGTAATTTTTTAACATTTCATTAAACAAATTTTAATCAAAAAAGTATGGATAGATAGATTTTCTCATTTTTTAATTTTATACAATTTTTTAAAATGTTATGGTAGTTAAAAATCAAAAATGTGAAAAAATTAAAAAAATTCCATTTTAAGTCCGATATCAAAAACAAATGCATACATGTAATCAACAAAAAGGTATACAAAAGACAAATTAAAGGGGGATCGATATGTTTTATAATAGTGAACATAATCGGGACCATAGTTCTAATTTGCATAGATTTTGATATTTTTTTTTTAATTGCACTTAATTCATTGATGTATTTTTCACATAAATAAGAAGTTGCAAATAATAATTATATAACTGTAATATAAATTTTTCAATGACAAAAAAAAAAAAAAATGTTAAAAGTTGCATTAAATTCAAACGCGTGAGCAGCAGATTAGTATACATTTTCACCGATTTCAATTAGCGCCACTGTTGTATCTCGACAATTTACGAAATATTAACCGAAAAATTAAACCGTGATCTCGGGTCATGACTATTTTTTATGCAATTTTTTTGTTGAAACCTTTTTTTTCACATAACTAAAACAGAATATATGTAATGCTAATATAAAGTACGCAAAATTTTACATCGATTTTAAAGAATTGTAACCAAGGATCGGAAACTCATGCAAATGCATGTTTTTTGCCTTTACTTCTGGAACAGAGTAAACTAAATATCCTTGTAAATTAGAGAATTTGCTTTAAAATGGCATGGATTTGTTAATGCATACTTATGCATATTTTGTTGAAAATTAATGTTTTCGTATATTTTGCCATAAATGCATATTTTTGTATTATATTTACTGAAATATTCCAATTTAAAATTATTTCTTGTGTAGAAAAAAATAATTCAGAGGACTTTTGATAAAACGAAAAAGAGCTAAAAAATGTTTTAAAATATTAAAAATACTATGGAGAAATTAATATGTGATAAGCTATTTCTCCAAAATTAACAATCAGAAAAGGACGTTGGTTATTGTAAACGAATAAATAATTTTGTTACGGAGAAGCATTGTCCTAAATTTGGAGGATTATCCGCACAATTTGAAGGATTGGCCTTTCTTTGTAAAAAAAACTTTGTTATTGTTTTGGTACCACTCCAGAGCTTTCTTACCGTGACATGATGCCAAATCAGGCAAAAAATATGTGGACACATTGTGCTCTTTTATGAACTGCATAAAGCTTGACATACCAGGAATTTTTTATTAAATTTTGTCTGCTTTTGTGTCCTAAAATTATTTTTAACATTTTCTCGAGCATTAGCAACATAAAAATTTTTGAACCAGAAGCTGCGAAAAATCTACCAGTACATTGGCTTCTAAATTTTTTGCAGCATTTACGTCTGGAACTTTTTGGATTTTGTATTTTTTCAAGCCTGCATTGGCTTTAACTTTTCGCACCAAATAGTCAGAGCACTGAGCTAACCGGGCTGCTTTTCTACCAAATAAGTTTGGAGCTCTTTTAAATATGCTTTCAATGTTCTTAGCCTTCCCAATATCATGTGGACCTTTTTTCTTCCCGAACCAGGTTTCCTATCAACTTCTCCTGATGTTGTTTAACAACATTGGAAACCTTTAATTCTTTGGCCAATTTTTTGTAGGACCAATTTGGATTTTTTTTTTAATTTTTAATTATTTTAGCACGTACATCTTTTGCGTCACTCATTTTGATAATACTCACAGCAAATTAACAAAAATCAACTGACATATTTTTCAAATATAACTAGATCAAAAAATAATAATAAAAATAAAAAATTTAAATATTGTTTGCGAAAAAAGTTAAGAGGCGAAATATGTGTTAAGATTTTTTCGAACTCACTTCTTATATGACCAACAAATTAAAAAATATTTTTATTTTTTGGTTTCTGAAAAGACTTTAATATGACTTACAATTTTGATTGATATTTTGTATAATTTGACCAAAATTACAAATTATTGTAAAATAGTACACGTTTAATAAGGGCAACAACTTTGAAAATCACTCAAATAGGTTGAGAAAAAAAATATATATATATACTCGTATAAGAATTTTAAAATGTTGAAGCCCAACTGTAAGATTCCATAACTCTACCTCTACACAGTGGGGTCAAACGCAAATTTTTTGGTAATAAATCTGAATCTCCTAAACTACTGGTCGGATCAAATTGAAATGTATGGAAGAGTTGTAGAGGAGGACCTAAGCTTTCAGAAAAATCATCTAGTAGTCACCCTGTGATAACACGAAATAAGCTACAGGGTGTCAAAGTTGACTACCTCGAGTATGTAAAAGTTAAAAAAAATCGTAACTTGTACAAATGAAGTCCGATTTTAAAGATTTTTATATTTCTGGAAAGTGCTTGGTAAGATAAAGAAAAAATAAGCTTACTCATCAAAGTTATCTCTTACAGTTAAAAAGATTTTTACGCTTGAATTTTGAATTTTTGATTTTTTGGCTCGACTTTCTTTCGTTTTTCGGGAATAAGTCCGGAGATATATGAGGTAAAAATTTTTTAAAAATATTCTGTAATTTGCTATATATTTCAAAATAATATGCTGAAAGAATTTTTGGATTATCTCAATTCGTCTAGACGTGAAAAATATTCAAAGTCAGCACTCTGAAATTGGCATGAAAAATGGCTATTTTTTTACAAAAATATAGTACAATTCATTCACTTTTTTCTCAAAGTTCCGTTAATAAAAAAATTTTTTCCTTATTAATCTCAAAAGATAAGGCTTCATAAATGGTTAATAAAGAAATTTTGAATTGATTTAAGTTTGCACCCTACATCCAGCATTGGCCGAAAATTGTCAATTTTAAAAAATAGTTTCATTTTTATCGATTAATAAAAAAAATGTCACGCGAGCTTTTTTAAATTTGGTACCCATATTTTTTATAGAAATAGATTTAGAATGATTTTACACTAAACTGCTTCCCGCCCGGCCAAAAACGAATGCAGAAGTGGAGATTTTATGTTAAAAGTCATTTTTTTTAACGACTATTTTTAAAAGCATATTAAAAGCACATTAGCATAATATTTTTAATACTATTTTTTATGTAATGTATAAAACACAAATCAAGCTTTCATTTCTAAAAAAATCAATAAAATAGCTCCAATAACCTATTTTTGGCAATTTTTCAAAAATAAATTTTTTTTTAAAAAATAGCTGAAAATCCAAAAAAATTTAATTTTTTTAATACAACTCCACTAATTTTGCAAATACTTTAAAAATGTTAAAAAAATATAAAAATAGACTTATTTACCAATGCAACGATATATAAAATGTTGATATAGGTCATTTAATAATAGTAATATGATGGCCTCAAAACTACCAAGTCACGTCAAAAGTTGCAAAATTCACTATTTTGTTCCGTATTTCCATATGTGTGTATACGTAACATTTTAGTTTTCTAATGTATTATGTAGGTATATATTTGTTATTATAAAGTAGTAAATTCTTTATTTGAGTAATGTTTATTTAATTTGTTGTACATATTTACATACTTATTATACATATATCCCGTATATTTATTTTATTAAGAATATATTATCGAAGATATTATTAGAGATTTTCTTGTTAATTGTTGTTGAAATGTAACTTTAATAGTTCTGTTTGATACTTTTACATATATTGGGGGCAATGCTTTAATTTCTTCTTCCAATTGGTTGACAATGCTGTTTATTGTAACCGTGGTTTCTTTTGTCCAATCAAAAAGGATTGGACGGCACAAAAATTTGGAACCTGGAGTTAAATTTATCCATATATCATCAAAAAGCGAGTCATTTCTTGTCGATGAGGAAGGCTTATTTAAGCGCATTCGAAGTGGTACCAGGGACGCTATAAACAGTGAGGAATAATTATTTCCAGAATTACTTCCATCCAGTTGTTTGTATTCCGAAAATCCTGATGTTCCATCGCAGCCCCATTTGAATATTAAAATAAGTTCAGAGTCTTTGCATTTTTCAATGTTATCATTGCTGAAGGTAGATATAATTCTAGAGGCAGTATTTTCAAGGAATTGCAATATATTAACTTTAGCACTTTTAACAGAAGCATTAACCGGGTGCTCCATAGGCTGTAAAATATTACTTTTCGCTTCTCTCACTGATTTGCTACTGGGATAGATATCATATCCTTTTTCGCTAACAGATTTCCTCAAAATCTCGTATTGGTTTCTTGATAATACTAAATTTAATATTAGAGCTAAAGCATCTTCAGAGGTAAAGGACGATGTTGATTTCGATGTCACTATGCTTTGGATTATCCGATGTAATCGATTGGAAGAAGCTGTTGGTAACACATCTATAACTTTTTCTACTTCCTTTGGTTGCGTACGTGTTACCAAAGCTTTAAATGTATCTTTTATTTCGGCATTCGTATGTGAATTTAGAATAGATTCCTGTTTGGTCCTCTTTGTTCTTAGCTGAACTTCATCGTAACTTTTTTTTGGTCGACCCTTTTTCTGCTTTCCAATGAATATTGGTATTTCTCCCTCCAACCGCTCTTCATTCTTCTTCTTGAACTTTGGTATTGACCAATCTGAAGCTTGCATCCTTTTTTCGTATGATTTATAAAAATTTTCGAGCTTTAAACTGTCTTCTGCAGTAAGAGTTAAACCAAAAGATACTACTGTATCAATGAGTTTTCTTATTTTTTCTGGACGATTTATAATATCAGATAGATTATCCCAGATTACTTTGCAAATAGAAAAGTGTTTTAATGTAATCTCCATAATGGTAAATTCACTAATAAATCTGCATATTTATAAGGATACTTATATATAGAAAAAGAATATTTATATCAGGTAAATGGTGACAGGCAAAAATGAATTAAAAAATTTAAATTTTTGCTCAAAGCCCCCAATTTCATTCAGTTTATTTTTATGACCTGTAGTATTAAACAGGTACGTCAAAAAATGTACCTATGCGATTGTAAAAAAATCATTTTTGTTATAATACATTAATTAAGTAGCTAGGTAAATTATTTAAAAACTTAAAAAAATGTGATAAAAAACGAAGGAAAATATATTTATTTATGTACTTAGGTAATTTTAAAAACTTTTTCAGTATAAAAAAATTATGAACACTTTAAATAAATTCATTAATAAATATTATTATCTCGTAACAAAAATAAGGAATGCAGTTGAGTGTTACATATACACACATATGGAAATACACATATGGAATTTTGCAACTTTTGACGTGACTTGGTAGTTTTGAGGCCATTATATTACTGTTATTAAATGACCTATATCAACATTTTATATATCGTTGAATTGGTAAATAAGTCTATTTTTATATTCTTTTAACATTTTTAAAGTATTTGCAAAATTAGTGGAGTTGTATTAAAAAAATAAAATTTTTTTGGATTTTCAGCTATTTAAAAAAAAAAAAAAATTTATTTTTGAAAAATTGCCAAAAATAGGTTATTGGAGCTATTTTATTGATTTTTTTAGGAATGAAAGCTTGATTTGTGTTTTATACATTACATAAGAAATAGTATTAAAAATATTATGCTAATGTGCTTTTAATATGCTTTTAAAAATAGTCGTTAAAAAAAATGACTTTTAACATAAAATCTCCACTTCTGCATTCGTTTTTGGCCGGGCGGGAAGCAGTTTAGTGTAAAATCATTCTAAATCTATTTCTATAAAAAATATGGGTACCAAATTTAAAAAAGCTCGCGTGACATTTTTTTTATTAATCGATAAAAATGAAACTATTTTTTAAAATTGACAATTTTCGGCCAATGCTGGATGTAGGGTGCAAACTTAAATCAATTCAAAATTTCTTTATTAACCATTTATGAAGCCTTATCTTTTGAAATTAATAAGGAAAAAAATTTTTTATTAACGGAACTTTGAGAAAAAAGTGAATGAATTGTACTATATTTTTGTAAAAAAATAGCCATTTTTCATGCCAATTTCAGAGTGCTGACTTTGAATATTTTTCACGTCTAGACGAATTGAGATAATCCAAAAATTCTTTCAGCATATTATTTTGAAATATATAGCAAATTACAGAATATTTTTAAAAAATTTTTACCTCATATATCTCCGGACTTATTCCCGAAAAACGAAAGAAAGTCGAGCCAAAAAATCAAAAATTCAAAATTCAAGCGTAAAAATCTTTTTAACTGTAAGAGATAACTTAGATGAGTAAGCTTATTTTCACAGGGTGACTACTAGATGATTTTTCTGAAAGCTTAGGTCCTCCTCTACAACTCTTCCATACATTTCAATTTAATCCAACCAGTAGTTTAGGAGATTCAGATTTATTACCAAAAAATTTGCGTTTGACCCCACTGTGCTCTGTGCGGTTTGTGTGTTTCATTTTCACACCTATTAATAGAACTTAAACTCGAACGTTTATGTGAACTTTTATATTAATCAAGAATATTCTATTAAAGTAAAGTAAAAAAAATTCATAAAAAAAAAATAAAATATATGTTCGGAAGATTTCATACGAACATTTTGTTTGTTTGCCGAGCACGGTGATAACATGAGTTCCAACTTCTTTTGCGACTTGAACATGTAATGTGGTCGCAATAGTGACGCAAGCTTGAAACATTTTCACTAATCATTGTTTTCAATAAATACTTTTTAAATTCTAATAAACAAAGTATGCTACGTACTTTTGTTACGTATAATTTTTTTGAACATTTTTTGCAATAAGTTTCAGATGTTGAGTCTAAACAGGATAGTATAAGTATAGTCTAAGTAAATGTATATAAAGTTCAGCTGCTACTAATTGCTACCCATTTTACTTACCACAGCATTTCTACTATGTACTACAAATCAGGATTTTTTAAAGTTCAACATATTTAAAATATTAATTAATTAATATTAATAATAATACTTATAATGAGGATCGGGATTCTTGGAAATTTTGTGTAATTTTTAATATGAAGTTCGTAATATAAATTTCTAATGTGTGGAATTAACTTTTCCTAAAATTTTGATCGTCTCAACTAAGTTGGACAACTCATTCATCTATTTCGCGTTATTTTTAAAGCAAGATTATATAATTTATTAATTTATCTCATTAATTTTAAGTAAACATGTATATGTATGTAACTTATATAATAATGGTGCGGAATAAACAACTGTACAGGTGTTGGCTGCATTAGAAAGGATAACCCTGGATAACACAATACTGTCAACAACCACGAAATTAACTATATCCTTAAACCATTGTTGCCAGAAAAATGTTGCCTCATGTCCCCAAACTCAAAGTTAGAAATCCCCAAAAATCGCTATTTTTAAATCCCCAATTTTTTCCCCAAAATGTTTTAATATAAAATTAAGTTTTTTAAATTTTCTATAAATAGCTAATAATCATTAAAAATGTTCTATAAAAAGAAATTTTATGACCATTATTTTTAAAATAAATTTCCTATAAAAAGAAGATTTATTAAAAATTTCCTAAAAAAATTATCTATTTCCTATGAACAGAAAATTTATCAGTAATTTCATATAAAAAGTAAATTTTTCAAAAATTCCTAAAAATGAAAATTTTTTATAATAAAAGCATTTATAGAAATTTTCATAAAAAATAATTTTTTAAAAGTTTTAAATAAAAAGAAAATGTGATAAACATTTTTCATTCAAAGAAAATTTATCAAAAATATCGTATTAAAAGAAAATGTTTTGAAATTTTTTATAAATTGGTAAATTTTGGTAGTTTTTATTTGGTTTTCGAAAAACATTAATTGATAGTTGTTTTTGATTTGTAACGAACAAAATTAATACAGTTTTTCATTAAAAAAAAAAAACGAGTGAAGCCAAAAACTACTAACAGCAAAAACTTTGCCTACTAAATAACGTGTTTTGTAAGTGAAAACAAAATGAAAAAGAGCTTTCTCTTTTGGTGCTATAATTGATGAATTTTTTTTCGCGTAATCCAAAATTTCACCAGTTTTTATTTGGGTACAATTTACTAACTACTACTGAAACAGTTGTTTTAGATGCTGATTATTTTTTTACGCATAATTAAAAATATTTGGTTCGGTTGAGATTTGAACCCATGTCACTACACTGCAGTGCAGTTAGTTAGTCTGCCGTTTAACTATACCACAACTGACTTGTAATTTTATGTATTAAAAAGCGGTTTTCATATAGGGATATAAAACAACATATTTATTAAAAACTGTATTTGCCTCAGTTGGGAGTTAAATCCTGTTGGATTTTAATACTCATTTTTTGTGTTAGACGTTCTAGACAACTGAACTACGTAAAAATTTTTTATTTACTAAAAACTAATTACATAAGTACTAATTGGTAATGCTAGGAGTGCCGATTAAGGCTACAATGTAATGAATACAGGAAGCTGTTGCTTTTAAAATTGGAAGTTAAGTTTTTACTGGGTAGTTTTCGTTTGGTATGAACGGCATATAAACGACAAATAATAAATTAATATTTTCTATACATAGAAATCAACCCAATAGTTTCACTAAATTAAAAAATAATTCGACATTACGTATATGTAAATAGAAAATACATTGAAAATATACCTTAAAAAGAAAACTAGCAACAAATGTTTAAAAAATGGAATATTTAACGAAAAATGTTATATTAAATTCATAGAAATTATCTGCAAAATTTAAAACTTATTGAAATTTTTCTTTAAAAATTAAAATTTATCGAAAATGAAATAAATGTATTATTTAATAAAGAAAGTTTAAATTCCCAATTTGGAGACAAATTCCCTCATCTGGCAACACTGCTTCCAACTTTTTTGGTTTATTTTGAAAAATGTATTAAATATTATTATTATATTTTTGACAATTAAACTAGTTAATTAAGGTTGTTATTTATCAATTGTGAATTTAACATAAATGTTCTTTGTTCTCATTTAACCGAACAACACCTTTTGGTATCCGTAAAAAATTTGCTTTGCGAATAAAGCGCTGTGCTTTTAAACCGTATACCAAATTAAAATTATATGTACTGAGACATAACAGAGTTATTGATTTTTGGCCAGAATTTTCACCGTGCATTGGGACTGATCGCAAATATTTAGGTATTAATTTGTATCTCCTAAACTACTGGACAGATCGAGTTGAAATGTATGGGAGAGTTGTAGAGGATAACCTAAGTTTTCAGTAAAATCATATCGAATACTACAGGGTGTCAAAGTGGACTATCTCTGGTATGAAAAAAAAAAGTTTAAAAAATCGTAATCTACAAATCAAGTTCGATTGTAAAGATTCAAAAACCTTTATAAAGAATTCGATGAATTGAAGAAAAATATGCTTACTTACTTATGGTATCTCTTATGGTTAAAAAGAATTTAGAAATTTAAATTTTTTCCTTGACTTTTTTTGGTTTTTCTCAAATAATTTTCTTAATATAAGATTGTAATTTTTTAATATCTTAAGATTTCCATTACATTCCAAAATGATTTGTTGACACTTTTTTAATTATATCAATTCGTCTAGTCGTGAAAAATTGCTGTTTTTTATAAAAAAGTGGTCTAATTCTTTAATTTTTTTTCTTAAAATTTAATTAATAAAAAAATATTTTTTTTTTTGACGCGAGATTTTTAATAATTATATATATAATTACATATATACAGATTGATTTGACACTAAACTGATTCCCCACCGCTCAATAATGTAGACAGAAGAGTATATTTTATATAATTTTAAGTTAAACTTTTAGAATCATATTTTTTAAGTGCACAAAAAACATATTAAAATTAATTTTCTAAATTTATTTTTAATGTAGTGCACCAGCAAGATAACAATAAGTTGTACTACCCTGTCCATACATTTATTTTATGGGGTCCTAATCGAATGTGTAAACTCTGATATAACTTTGATATTTAACCAATTTAATAAATTAACTTATTTAAGGAATAAAAGCATCATAAATATTTCCTTCCAAAAAATTGAGATTACATTTTATTAATTAGACTATTTTAATTTTTACATAATTTACATTAAACACAATAAATACAAATTTAAATAATTTACAAATAAATTTACATAAATATACGATAAAAATATTTTACAAAATGTTAAGCAAATGAATATAAATATACAATAAAGATATCAATACATAAATATACAATAAAAGTAGTTTACAGAATGTTAAGCAAATGAAAAAATATTTTCCTTCCAATTTATCTAGGGTACAAGCCGGGCTCTCGCATCATCGTCATAATCTCCCATTGTTCGGGTGATATCGTGCTCGGTATCCTCCGCCAGAAAATTCGGTATGATTGATGGTTCTGTTCGTCGTTGTTGCTGTTTCTCCGAAACCACTTCATGGGGCTTTTTCAAACAAAAAATATTAAAATCAAAAGAACAATTTGTATAATAACTAAACAAAGTGGTAGTATAATATTAATTAAACCCACCTTGGCCGTTTCCAGGAGAATTTCCGAGCCATGCGATGTCGTTGAGCCGCGAAAAAATCTCTGAATCGATGAACCAATGTGTAACTTTTCGCTTTCGACCTCAAATGAGGCAGCCGTGGTGCCGGATGAGCTGCCCGTTCCACTGGTGGTGAGTCCACTGTCCAGGGTGCCTGTTTTGTTGCCATGTTGTGGTATGAAAGATGCCAATGGATTCTGGAAATGCAGGTTACGAATAAAATCACGTTGTCCCTGCTTTTTGCGGCGATAATAAAAATACCCCAAGCCACAGAGAAGAAGACACAAAAAGATAATCAAAGACCAAACAAAGGCGGATATATGGGATGATGACTGATCTACATTTGAGGCTGCAGGGCGATGTATCAGCAGAGCTGAGGAGGTGATCTCATTGGTAATATCACAATGTTTTGTTTCACTTACTATAGCATCGCCACACATACATTCGTAACTAAATTCGGTTTGAACACACATTCCACGACATTTAGCCATATTGCAGGGATTACGATTCATTGGTTGCCGAGAAGCACCATCTATGAGTATGTTTTCAGCATTGAGTATATTTAAATTAAAGGCTTTACATTTGCGTGAACCATAAAGATAACAACGAATGGCTTCTTTGGCTCCCAGGTTAACAATGAATACCTGATTTTCATACCAGGTCAGGCCAGAAGGATGCATAATTATATTTCGTTTTTGCAGTATATTAGTGGCAATACCTTTTGATCCCGAACGATAACTGACGCTCTGTAAGGTCTTCTGATGCATATCGGTGTAGTAGAGCATTTTCTTGTAGGGATCACAGGCTAAGGTAGTAACGAAACTCATTTCTTTGGTTAAAAGGTACTCACGTTTGGTGCCATCCAAATTGGTGATGGCTATGCGTGACCTGTGCACTCCAAATGTTTGAGTTTGCACAGTCACAAAGAATAAGCGTCTATTGTATGCATCTACCGCGAGAGTTTTAATAGTTTCGCGAGGTTTTACTTTCAAAATTGTCCCACACATTTTGGCCGCAAAAGAGCAAACTTGGATCTCGTATACCTGAGAACGACTGATCACATAGACATTATCTGAAAAAGAGTAAGAATTTGAATGATGTGTTATGTTTCTTAGTTAATTTACACTTACCAGTTATCCAATCTACTGCCACTTTGCCTGGCCCGGGCAACTCCAATGCTGCTTTAACTTCACCAGTATCCACATCGACTTTATAAAGAATATTTTCATTGTCCGTGGTAAAATAGGCTTTGCGGGTTCTAACATTTAAATCGAAGCCATTTATCTTGGTATCATTAGCTTTCCACGCCACTTTTAGCATTATGGGCTGCTCGGTCATGCTACGCACCTCATCATAGGTGGAAAATAATAAAGACTTTTCACTTTCAATGGATTTACAAGAGGCTTTATCGGGACGCATCATAAAATCAGGATAGCAAGAACATCTATAGGAACCATGAGTATTCTCACATATTTGAGCACAAGGATCTTGCTCTTCGCATTCATTTACATCATAGCAAGAGCGATAATCCGAATCTAGTTTGTATCCCGAGAAACAAGAACATACCGCACCAGCTGGGGTAGCTTTACATTTATTATCACAAGGTGCTTTACCTAACATAGGTTTACAGGCCGTCTTACACAAGGGACCCTCATCAGCACCCGTATCACAATCCTCAAAACCATCACACACTCGAGACTCATCAACGCAATCACCATCCCGACAATCCCACATTTTTGGACCACAAGGTTTTTCATGTGTTTTTATACCCACTGAGGCATTCCAAGCACCATGTCTTTCACAGTTCTCTTCATCCGAACCATCAGCACAATCTTTTTCATTATCACAGCGAAATTCAGAGCGTATACATTCTTTGCTCGTCTTACAGCGAAATTCATAAATGCTACACATGTTGCCACAATCAGCCTCATCTTCACCTCGAGGACACTCGGCCGTACCATTACATTTGGCGGAAAGTTCCAAGCACATATTAGAATCACTAGGACACTCATACATGGGATTCATGTCATCACCACATAGCTTTTTACGTTTTTTACCCGTAACCATATCACAGTTAAGTTCATCGGATAAATCACCACAATCATTGTGACCATCACACACCAAACGTTTATCAATACATTGACCCAATAGACATCTATGCATATCACTGGGGCATTCCCTAATTCCTAATTTCCAACAAGTTTTATTTAATTTATTTAAATAACGAGGACGGATCGCGAAAACTTACCACATTTATCATGTTCGTCTGAACCATCGGAACAATCGATTTTGCCATCACATTCCCAAGATTTAGCTATACAAGTGCCGCTATTGCATTGGAACATATCCTTACTACAAACTGGTCTTAAACTAGAATCTTTACCTCTAGCCAATTTACAATTCTCTTCATCGGAATTATCGCCACAATCATTGACACCATCACACATGACACTAAAGTCCACACAGTTGCCATTATCACACACATGTTGATGGCGATGGCAATTCTTTGATTTATCTAAATTCCAGAAAACATGAATATTTTCTCCTCAAAGGAAGACTTTTCTTTAATTTATATCAACTTACCAAAATGTTCACAGTGATCTTCATCGGAGCCATCATGACATTGTTTCTTTCCATCACAACGTTTATCGGCATCTAAACATTGTTCTCCATTATGGCACTTAAACTTACCCACTGGACATACTACTTGAGCCTTTTGTTTCTTATCCACATCACATCCTTCTTCATCCGAACCATCAGGACAATCTTTACGATTGTTACACTTACGTGACAATGTTAAGCATTCCCCCGAGCGGCAACGGAACTCACAATCTAAAGCCTCAATACAAAAACGATTTGTTGTATCTTTAAATACCATTCCGGCTGGGCAAAGACACCCTGCCACAAATTTACTCAAAGTCACACAAACATGAGAACAACCACCATTCCAATGTTGGCAGGGATGTTCTGCAGTTTTTGCAGGTGTACTAGCCGTTAGAGGAATATGAGAGGGTAGGGAATGGGTCATATAAAGTTCACGATTTACTTCTATATCGAAACGTTTTAAAGGTCCCATATTACTTTTATGCGTCCAATGTATAGTATTCGATTTGAGTTCAGTCCAAAAAAGATCCTCATCTACTAAGGCAATGGAATAGGGTCTTTTCAAACGGCCTCGGAATGTATAAGCATGTACATTACGGTAATCCGAAAATGATATGCGTCCCAAATCACTGTCTGCCCAGTATATAGTATTGGTGTCAAAATCGGTAACAAATTTAATGTCATCATCGCCCAACTCATCTTCGAAAACATGGGAGTGTTCACCAACACCGCTGAGAGATTTTTGGTCGATATGTACATGACGACGAGATTTTAAGGCTATGAACATTGTTCTTTAAGAGGGAAAAGTATGAATTAGAAATCTTTTGTTTTTTTCAATCAAAACATACCCATCTTCTGGTATTATGGCTAAGCCGATAGGTGCCTCCAAACCCGAAAAGAATGATACTATTGCCCGATGCTTCGTTTGTAAAGAAAATACTTCTACAACATGTCTTTCCGAGTCACTCCAGTATAAAGTGTAGGATAAATGGTCTGTGAATAAGGATTTAAATTGAGATAAGTATAAATTTCCATTTCGGATTCTGGGATCATAATAAGCAACATTTTTGTTTTATAAAAATATCTGATCTTGAAGGCAGAAAACTAATTTGAACTTTATAAAGAAGTACGATTACAAATTATCACGGACTGTATAAAAAATTACTACTGAGAATTTAATTTGTCTATATTATAGACTTAAGAGCTAATTGATCCAAGATTAAAGAAAACAATTGGGCTTAAAAAAACCTACAATTTTAATAAGGTTTAAAATATATAAAAAATGCAAAACTACTACGATTGAAGCAAAATTTAATATTAAATAAAAAGTTCATAATATTGGAGTTTATTTAGGACAATAAAATGACCTACATAAGCAAAGTATAAAAAAAAAATCTTAAAGTCTATAGTCCGAGGACTAAAGTTCAATTATTTAGAACCACAAAAAACCTACGACACAATTTTAGTAGGATTGAACCAAAATTTAAAATATAAAAGGTCCAATGTAAATTTAAACTATTAGAACCATAACATAAAAAGGCCTACGATTGAAGCAAAATTTATACTATATAATGTTCTATGATTGAACTATATGAACTATATTGAACTATATAAACTATAAGGAGCTATAAGGATAGAAGTAAAATGTAAACTATATGGAGTCCGATGACTAAAGTTTAATTTGGACGAGAAAGACCTATGAGTGGAGCATAATTAGGGTTATAAAAGACATAAAATTGAAGCCGAATTTAAATTATAAATATACTATTATTGAAGTTTATTTAGGACTATAGAAGAATGTAAAACTAAGGTAAAATTTAAGCTATAACAAATCACAATCTTTTGCACCTTTGGGTGGATCACGCCCCTTTTTTGATTTTTGAATTTACATTGTTTCTTGAACTATTTGTAAAAAATTTCGTTTACGTACATGCTTTTTTAGAACACATTGATGTAAAAGTATGATATCGAGTTACGACGGATGCCCTGTTTTTTAGTATTTGGTCAATTTTTTTTGTTTATGAACGGATTTTGCCGACTTTGCTAGATCGTCTTAGATATTCACGAGGACTCAGAATATATACTTTATGGGGTCTTAGATGATTATTTCAGCATGTTACGCACAGAGTTACAAACCCAATATACTGTCCATCTATTTTGATGATGGGTATAAAAAGACCTATGATTGAAGTAATTATAAAAAATCCTATGATTGATGCCATTGAACCAAATTTTCAAATTCGGTGAATGAAATTTATTTGGCTCTATATAAAGAAGCTTAATTTGGACTATTTAAATCGTGTGATTTTTGTTTATTTAGGATAATAAAAAAAACCAACTATTGAATTTTAACTAATTAAAGCTATAAAATTTAAGCTTAATGTGGACTATAAGAAAATCAAAATTTAACCTGTATAAAGTCTTATAGTTGAGTTTAAATAAAAATGGTTTACAAGTCTGTACATTTCAGGTAAAACTACAATATTAAATAATAAAAAATTTATATGTGTGAAAAAATCTTAAAAAAAGCTTCTTCGCTTCCTGATCGAAATGCAAAATCTGTTTCCGATAGGATTTGGAGAGCAAACAATGAGTATAGGATATTTAAACTTTTTTTTAACCAAAACCGACTTTCAAAAATATTGAATAAGAAAAATCCGCGTATTTCTGCTTCCTGATAGAAATTTCAAAATCTGGCTCCGTTAGTATATATAGGACGAAATGTTTTATAAGTAATCGGATTTTTAGTTATCATTTCGGCATTTGGGAGCTTCAAAAAGCTTTGGAAAGATGAAAAATGCTTAGTTAATATATATAATTCATTCCATGAAAGAGCGCCCAAAAAGTACATATGCTCCATGGAGCCATTGAATATCTTAATTTGTGTTTTTTAAATTTTAAAAAAGTTTCGATTTTATACACGATTTTAATTTTTTGTAAAGTCAAAAAATTGAAAAAGTGTGTTACTTTAAACAACAACGTCTCTTAAGTTCTAAATGGATTTTAATGACTTAAATTGCACATAGACGATGAATATATTTTCTTTAAATACAATAATTTAAAAATAATATTATGGCTCAAAAATGCATTCATAATGCAAAAGCAATTTTAGGATACATTTTTGAAAAATGTGAATTTATTTTTTTTTTACTTTTAATATTATAAAAATTATTACGTTTACTAAAATTTTCAAGACAAATTGTTTTGGGACAAGGTGGTCCACTATTTTCAAAAATTTTGTAGGAAATATTTCACCAGATTTTTTCATAGTGTTATAAGTTTAACAGTTATTGCAGTTCAGTTGTGTAATATGACGTTTGTGTTTTAAAGCGTAAATAAAGAGCTGTGCTTGGATTTAAAAGCAAACTGTACTGACTCCTCAAAAATACGTCTAAAACTGCAATTTCATTATTGCATTTTTAAGCAAACATTTTGTCTTTGAATTATTGGATTTAAAGAGCTCTCAATTGACTTTCATTAGAGCTTTGATCCTATAAAGTCCGTCTCCATCGTAAATATATATAAACTTTTATAAAAATTTAAATCGTAGATAAAAATGGCGAATTTTTCTAAATTGGAAAACAAATCAGTGGGAAAGAATGGCTCCATAGGTTATATGCGTACCAAATTTTAAGAAAATCTGATGATCCCTTTTCAAAAAACAGCAATTTTGTACAAATTCCATGATATAGATTTTAATTTCAAATTAAAGACTAAAACAAACTGCTTAAAGATCAATGATTAAAAGATAATTTTGACTATATAATATTCTACAACTAAAGCAACATTTAGACTACATGAACTTTTGCTATTAAAGCAAAATATTGTCTAAATGAAGACTTTCGATTAAAGCTGAATTAAGACTACATAAACATCAAAAATCTAAACCAAATTTAACTATATAAAAAAGGTAATACTTACCAAAAGCCAATGAAGTAACATTTCCTAGATTTTCTTTCACCAAAATTCTTACCACATTGCTCTGCAAGTCCACTTCACATATAACTTTTTGATAATTATCAGCTACAAATACCGTATTATTAACACTATTATAAGCCAATTCATGTATAAACATATCCAACTTATGAGTATTTGTTATACTATGACGGCCAAAAGTAGTATGTTCCATTTCTAATAAATTTCCCTTAACACCCAAAAACAAACGCTGTTTTTTATGGGTCTTCAAGCAACGCAACTGATCGGGACCCAGTTGCATGCCTTCAGGACAAGCACATGAATAAAAATTATTTTCAGCCAGTAAACACAAATGAGAACAACGTGATCTTTCACAAGCATGAGGTATTTTCTTTTGTTTCGAGGAATGATAAATATGCACCGCATAAATTGTACGATCTTTGGTAATAACTTTGTGATCTTTTCCTGTGAACTTATTACAAGAATGTATACTTTTGGTACCCCAGTCGGACCAATAAATATGATCTTCAAAAATGGCCAAACCATAAGGATGTTTAAGGATTTCTTCTAAAACCATTCTACGATCTGTGCCATCAGTGCGTACACTTTCCATGGTGGCCATTTTGGCATCAACCCAATAAATGCGATCGTTATACATATCCAATGCAATGCCATTGGGCCAGTGAATCTTTTCGGTTACCAAACGCCTTGAATTGGTACCATCCATTGAAGCACGAGCTATCATGGGATTTATGCCCCAATCAGTCCAAAATATTTGAGAACGTTGAGGCCATAAGGCCACACCACGAGGTTGATGAACATCATCGGTAACTAAAACTGCACAATAATTGCCATCGTTTGAGCAAACGGCTATATGATGCATAACATTATCCGAAAAGTAAATGTTGCCTGAAAAAAAAAAAAAAAAACAGCAAACAATAAACATTTCAATGTTATTATGTCAATAATATCCCTTACCAGTTAGCCAATCTACTGCCAAATCTTCGGGAGCATCTAGACCAGATGTTAGTAATATCTCCTGTTGTGAACCATCTGGATTAGCCTTAACAATACTTTCACCTTCATTTTGTATATTCGTCCAATAGATATGCTCCCCATTATATGAAACGCCAATTACCTTTGTCAAATTCTTTGCCACTGTATACACTCTCTTCGATCTCAGATTAACACCCATTACCGTTACCTGAGTAGTATACAATAGTAAAGCTTCTTCACCATGAGCCTCACAAGTGCGATTATCTTCTCGTAATGTATAGCCCTCATCACAAGTACATCTATATGTGCCCGGAGCATTAACACAAGTTTGACTACATGCACCAAATTGTTCCAAACATTCGTCTATGTCAACACAAACATCTTCTAGTAGAGAGTGTCTAAAGCCTTTGGGGCATATACATTCGGGACCCGATTGTGGCATCATTTGACATTTAGAGGCTGGAGGACAGGTTTTATTTTTACAATTATTGGAAGCTGTACAACGAAATGATTCATCGGTACGATCGGGACAATCGGGAGTACCATCACAGGCTTTTTCGAGTGGTAGACACGTGATGTTGTTGCGACATAAAAATTTACCCATTTCAGGTGTACAATTATCGGCTAAAGTGGAAAAGAATAAGAAGGAATAATATTTTTGATAATGAAATAAAATCTGCTTGAAAATGCGAATTAATTTGAGATTATTATTTTTTATTGAAAATCATTTTATTTTTTATAAAAAAAATTAATTTAAATCATTTATTTATCCCTAACCATTTGGAGAAACAATTTAAGAAAACATTTTATATTCCACACTTCTGTCTAATACTTAACTATTTTTGCTCAATTGTCCTTTTTTAAATTGTGTACAGTATAATTTTAATAAAAGTACTAAATGAAAATCTTTTGCAACAAAATTTTAACATGTTAACATTTTTTTATACACCCATTTAAGGACATTTAAAATACCTGAAAGTTTTATATTTTTAGTAAAAAAGAATTTTTTATTATTAGGTTATAATTTAAGGGACATTTTAACTAAAACTTTCGATATGATTGAAATAACATCATTTTCTAATTTTTTCACAGATGTGGCAAAATTTAAGTCACTAGAAAATGATTACACTATATAATTTACTACAGTTATCAAATCTAGATATTTAACCAAGGCCTATCCACGAAAAATTTACACTTTTTACAACAATACTATTTAACAACCACAAACCAAATTGGTAAGGAACAAACAATAATGCTATTAATGCCATCTAAACCTTGGGCTTTGTTATTTTTCAATAAAAGAACAAACGATTTAACTTCATCTAAATTGGTAAGCTCTACGTTAGATTTGTCAAGAATTGTATCGTTAAGATCATAAATGAATCTTGAGACAGCTGTGTCCATAGATGAATAATTATTTAAAGTAAGGGTGTGAGAACTACCAAATACGTCTGCTATTGAATTAGACTTTTCACCGTTTACATAAAGATCAGTAAAAGACATTTTGTTTCCTTAAGGGCTTTTTTTACTTTCCAAAAATTAGCTGAATTAGGAGCAGATTAGTCAATGTTCATACACCTGATTTCATTTTCCACCCAGATTCTGATTGCTCACCAGTCTGCGCGATAATACAAGAGAACAGTCATGTTTTGAACTTGTCGAGAAATAACGCAAGATATTACTTGACACACAATTCCAATGTGTCAATGGGTCATTCAGATCACCGTAGAAAAAATTGCAAATGAAATTAGTTTATCCAAATCAGTAAAGAGATTAGTACAAGAAAAAATCTAAAAACAATTTTGTACAAAATATGAACGTGGCGTACATATTTCATAAATCATAAAAATAAACTTTTTCAAAAAAAAAAAAAAAAAAATACTTTATAATTATTTTAAAAATATAAAATAATTATTTTAGAAACATAAAAACCTTTGAATTTAAAGTTTCTTTAGTTTTAGAAATATTTTTTCATTCAGTTAAAGTTTTTTGAATTATAAGAACGTTTGTTAATAAATATATAATAAATGATAACATTTGTTAATAAGAATTTTGTAAAAAATATAAAAAATTTAGTGTTTGCGTTTGATTTATTTTATACCACACATTAATCACTGAAATCGTTCCCGATTAGTGTACCCGAAATTAAAATAATTATTAGCAACATGTCGATAAACAGCGAAATAGCTCGAGTTTCTGTGAAGGTACCGCCGTTTGGAAAACATATCCAGCGCTATGTTTTAAACATGTTGAAAGTCAGTTTACATCAGATTCAATAAAATTAAACACTATTGTTGGTTCTATTGAAGCCAACGTTCTATGTGTGGTTACTCTTTTTATCGCCGCTGGAATTACATCAGATTCAATAAAATTAAACACTATTGTTGGTTCTATTGAAGATAACGTTCTATGTGTGGTTACTCTCAAACAACGGTTGCACGAACGGTAGCACTGATTCGGAGGAAAAGCAATTGAAAAAACTCCTACGCGATATTGAGTTAGGAGACAAGAAGCCATTAACACTTTTTCGCGAGATGTCCTCATTACCTTTTGGTAAAGTATCAGACGAACTTTTCAAGAATCTGTGGATGCAACGTTTACCAAAATAAATGCAAGCCATCTTATCAGTAAGTAGTGAATCATTAACAAAGTTAGCCCTAATGGCAGATAGAATTGCTGATACGTCAGAATCTTGGGAAGTAAACGCCGTAACCTCATCAACTAACAGTGCTCTTGAAAAGAAAATTGAAGCACTCACCAAACAAGTCGAAGCATTATCTTCTCAAGGTCGAGGTCGTGCTCGTAGTTTTCAACACTCAGGCACAAGGGATCCGTCCACAGGTAAGAAAGAAAAACCGTACTGCTGGTATCATTTTAAATTCGGTGAAAAAACTACGAAATGTGTTAAGCATTCTCTACCATAAATTCTTCGGAAAACTAATAGGCTCAAAATATTTTTAAATTTCTCAAAAATTTTCTACTTTTTGGGCAATTTATCTGTCTATTAGCAGCTGTACTACCTGAGATACAAAGAGATGTTTGTAAAAGAACTAATAAACCAGTGTTGCCGATTTCTGTGTAATTATCCAAAAATGGGACTATATTAAACTTTTTTGGATAATTTTTGGGTAATGAAATTTCTGTGTAATTTTTATGAAATGACATTGAAACTTCATTTCATAAATTAGTAAGTTAACTGTTCATAAAAAGACATAATTTTGTAAAAAAAAAAAATTAAACAATTTAGAAATTTAAGGCTTTGCAAATGAAAAACTGAATTTCAAAAAAAGTAAGATTAAAAAAAACACAGTGGTTTCCTAATACAAGATTGCAACAAGAGCAGAAATAAAAAATAATTTCCAGCAAGTTATTCCAAAAGTAACTTTAACCACTCCAAAGGTAAAGAGCATATTTTGGAATTTTTTGGAAGATATTAATAATTATCTCCAAAAAAGTGAATATAAATGTATTTATAGTAGGGAAAAATTTAATTTCTAAGAAAATTAAAATTTCACAAATTTATAAGCAATTTTTATCTTTTAACAAACCTAAAACAACATGTTTATTAAATAACGTTAAAGGCATTCGTTTTAAGAGATGCTGTGAATAAAATTCATAAAAAGACCACAAAAAATAGTTTTCATTGGTAGGACAACCATGGATTATTAAACACTGCAGTTCTTTTACAGCACTAAGAAGTTCCTTCCAATGACAACAAATTGTTAAAATCATGGCTTTTACAACTTTTTTCAGTGCTTTTTCTTGTTGGGATATATTTATGTTATAGAGATCATAGAGCTAAGACAAAAGAATTCTAACACTGTAATAAACACCAAAATTTATATTGAAAAGAATTTAGAGAGGTCTATAAAAGCTTTTATTCAACAACAAAATGGTTTCGTGCTATTTTAGGCAAATTTAGCCACCACTCACTATACAAAAGACACAATCGAGTTGTGCAGTGCAAATATTACACATTTTTTCCTAAAGAAGTAAATTCATCAAATTTTGTTGAAAATTTTTTTATTATGGAAAATTCGCGATTTTAACTTCTAAAACTTTATGTTGATTTAGCCAATAAAAAACTTTTAAAGAATAGATTTTTAAACGAATTATTGAGCTATGAAATTTGTCCAAAAAAACTCGTTCAATTTTCTATTTTTTGAAATGCAAAAAGAAAATAAATAAATTTATGTTTTATAAAAGAAACATTTCTGGGTATATTGAATAGATTTTAATGATTTAAGCTGCGTTATTATTTTACTGTTATACTTTTAAGAATTTAAAATTAAATTAAGTTAAAATAAATCATGATATATTTACTATCTAAAATTTGAAACTGGTTAGATAAAGGGAATTTGTATTAAAAATATATTAAAAATTATGAAAAAAATAAAAGTTTTTTGAATTTTTTAAGTTTATTGAATAATTGTAGAAGAATACATTGTAAAAGTTTTATTGGACACTCCGCAGAATGGAATGCACTTTTTAGTCAGCCACGACCGTCATCAGCTCTCTTCAGCGTCCCACCGTGGGGTTCTTCGTAAACATCATCTATTTAATTCACAACTCTTCCGGAAATGGAATCTGTGACTTATTTTCCCTAGACGTTATTAAGTAAGACAAATGGTTTACGATAGAGCTTTTTACAATTATTTTGTATTCTGCTTTTTCAATTATTATTATTTATATGCTTATAGCTACCAGTTTAGGTGGTAAATCAGCAATGTGTGATTTTGTTATTGTTTAGCCACATATTAAGTAGCAATGAACAATGTTGTTGTTATTTTGATTTGTCCCTTCTGTTTGTTTTCTATTTTTTAGAAATACTTAATAGGGGCAGTCATCAAGTAACACTTTACACAGTGCCTTGTGTTTGTGAAAAATGAGAATATAAAATAATTGTAAAAAGTTTTATCGTAAACCAACAATAAACTATAAACTAATTAAAATTCGGATTTTTTAATGGCAAGCAATTAACATTTCCTTTACAGAGGTACTAAAAAAGCTGTCAGATCATGAGCTATACAATTAACCAAATAAGTTATATTAATTAAATATAAAAATTATAATTTATTATAATCTAAGTGTTCAACGCAAGATTGGACAACGCCATTTAGCTGAATAATTTTTTCACATCTGATCACACTGTCCACTAATGATTTAAGCCTCGTAACGTGCTTTAACTTGTCAACTGACTCAATTTTTTTACATATATAACTCATATGTATGTTTATTTGATACGTATTTACGTAAATATCTATTTCCATTAGATTTTAACGTACTCTCATGTACGTGTTTACGTTACGAATCTACTAACTTAGGTTTTAGTTAGCTAAGCTTTCATTCTCACTAACTAAATGCAAGACAAAACTAAAGCTTTGTAAAGCAATAATTACTAAACAAATCCTTAAGTTTTTAGTTTCTTCTCAGTTGTAATACGGTTCAGTCGGTTCGTAGTAGTGTCCTATTAAATCTCAGTTAATTTATTTATTATTTTTTTTTTTTAATTATTATTTATTTATTATTTAAGTGTTATTGAACATTCTTGTGCAAAAGTTGTATCTAAGTGTTTAATAGAATTATTAGAAAAAAGTGTTTAAAATTAAGAAAAATTAAATGGTGGCTTTTGACTGTTTTCGTTTCGTGTGCTCGTTCGTTAAATATATAAATGTAAACGGTTTCATCCTGTTGCAAGATTTTGAGAGTGGAAACAACAGGTAAGTAAAAGCTTTTTTTTATAAAGAAAACTTTTTGTATGTATTAAAAGGAAGAAAAAGTATGTGTTATAATCTCTTAAGCGGAAGGGGAAATGTTAGAGTTTGATTAAGAAAAGCTTTTAAAAGTTCTATTGTTATTTTAGGTAGATTGTATTAGTAGCTTTTTATTTTTGAGAGATAAAGATCGTGAAACATTAAATAAAATTAAGAAAACTTTCCTTAGTTTGATAACATATGAAAATAATAAAAATGAATTCTTCCAAGGAGATAACGCATCATTATAATTTCATGCAAACTTTCAAATTTAATAAAATAAATATTTTTGCTGGGACAAAAACGATTAGTATTTGAAAATTCAGAAAATAAATATATACATATTTCTTTGTTTGAAAAGTAAAAATTACTTCTTGTGAAATGGTATTTTCGATGTCATTTTCGAAGTTTAAATTTTGTATTCTTGAGTAAAGACATAAAATTATTAACGTAAAGGGGAATATTTATATTATAATTAATTACAAAATATTTATTTGTACAAAGTTATTAAAAATAGTTTCTTAAATTTTACAATTTCCACTTTCCAATTCTTTCTTTCTATTTTGCTTCTATCAAACAGGGTTGTCAGATTTTTTGAGCCTCTGCCGCCAAATTGTTAATCAGTTAAATTTTATTTATTTGATTTTTTAAAAAAATACTAAAATTTTAAGTGTCGTATAACTTTTGGTACTTTGGGTTTAAAATTAATTATGAAAGTAGCGATTTAATTGAAAATTAGAAATAAAAGGGACATTATTTAACAAATAATGTCATAGTTAGATTATTTACAGAATAATGGTAATATTTTCGCCAGTTTAAAGTTTTGTTTATTAGCGTTTTTAATATATTTGATAATAAGAATTCATTATTATACACTTCAAAGGAATCTTAAATGTTTATATTGTTTAAACCCAAAAAAAAATTGTTTAAATAAAAGAAAAAAAAAAATGCATTCCAAATTTAAAAGTTGTTTATGAATACGGGGTTAAATTATTAAATTTAAGCTAAAAAACTTAATTTTCCTAAACCCTTCTTAAGCCTTTCAAAATTAAATATCTCAAAAACTAGTGCTTTTAAAAATGGTTAAAACTATTTAATTTAGGGTCGTCGATTTAGTTTAACCCAATGGGTGCCCACATTGTTAAAAAAATAGTCTCATTTTTGAGGGTAATTGAATAAAAAAACAACTTAAAATGTACTTTTTAGACATATAGCCCTTATTTAGGTCATCAACTTTTAAAATTTGCTGGATTTCATAATATTTTTTTAAGAATAATTCTAACGTTATATAACAATATTGATCCTGTTAAACTTTTAAATTGTTTCAAAGATTTAATTTATTCATGAACCTTTATTAGTAGCCTTAATATATTTGAAAGATGATAGAAAACAAATTGTCAAACATTTAATACATAAGTATTGTAAAATATTTTTTTGGGAATAAAATTTCGTAAACTAAGTTGAAGCTATTTACAAATAAAGGCAAGTACTAAACATTTCTAGTAAGAAAATTCAATAGTTTTTCTACACAATTGTCTATTTAAACAAATCGCTATCATGTTATATATAGCCAAAAAATTTGCCATGTCGCCAAACAGAAAATTCAGTTGTTTTTATTTCCTTCAAAAAGCTACCTTTTTTCTCAGTTGCCTACATATAAAAAAAAAAAATACAGTTTTAATGCGCATGCTCGCAAAAATAACTCTCATTAAATAATATACGATTTTCTTTAACTAATTTTATAAAGCTTTAATTACACACTAATCTGCGCTGAATCTCTTTACTTTGCATTTTTCAGTTTCATCTCATTTGTCATACGGTTCGGTCGCTTTGAAGTATTGTCTTAATAAATCTCGGTTATAATTAGTGAAAAAGTTAAATGAATAAAAAGATTTTTATGCAAAAATATAATTTATGTACTACGGAACATTATGTAAAAATTTTGTCAATATGTTTATTAGAAGTGTGTGAAAAAAGTGCTTAAAATTGGGAAAAATTCAATGGCGTTTTACCGGTTAGTATTTTTATTTTACGCGCTCGCCCAATAAAAAAGATAAATATAAACGGTTTTAAACTCGTCGCACTTATTGTGCTGAGAGCGAATAAAGGAAAATCAGGTTAGTAAAAGCTTTTGCATTTAAATGAAACGGAAGGAGAAGTATTAGAAAAGAAATATAGTTGTTATTTTATTAGAGTTTCCTTTTCCTCTAATATAAATAAAAGTAAGGAAAAGAGTGTATTCTTCTATAATAAAGCTTTTATTGCTGATGTATATGAAACTTTGCGATAATTCCCTTCAACTCTTTGCTGTTTTTAGTTTCTTCTCAGTTGTCATACGGTTCGGTCGGTTCGTAGTAGTACCCTTATAAATCTTGATTTATTAGTGAAATAGTTAAATTTATAAAAAGATTTTTATGCAAAAATATAATTTAAGCGCTACAAAACATTTTGTTTAAATATTTTTTATAAATGTGTTTAAAACTATTTAAAGTTGAGAAAAATTAAATGGTGGTTTTATCGGGTAATATTTTTATTTCGCGCGCGCTCGTTTGTTAAAAAGATAAAGATAAACGGCTTTAAACTTGCGCACTTTTTATACTGAGAGTAAGTAAGTTGAAAACAGGTTAGTAGAAGCTTTTGCGTTTAAATGAAACGGAAGGATATTTGTTAGAAAAGAAATATTTTTGTTGTTTTATTAAAGTTTCCTTTTCCTCTAATATAAATAAAAGTAAAAAAGAGTGTATTCTTCTAAAATAATAGAGTTTGATTAAGAAAAGTTTTTAAAGTTCAATTGTTATTTTAGGTAGAGTATAATATTAGCTTTTTCTTTTTGAAAAATATGTATTATAAATAAATACAAAATACTTATTTGTACAAAGTTATTACAAATAGTTTCTTATATTTTACCATTTCCATTTTCCAATTTAACTTCACTGCTCTCTTTTGCTTCTATCAAAACCTTTTTTCTTATTCATTATTTGTGCTTATTTTCTTCAAAAAGCTACCTTTTTTTCTCATTTGCTTACATACAAAAAGATACAGTTTCAATGCGCATGCTCGCAAAAATAACTCTCAATAAATATTATACGATTTTCTTTAACTAATATTATAAAGCTTTAATTGCATACTAATCTGCGCTGAATCTCTTTACTTTGCATTTTTTAGTTTCATTTCATTTGTCATACGGTTCGGTCGGTTTGAAGTATTGTCTTAATAAATCTCGGTTATAATTAGTGAAGAAGTTAAATGAATAAAAAGATTTTTATGAAAATATATAATTTATGTGCTACGGAACATTTTTATGTAAAAATGTTGTCAATATATTTATTAGAAGTGTGTGAAAAACGTTCTTAAAATTGGAAAAAATTCAATGGCGTTATACCGGTTAGTGTTTTTATTTTGCGCGCTCAGTCATTAAAATGATAAAGATAAACGGTTTTAAACTCGTCGCACTTATTGCGATGAGAGTGAGCAAATTAAAAAACAGGTTAGTAATGAAACGGAAGGGATGTGTTAGAAATGAAATATTGTTGTTATTTCATTAAAGTTTCCTTTTCCTCTAATAATATAAATAAATGTAAAAAGAGAATGAATTCTTCTAAAATAATAGAGTTTGATTAAGAAAAGCTTTTAAAGTTCAATTGTTATTTTAGGTAGAGTATAATAGTAGCTTTTTCTTTTTGAAAATTATGTAAAGATCGTGAAACATTAAATACAATTGAGAAAACTTTCCCTATTTTGATAACAAAGGAAAATAATAAAAATGAATTCTTCCACGGAGATAACGTATCATTATAATTGCATGCAAACTTTCAAATTTAATAAAATAAATATTTTTGCATGGACTAAAACGATTAGTAATTGAAAATTCGGAAAATAAATCGTATTTCTTTGTTTGAAAAGTAAAAAGTACTTCTTGTGAAATAGTATTTTCGATATCATTTTCGAAGTTTAAATTTTGTGCTCTTGAGTAAAGACATGAAATTATTAACGTAAAGGGGAATATTTATATTATAAATAATTACAAAATATTTATTTGCACAAGGTTATTACATATAGTTTCTTAAATTTTACCGTTTCCATTTTCCAACTTAACTTCACTGCTCTCTTTTGCTTCGATCAAAAGCCTTTTTCTTATTCATTATTTGTGCTTATTTTCTTCAAAAAGCTATCTTTATTTTTTCTCATTTGCTTACATATAAAAAAATACATGAGATGAGAGTTATTTTTGTGAGCATGCGCATTAATGCTCACAAAACTCCCATTATACGATTTTCTTTAACTAATTTTATAAAGCTTTAATTGCACATTAATCTGCGCTGAATTTCTTTACTTTGCATTTTTTAGTTTCATCTCATTTGTCATACTGTTCGGTCGGTTTGAAGTATTGTCTTAATAAATCTCGGTTATAGTTAGTGAAAAAGTTAAATTAATAAAAAGATTTTTATGAAAAAATATAATTTATGTGCTACGGAACATTTTTATGTAAAAATGTTGTCAATATGTTTATTAGAATTGTGTGAAAAACATTCTTAAAATAGGAAAAAATTCAATGGCGTTATACCGGTTAGTGTATTTATTTTGCGCGCTCGGTCATTAAAAAGATAAAGATAAACGGTTTAAAACTCGTCGCACTTATTGCGCTGAGAGTGAGCAAATTCAAAAACAGGTTAGTAATGAAACGGAAGCGATGTGTTAGAAATGAAATATTGTTGCTATTTTATTAAAGTTTCCTTTTCCTCTAATAATATAAATAAATGCAAAAAAAAGAATGTATTCTTCTAAAATAATAGAGTTTGATTAAGAAAAGCTTTTAATGTTCAATTGTTATTTTAGGTAGAGTATAATAGTAGCTTTCTCTTTTTGAAAAATATGTAAAGATCCTGAAACATTAAATGCAATTAAGAAAACTTCCTTTATTTTAACAAAGGAAATTAATAAAAATGAATTCTTCTACGTAGATAACGTATCATTATAATTGCATGCAAACTTTCAAATTTAATAAAATAAATATTTTTGCATGGACTAAAACTAAACTTCACTGCTCTCTTTTGCTTCTATCAAAAGCTTTTTCTTATCCGTTATTTGTGCATATTTTCTTCAAAAAGCTACCTTTTTTCTCATTTGCTTACATACAAAAAGATACAGTTTTAATGCGCATGCTCGCAAAAATAACTCTCATTAAATATTATACGATTTTCTTTAACTAAATTATAAAGCTTTAATTACACACTAATCTGCGCTGAATCTCTTTACTTTGCATTTTTCAGTTTCATTTCATTTGTCATACGGTTCGGTCGGTTTGTGGTATTGTCTTAATAAATCTCGGTTATAATTACTGAAGAAGTTAAATGAATAAAAAGATTTTTATGAAAAAATATAATTTATGTGCTACGGAACATTTTTATGTAAAAATGTTGTCAATATGTTTATTAGAAGTGTGTGAAAAAAGTGCTTAAACTTGGGAAAAATTCAATGGCGTTATACCGGTTAGTATTTTTATTTTGCGCGCTCGGTCATTAAAAAGATAAAGATAAACGGTTTTAAAATCGTCGCACTTATCGCGCTGAGAGTGAGTAAACGGAAATCAGGTTAGTAAAAGCTTTTATATTTAAATGGAAAGGAAGGGGATGTGTTAGAAAAGAAATATTGTTGTTATTTTATTAAAGTTTCCTTTTCCTTTAATATAAATAAAAGTAAGGAAAACAGTGGTGTCTATTCTTGAAAACGCGTCGAAGAAGTGAAAATTTCCATTAAAACAAAAACAAAGTTTAAAAAATTGTTTTTGTTTACCGTACATTTCTAATATGGAATCTACCGTTTTCAAAAGAGAGGAACGCGTTAAAGTTCTCACGTTTCTTACATTTTAAAAATATATGGTAAACAAAAACAATTTTTTAAACTTTGTTTTTGTTTTAATGGAAAATTTCATCTCTCCGACGCGTTTTCAAGAAAGTACACCAGTGTAATCTTCTATAATAAAGCTTTAATTGCAGATGTATAAGAAACTTTGCGATAATTCTCTTTAACTCTTTGCTGTTTTTAGTTTCTTCCCAGTTGTCATACGGTTCGGTCGGTTAGTAGTAGTACCCTTATAAATTTTGGTTAATTAGTGAAATAGTTAAATTTATAAAAAGATTTTTATGAAAAATATTATTTATGCGCTACAAAACATTTTTATGTAAACATTTTGTTTAAATATTTTTTATAAATGTGTTTAAAACTATTTAAAGTTGAGAAAAATTAAATGGTGGTTTTATCGGGTAATATTTTTATTTCGCGCGCTCGTTTGCTAAAAAGATAAAGATAAACGGTTTTAAACTTGCCGCACTTATTATACTGAGAGTGAGTAAAGTGAAAACAGATTAGTAAAAGCTTTTGCATTTAAATGAAACGGAAGGGGATGTGTTGAAATATTGTTGTTATTTTATTAAAGTTTCCTTTTCCTCTAATAAATTATAAGTGAGGAAAAGAGTGTATTCTTTTATAATAAAGCTTTAATTGCTGATGTATATGAAAATGCGATAATCTCTTTACATTTTTGCTGTTTTTAGTTTCTTCTCAGTTGTTATACGGTTCGGTCTGTTCATAGTAGTGCCTTGGTAATTAGTGAAATAGTTAAATTTATTAAAAAAAATTTTATGAAAAATATAATTTAAGTGCTATGGAAAATTTATATGTAAAAATTTTGTTTAAATGTTTATTAGAAGTGTGTTTAAAAGTATTTAAAGTTGGGAAGAATTAAATGGCGGTTTTATCGGCTAATATTTTTATTTTGCGCGATCGTTAAATAGATAAAGATAAACGGTTTGAACTTTTTGCACTTGTTGTGCTGATAGAGTAAATGAGGAGAAATCATGTTAGTAAAAGCATTTGAGTTAAAGTACAAAAATAGTAATAATGGAAGTAAACAAAACAAGAAAATAGTTTTAACGTTAGGGAAAGTGTTAGAATAGAAACATGTAATGGAGTAAAAAATGTTGTGTTGTTATTTTAGAAAGAGAATCGATTGTTTTTGTAAGAAATTTTTAATGGTAAATTAGAAAAAAATCGAGAAAATCGATGTACTCATCAACTAGAGTCCATATATAATAAAACTATGTATATAGTTTTTCTTAAAAGGACTTCAAAGTTTCGAAAAATGCACAACTTAAAAAAATTATAAAATATTTACCAAAATTATATTAACCCAAGATGGATGTCAAATGAAAGCTATGAATTCCTGCAATATATATTTACTTAAATGTTGCAGATCAAAATTTTAAGAAAATATCGTTTATATAAATTATATAATTAAATATTGTAATAAATATAATATTAAATGGTTAAATTTTCAAAAAGATATTTTCTTAACTTTGTTTTACTACAACATTTGAATAAATAAAATTAGCATATTTCAGGGATTCGTAGCTTTCATTTCACATCTATATTTGGTCGATATAATCATCGTAAAAATGTTATAATATTTTTAAAAATTGCGCATCTTTCGAAACTTTGGAATTCTTTTGAGAGGAAATTTGACATTCTAGAGAAAAACTGGGCACATAGTTTTACCATGGATGGTCTCTACTTTTATCCATATAACGATTTTTTCAAGTGTGAGAATGATTGTTGCAGTCTGATATAGTGTCATTCCATTTAAATCCAATGCGAAAAATTACAGATTTGAACCTTAGCTCTCCGAATTTAACAATCATTAAGACTAAGACTGACACAAAATTTCAGATAATTTTATCAAAGGGTTCGCGAAATATAGCTATATAGTATAAAGTAGCTGAAAAAATTTAACAAAGTTGTATACACAAAATTACAAATATCTTTCTAAGTATTTATGGTACAACGTTCATTGAGGTGCCATATTAAAGATATCTGCAATTACTTTAATTAACGTGAAACATTAATTTTTTTCTTAACAATAAAATGGTCCATATCTAGCAATTTATAGTTCGCAGTTTCAAAAAATTAAAAAAATTTATATGTATATGTTAATGATGAAAATCTTTTCTATAATCTTGATAAGTGGCATGCTGGACTCGTAATAGTTTATAAATTATTACAAGAAAATTCATAATAAATACCAAATATTTATTTCAATTTATGTTGTTTGTGTTTATAATCAAACAGAAAGATCACCAATTGCTTCCAAAAATTAGCCAATTTAATTAAATTTGGCAATAATATTAATATTAACATATTCATATTAATGCCAATACAGAGTTTAAGAATGAAATCCGCAATGGCTCGCAATTTACAGTACTTCAAAAATAAGATATAAAGACAATTTATAAAAATATGAATATCTTTCAAAATATATACAATATAATGTTTATTGAGGTCCATAATTAAGGGTAATAAAATTATATTTAAAACGATACCTGAAACATGTTTTTATTTTAAATTTGAGTGGTCGATATTTCGTGAATTAAATTTCGCGGTCGTGTACGTCAAAAAAATAGTATTTTTAAATTCATGAAAATAATAAATGACGAAGAAGACGAAGAAGCCTTTCTGTATATTCTCCACTATTAGTCACAGTGTTGCCAGAAGATGCGAAAAAAAGAGGCTAAATTGAAAGAAAAGGCCAAAAAATATTAAATGCCTTAAAAACTAAAGCCAGAAAAAAACTAAATTTTCTTTTTTAATTTTTAAATTTATTAATTTATAAATTTATTTTTTATCGTTTCCATTAGTTTTTGATATTTTTTTTTTTTTTTTAGAAATTGTTATAAATTTTAAAATAAAATTTAGAATGATTACCAGCAAAATATTCTAATAAAAAGTCGTCCAAAAATTTCTACATAAATTTGGGTTATATTTCTTATAAAAAAATTACTAAATTTTTCGAAGTGATTTGCTGTCAGTTTTAGAATTATATTCCTTTTTGATTAAGCATGCCGAAATTTTTAGGTAATTTTTTGCTTTTATAAAATTTTTTTTTAAATTATATTCAAAAGTAGTTCTATGGTTATAGAAATATATTCAAAAATAATTAAAATAATCAATTTAGTAAGTTCATAAAATTAGCTAAGTTTTTATTGGTTTGGAGAATAAAGCACCGAAAGGCGAAAATTTTTTTATATTTTTTTCTGTGCGAATAAATATACAAAAATGCTTAAATGGATGATTCTGTAAAAATAAAATTAGTAATAGCAAATAAGAAAATATTTTCTTCATTGTTGATATACATTTCAGCCTTTTTAAGGCAATTTTAAAAATCGAAGAAGGCTAGAAGCTAAAACGAAAATTTTAAGGCTGAAAGCAAAATAAAAAGGCAAGATTTAGCCTTAAAAAGGCTAAAGTGGCAACACTGATTAGTCGTTTCAGAAATAGAAAATGAACATTTTGTTTCAATAGCGGAAAAGGAAATGCGCAAAAAAGCTTATGGTTAGGTTAATTGATGAAAAATGAAAGCTTTCATTAAAAGTAATTTTAGTATGTAAGAAAGCGTTTTTTATACACATGAATATAATAGTAACAGACTATTATATTCATGTATGCACCTTCAGGAATCATTTTGATATTTTTTTAAGGTTTAAAGGATTTTTAATTTATTTTTAATTTTTATTTTTAATTTTTATTTTTAATTTAAATTTTCAATTCTTTTAAGATTTTTTTAGCTTAATTTTAATTTTTGTTTGAACAATTTTCTATATATATTGTGTTTTTTAAATTTTATTAACATATTTTCTTTCTTTTTCGTTTCAGAGTTATTTAAATAAATTAAAATTGTTAAATAAATATTAAAATATAAAAAAATATGTAACATTAAAAAATTCACTTAAATAAAATTACTTAAAAAACAAAGCTCAAAACTTAATTGCTTTTAATTTTTTTATATATTTAAAATTTATTCCCTTTAAAATTTCATAGAGTCTTCGATAACTTTTATTAATTCGATTTACTATTGTAATCAAGGACGAATTTTAAAAGTTTACAAATGATGGAAAAATAATTAAAGCAATTTTGGTTTGAAGCTTGATATAAATACCTAATAATAAAATAAATTATTATAAAAATATATAAAAAAATATTTAAAAAATAATTTATGGAAATTTTTATTTAATTTTATCAAGGGATTGTTAACATGTTTTTTGTACAAAATTTGTTTCATTAGCTTTTGATAAATTTAAATAAAATACAATAATTATTTTAATAATAACAATAATAACAATAACAAAAAAATTAGTAATATATTAATAAGATCGTAACACATAAAATAATTAAATCTAACCACAATTGATTTATTAGAAAATTTTATTTTCTCTTTTTTATTTAATTTTACACAAATTAATTTATTCTCTTAATTTACTTTTTTATAAAGTTCATGAAAATTAGCCGAAAGTTCAATATGCTATTTAGCAAGGGACGATTTTCTTTTAATTTTCATGCGCTTATCATTTTTTAACAAATATTAATTTCAATCATGGTTGATAATAACAAAAATGAAAAATATAAAATAAATTATTAACATAAAAATATAATAAAAAAATAATAATAAATATTAAATTAAATAATAGTATAAAATAAATAAGTCAAAAAATATAATTTGAAAATAATAAATATTAACATATAATATAAATCAAAAGTATAAAATATAAAAAATAAATATTAATTTCAAAAAATATAGATTTTAATTAGTAATAAAAATAATTTTAAAAAATATATCTTTAAATATTTAAAATTAAATCTAACCACTTGAAAATTCTATATACTATTTGGCAAAAAACGATTTTCTTTTTTTATTTTCATGCGCTTTCTATTTTTTAACAAATGACTAAGTCAATCGTGGTTGATAATTAAAAAAAAGATAAAAATTTTATAAATCAATAAAAAAATTTTAATAAAATAAAAATAGAATTAAAAGAATAATATCAAAAAATTAAATAATGAAAAAAAATAAAATTTAAAAATAACAAAAAATATGAAATAAAAAATTTCTTAAAAAAAAAAAAATAAAATTCATAAGTGAAAATGTTATATACGGCTTGGCCGAATCCATATATCCACCATCTGCAACTTTTTAAAATTTCACTTTATATAGTAGGTGGGCGGTAAAATAAGTGAACGCCTATTTTTGGTCTGAGATTACATTGGTCCCTGAACTATTTGTATAAAATTTCGTTGATGTATCATCTAATATGGGTAGTTGGTGGTGAAGTGGGCGGACCACGCCCATTTATGGTTTCCGAGTTTACGTTGGTCCTTGAACTATTTGCAAAAAATTTCGTTGATTTATATGCTTTTTTGCAAAAGTATAAACCGAAGGCCGAAAAGTATTAACTGAAGTTACGACGGACACCATGTTTTTCGTTTATTAATTTATTTTGCTCATTTTCAATACCAAGCAAACCTTATATAAGACAAATATTTGAGGCAAATTTTATCCCCCTAGGATGTCCGTCCTTGCTTTCAACAGACGGATAGACGGACAGACGAACGGACATCTTTAGATCATCTTAGTTTTTCACGAGGACAAAGAATGTATATACATTATGGGGTCTTAGATGATTATTTCAACACATGAAATGACAAACAAATGATGGGTATAAAAATAAAATGAATTAATCATTTCAATAAAATAATAAAAATAATTAAATAAATAATAAATATGTGTAAGAAATCCAATGGCCTGTTAAAATTAAATTTGAAAAGTTCTAGTGTGAGTTAAAATTTCAAAAATATAATTAAAAAATCGTAAAAGTTAAAAAAATCGTTTTACAAAAAAAAAAAAAGATCCTTTCTTAAGGAAAATGGAAAAACAGCATTTGTTTGAATAATTACATATATCTTCAATATAAATAAAAATATAAGAAATAAATTAATAATTAATTTTAAATAATTTAAAATATAATTTAATATTAAAAAATTTAATAATTTAAAATATAATTTAAAATAATTGAAATAATTAAAAAAAATACTTATATAAAATGTATTTATAATTCAACAAAAGGTCAAAAAAAAAATAACCATTCTTTTAAAAATAGGTTGGCTACTGTAATGAAATTTTGAAACGGATATTTATAAACGGCTTTTATACGACTTATTAACTGTAATTAATATCGGCTACGACATTTTAACGCGTTTCGTCAAAAGTAATGAGTGAAGCGTTTTTCGATTAATTTACGTTATTTTTACGGTATTTAATTTTATATTTAATGTACAAGATGATGGCGGCTTCGCTTAAAATTTTGTTTTCATTATTTCGGTATTATTTCCGTTATTTTAATTGGAACGGAATTTCAATTTAAAGTTTTAATTTTAACAATATTTGTGCTCGATTTCTATAACGTTATTATATATGCTTCTTATAGCAGTATTAAAAATCGATTTGCGTTAGCGACAAACTCACGTATCTCAGTTAATTAATAGTATTTTAACGGTAACGTAGCCTTACCTTAATAAACATTTATTTTTTAAATAATAAATATTAATAAAATTAATTGAAATTTATCTAAAATTAAATCAAATTGAAAAAAGAAGCTAAAATAATAAAATTTAAAAAAAGAGTAAAATTAAATAAAAATAAAAGAAATTATTTTATTTTCTTATGGCCTGTTTTAAATCAAATATGTTACATGTGTTAAGAAATGTGTATATGTGTGTGTTATTTTTAAATTGGATAAGGAATAAAGTGAAATACAAAAATATGCCATCATTAATAATTAAATTAAAGCAAGTTACTTTAGCTGAATTCAAAAAAGGTAATTTTTTATTTATTTAATAAATATATATATTTCACGTAAAAAGAAATTGCAGGAAGACCAGACCCAGATCAGAAAATTTTCACGAAAATTCATTGTGTTTTTGATGGAAACTCATATCTTCGATGAAACGAAAAATTTTTGATTTTAGTACATAGAAATATATGTTGTTCATTCCACGAGAGATTTATAAAAAAAAAAAAGAAATTTTTGATGGAGGATCGTCAGATTCTGCTTATATTTGGTGAGCCTATGGAGGCATTTAGTATTTCTCATTATTATTTTTTCCGTTTTCGAAAAAATCGCTAGTTTTTCATGGAAACTCATATCTTTGGCGAAACGAAAAATTTTTGATTTTAGTACAGAAAAATATATGTCCTTCATTCCACGAGAGATTTATAAAAAAATAAATTTTTGACGAAGCCATTTATCCATTTAGTATTTCTCATTATTATTTTTTCCATTTTATAAATTAATTTTTACGATTTAAATTTTTACAAGTTAAATAAGTAGGAGAGCTATAGATAGTCGGTAAAACCCGACCATATGATACCCCACACCATAGTGCAGGGGTCTTATATTAGACATGTGGACAATTGTGGATCGATTCTTTTACTAAGTGTAAAATAAAATATACGAAAACAGATTATTACGTTAATAATAACATTTATATGAATTTATGCACATTAGGGTGATTCCCCAAAGTGGGCTTGTATGGGAGGTATGGTAAATTATGGAGCGATCCTCATAAAATTTGTCACTATGATTTCTACTTATATAAAACTTATTTGTGTCGAATATAAACCTGATACTAACATTTGTATGTGATTTATACACGTTATAGTGGTTTTCGGAAGATAGTTTTATACGGGAGCTATGGTCAACTATGGACCAATCTTCATGAAATTTGCACAAAGATTGAAACTTATGCAAAACTGTCTTATACCGAATTTCATTAAAATATTGCTATATTTAATGCATTTATGATCGTTAAACCCCTATTCCGGGAGGACATTTGTATGGGTGCTAGGTGAAATAATGGACCGACCATCACCAATTTAAATAGGCCTTGTCATTGTGTTATGAAAGTCCTATATGCCTAATTTCATTGAATTATCTTTAAAATTGCGACCTGTACTTTGTGCACAAGGTTTACATGGACAGCCAATCATTAGTTCGATTCAAAAAGTGATTCTGAGTCGATTGGTATACTGTAAGGTGGGTGTTGGATGATTTTTTCTGTGCGTTGCAAACATCAGCACAAACGCATAATACCCCAACCACCTATGCTGGTGCGGGGTATAAAAATTCGACAAAATACGTAAATTTAAATGTTAATATCTCTTTACGATGTATTTAATGATTTAATGATGGTCTATTGAAAACTTTTTAAATGCAACAATGCAAAGGTAAATTGTTTATTTATAAATTCACTCGTAATGTAATTGCAGTTTTTCAATGCATTTTTGAAAATTTTCTTTCCCTTCAATTTTTATTTTTAAAAATTACGAAAAAATTGCAGTTTTTTACGATTTTTACAAATCTTGGATATATAAATATAAGAATGTTGATAAATATAATTGATCGGGACCGTAAATTCAAATCAAAAGTCGTTGATTAAATGGGGAAACAGTTTTCAAAACACATTTTGATTATCGTATTGACAGCACGAAATTGAACATAATTGGCATAATTAGTAGGAGTTTCTTATAAAATAATTTGCTTGGGTTAAAAAAGCATCATAATATTAAATGCACTCGTAATGCAATTGCAGTTTTAAAAGGCATTTTTGAACATTTTCTACCCCTTCAATTTTTATTTTCTTTTAATATATTTAAAAATAATATCTTTACTATAGAAATGCAATGATAATTGTTCTGGGACAAGATCTACTAATTTTAATATTTTAAAAAAGACCCCCCCCCCCGTTTTTCACACAATTTTTTAAATTTTTTCATAAAATTTTTGTTTTTTTATTTTTGTGTTTTTTTCGGTTATTCTCATTCAGTAATATGTAAATTTAAGTGTTCATAATTTTTTAACTATATAATAAATATTGTAAATTATATTGTATAATTGAAAAATAAAGTTTTTGCTAAAGATGTACTCACAACAGGAATGCAATATACAGATGCAATTTTAAGAAATTTCTACCTTTCTTTATTTTAAATGTTTTTGCTTAACATTGGAGACAAATATATTTATTACACAGTATATTAGCAATTATTCTGGGACAACAAGGTATTAACACCGCAAATAATAATTATGAAATGTTATGACAAAAATCACAGAAAATAAAAAAACACGAAACTTATAAAAATATATTATTTTTGTATGAAAAATTCTGAAGAAATATTTTTAAAATTTGTTTTTCAAATAGTGGAGCATTTTGTTCTAAACATTATAATTTTTATAATACCAGAGTCAGACAAAAATTGAAAGAAATTTTTCGAAACATTTTTAAGTGGTAATATTATTTTTAAGTAATTTTTATGTAATTAAAAACATTAAAATCCGTCTACAGCTTATAGAGATATTAATCTTTAAAGGTATATGATTTTTAGATTTCTTTTCAAAAAATGCAAATCGTGAATAATTTCGCGAGTATTTCAAAATTAAAACAAATAAAAATCGAGATATTAAAATGGCTCCATAGGGTCTGCGTATGCCGAATATTAACAAAATTCGAATACCTAAGAAACATTTTTAGGCGTACTTTCATGAAATGAATGATATATATTTTTTGTTTTTTTTTTGGAAAAATTGGAATTTTAGTGATAAATAGAATTTTTTTTTAAAAATCGGATGTATGTTGGAAAATATAATTTTTACTAAAAATTGTGTATATGGGCCATTATGAAAAATATTGAATTCGTCTTATATTGATTTTAATCCTTAATATTTTTTTTAGTAATATTAAGTAAAGTAAATACTAAGTAAGTAAAAGTGTTACAGATTTGAAATCATAAGACTTAAAACTAAGAAAGTGCAAAATTTTAGCAACATAGATTTAATTGTTTTATCATGATTGCAGCTCAGTTTAAAAACTTAAAAAAATAACTTTATATTATCTAACTTTCCCCATTCTTCTCCATTTTTTTGTTCGCTCGTGTTTTATCTTTCTGGACTTATGCTTCTTTGTTACCGTGCAGAGAGTACATACGGGGTAGTAGAATTTTAATTTCAATTTTTTTTGGCTTAATTTAAATACTGAAACAGGGATTGATACTTGTAATTATTCATATTTTGCGCCATATCCGGTTGATGTGATTTAAATAGTCAATGCGGTAGGCAGTATCAGATCGAACATTTTTTTTTAAATCAGTTTTTCTCATATTCGAAGGTTTATATGGAATAATACGAATTACTGCGTAAGCGTATATATCACTATGAAATCGAAGGCTCACATAAATTTAATAAAACAATTCATTGGACTTTTTAAAAATTACGAAAAAATTGCAGTTTTTTGCGATTCCTGGATATATAAATATAAAAATGGTGATAAATATAATTGATCGGGACCGTAAATTTAAATCAAAAGTCGTTGATTAAAAGGGGACACGGTTTTAAAAACACATTTTCATTTTCGTATTGACAGCACGAAATTGAACATAATTAGTAGGAGTTTCCTATACTTCAACGGAAATACAGAAGCGCATTTCAACTTTTTGAAAGTTAAAAATTTTATGGACCAAAATAATTTGCTTGGATTAAAAAAGCATTATAATTTTAAATAGTATTTTTTTTAGAATAAACTTAAATAAAACATATTTTTGTATAATATATGGAGAAATAGTTAGGTGCAAATCACATTTTTCGTAAAATTTTTAAAAATTGCGATTTTTAGTACAAAGATAATTTTAAAAAATTTTGCACGAAACCCCTAAAATATTCTACACTAATACCATGAAACATTGAAGATATGTATCTTAAGATTTATTTGAATAACTTAGTAGGCTTTGATATTGCGTGTAATTTTTACCAGAACTAACAACCTTGTAAAATTTTTTTGTATGCTCAACTTAAAACCGTTATAACTTTCGTGCCCCTTAACGCGAATATATTCTAGATGAATTCGAGTTTATATTTATAACGTATGCGGAATATTATTGCAACAAAGCTTTCGAAGCTCGTTAAAAACATTTTACTAATGATAAATAGATTTTATTATAAATTTTATATTGTAAAAATTTTTATAAAAATTGGACTTCTATTTTCTTCAAAATAAAGACAAAAGAAGAACTACATTGAAAAAGTTTGTATTTTTCGATTATTTTTACATTTACCCCATACAAAAAGATTTATATTTCAATTCAGATGGCAATGAAGGTCATTTTTTCAGGTAGATATAAATCCATTGAAAATAACAAAAATTCTGGACAAAAGTTTTTCGATGAAAAAATCTCTAAATTTAATAAAATTGTAAAATTTCAAAATTTCCAAATATTTCTAAATAAGAATCTATTAATAAGTTTTGTAGGAATTTAAACAGGGGAGGGTTTGTAAAATCTTGTCGTCAAAATTTCAAGGTAAATTAAAATATAATAACCGAATAAGAGGTCTGGAAATTCCAACAACGAGTTTTTAAATTCATTCTTAAAAACTCCTTCAGAACTGTTCTAAAAGTGCACAAAAGGGATTCACATTTTTAGCATATACAATTAACAAAAAAAATTATCTTTTGAAGAAATTATTTAAGAATTATGTTAATTTAAAATTTCTAATTTTTTTGCAATTTTATTCCGCATACGTTACAAATAGATTTAAATGTGCCACCAGAAAATTTCAAAATTTCTTGAACTCTAAAAATCAAATTTTTTTTTATATCTTTTATTTCTTTAGTAAAAGATGAAACTAGCAAAATAGTGATTAGTTTTGTTGCAATTATCATCAAATTTTTATTTTTATTTTATTTTTTTTGTTTAATTTTTAGGAGAATATATAATAAAAAAACATAAATTAAAATAAATTGTGTGGTCCATAATTAAACATATAAGAAAAAATCCCACAAATCTGGTTTTAGACTAAAACCATAAATAAATTTTGCAAGAAATGGTGCACAGTTGACCAAAGTTTTATTAAGCCAACTTCCGACAATTACTTAATTTACCCTTAAAATTTTTTATAATAATTTCAAAACCCGATATAGTTTATTGAAACTTTTGATTTCGAAGTAAAATATATCAAAAATATATTTCGATTCAATAAGTTACTCTTTTTTTTCACTTACCACAATTCACTTCATCACTGCCATCACCACAATCATCAATGCCATCACATAACCATTTTTTACTTTCCAAACAACGTTTATTTTTACAAAAGAAACCCTTACAATTGGCCTCGGCTTTAAGGCAACCTGTTGTTTCATCTGAATCATCATGACAATCCTTCTTACCATCACACATAAAATTCAGAGGTATGCAAGAAAGATCCGATTGACAGGTATATTCGTATTGACTGCAATTACGTTGCGAAGAATGCCAGCCACCAATACCAAAATCTCTCGAGGAACCACGTTCACTATCAACACAGTCCAATTCATCTTCACCACCAGGGCAATTTTCAATGCCATTGCAAATTAAGTCGGATGAAAGACAGGGACCATGCGGTAGTGAACATTGAAACCAATCGGGTTTACGGCACATTTTTAAATCTAAAAATGAAAAGAGGGATAAAAAATTTAAATAAAAATGTAAGGTTATGTTGAGAGGTCTATATAATTTGTTCTCTCATTCTTTTACAATAGTTTTCTCTTATTAAAATTTATTATGTATCCAAATCATTGTACACTAACCACAATCAATTTCATCTGAATTATCAGAACAATCTAAACGGCCATCGCACAATTTTGTTTGCAAAATGCATTTGCCATCTTTGCACTTAAACTCATCGAGACTACAACGAGTCGCTTGGGTTAGATGGATTTGGGCCACCAGAGTCACCAACAAAATATTTATGAAAGCCGCATGTAACATCACTCCATTGAGACACAATTTTTTTCGTACATTATATAACGGTACTGGGACTACGAAAGCCCTGTGAAAAGAAAAATTAAAAGAAATTTATTAAACAAATGGTTTTATTTATTCTAGAACTTTTTTCACTTACATTAATTTTTTTTTTCCTTAAAAATATGATTTGTTGCAACAAAAGTTAAAAAAATGATTAATTTACATAAAAATTTTAACACTTAAAAAAAAAATAACAAAGAAAACAAATAAAATTAGTTTAATGCAAAGTTAGTCGTGCACTTGCATGCACTGAGAGCCTGACTTGCACTGATCTATAATTTTTTTCATTTGATTTGTTTTTTTTATTTAATATTCATGGATCTTTGGAATTTTTTTTTATATATTGGAAATACCGTTAGATTTTTATGGCAGTTAGTATATAAGTTATTTTCAAGTGCCACAAAGTATGCTATAACTATGTATAAACACATATACATATTTATAGTACTTTTTGTAGCAAATACATAAACCACATTATATTTGTAGTACTGTATAAACCAAATTAACTTTAGATGTTTCATAATATACCGCAAGGGGATAGAATGTAGTATTTTGGAAGAGCCACAAGAAATTGATTTTATTATCTAATTTAAACAAATGTTATATCAACGCAATAGTGGAGTCAAAAAAAGCTAAGAATTCCTGAAATATAATATATTTTTTATTTAAATGTCAGTACAAAAAGTATTAACTTTTTGTACTGACATTATATATATATATATATATATATATATATATATATATATATAATTATGAAAATGTTACCCTTTAATATTTATTTTCAAATATATTTTATATCAAATATTTTTATAACTTATATAAAGCGATATTTTCACTTTAACTAATTATAAGCTTTCATTTGACATCCAAATTATATATATATATATATATATAAAAGGGTATTCAAATTATTCGGTTTTTCTATTGTTCGAATAAAACAAATAATTTTAACAAAATATTTCAGTTTGTTCGAATAATTGAAACAAAATAAAATAAAGTAAATAATTTTTAGCCTTATTCAATTTAAATTGGTTTTTACTTAAAACAAATTTAAAATTGGTTTTAGAATTTTGTTTAAGTTCCATTAAAAAATACATATTTGTGCAAAATAGTAACTTAAATGTTAACAATTAATTTAAAATATATTTAAAAGAAATATTATGTACATAAATGAAATATAATACCTTTATAAATATAAAATTATAAATTCTTTAACAAGATGGAGCAAGAAAGAAAGATATAGTCAGTCAAAGCCGACCGTAAAATACCCTACACCATATTGTATGTGCATCAAAATTCTGGGAATGGATCTTTTTTTAGGACCTATATCTCATTGTGGACCGATGCTTATACTAAATGTAATGCATCTTTCTATTAAACATACATTTGTATTATAATGTGTAGATATTAATATTTATATTGGATTTATATACTTATGAGTGATTCCCCGTAGAGGGACTTGTATGAGATCTATGGTCATTTATAGGATGATTCTCATAAAATTTGGTACTTAGTTTTCTACTTATATAAAATATATGTCAAATATTAACTTGATACTGACATTTCTTTGGCATTTATGCACGTTAAAGTGATTTTCAGTAAAGGGGTTTATATGGGAGCTATGATCAATTATGGACTGATCTTAATGAAATTTGGTACACATATTTATACTTACTTATGAGACTTATTTGTGCTGAGTTTCATTAAATTATTGATATATTTGAGGCATTTATGAGCGTAAAATTCCTATTCCGGCAGGACATAGGATCTAGGTGAAATAATGAACCGATTATAAAAAATTTCAATAAGTTTCGCCTTTGTACTAAAATAAAAAAATAATTATTTGTGTCAAATTTCATTAAAATATCTTCAAAATTGCGGCCTGTACTTTGTTCACAAGGTTTACATGAACGAACAGAAAGACGAACGGACGTTGTTAAATCGACTCAGGAAGAAATTCTAAGTCAAATGGTATGCTTTAAGGATACAAACATCAGCTCAAATGCACAATACCCCAACCATCTATGGTGTTGTAGGGAATAAATAGGTTCTACTCACTAGAGATCAATTTCTATTATTACAAAATAAAATTTATACATACATATACACAGTATCGACCAAAATAACTGAATAAATCCTATATTTAGAAGATTGTCTTCAATAAAATAATACTACTCATTTTTTACAAAAATATTTACTACCATATAAAGGTCGTTTTCCGCACTAAATGAAAACATATAAATCAAAGATTCTCATAAGATCTCACAGGATCTTGAGTCGCGCTTCCATTGACATTGCAATGTAAGGAAAAAATAATTAAAAAAAAAAAAAATATTGATAATTGTGACATTCTTTTTGCTTCATGAGATCTTAAGAGCCTTTTTCTGATAATGCATATCTAATATCATTCTCTGCGTATACAAAAGATCAATTCTTTGTTTTGATGGACAAAAAAGTGAAAAAGATAGTTCCACATAAAAATGTATGTTGATGAACATTGTTTCTCAGGCAAATTGAAGTTTTAGGGCTTCGGAGCCATTTTTGTTGGTATATTATAACTAAAATACTTTTAAATCAATCGATTCAAAATTAAATTTAATACATGAGTTATATTTTAACTCCTTTTGAAGTGAAAGAATTTTTCCGTCTTTAAATTATAAAGTTGTTTAAGCAAATTTTCTTTTTATAGACCGCAAACTCCTTTGAGAAACAAAAATTTTGTGCACTCAGCATTGAGAAGTCGCACCAATCGATTCTTTCGTCAAATTAAAGTGAATAATTTTAATTAGTTGTTTTCCCAACACATCGTAAAGTTTTCTTTCTATTGTTTCTTTGGTCAGTATAATTTTATTTATTTGATCATTGTTGTCTGCATTATATTTTCAATCGAAACACTTAATCCCTTAATTAGTTTTTCTTGCAGCTAGTGCTAGTTGATTCTTAAAAGAACTCATTTTATAAAAAAAAAAAAAAAATAATTTTTTCTTTAATTTGGGGATGTTTTGTACAAAGATGTCTTTCCATTTTTAATTTATTTCATAAAATGCTACATAATATTTTTATTAAGAAATAATGTGTTCAAAAATATTTTTAGGATCACTTCGCGACCCCCCACGAATGTACTCAGGAACCCTTAGTGGGTCGCGGACCCCCATTTGACAACCATTGATATAAATTGTTACATTTTTGCTTTTACATAATTTAAAATTTAATTAAGTATTGAATCAACTCTTAAACAAACTGAATAATTTATAGGAGCTATGAAATTGCAAAAAGTAAATTAAAATTTTTGTTAATTTTTGAAGAGTTTCAGTGATGAAAATTAAAATAGTAAATGAAAACACTGTGAATAAGTTAAAAATTACCACATTGGAGATTTCTGAAGTGTTATCACTCATTAAGACTTTTAAAAAATAGGATATAAGTTAATTCTACAAATCTGAAAAAGACCATTTGCTTCCAAGAAAAATAAAAAAGCAAGACTGAATTTGGGCAAGAGCACTTCCAGTGTAACCGAAATAATTGTTTTTTCTCAGACAATTTGAAGTTAACATCAACAATTTGGATGAAATGAGATATATAAGTCAGCGTAATATAAAGCATGGGGGCGAAATGTAATAGTTTGGTATGCTTTTCAAGACAAAACCTAAGACTGCTACGTAAAATTAATGGTATAATGAATCAGAAAGTACCCAGCAAAAACTTTTTGGTTTTCGGTAATAACAACTACTTATTAAAGTAGTTTCTTGGTAATGAGGCGTCATTATTATTTGCCCACTCTATATTACATTAATAAGTACTCAATAGTATAATAGCACAGTAATACTGCAATCACGTGGATGAGTTGGCTAGAGCGCCGGATTAACAATCAGAAGGTTGTTGGTTCAACCCCATTCTGAAGCTGTTAGTATTTTATAAGAAAATGTCTAAAAAGATATTTTAAACTAAATAGAGTTTTTGTGGCTTAGGCTATGTGCGAGATGGTGTATTGAGTAAGACGTTAGTCAGTAGAAACGAACGGTTAGTTTGTGTCCAAGTTCGAGTCTCACTGACGGCAAAATTTTTTCGTTTTTTTTATTTTTGTTTTCGTTTGGGTACATATTTTTTAGTAACCCTAGAGTCAAAAAATAATTACATGAATTTGTGGACAACTCGAACAAAAATAACTAGTTATTCAGGCAAAAAATAAGTAGTTTATTTTTGTTTCCATTTATATCTGGTAGCTTACTAGGAAAGCAAAGTTTTCACTGGGTAGATTGAAAAATTCTGCAGAAACTAATGCTTTTAAGTGCCAGAGATAAAATACTGATCACTTGGATATTCAATGATGATAAATACCTAAACTAAATCTAAAAATTAGAGAAAAATTAGTTACATCAGTAAATGGTAACCGTCATAGACAAATTCACACGGTCCCATAACTTTAAGACTATTTAAAACCTATGGCAAATACTAAATCTGAAGAGTAATCGGGAAGATGTCGGGGAAGGATCAGAGAGACTCTCCTGGGCAATTTTGGGAGCTTGGACACTAATGCTAATAACATACAAGCCTATTAATTTAATTCCTAATAAAAACTTAAAAGATTCTCTGAAAGGGACTGTCACAGAATATTAAACTCAACAGTTTGTTCAATTTTTTGTTGCACAATTTTTTTGCTTTTGAGTTTATTTAATATACTTATTAATTTTATGTTATGAATATGAAAAATAGATTTCTGTTATTCTGCTAATTCGTGTTCAATTTTCTGGTTTTGATGGAATACATATAATCGTAAATTTTCATTTCAAAAATAAAGATTTTATTACCGAAATTCGAAACAAAATATCAAAGGTGACTGAAGAATTCATAAGACAAAATAATATAAGATCACTTTCATTTTAAAATTTAGAATAAAAAAAAAAAAATTAATAATAGATTTTTCTTAACGAATTTAGGTTTGTTTATATTAGGATAGTTAAATTCATATCCATATTCGTCTAAAAAACAGTGGAAGTGTTAAGAAAATTTCAACAATTTTTTTACAAATTGAAAATATAAATAAAAATTTAAACAATTTATTTTAAGTCTTCTTGACTTTTGATTCATTTAAAAAATGTAAAAAAATTTATTATTTTTAATTATTTAATTATTTTTAAATATTATGAACTAAAATCAATGAATGTAAATTCTTATATTTATGCACAAACTTTTTTCTTTATATACACAGAAAAAAAAAGACTTAAACTAATTGTTTAAATTTTCATTTATATTTTCAATTTGTAAATGTATGTTTGAAATTTTCTGTACAGAATTTTTGGCTTTTAATGATTTTTAGGCACATGATGGGGGCAGAAGAGTACAGCTGATGCGTTTTTTATTACAATGATGCATGTGCTATAGAATGGCAGCAAATTTAAGCAAATTTCTAATCCTTACTTTTTAACAGCTTTTTATTGGTAAATTGCCATTTAAAGGGATTAATTGTTAATATTCTCATGCATAAATGTTTTTATTTAGAATTTGAATCAAATCTAATAAAACTAAATAAAAATTTTAACAACATTTTTGCAATATTCGCAAAATAATCATTACCCAGCAAAAACTTTGCTTTCCCGGTAAGCTAACAGGTATAATTGGAAACAAAAATAAACTACTTATTTTTTGCCTGAATAACTAGTTATTTTTGTTCGACTTGTCCACAAATTCATGTAGTTATTTTTTGACTCTCATGTAGTTATTTTTTGACTCAAAAATATGTACCTAAACGAAAACAAAAATAAAAAACAAGACAAAAAAATTTTGCCGTCGGTGTACTCGAACTTGGATACACACTAACCATTCGTTTTTACTGACTAACGTCTTACTCAGTACACCATCTTGCACAAGCGACATAAAACTTTATTTAGTTTAAAATATCTTTTTAGACATTTTGTTATAAAAAACTAACAGCTTCAGAATGGGGTTGAACCATCAATCCGGCGCTCTATCCAACTCATCCACGTGATTGCAGTATTACTGTGCTATTATACTATTGAGTACTTATTAATGTAATACAGAGTAAGCAAATAATAATGACGCCTCACTACCAAGAAACTACTTTAACAAGTAGTTGTTATTACCGAAAACCAAAAAGTTTTTGCTGGGTAAGTACAATTTAATAATATCTATGAACAAAATTTTATTTTTTATGAAAAAAGTTTGGGAAAAAAGTCATGTTCGATTCATAATATTTATGAAAAAAATGTTCAAATATATGCATTTTTTTCCCTGTGTATGAATCTTTAAATAGATTGTTTTGAGGAGCAATCCAGGGTCGTATAAAATTCGTTCTGAGGCCGCATTTACTCATGAGTATTATATATCGTCTATAGTTTCATGCATACATATATTGATTTTTTCATATATACATTTTTTTGGAATATTAATGACTGAATTTGGTGAAGCTGCTTCTCTTATAAATTACCCTGCCAGCAATTAGGTGATCATTTTATCCACTATCAGAAAAATGACTCTTTTTAGTATTCTAATGATGTTATTTTCCTGTTAGTAAAAAATTTTACAAAAACAAATAACATTAAATTAGGTGTTTCGTCTACTTATACTACATTTCTTACTAACTAAAATGTCGAAAAAGTCACTTAAAAGTTAGTTTATGTATAAATATAAAGTTACCAAAAACTGTCTCCCATTAGTGTTCTCAAGATATTATTTTCCTGATAGTAAAAAATTTTACAAAAACAAATAACATTAATTTCGATTTTTGACCTTCTGAAAGTGAAAAATCATTACATTGTTTTTAAATTAAAAACAAAAAATGTGGAGAAAAGAAAGCTTCTTAAAATGAAAATAAACAAAAAAAAAAAAAAAAAAAAGAGTGATAAAGTGAGCTAAAAAATAAAAAAGAAATATATATATATATATAAAGAGAATGTTGTTTAAAATGAAAACAAAATGAAATATTGTGAAAAAAATTTTGAAATTCATTTTGACAATTTACTTTGAAAACAGCAAATAAATTTGGATTTATTTCTTGTTTTTAATAATATAAAATTTCGAAATATATTTGCGTTTCGCTCATAAAAATATATATATTTCTTAGTGAAAGTGAACCCATATATGTATGTTCATCAAACCTTTCAACTAAATCTTTAAGGTTGTTAGGCTTTTCAAAAATATCCTGTTCCAATTTATCAAAATATATCTATAATTTTTTTTACTAAGGTAAGTTGTTTTAATTTTCTTGTTTCTCATAAATTATTATTTCATATCTACCGTAAAAAATTCTGCTCCTTCACCACGTTTTGACACAATTCTTTTTTTTTTTTGAAAAAAATCTTTAACTTCTAATAGCCTAGGATTTACACAAGATTTCACATGGAAGTAGCAGAGGAGCGTATAATTTTTAATTTGGATGGGGGCTTCATATGCCCTTCAGTAACATATGGAGCATATAGGGCTCAAAATAGGTTATCGCTTGCCAATTTTTTATTTCCTATCCGATTAGAAATATTTTACATCTTACTAAATTTTAAACTAGCGTAACTTCTGTTCTATAAAAGATATTGACTTAAATTTTTATCTACATAATGAAGAATTATTTTAGCTAAGTAACGTAATTTATTTGAGAAAAAAAGACATGGTTTTTGGAGAAACTATAAATATTACATCTGTAATAAAATCTTTGTTAGTTTGGATATCTTAACGAAATTTTCGTTGATTATTTAAAATGAGAAATTGTAAAAAAACTTTAAGATTTTTGTGGAAGGAATCCCACATTTCACAAAAAAAAAAAAAAAAAAATGAAAATCCCAAAAATGAGATTTTTCACATTTTCGCCTATAAATTCACATTTTTCTGGAGATTATGATTCAAAAACCCTTAAAAACATATTATGGATTCCTATATTGTAAGAAGGCCTATAATGTATGTTAAGTCATTTCTTGAGTGATTTTTTGTTGTAGCAGAGTGTATTATTTCCTAAATATGAAAAATTTATTTATAGGTTTGTATCATATTCGACCGTTAAAAACAACTTGAGGTTACTCTTTAGTGTGAATTTTAATAGAAAATGTTGGCAGGGTAATTAAGTATAAAGAATTTCATAAACACATACGTATGTATGTACATATCGCTCATTTACTTCAAGAACGTCTGTAATTTCAAATATTTTCGCCTAGAATCCCAAAAAGGATATATGTATAAGTATTCTGAATCTTTATGGGAAAGGCCATCGAAATAATAATGTCCTTCTGCCGTCCCTCTATTCATGAGTCGGCGTAAATGAAGCTTCATCGTTTCCTATTTAGTATTTGGCATAGTCATTACCCTTGCCACAACTAAAAAGTATTCTGCTTTATAGTATAATATGAATAATATTTTTTTTAGAAAAGTAGTTTTAAAACAAATTTGAAAGTTATTTTATTGTTAATAATGGATCAAATCCGACCATTTGATACCCTACACCATTATGTACGAGTGTCATAGTAACCACTACAACTTTATAATTTTAAGAAGTAGAGCTTATATGAGAGCTATGGTGAATTATGGACCGATTTTTATAAAATTAGGCACTAAAATAATTTCTTATAAATAACTTTTTTGTGACAACTTCCTAAGGCAGTTATGAACGTTAAAACATATTCTGGGTAAATTCCACAAATTTAATTTAAAATAAGATTTTGATACCAGTTAAACCTAAATTATTATTATGCATAAATTAAAAATAGTATCTGTTAACATTATTATTTTACTAATTCACTTTTGTGATATATCACTGCCTATAAATTTTTCTGGTATTTCAATTAAAGTAACAAATAGACATTTACTTTACTGAGAGCCTTAAACATTTTATACTCTTTGATTAAAGGGATTTAATTATAAACGATTAAAATCTCTAAATTTATTTCATTACCAAAAATAAATAATAAATTAAATTTTGATTTAAAATTCTAAAAAAAATTTAAGAAGAGCCTATAATTTTATTACAAATAAAAATCAATGACATAAACTGTGTTGTTATTTAATCCAACACTTTTAAAATAATTCTTTTTGTGTATTTGTACTCGTATTACCTTCATCATAATGCTTCTCTAATTAAACTAATTGTTATTAGCTTTATTTAGTTTACTTTTTTTTATTTTAAATCCCCACAAAAAATCATTTCTTACAATTTAATTAAAGTAAATTAAAATGAATATCTTTTTTCTAGGTTTATATATGATTAATGAGTCTCGATGACTTGACTGAAACCATTAACAACAAAAATATTTTGATTAAATCTATAAAAAAAAGTACAAAAAAAGATTAATAAAAATAATAATTGTTTCCCCCTTCTTAGACCATAGAATCACCAAAACAGGTAACACTGCGCTGGATTAACTGCAAAAAAAAGCCAAGAAAAGTCTTCTTTTTTAATAAGCTAAAAGGCGAAAAATACAAAACCATGGAGCAAAAAATATTAAATGAAACAAACTAGCAATAGATGAAGAATCTTTTAATAAAGTCCATCAGTATCTAATCAAATTAGATAAAAAAAAAAAACTTGCATAATTGTTAAAAAAAATATGGCTAATTAATGTAGTCAGTTGAGGGCGACTATGAAAGGCACTATAGAAGTATCTGAGCTGAAAATTTTTTTACAAAAGTTGATCAGTAGCTGAGTAAGTTTTTCTATAGAAAAGTTGTTATCGCTAGCTGAGCAAATTTTTCTATAGAAAAGTTGTTATCACCAGCTAAACAACTTTAACAACTTTTTATATAGAAAAGTTGTTATTACCAGCTCAGTAACTTTTTCTATAGAGCTGTTATCACCAGCTAAACAGCTTTTTCTACAGAAAAGTTGTTATCACCAGTTGAGCAACTTTTTCTATAGAAAAGTTGTTATCACCAGCTAAACATTTTTTATAGAAAAGTTGTTACAAGCTAAACAACTTTTTCTATAGAAAACTTGTTACTCCCAGTTATCACTTTTCCTATAGTTGATTTGAGCAAATTTTTCTATAGAAAAATTGTTATCACCAGCTAAACAACTTTAACAACTTTTTATATAGAAAAGTTGTTATTACCAGCTGAGTAACTTTTTCTATAGAGTTGTTATCACCAGCTAAACACCTTTTTCTATAGAAAAGTTGTTATCACCTGCTGAACAACTTTTTCTATAGAAAAGTTGTTATCACCAGCTAAACAACTTTAACAACTTTTTATATAGAAAAGTTGTTATTACCAGCTGAGTAACTTTTTCTATAGAGTTGTTATCACCAGCTAAACAGCTTTTTCTATAGAAAAGTTGTTATCACCAGCTAAACATTTTTTATAGAAAAGTTGTCACCAGCTAAACAACTTTTTCTATAGAAAACTTGTTACTCCTATGTTTTCCTATAGTTGATTTGAGCAAATTTTTCTATAGAAAAATTGTCAGTATCTGAACACTATCAGTGTAGGGTATAATTAATAATAATTTCGAGCACACTACGTATCAGTGTCATTTCATATAAAATAATAAATTTGTATAGAATAAATAATACCGGTATTTCTTTATATCCAATGAAAAGGTCAAATGATTCTTAAAAAAAAATAATCAAAAATACTTTAAAATTAATACTTAATTACAAAATAAATCTTAATGATATTTTATTCGAAAATGTTATTAATTTTATTTCAACGAAAAGATTTAAATTGCATTAATTACTATTTGATTTCAGTATTTGATTTGTTTTATTTTTAACAAAATTTTAATTTGATGTCAAGAAGTCACAAAAGTTGCGTTATCAGATGTCTTTTTCAGACATTTCGTTAGCACTTTGTAAATAAATACACCCTCATGGTTGAATCATTTTTTATTTAATTTTTTTTTTGTGTTCAAAGATAATCAAAAGCAAGACTTCTCACATTTATCAATTGTCAAAATGTAAATTGTTTTATGGTTATTCATGCCTTAACAATTTTAAAAACAATATTTCATTTATCAGCTTTATGAAAAAATAATCACTTCACGTATAAACCAGATATTTTTTCTTAAAAAAACATTGTTGTTATGTAATATTTTTAAATTAAATTTTATTGTTTTTTTTTTTTTTAAAGACTCAAGTTAGATAAATTTATTTGATTTTGCTTTTGAGTTAAATTCTAATTAATCATAACATTAACATTTATTTCAATAAGTATGATTTAAGAAAAAATAATAATAATAAAAATTCTTTATAGAAAAAAGCAATAAATATTATTAATGTTTATAAGAGTAAAATATAACCATAACACATTTCATAATTATATATTATTAAATATAGCTATACAGATATGTCCAATATTATGTTGATTATACACAGAAAAAAACTCAGTTTTTAAGATTCTTAAAAAAAATTGCAAAACAAAAATGTTAAGGTGGAGATTCTTTTGATTGAGATAAATGCTACTTAATATTATAAAATGAGTTCATCTTTTTATAGATGTGTGATAATAAGTTATTAATATTATTAGCTATTTTGTAAAATAATTTATTATAATGTTTTTATAAAGTAATTATGTGTATATATGTATTAAGTAGCTCATTAGTTTTTTTGAAAAATTTACATTTGCTATTGTAAATTGTACTATTTGACGGGTCACAGAATGAATCTAAATAAATTTGTTCAGTTTAAAAACAACAATATTCATCAAAATTTTTAAAGTTAGGTGAGTGTTTCAGAAAAGTGCACAGAGGTCAGTACAGTTTCTTCAAAACACTTCTTTTTTTTATCAAATATCATTATCATACCAATCCACAGTGGGGCAGAATCGAAATCTGTAATTTCTGATCATCTGGTTCGATTTTCATGAAATTGATATAGGCGCAGCAGAGGAGTGTACAATGTTAAGTTTGGAAGGGAGCACAAAAAACCCCTCAGGGGCGGATCTAAGGTGGCTCAAAATTAGGTACCTCTGACATAAAAATTTTTTAATCACTTTCCAAATTTTTGTTTCTCGTCCGATTTCAAATATTTTTAAATATTGTTGTAGGCCCTGATAAGACCTATAAAAGGCATGCATGTCCTATTTATCTCTTATAGTTTTCGAGTTATTTGCGTTTGAATTTTTAAGCACCATAATTTTGCATATTCTTGGTCCAGTTTTTTTCATATATATTAGTTTTTTTTTTTTTAACTAGTTAAAGAACAAAATTATCTATTGAATAAAAAGAATTTGAAGTAGATATCTTTACCGAATCCAAAAATAAGCGATTTTGAATTTGAAAATTCAAAAAGACGACTTTTTGTGTTTTTTTTTTAATAGAAAAAGTATCTACACTCTTTTTATCTAAAATAAAATTTTCTTTAGCAACATATAATAATTTTGTACTCTTCTGAAAGGTGACTTCATTGAGATGACTTTAGGATAAAAAACAAGTGTCCAAGAACTCAATTGGTCATGGTACACACCGTCCCGAATTCGACCCATTTTATATGAAAGTTTTGACGTTAGACCATATTTTCTCAAATCCCAAAGCACGAATCGACAAGCGGATTATATTTTAAGAATCTTCAATATGTTGTTAAAAGTTTTAAATCAAAATCTACGGGACTTCGGAAAAATGTAGATTCTATAGCCAAAAACGTAAAAAATCCCATTTTTGGGAATTTTCATTAGTTTTTTTGGGAATTCAGGAAAACCCTTCTCCTGATTGAAATTTGGTTAACGCGCTTTTATTTATATTAATAAGATCCACATTTCCTGCAAATTTTATTAATATATCTTTATAAACAAATATGTTATTACAATTAAAAAATTTGTATTTTTTCCAAAAACCCCAAATTGGGCTTTTTGTTTGGTTTATTTTTAAATAGCGAAAGAAATTTTAAAAATATGTATTCCAAATTAAGCTTATCCTTTAGCATATATAATCTTCTGCAAAAAGATTCAAGTCAATATCATGCCTCGTTTCAGAAATATGCGCCTTTAAAATTTTATATTTCCAATTTATTGCATATATGACTATATTTTTACAAACTTGCAACTTTTGCTTTTAGTTTTTCGTGAATAATTACTTAGAAAAAATAATTAATAAATATTTTTTATTTCTAATAGGGTTGCCACATTTCCCAAATTTAAATAAATCTCTATCCTTTTCTAAGCATTCATATATTTCTATTAATGAATTTAAAATAACAAAACATACAAAAAATGTCTATAAAATACTTTTGAACCAAATAAATACGGGCGCCACGGTTATTCGATTTTCTTGGTTGTCCGGGCTTTGTATAATTGCAGTGATTCCGCTTTTCATCGCACGTAACAATTCGATGCAGAAATAATTTCACTTTGTGGCGGTGAAAGTGCATATCTGACATTTAAAATCGCCTTTCGACCTTTCTTAGCTTCAGTTCGTGTAACACTTATTTTTTTCGCTTTTGGATGAACCCACGTGTATTTAAAACCAAGAAATTATTTCTTGGTCTACTCCCAATAATTGTGTAAGCTTTTCTTGCAATTTGCACAAATCTTGATCGAGCAAAGCCTAAAATTCTTTATTTTTCAAAATTCTCGTATCACGGTGTTTGTAATTGAACTCCTCCGAAACGGCTTGACCGATTTTTATAAAATTTTGTATGTGTATTTGTTAGGTATGAGAATAGGTCATAAAGTATATTTCATATTGCTAGAGGTCATAAATAGGATAAATAAGATTCCCTACCCTATATCTTCTTAACAAATAAACCGGTTTCTTTGAAATTTTGCAGGCAAATAGCGTAACATCTAGAAGGAACTATAGTTTATAATTTTTATTATTTAGGACAGGAAATAGGGCAAGAGGGGTAAAAGCTCTCCCTCCCTATATCTTCTTAACTAATCAACCGGTTTTCTTAAAAGTTGACATGCAGGCACTGTAACATGTGAAAGGAAATTAAAAATATTTTTTTTTTGAAAATTCTTACCCATGTCTTCTTAATTAATTATCCGATGATAGTTTCAAGTTTTGAAGGAACTAACGGCTATAAATTTTAACATTTAGGGCGTAAAATAAAGAGGAAAGGGTAAAAGTACGCCCACCCATGCCCACACACTTACAATACATTCGTTATTTTTTAATTAAAAACCAAAATATTCACTAGAAATAAGTTATATGGAAAAACAACGTTTGCCGTGATAGCTAATAACAATAATAATAATAATAATAATAATAATAATAATAATAATAATAATAACAATAATAAAAATAATATTAATAATAATAATAATAACAATATTAATCATTATGTTATATATATTATAAAAATAAGGTGTAATTTTGTTTGTATGTGTATCAATCACGTCTAAAAGGTTGAACCGATTTTCACGAAATTTGACATACATATAGTGCCGAAGATGGTAATAGGCTATGTTAGATTTTGAGTGGGTATTACACCCATATTTTGCGCCTATTTTAAGGAAAAGTTATTTTACGAAGCTATTACATGAAAGCTATTTACATGAAATTTTACACACAGATGGTACTTGCACTGGAGAATATTATAGGCTATCCACATGCTACGCTCACTTTTTTGAAACTTCTTTTTTAGAATTTTTTATATATATTTTATTTTTCGATCGGAGCCGGGGGAGTGGTACCCGCCATACAAAGTAAATATTCTAAATATTCTTAATGGCATATCTGTTATAGTGAGAGCCCCCAAATTTTGTGAGAACTACTTTTTTATGACATTGCATTTGATGGAATGACAATAGGACGGATAGGGTTAAGGGGAGGGGTAGCCTCCATACAAAGCAAATATTAATTTTCACATATTTGAAGAAGTAACTAAGTGAAAAGTCTTAAAAAGTTGTATTATTAAATTTTCAATAGGGCGAATAGGTCGAGGAGAAGTAGTAGCCCCCATATAAAGTAAATATTAGTTATCGCATCGAAGGAAGGAAGTGAAGCGCACCGTGAAAATCTAGTCATAATAATAACAATAAAATAAAACTTCCCAAACACTGTTTTATTCCGCGGAGAAACACTCACAAGTACTAGACAATAAGGACAAAACTAAAAAACACAATTCGTTTATATATATCAGTTTTTCGATCGGCTTCGTTCACTTATTCCCTCCCTTACTTCGACAAAGTAATAAAGAGCAAATGAACTACTTTAGACCTTTTCATATACCCCTTCAAACGTTACTACAGACTCCTATGAGTCTGCGGACTCCCATATGGGAACCCTTGATTTGAAATATAATTGCACACATTCATAAATCTTGTATCATGCTCAGAGTTGAGTTGCATATATATATATATTTTTTTAATTAAAACATTTAAAATAATAACATGATTTTTTATTTACACTGAAGAAACTAAATTGATATAAATATATCGTTGTTGGACAATATATCTTACTTTTATTTCAATTAACTAAATTTAGTACACGGATAAAAAATATAATGCTTTATTCACAAACCAAATTTTTACGGATATCAAAAGGGTATGACTGGATAAATGCGGACAAAAAAAGATTTATGATAAAATCATATTTGATAAATATCAAAATAATTTTACTAGTTTAATACGAAATAACTTGTATTATTGGAAAATTTTCGAAAATATAATATTTAATTCATTTATCGAAGTAAACCCTAAAAATTTAATTTAGTGGTAAATTGACAGTTTTGTGTTGTCTACTGTTATCCTTTCTAAAGCGGCCAAGCCCTGTATGGTGGTTTATTCCGCACTATTATTAGCTAAAAACAATAAAAATAAATAATAAAAATATCTAAAAATTGTGTAAAGGTGACTCAAAAGACGGTTTTGGTCTGCATCTTTTGGTGTTTCAATTGTCTAAATCGGACAATATACTCATGTATTCACCCTAACGACCTGATGATAAATAAGTGAAAGCAGATTTATGTTTAGCAACTCAAATTCCATCTAGTAAGACTGTCAAACAACAATATATTTTGTAAATTTTGATTAGTTTTCAGTACGATAAATTTTCTCGATTATTTTATTACAAAAATTATATCTAAATATATAAGAAAATTCAGAAAATTTAACATATATTTTGTAGTCTAATGCAAAATACTAAAAAAATATCATTTTTTCATTATTCAGGAATTTTTATTATTCCGGACCCAAAGTTCTTCTTAGAATTATTATTTGAAACTTTCTTAGCCCATATTTAGCTTTTAATTAATCCATGTTAAATTTTGAGAAAAGTATACAACGAGTCATTACACGGCCGAAAATGTTTGACTTTTTGGGCTTGGAATACATTATTTTGACTTTACCTTTTTGTAAAAAAAGTTTTGTCTAATTCGTTAATTATCTGTTAAGCTTTGAAATCCAATTCCTTAATCCAAAGTCAATTAAATGAGATTTCTTAACAAATAAAAATTAAAAAATGTTTTTCTACATTTTTATTTAAGTGCCCTCTGCAAACAGACAATACAACGGATTTTAAAAAAAATTATCTTTTTTTTTAAATGTGACATAGTTTTCGAAGATTAATAAAAATCTTTAAAAATACTATAAAACCTTATTATAAAACTTTTCCCCACTATAAGGAATAAATCAAGTTAAGTACATAACGAATGCCACTTAGTTCAATTTGCTCTTGATTGTATGTATGTGTGTATGTCTGTGTGTATGTCTGCATGTATGCATGTATGTATGTATGTATGCACTTACATTGTGGAACAATTCCAGTTTAATTCCATAAAAATTGATTACATATAACATAACAAGATTTACATCGACTAATATTCCACTTATTACTTCCTAGTAAAAACTTTTTGGCTCTAGGTAATGACAACTATTTATTAAAGTAGTTTCTTGGCAATTACATAAATAAATACTCAATAGTAGTACTGTAATATTGCAATTATGAGGATTTGTTGGCTAGAGCGCTGGATTAACTACCAGAAGGTTGTTGGTTCAACCCTATTCTGATGCTGTTAGTTTTTCATTTTTTTACAAAATGTCTAAAAAGATATTTTATAATAAAAAAGGTTTTTGTCACTTAGAAAATTAAATGCGAGATGGTGTAGTGATTAAGACCTTACTCATTAAAAATAAAAGGTTAATTTGTTTCCAAATTCAAATTTCACTGACGCAAACATTTATTGTTCTTTATTTTTATTTTCATTTAGGTACATATTTTAGAGTATCCCTAAAATCTAAAAATTAAAAATTGGATTTATAGACAACTGAAAAAAATGACTAGTTATTCAGGCAAAAAATAAGTTGTTTATTTTTGTTTCCAATTATATCCGCTAGCTTACCAGGAAATCAAAGTTTTTGCTGGGTTATTCTTTTGTAATTCAAATTCAAGAAAATTCTATTATAACGTTTTCAAATTTATTACATTTTAAGGGCATAAACAAATCAAGTTAAATGCTATGGAATTTAAATGTTTTTAAATCCGCCTCGTGTTGTTTATTTTTAAATTTTTTGATTTTAAATTTTAAAATTAAATAATTAACTCGCATCTAAAATATATATATGATTACATCTATGTAGCTACATAATTTGCCTTCAGCTTTATGCCTTTGATCAATTATGTTTTTAACTCTATAATCTCTATAACAAACCATATAAAATTTTAATATTGTTGGGGGAAAAAAAGAAATAAATAAAAATTAAATAAAAGAAATATGCGTAAATTTTTTTCAAAAATTTACTTGTTTAAAAGACGTAAAACTGACAGGGCCTAAACAGTTAATGTTTTATTTTTGTAGCCACCATAAAAAAATGATGGGAGTATATTGAATTTGTCATTGCGTGTGCAACATGTCGAAATAATCAACTAAGACCTATAGGGTCACTTTTATTTGCTCCGTGTATTAAAAAGTTCAAGAGGTATTTGATGGTACTGTTACCTAAAATACTTATTACTGAAAGGTGTTCCTACATGCAATGTTTTTATCATTTATTTGATATTTTATCTTTTCAGAGACAATAACGCCGAAAATTTGTACTTTTCAATTAGTCAAAATTATAAGTTATAATTATAAATTATAAAATCACATTTTTTAAATTTATTTCTTGACAATTTTTATTTATTGATTTATAGAAGTGTTTAGAAAGTGCATTATTTTAATTCCAGTACTGTTAGAAATTCATACTGTCCAGCTTTAAAAATGTCCACTTTTTCCTACTGAATTATACGCCGTCTTACAGGATAAAAGTGCAGTATTAGGAATGAGCTAAAAAAATTAAATTAAATTAATAAAATTAAATTAACATTGAAAATGGGAAAACATTCAGATTGCTGCATAACAGACACTCCAAGTTCATCAAACCAGTAGTCTACTAATAATAGTTTTTATTTTTTTCTGGCAGAAAAATTTGATGTTTTTAGCGTTTTTGAACCCAGATGCGCCAAAAAGTGGTTAGAAACTATTGTTGGTATTCAAGATTACTAAATTTTATTGAAAGGCTATACCTTAGAGTGTCTCCCATTTGAGATTAACTCGAAAACGTCATGTCAAATAAGTGATTCTAGAATTCTTCTTCATTAGAAAATCCCTAATTTATCAATAAGAATTTCTGATGGTTCCAATAGCCCGCCAGGCTATGAAAAAGATTTAATAGAGGAATCCATGTACTTAAAATAAATAAAATTTTGTGGAAATTCCCTAGGAGTTTATCATAATTTGAACTCACTTTTAGCATTCGCTTTTAACTTAAATCGATAGTCTGGAATAGCAGCAATAATTACCAACTCCTTTCTTGTCATACTAGGCGCAATATTAGCACAAATTTGCAATTTTTCTGCAAAAAAAGGGTGAAGACCTTTGGTAGTAGATATACTTAGAACTGTTTTAAGGATTATAGAGTGTCTATTGTGCAGAAATCTGAACGTTTTCCCAACTTCAATGGTAATTTAATTTTATTTAGCTCATTTTAGGATTAATTTTGTACTTTTACCTTGGAAAACGACCGTATAATTCAGTAGGATAGGTAAAAGTGGAAATTTTAGCTAGCAGTACCATCAAATACCAATTGAACTTTTTTGTATACGGAATAAAAAACGTGACCTTATAAGTTTGCCACGCATTTTATATAATCTAAGATCAACATATTATGATTGGAATATATGATTACAGTTCAAAATTAGAATGATTATAAATAATAATTATTATTATTCCATTTTATCATACTTTTGTCCGGTTTTATCGTTTAATAATATGAATTTAAAATATTTTAAACTTATTTTATCATATTATGATTCGACTTTATCATATAATAATCAAATTTTATCACATTATGGTGCGATTATTTCTAATTTAATCCCATTTTATCATATTATTAATCAAGTTCATCATATTATACTACAATTTTCCATATTATAATTTGATTGTATCATAATATAATCCCATTTTATCATATTATAAGTTTCCTCTGCTGCATTTATAAAAACAAAACACATAAATACCCTTTTATTTATATTAATCCATTATACATTTTATAAAAGAGAAAAATAGAGATATAAATATTAATTGACATGTTAATTCTTTATATACTAATTACTTACATATGATTATTTACATGGAAACTTAGTTCAGTATTTTTATTTGGAAATATAGACCTTAAAATTCGATTCCAATGATTTAAGGGTAACCGAAAAATAAACATCCTCGTATTCTTATTAATGGTGTATTTAAAATCTTAAAGCGAATATAAAGAGATTTGAATGCAAATGGAATTAGTTGAATTATTTTATTGATTATCTGGATTTTTAATGTAGTATAAAATGCCATTTGAAAGTGTTAAATTTTTGTATCTTTTTTGCATTTATTTAGTTTATTTTTACAAATATTCACTATTTCATTCGCGAACCTTTTATAAACACATAATTACTTATTCTTCACAAATAATTTGAATTGATACTAAGTTATCCAATCGATTAATCGTCATTAGTTATCCGATTAATTTTGGTCGATTATCTGTTCGAACAATTCAAAATTGTCTATTTTCGAATAACGAATAAACCGAAAAAATTGTGTCGAATAACCGATTAACTGAAATTTAATCTTCTGGAGTTATAAATTTAGATTTAATTTTTTATTTTTTTAAGATAAATTTTTTGAAATTCCAGTTATATCCCAGCAAAAATAAATAAAATAAATTCTTAGAGAAGTACTTTTTCATCACTTCCAAAGTATCAATAAGTGTAAGTTTTCTTGTGCTTAAGAAGTAATAAAAATAGCATGCAAAGATGTTACTAAAAAGAGATTTAAATGTGTTATTCAGCTATAAAACATTGAGATTTGGTTGTTATTTTTGAAAATGTTTGTTAATAAAAAGGACTGTTTTAAACAAATGAAAAATAATATACAAAATTTTTTATTAAAAAATATATTGGTTTTTATAAATATTAATACTAATTTCTTTCCATGAAATTCTCAGTGAATAGTGAATATAATCGGGACCATAATTCTGATTTAACCTACCTTTAGAATATCGTTTAAATAGCAAAGTGTATTTAGATTTTTGATGTATTTTTCTTTAACTGCATTTAATTTGCTGATGTATTCTTCACATCTAGTTACATTAAAAAGACTGATTTATTAAATAAAGTTAATTCAGCAAATTCAGAAGAATATTTTTTTTAGTATAAGGTTAAAAAATAAATGGGAGAAAGAACTAACGATTTGTCAAATTAACCGATTGTTTGTTTGTCTGTCTGTCTGTTGAAAACAGGATAGGGTTCAGGAAGGACATCCTATGAGCAAAATTGGTTTATAAACAAAAAAGTTATGGCCCTAATACTAGAAAAACATGTTGTTCGTCGTAACTCTAGTTTATGCTGTAGTTTCAACGGGGTCCGACGTGGTTGCAGATGGTGGGTATATGGATTCGGCCAAGCAGAATATAACATTCTAACTTGTTGGCATTAAAATAGCTTTTAGTTAAAATTAAAACGCATCATTAAGGGTGTTCAGAGTAAATTGTGTAGCAGGTAAATTTATTTTGACATTTATATAGAAACTGCTTGAAGCTTTTTTAATGGTTTTTATTGGACAAAAATTTAAAACAGTTTTGCAAGAATTTTTAATATGTTTATACTTTAGAATTACTTTAAATATCGCTTCAATTTAGTCCAAATAATTTTTATGCAAAAATGTCAAATTTATAAATTTATTATAGACTTTCCATTTTTTACGTTCTTATGGTCAGAAAATTTAATTTGTATTTTTTTGATACCTTCCCTTGGCAGTGAATACCCTTACTAATTCCATGTAACACCGGAAGCATGTATCAATCTGTGTTTTTTTTTTTTTTTTTGCATCTCTGTTCACTTTTCTTAGCAGAAGATACATGGCTGACTAATTAACATAATAATTATCTTAAAAATCGAAATTTTTAACACTCATTTATTGTGGGCATTTTTCAACGCTTTAATATTGCTTTTATAATTTAGGCTTATAAAAACTAAAATTTTATAACGTTTTTAGCCAAAAGAAAATTATAATAAAAACTAACAACTGTATTTGGAAGATGAAGTTCACAATCAAATACAGGCAGAACAAAACAAACAAAAAAGACACATTAAGTCACAAAACAATAATAATGATGCAACAGTGGTCCCAAAACGCTTTTTTTGGAAATAATTCTGTAACTTGTGAACCGTTGGAAATATTTAAATAAAATTTCACATGGTCATAGCTGAAGTATTTTCAAGTTGATTTGGGGGAGCACAGTCACTTAAACTTAAAATTTGGATTTTAAACATATTTTTGAGAAATAATATTAATATTTGGACACAAATAAAATTTAAACATATAGATAAACCTGTTTAAATATCAGCGAATTAAAAATATTCCCACTCCCATCATGATGGCCAATTGTTGTTGAAATAAGAAAATTAAAAACCAAAAGATAAAAAAACAATGAAATTCTTTTAACGCATAAGTTTATTTCGTGTTTTTGTTGTTTAAAAAAACAGCACGACGCCTTACAAAGTAAATTATTGATGATACTGATGGTGATGACTGACTGCTAAACTGGCTAGTTGGTTCATTGGTTTTCGGACCTAATCAACGTTGATTTTTAGTGATTCTCATAGACATAAGAGAATTAACAATTTATTAATTGCCAAAAATTAATACATCAAGGTGTTTCCCCAATATTTATATTTGTTGTTGTCATTTTGTTTCTACTCGATTTGTTAAAAAAAAATAACATAAATATTTAGTATTTTTTTTTTTTAATTTTCGATTCTTTTTCTTAACATTTTTTTTTTTTTTTTTGTTGATTGTTTTTTTCTTTTGTTGGCTTTAGAGACTATAAAAAAATATCAACAAACAATAAATATAATATTTTTGTTTTTAAATCATGAATTGATTCTAATTTATTGCCAAAAGATTTTTTATTTTATTTTTTATTGCAAGTTATTTGTGTTTTTTTTTTTTTAATAAAAAAGCAATAAATTTTTATGTTGATCATATAAGTTTTTTATAAGATATGTAACACGTTTTATGATTGTAATTTAAGGAATTTTTGAAAATAAAAATTTTATTTGTGAAAGTGATTTAATATTTCCACACAATAATAAATATTTATCAATTTTCTATACTAGATTTTTCATTGATTATTATTTTAAAACATTAACTAAGGGTGCGGAATTTCATGCAAATGCATATCTGAATCACTAATTTTTATGAAAAATTACATCGATTGTTGGTGAATATTTTTTCATATTTAGTTGATAATTAATATTTTGTTATATTTTACTTATTAATGTATATTCATTGGCATATTTTTATATTTTTGACCAAACAAATCGTTTTAACTTGGACCAGGGATGAGAAATGAAAATATTTTTTGGTATCAAAAAAATTTTTAAATGATACTTTTTTCACCCTCAGAGTACTAAAATTAAAACATTTTATAGCTATTTACTCCAAGAATAGAAAATGAAAAAATAAATACAATACTAAATCATAAAGTTATTTTACTTAGGTTAAACATTAAATTAAAATATGAAGATCTTTTAAATATGACCCTGTAGTTGAAATAAAATTAAAGAGAAAGAAATCATCAGAGATCAATTATTCAAAAGCAAGCACTTTAGCTTTAGTTTTGTTAACAAATTTCATTTGCACTGGATTTCTATAAGTAGAAAGTTTTAATTTATAGTAATGATTATTTAGTGACTTTTTTTTTATAGAATTGAATAAACTATATTATAAATTAAAAAATCGGCCTACAGTATAAATATTATCAAATATAATGTAGTTTATTTGAAAAAGAAAGAAAAAGTTGTATGGGTTATATGTAAAATAATGAACTGATCAAGATCAACTTCAGTAGATTTTGCCTCTTTAAAATGACTTTTAAAATGTCACAAATAATTCGCCGGATTTTGTAAAGTAATTTACAGTGGGTTAAAGGTCTGTTAATGTATTGCTAAAATTTCAAAAATAATATCAAATTATTTTTTTTCAGGATTAGGAATGTTCTATATATCCGACTTATTTTAATAAATAGTGATCTATTATATTAAAATTTAAATAAGTATATAATAATATCTAATATATCGAATAGAAAATGTGTTAGTTAGTAAAGATTCCATGGAGGTCCCATTTTGAAATTTTTACATTATAACGAAAAATCTATTGATTTTCACGATATTTAAGAATAAAAGATATTTTTTGCGTTCTAGAGGTCCTTGGGCCAGGAAAATGTTTAGTGGTTATGACTTTGTTGAAATCTGATAATGTACATAAAAATTATTCAAGCATAAATTTTTGACAAGAAATCTCTATATATCCAACTTTAGAAGTTCATCAAATATGAACCTTTAGCGATATGATGCAGGTTAATACGCCATATAAGGCTGAATTTCATCAAAATCACAAATGGTCAATATCCGAGCTGGGTCGAAATTTTTTGGAATTACCTAATATGCAAAAATATGCTGTAACAAACCGATGACAAAATTTTTTTTAATTGTCTAAGACTGATTAAATACTAAAGATTTGGCTCATTTGAAGCTTAGAAAAAGTAAAATTTTACTTCTGAAAAAAAAAAACATAACATACTACTAGAAGTTTCGATTCAAAAATTAATTATAAAATATATCAATAAAATTTATTTTAGTTTTTGAATTGAATTATAGTACAACAAACTAATCCTTTAAAAGTATCAAATGATTGAAGGAATTACTGATCCAGGCTATTATTTCAATAATTTTATAAAATAAAACCAGAATATTACATTTGGCTTGTTCGAATTTATTATTTTAAGACCAAATGACTAAAAACCGAAAGTCAATTAATTTCATAAAGCACTTAATAACTCCCAAAAGATAAAATTCGCGAACAAAGAATTGAAAAGAATGAGGAAAAATTAGATAACACTGGTCTGCCGAAAAATCCTCCCTTGAACAAGAGTAGGTGGATTAGGTAAAATTTGACATACTAAACACGAATATCCTTTCTTTTTTTTTTCTACCAGATCTTGATTTTTTTATTTCCCCCTTAATAAGGCGATTACAAGAGTATATTTACCATTACTGAAGAACGCTTTCTTCGATTTAGATAGATGAAACACTAAAAGATGCGAACCAAAATTATCCTCTAATCGTCTTTATATAACTTTTTTATTTGCTAAATAGTTTCGAAGTTATTTGGATATTATTGTCGGAGATTTTTTTCATGCAAAAGTTAATAATTTTACTCGTGTAATTGCCTTATTAATGGTGAAATATTAGACATGTTCATTAAAAAATCAAGACCTGATAAAAAAAAAAAAAAAACTGAAAGCATTCTTCGTGTTCAGTACTTCAAATTCCATATAGTTCACCATATTCCATATAGTTGTTTGAAGGAGGATAAAAAAAATACTTGTTTGCCGACCAGTGTCATTTTTTTTTTTTGAGTTTTTGAACTTGGAACCACAATCATGATTATATAATTAAACTTATAGTGATAAAATTTTGCACTCTCTTATTTATAAGTGTTATGAGTTCAAATCTATAACCCGTTTACTTAAAATATAATTGATACAAAAATTATTAAGGATTAGAGATTTTTAATAATGGCATACATATATTCCTTAATTATAATTTTAGTTTTTTAACACTTATACCAGTTTAGAGATTTGTTCCCTTCTCTCCGATCACGAGTTCTACCTTTTACATTTTCTGATTTTCACAAGTCGCGGTACCTGTACTATTCCAACAGTTGTCACAAATTTTTTGCAGAAAATTTAGAGCTTAATAATTTATTTAGATATTTAAAAAATTTTTCAAAATATCACAAAAATGTCAAAAATTTATCAAAAAAATTATTTTTAACAAAAATTGTAAAATTTTCTGTGAATACCATTTAATATTTTTTTATACAAGTAAATTAAGTTTTCATCGTAAGCAACACAAAGTAAAGTACATAAAATCGATTACAAATCCGAATACTCGGATAATTTTTTGTAGGGATATTGTATTGCTGAAAATTATATTATATCGTCATTTTACAATATTTGTTTCAAATAAAATTAAATAAAATAAAAAATTATAAATGTTTGGAAAAAACTTCAAAATAAAAATATAAATTTAAAAAATTTTCGATAAACAAAAACAAGCTGGGAATCAAATACAAAGAAATTATTAGTTAACAGGTTTTTAATAGTAATACGCCTATTATTCATAATATTTGCATATAAATTCATAAGTTGTGTATGATAATTTTAATGTTTTATATTTATTTAGGATTTTTTTCTCGTTTTCACTGATTATGGTTCTATGTTATTATATTTATTTAAATACAAAAAAAAAAAAAAAAAAAAAAACAAAAAAACACATATAATGTCTAGTATTAAATAGCATTCAGAACAAAATGTGGTCCATTGCGATTTTATTATCGTACCGAAAACGATATCATAATTTTCTCGAAAAATGATAACATAAGGAAAGGTACACATTAGTCCGCAAAAACTATCGTTTTCGACTCGAAACAATTAACATATGTGGTAATTTGTATCACCTATATCAAGATCAACATTCCAGGGAGTCCCCAAGAGAAACCGAAAATATACGTATTTTATAGATGCCTCTTATTTAGATGGGGAAAGATCTATTGAAGTTTCGTAAAATACATCAATGCTAATAAAAAAATCAAACAAACTATGAACTTTTTATAAAGTCTTGTTTTGCTGCTCTTGGGAATATAATGTTAGATAAGTCCACAAAAGAAAGAGCCAAGTTCATAGCTTTTATATTTAATAAATAAATAAAATTTGGAAACGTAATTTTATTTAAAATAAATACCTTTTGAGCTGTGGCATGGGGTGGGTCCGCGAAAAAACGTAAAGAAGTGGGAACCTATATGATATTGTTTTGATATCATTATAATATCGTTTCTGGGTGTGAGTTCAATGACCATTTACATAAGTATTATACTGAGGAAAGTACTTTTAATTTTAAATAAATTTAATTTAAATCACTGATCGGCACCCATAGCCTCTAGGGGCAGATAGCTTTTTGGTATTTTCATATATATAGTACGAACGTCGACAAAGATCGTAAAAAGGCCAAATATACCTACACATACACCGTAAACACGTAGAAATGTTTGACAAAAGTGCTAAAAAGGGGGCTAAATTTTAAAGTACAACAGTTTTGTCTTACACTCAAGACAAGTTTTGTAAAAAAGCGCAAAAATTGGCTAAAAATAAAAATAAAAAGAAACATATAAGCAACATTTTTACATTAATCAACCATTTGGAACGTACACCTTAAAATATTAACGGCAAATTGGGTAAATTAAAATGCAGATTATTAAGATTCTATTATTATATACCTCGATCCAAAATTGCTCAGTTCTTTCAACATTTTTTCACTCAAACAATTTTAATTGTTGAAGACAGTTTTTCTAATAATAAAGTTTCATTATGAATTGCTAAGATATATGTATAAATTTGTCCTTTTCCATACTCTTTTTGCAAATATAGGGAGAACTTAGTACAAGAATTGTGAAATTAAAGTAAAAATTGAAAAAAAAAGAATGTTATCACATTAAAATAATTTTCCATTTTTGAAAAAAGTAAAAAGAGAAAAAAGGGCTAAAAAGAAATTTTTAAAAGTGCTAAATTTGAGCGTTTTTTTAATCTCGGGCTAAAAAATATTTTTCGCATGTTGGACTATTAAAAACGAGCTAAATCTCTTAACAAAATGCTTAATAGCGCATTCAGACCGGTAAAAATGTGTAATGTAATTTCAACATGATTTCTTCCAAAATCACGAAAGTTCGTAATTTCACGTCAGTCTGAATGCCCTATAAGATAATAAATTTTTCTTCTTTTAATATACCGACCAATACATTAAAATATATCATTGGTATAAATACAGATACATAGTTTGAAGTAAAGTTTTTTAGATTTAATTACATAAAATCCTTTAGAAGGGCATAAGGTCCAAAATATCATTTTACAGAAATGTTTGTAAAAGTATGTTATCTATAGTTCTCCAGAAAATTAATTTTAAAAATCAAATTTTATTATATGTATTTATTCCGAATTTAATATTTAATTGTAGTATATACACAGCTATAGAACTATCCTACTTCAACTTCAAAGTCAATTAAAATATTTCTAACCGATTTTATTTATAAAGGATTAATAAAGCTATCTGACTTTATTGAAATATTTAATTCATCTGAATATTTGATGGTGATTCTATTTATTTCTCTTCTTATTATGATCGAACTTGGGCGATATTTTGATGAACAAAACTAGTTAATATTGGATCTACTTCTTTGTGCTACTTAAAAATGATCAAAAAATTCCAAGGAATTATTTTAAATTCAATATCTAATTTATACTTTTTAGTTGTTTATAATTTTATTAAATAATCTGATCTCAAATATTCATAGCACCCTGATTTCGGTTTCTATTAAGGCTGACATTTTTTATATCAGTTGAATATTTATTGATAATATTTTCAATGATACATATACAATGACAGTAATTTTAATAAATTGAAAGATATGATGGTAAAAATAATTTCAGTTCAACGATTAATCGTGGATTAATAGTAATTTATTGTTTAGATAATGATATCTATTGATCGAAATTACGGGCATAAATTATTTCTTATGTTTAATTACTTCAGCTAATGAAAATTTAATGTATGCATATAAATTTTATAGCTACTAAAATATATAATATATCAAACTACCTGAACAAAATAAAATGAAAAAAATAAATTAAATAAGCTTAAAATAGAATTGATGGCTATTTGACACATATATGATTTTTCAAGATAGTGTTAAAAAAGTTTCAGAGAAAGTTGTGTTTGATTTGACCTCTAAGAAGTCGTCTTTTACATTGTAAACTTATGATCTTTTAATAACATTTATTGATAGCCAACTAGGGTTTGGGGTCCGGGAATTCACGGGAATTTTTAAAATTTTTCCGGGAAAATGGGAAATTAAATATTTTTGTAGTTTTAAAATTCTATAGCAAACATTTTGCTATTTTTAACATGATTGATGTTACTCTAAACATGGTACTTACAAGAGTTTAACGCATATAATATAAATAGAATGTTATCTGAGAGGAACGTTAATGTTGCATGAATTAGGTTTTTGACTATTGAATTAGGTTTTTCTATAAGATATATATACATTTTTTTATCTATGATTTAAAAAATTTTTTTATTAGCTGTTTCGCATGTTATTTTAAATCAACTTTATTTTTGTCATGTTCAAATTTTAGATACTTTACTGTTATTATAGACTTGTTGAAATGAATATTAAATTATTTGAACTTCGAAAATACTCACTATTATAAAAAAAATTCTTGGTTGAGAGATTTTTCATTCTAACACAACATTTTCTTTTAAAACATTATCTCTTATCCAAGCAATGGATATGTAAATGTTAGATGTAAATGTTATAACTTCAACATACTTATAAAAAAAGTAATCTTAGATTATTCTCATCATATTTCTGAACATTATGATTGATCCGAAAAACATTGTTGTGAACCAATTTTTAGTATTTTCCAGTTTTATGTCTAATTAGTAAGAATTTGTAAAAAAACTAATACAAGTTATAGAAATAAAGTGGAAATAGACGGCAAGCTACGAGTATTTATAATGAAATTTATACAACATATTACTGTATATTTGTAAAAAGTTTTAACATCAAAAACACAATAACGTAAAAATCTGAGATACAGTTTTTAATATAAATTATGAAAACTGCTAATTTTATTTGTAAAATATTTTAAAGTGTTTTTAATAAGAGAAATGGCGTTATATTTTTATATTATTGAATTTTTCAATGTTTCTTTTGTTTTATTTAATAAAAAAAGATAATAATAATAATTTTCTTAATAAGAAATCACGGTTTTTTTTCTTATAATTAAAGGAATTAAAAAATTCCCGGGAAATTTATTTTTTCGTTCCCGTTTCCCGGGAAAAGAAATATAGCGGGAAACTCAAACCCTATTGGCAACTAATTCCACGTTTGTTTCGTCTTAGCTATTTAAAAGGTTATTTATTTAATTGCCTTAATATGAAGAAACAACTTGATTTTTAAAATATCCGTAAAATATTTGGTAATAAATTTCGTTAGTTTACTAATGGATTTTTCTCTTACAGTGATGGTGCAAAATTGCATGACTTTTAAGAAATAGATTCTTCTACCAAATATTGAAAAGCTTAACCCGATTTATGTATTTGAAATATTACTTAGATGTAATTTCTGAATATACAGAAAAAGTTCAATAAACTCTCTTGCTGCTAAATAGAGAAAATTATTGATATAAGAAACAAAAAAAAAAAAAAAAAAACAAATGTAATGCAGAAAGTCGTCATCCTTTCTAGGGATGTTTTAAAAAATTCTTTATGTTGCAAGGTTGCATTTAATAATACTTTTTTTTTCATTTTTAGTAATTAACGATTATGCATTTTTCGTATTCTCTCTGGGGGGAAGATTAATATCTCACCACAAATTGGAATGAATTAAAGACTATTGCATTGAATAAATACGAACGAAAATTCGTTTTGTACCTGTGATTTATTATTTTTAATTTAAAATTATTACAAGTTTTTTAATTTTAACTGCTTAAGCATGTGTTCAATTGCAATAACTTTTCAAAGTTATTAGAATTAATTGATTACAAAACAAACTTAATACGAGCCTCACTTTATATTTTTATATCGAATGATTTTATTAAAATAACTATAGGCTCTTAATCACACAACCACTGTAATATCTAACCAAATATTAAATAATTAATCCACGCTTTATTAATTATTAAAAATGAATGTGGGTGTTGCAGAAATAGTAGCTACAGTTAAATACGCTGTATTACTACAAAAATAAATATAAGTTTTTAGAAATTGTCTCTTTTTAGTAAGTAACCAAAATAAAGTAATGTTAGATACAAAGAATGCGTCATTTTTGACGTAAATTATATTTTGAAGAATTAAAAAGTACTTAAATATATGATAAATATAAATCAAGGATAAATAATTTAATGAAAAGTCATGATAAATTATTACCGCAAGCCTTATTTTGGAAGGAGTTGTGAGAATGCTGGAAGAGCTTTAAAGGATATTACATTGAATAAACATAAAAACAAACTAGCAAAAGGCAAATCTAAACCTATGTTATTTTATGCAAAAGGGATTTATGTCTATTAATTAAGATTTATACGAAATTATTAAGCTTTCAAATGATTTTCTACAGTGGAACTATAAAGAGAAGTTATAGTTAATAAAATCAAATATTAATAATTGTTAAAACCCAATTCTAAAATTACATTTGTATCGGATTGGAAATTGAAAAGTGCTGATTTAACAAGGTAAAACAAATACGCGCATAGAAAAAACAGTTTGCAATATGGTTGCCTCAACAATATTATTTTCTCCGCAATAATATATTGTTATCGCAAACACCGTTATTGTTGAATATACTTTATTTTACAAACAATTTGGTTGTTGTGATTATATTTTTCTTCTCAATTTTATAATTACAATGTTGGCACAACATTTTAGGCAATATGTTTGAGTTTGAATCACGTTATTTTTGCTAATATTCTATATAAAAAAAATAATTTTCATTACATGAAAATATCGTTATATTTATTATAACATGCAAGGAAGGAAATACAAAAGTTTATCTTCGGAGTATTAAAAAAAATCCTAAAAACTTGATTTTCGAAATCCACAACAAAAATATTTAAAAAACCATACAAATAAATATGAACAAAAATTAGGTTCAATCAAATAATAAACTAGAAAGAGTACGTAAGTAGTTTAAATGTTTATTTTAATATAAATTATACAGAATCTATAACAGTATGTTTGCATCTAATTGCGTCATTTACAATTCATTTCCAACATATAATGTTTATACCTGCTGTTAAATAATTTAATATATGTAGTGTTACATTCTCAGAATACAAAGAAGAATGTTTTTGAAAACATATTTACAATATAAAAGGTGTGTATTACTTGCATTGATGATCGTGCTGACAAACTCTATATAAACGATAATTTTCTCTGTCCAAATGGATGGCAGAAATGTCAAATACAATATGTATATAAAAAATGTTTAGCAATGTCATTGTTTCACCAACAGTGATGTTGGTGTACAATTACGATTTTATATGTTAGTGTACATATACAATCGTAATATGGTTGTAGCTCAACCATAATTTAAATGGATTTCAACCATGTAATGGTTATATACATAATTGCTGGTTCATATGCAATAAAAATATGGTTGGGCTCAATTCTATTTTTATTGCTTCTCAGCCATATTATTGTTATATACATAAAATCAATCACATACATCAACTATTATTTGATTGCAGCATTACGATATTAACATTGTATTGCAAGTAAACTTGCAAGTATACGGTTATTCGACCAATATATTATAATATTTTTACTAATACCCTTCATATTTTTTCTTTGCGTGTACAATCGGCTGAGAGACGGATAGATGGACGGACTATGCCAGATTGAAACCAAATGTGGCTTGAAATCAGCTCTTTAACTAGAAGGTGCTTGTAACATATTTGTCACTAATAAACAGATAAAATTGTCGTTTCTTTTTAGTAAACCAAAAACTTTTTAGTCCAAAGTAGCATCTCTACCGTTCGTTATAGACTTAGCTTTTCAAAATGTAAATTTATATTTTATTTTTATAAGTTCTTTTTAGTCTATTTGCAAACATTTTAAAATGCTAAACAGCAATATGAATATGTTTGATGAAATTTTAAGTTTTATGAATAATTTCAGCGACAACAATCTAAACAATAATGATGATTAAATATAAAAATTAACATCATGATGAACATTGTAACTAATTGAACTACATGATAAATAAAAATCTTGAAAAAAATATTCAAAAGAATAGAACATCAAACAACATTTTGTTTTTTTTTTTTTGTTTATTTTGTAAATTGTCAATCTTAGAATTTTTACAATCAATCTATCTAACTAAGAAACTTTAACAGTTTATTTTACACACTTAAGGCGGGGGTACTCACTCTCTTAATGAATGTTAAATTTGATGTGTTGTTGGACATTTGTGACATTTTTATTATGTATTTAACGCTGTATTACATAAAACTTGTACCTGTCTTCTCTTCTGCTCGACTGATCGTATTACCTTAATCTTTAACTGTGGTTGTTGGCGTTGCTGCTGGTTGTCGTTCGTTGGTGGCTTAATGAAGATGTTCACACAAAATGTTTTTTGTTGTTACGGTGCTCATCATTCGTACATACATTCTGAGTAAATTAAATATTTTTTGTTTTTGGTTTTCTATTTGCAAACTATAAATGCGTGTCGTTTTGTTTAAATATTCAACAGTTCTAATAGTAACGGCAACCGTGTATTTACTTCCAAACGGTTTTTTAACTATTTTTGTAAATAATTTTTTATATTTCTCAAATCATCATAAGTTAAAAAAAAGTTTGACAAAAGATCATAAAACAATCTTGTAAATTCGAACAACAACCAACCCCATACTGTGATCTTTAAGACCGTGGAAAAAAATATTATTAAAAGTGAAATCATTTTTTTTTTTCCTAAAATGGTTAGTGCATTTAAAATATATTTACATATTTAAAGAATTCAAACTAAAAACCTATAAAAATAATTATTTTAATTGCGGCAAAATGACAAAAAAACAATATGTGACATGCAGTCCTTGAAAATGTTTTTCATGAATATAAAGAAAAAAAAAAATACAATTAAAAACAAAATTAATGTGAATCTTAAGCAAAAGCAAGCAATAAAAATCATTTGAAATTATCTGAATAATGAAAAAATAATTGCAGGGGAGTGTTAATGATGTGCAATATGATTAAATTATTTCTATTTCTAAAAATAAAAGAATTACAAAATTACAATTGAAATTACGATTCTAAATTTACATCGATTACCCACAGACTGACATGAAAGAGTCCTGATTGAAGGAGTCCAACTTTGAATCTTTAAAGAATATTAATACAAGATCTTAAAAAAAATATTGTTAATGTCCTAAAAATATCATAAGGTTTCAATTGAATTACATATACAATGAATGTTTGGAGATTTATTTTCTCAATAATAATGTTTTTTTAAAGGTTAACAGCCTTTGTAATTCTACCCTACACCACCATAGGTTGCTGGGATATTATGCGTTTTTGCTGATGTTTGTAACGCAGTTATCCAACACCCGCCTTAAAGTATACCATCCGACCCAGAATCACTTTCTAAATCAATTTAACGATATCCGTCCATTTGAACGGCTGACCAGGTAAAACTTGTGCACAAAGTACGGGTCGCAATTTTAAAGATAATTCAATGAAATTTGGCACATGGTGCTTTTATGATACAAGAACGAAGCCTATTGATCGGTCCATTATTTCACTTAGCCCCCCGGAGTAGAGTTTAAACACTCAAAAATGCCTTAAAAATAAGAATATTTTAATGAAATTTGTTACAAAGAAGTTCAAGTAAATTTAGCATAAGTATTAATCTGTGTACTAAGTTTTATGAAGATCGGTCCACAATTCATCATAGCTCCCATATAAATCCCTCTTCCGAAAATCACTTTAACGTGCATAAATCCTATACGAATGTTAATATCAAGTTAATATTGTTAGTTAGTTAATAATGTTAGTAGAAACAACACTGCCAAATTTTATGAGTATCGGTCCATAATGTACCATAGCTCCCATATAAACCCATTTCCAGGAATCGCCATAAAGTGCATAAAATCATCTAGATGATAGTATCAACACATTATTCTGTATTAGTATATTTTATTTTACATTTAGTAAATTTTTTTTATGGTCGTACATAATGGTGTAGGGTGTCATATAGTCCGTCTTGACCGACATATATCTTTCTCTCTCGTTTTACTTGAAATTTTATGAAAATTAATATAAGATTTATGATCACAAAATAACTATAATATGCACTTATTACAACTATTAATTAATCAGCAACAGCTGTTTAAAGTTGTTAAGGGTTAAAAAAGACAATATTCTCACCCTCTATTAGAATTAAGTGCGAACTATGTACATTTCTTTGCCTTTTTATGGTAAAAATTTTAGAGAATTTGTGCCTTTTTAAAAATGTGTATGAATATCATTAATATCATGAATATCATTTGTAGATAAAATAACATTAAATGTATGTATATTGGTAGTAATTGATGGTAATGCAATTAAAGTATAGTTCCCAGCATTTTTCAATCATGATTTTTACGAAAATTTAAAAAATTCTGTTGATATTTCTGGAGTTGCATTTTTTTGATCGCATTAATTTACAACCGTTTTATGTATGTATGTATTTATGTATGTATTTATGTATGTATGTATTTATATATGTATAACTAAATTGCAAATTTTTATTAATAACCTTTGGAAAGAAAAATAAATAGTAGAAACGATATTTAAATTAGCTTTTTAGATGTTTAGTGAAGTTTTGGCAGCTGACATTAATTTTCATCAGTGAAGTTTCCTCCCAGAGTTTCGCAAATATTGTCCTTGTGTAGTCTTTATCATAATTATATGCATTTTATTTAAATTTCTTTATTTAATAGTGATCTTAAGACTTTTCTTTTCAAGTGTTGAATATGCAGTCCGTATCAAAAGAAAGGTTTAATTTTTTTTTTCAAGTTTATTATATTTCTTTCAAATAGAATTACATAAAATATAAAATTAATTTCCATAGCGTCAAAAGAAAGTGTACATTCATTATCTTGTTTGCTTTTTAATTATGTTTATTAGGTTTGGAGTCTCCTTGGTTTTGATTTGACAAGGTTTTTTATGGCTCAATTCTCATCTGAGCACAAATTCTCACCACTGGGCTGTAATGATGTCATAATCTTTTTTATTCATTGTATATTCTTACAATAAAAAGACAATTTCCCACAATAGTAGATGTTATACTTCCCCACATCATTACATCGTTTATGAGATTTTGCTCGATAAATTCTGAATTTTAACTTTTCTTTATTTTTACGGTTTTTCTTTTCTTCTTACAGCTGCACAGTGGGACTATGTTCAAAATAAATGGTAATAACTCTGGATCTTTTAAATCGATTTTGATGAAATACATATATTTACTAGAAACGTTAGAAGTACAAAATATTATATATAATTTTAAAGGAAATTGTGACTTCTTTAAATTTATGTATAACAAATTTTACTATTTTAAAATTTATAGCAGACTTTTAATAAAATAAAACAAAAAAAAAAAAAAATGTAAATTATGTTTACAGGGACATATTTCATAAATTTGAGCCTGAATGTTTTCGAAACTCTTAAAGGTTCAAAATAATTTCTGCACATGTTATAAAGTAGTTAAAAAATAATTGATAAATGTAAAGACCAGAAAAGATATATAAGTTTACTATATATTTTTAAAGGTAAAAATACTTGTTTTTTGCAAAAAATTCCCTCGTTTAAAGAAATTTACCGGTAGGCTGTCACAACTTTTTGCAAAACTTTTAAAAGCATATGAAACTACCTAATTTAATTTACAGAAATACCGAAATCAACAATCAATATTTTTTGCAGGCTCAAAAAGTTGAACTTTTCTTCCAAAATTGATCATCTTCGACCACTGCTGGATGTAGGGTGAACATTAAAAATTTTCAAAGTTACACTTACACGCTTTCATAAATGTTAGAAAATATTGAATTTCTTTAACAAAAAAGAAAATAAAAAAAGGAATAATTAAAATATATAAGATTACTTTTTTTTAGCAAAAAATTGCTACTTTTTTGATTTGAAATATTTTTTCTAGTTATTGATTCGAGACAATTATTTTTTAAAAACTTTTACAATTTTTATTTTAAAAGTTATAGAGCAAAATCGCAAAAAAGTCAAGGCTAGAAATGAGAAATTTAATTTTTGAAATCAAATATCTTTTAAACCTTAAGAGATAATTTAGTAGCAGTAACGGAAAGCATGTTTTTTCTTTGTCTTGCTTAGAAGAATTCAGAAATGTAAAAATATTAAAAATCAGTTCATATTTGTTAAAGTTGCAAGCTACCTTCACACTTCAGTTAACAATATTCTAAAAGCTTGGTTTAGCGGCTTAAAAGATTCAGACTTGTTAACATTTATTTTGTAAATGGCCCCACTGTGCAAAGTTAATTGTACTTTATTATCGTGATGCAAACACTCTAATAAATAGTTCCCTCATGATTATTGAAAGCATTTTGTATTTTATAGGATATTAATAAAATCTATAGTGCAACCGGTACCATCAAATTAATAATATTACTTCACCATCAAAAAATGTTGGATGTAAGAGACCAAAAATATGAACTTAACATCGATCAATCAGCTAAAGATCACTAGCTGATTGCTTTTAATTATTCGTCCTACGAATGATAGTGCAGCCGATATATTTATACATATCGGAGTTATATACCGATAGATTTTCAGCTTGGTGTAGAGAATATGATGATAGCTTGGATGAAACATGTGATATAGAAGGGATTTGGACTTAAAATTGTGTTAAGCAAGTAAACTTATATTTTATATTAAGAATCGCCGAACTTAACCCCAAATAGTGTTGTATTGTCATAGTTTAAATCAATTAAAGAATTTATATTAAAAATGTCTTATATTTTTAATATAATTTAAACTTATTTAACCAAATAACAATAAATTTTAAATTCAAAGAGTGTTTATCAAATAATTTGCAAATCGATTTAGCTCATATCAACCATATTATGCATATTAATCAAAATTATGGAAAATATTTTTTTTTTAATTTTATTATTGTTTGAGATTTAAAAGTTACAGATTAATGGACAGAAAATGACAAATATTTGCTGTACGTCACATTGTTTTGTATGTCAAAATGTGAGTTTTTTTGTTTGTAGTTAACATATATTTCTTTAAAATATAAAGTTTTTTCATTAAATTAATGACCAAAAATTTACTTTTGTCCGGCTAAATCATCAAAATCTCACACTGAATGATTAAAATATTTACAAGAATTGAAACTGAAAAAAAAAACGAGATTGACAAAATCTTACACAGTGTGCGTATCAAAAGATGAAATGGAAATAATTAAGCGGTTTCGGCAAGGCTGGTCCGATTTCAATAAAATTTCACATAATGATAGAACATTTTTAAGATGGTCGGGATTGTCGTATCTTATCTCTTTTAGTTTATGAGATATTTATCTTCAAAGATTAAAATTTGTGCTTTATAACGTATCTTGATGAAGTTTTTTCGCCATAGCGGGTTCAAATATTTACGGAGTCAAAAGTTATATGCATTATATTTGAACTTTAAACACAAAGTCGATTTTGTTTTCTTTTATGCCAAAAAGGTGCTTCTTATAATGTTACATAAAAATTTTCTTAAGTAACATATACAGTATTTATATTATCCTGAAAGACAACTAAATACAAAATATTTTAAAGGAAACAAAATTTAAAAACAATGTATTCCTGTGAGAACCAGGGTTTCCCAAACTTGAACTATTTTTCAAACAAATTTCAAATTTTCTCCCTAATTTCTCAAATCGCAATGTTGCAATAAAAAAGAAATTATATTTTTTATATAGCCTAATATGTTTTTAATTTTTTGTTAATAGAATTTTTTGTTTCCCGACATTGGTTGGGAAGTAAAAAAACCCATTTTTATGAATTTTTGAAAGTGTTTTGGGAATGTGGGTTTTCTGTTCACAAATCTAAAAATAGTAAATAATAATTGAAATTAAGCATAAAAGACTCTAATCAGGTGTAAAATTTCGTTAAAAAATATTTACTAACAAAAATTTTATTGTATAATTAAAAGCGAATAATATGCACTAAATCTCAAATTAACTCTTTTTCGATATCTTTAAACGTCTGCACTAAATTTTTCGTATTAAAAAGAATTTTATATGTATTTGGAAATAATACAAAAGTATCGAAATTTCATAATTATTTAATTTTTTTTTTGATCGCACACTGTGCAATGTCCTTCCATCTGTATATTAATATAAACATAATATAATGGAAACACAGATTGCAATTTTAGAGATTATGAATCAAGAATGAAGTTGTTTTTTAAATCCTATTTAAGTGCTAGTAGAAATATTCAATAACAAGTTTCATTTAAGTGTAAATTACACTCTGAAATTTCAGTCAATTTAACTATATATATGTATATAGTTCCCATATAAAATCATTTTAAGCAAATGTATGTATGTTAGTGTATTATGAGGTTAGGCTAGACCACGGGTTCTCACAAGCAACAGCTTCACGAACCCCTTGAGACATTATAACTCGAAAACGACCCACGACGAAAAATTTTTGTGTAATAAGTAAATTCCACATCAAAGGTTTGCAATATGATTTTAATGTTTTATATCAAACATAGACCAAAAGTTTAAATTTTAAGCTTGATTTCTAATTGAGATTGAAATATTAAAATAATTAGATTTAAGATTTGTTGAAGTGAAAATGTAAGAGATTTGGTGTAATTTTAAAAATAAAAGGTACAATTTGTAATTTATATTACACATAAAAGAAAGTTATAAACTTTTTTATTTTTCTCATAATTTTTGATTAATTCTTACTAAAACCTTGAATCAGTTCGATAGCTAATAAACTTCCCAATATGTGAATTCCTATTTTTGTCGAGAAAGTTATTTGAGAGGATGTTTAATTTGGTATCATCACTAATTTGAAATCATACTTTCGTATTAAAAAAATACATAGAAAACAAAAAGTGTTGTCGGTCTGGCTGTTTTTCATTGTGAATAGGCTGTTTTAATAGGACATACTTGATTTAATCATTAACATTGCTATACATAATTATTCTTGTTAAATTTCGACACCTATATGAATTAATCAAGTCGATGAAATCTGTAGTAAATTTAAAGATAAAAATAAAAAAATAAATAAAAGTGCTTTAAAATTTGTGCTTAAGTAAATGATCTTCTCGAACATTCCAGTTAATAGTGTAATTCAATAATTTATCAGATTAACTCAAATAGATGCCAAGCTATAAAACAAAGAGGATCTTTCTTATAAATGTTTCATCAAACATGCTAGGTATTTTTGACGTATATCCCAAAAAATCAGCACTGCCTTTATTTCGGCAATACCTTTTAGTGACATTCAGGAACTGAAATGTAAAGTAAAAAATTCTACATTTGACGAAAAACAGCTGTGTTTGAGATCATCCCGATGTAACAGACAAATTTCGATCTGCCTTTTCACAATCAAAATCGAATAACATCCATCCAATCATGTCGCAAATTTTACAATATTTTTGGATTTGAATTGGTCATTTGTAGAATTGTTAATGTCTAAGTAAGATCCCCTTAAATAGGACATAGAGACAGAGATCTTCATCAATTCTGTATTGCAGCTTGAATGAATTTTAAAATCTTACTAGTTTTTAAATTCCTTTTCGTAAATATATCAGCAATGTCATCATTATTTTGGTAGGTAGGGTTAATCCGCTTCTATTATCAAAAGCTTAAAAATGCTTTCAAATTTTAAAAGCCTTTCAAAAGAAATTAAGATACTTTTCAATATTTACAAAGACTTGACGTATTCTACACTATTAGAAAAAAATATTTCCTGAAAACACATTTTCATTATGCCACATACATAAATTTATAAAACTTTTCACAAGTATTAATGAAAGTTTACACGCCATTTCAGAAACTCTTCATAACTCTAGTCGTTTTGGTTGCCTGTGCCACCGCCGACGTATCTCACGTCGTCAACTCTTACTTGCCACCTCATTCTGTTTCAGCTCAATCACGTACCGTAACTTTTACACCATCCGCTGGATATAGCTCAGGTAGCAGTGGTGCCTACACTTCATCAGGCTTCTCTTCGTCATCAGCAACCCAAGGATCTTCTGGTTATAGTGGTAAACTTCAAGTTGCACCAGCTCAATCGTTCACCTCGGGTAACAGAGGTAGTACTAGTTCTGCTTTTTCAGCTCAAGGACCTAGTGTAGGACAATCCTTCACCAGTACTTTCAACAGTGGTAGTGGTTATTCCACCAGTGCTAAGAATACATATTCAGCTCCTTCAGTACAACAACAAAGTGTACAAAAAACTTTCTCTGCTCCGGTTGTGCAAAAACCTACCTATACTGCTCCCGCTGTGCAGCAAGCTTATACAGCTTCTGGTAAATCTTATACTAGTTATGATGCTTACAAGGCCCCAGTTGGGCAAAAAGCTACATATACTGCACCAGCTGCTGTGCAGCAAGCTTATACTGGCCCATCTGTTGTAAAGCAATCGTATACAGCTCCAGTAGTTCAGCAAAGTTATACATCTCCTGGTAAAAATTATAATAGCTATCAATCATTTTCCGCTCCTGAGCAGCAAACATTTTCAAGACCTTCTGCTCAACAACAAACTTTCTCGGCACCTGGTAAATCGTATAACAGTTATCAATCCTATACTGCTCCAGCTATACAAAAAAATGTCGTCTCTGCACCTTTAGTACAGAAAACTTACTCTGCTCCTGTTGCTCAACAAACTTTCTCTTCTAAAACTGCAAAACAATCCTATTCAGCTCCATCTGTTGAAAGAGGTTACTTGGCACCAAATGTCCAACAATCTTACTCAGCTCCAATTGTTCAGAAGGCTCCTGGTAAATCTTATAATAGCTATCAATCAGTATCTGCTCCAGCTGTTCAAAAGACTATTTATACTTCATCTGCTGTTCAACAATCATATACTGCTCCTGATAAATCATATAATAGTTATCAATCACAATCTTCTCCAGTTGTGCAACAAACAACCTTTACTGCTCCAGCTGTACAAAAGGCTTCCTACACTGCCCCCGCTGTTCAACAATCTTACACTGCTCCTGGTAAATCTTATACTAGTTACCAATCTGTTGCCCAACAAGCTTATACCGCTCCTGCTGCCCAAAAAGTAGCATACTCCGCACCAGCTGCTCAGCAAACCTACACTGCTCCGGGTAAATCTTATACCAGCTATCAGTCCGTATCCTCATCTGCTGCTCAACAAGCTTATACCGCTCCTGCTGCCCAAAAAGTAACATACTCCGCTCCAGCTGCTCAGCAGTCTTATACTGCTCCTGGCAAGTCCTATAATAGTTATCAGTCAGTATCAGCTCCTGCTGCTCAAAAGGTTACATACACTGCCCCTGCTGTCCAACAGTCCTATACTGCTCCTGGTAATTCATATACCAGTTATCAATCAGCATCTGCACCTGTTGTTCAACAATCTTACACTGCTCCTGGTAAATCTTACAACAGCTATCAATCTTACACAGCTCCTGCTGCTCAGAAAACTTTCTCATCGCCCGCTGTTGTACAACAATCTTTTGCTGCTCCCGTTTCTTCTGCCGCTGTTCAAAAGGCTACCACAACTTTTAGTGCTCCAATTGTCCAACAATCCTACACTGCTCCTGGTAAATCTTACAACAGTTATCAATCTTACACAGCTCCTGCTGCTCAGAAAACTTTCTCATCGCCCGCTGTTGTACAACAATCTTTTGCTGCTCCCGTTTCTTCTGCCGCCTATAAGAGTCAAGCTGTAGAAACCTTCTCGGGACCATCACATTCCTCAGTTATTGCTTCCTCTGGCGTTGATACAAAATACGCCAGCAATGGCGGTTACGTATACTAATTTCTCATTCCGATTTTTCATGCATTCGTTGATGATTTACATGTCATTTAGTCATTTATAAATATGTTTTGGTTTAGAAAACGAAAATTATTTTAACGATATTTTTGTATTATGAATTTTTTTTATTAATTTGTTGAAAAAAGTATTAAATTTGCGAATAAAATTTTTTATTTCAGTTATGAAAATGTAGTTTTATTTTTAGTTTTTTCTTTTATACTGAACATTTCTGTTAATGATGCTATAAATTATAGAATTATAATTATAGACTATGAAGTCATTAATATGCATTCTAATGAATAAACTAAATTATGTAGTTTGAAAAGCTATACGATGGACAGTGTCACATTTTGCATTTTTAGAACGACAAAAATCCAATTTCGGATATATATATATACTGCCTGTCACTCGAATAAGGAATCACATTTTTTTAATTTTAATTAAGTATAGTTCCTAAACTAAAGTTCAGAAAAAAATAATTTTTTGCGCAACCAAATTTCAAAGTGTTGGCTTTAGTTTTCTGAAGAAATAAAAAATATACATATTTTGTTATACTAAAATTATGCATTTATTTAAAGACATGTATTTCTGTGGTATTTTTTCGTGCATCACTTGAATAAGGAATATTTTAAATCTAAGCAAACTAATATATTTTTAAATTTTATCTCCTATCATTCAATTAGTAATGAGTACTGCCACCATTTTTAGAAATAACCTCAAAAATGCGATTTGGCATCGACTTGTATAATGACTCTAAGTAATTTAGTGAAATTGAACTCCATGCTTCCGTTATTGCATCCTTTAAGGATTCTACCGTCTCAAATTGTTTTCCTCCTTCATAAACTTTTCTTGCAAGCCAACCCCAGACATTTTCCATTGGATTCAGGGCTGGTGAATATGGGGGCCAATCCAAAAGTTGAACACCTTGTTGATTAATCCATTGTTTTACTGCTCTGGCGGTATAAACCGGAGCGTTGTCGTGTTGGTACATCCAAGGTATGGGCCAAAGAAATCAGTAAATTTTGAAAATGCTTCCTCCAGAATGTTTTTGTAAGTCGTTGCAATCATTTTTTTGGATACAAAAACCAATTCTATGGTACCATAACACGAAATAGCACCCATACCATTATTCCGCCCTCTCGGCTGTGTCTGCGGCTCAAAAATAATTCCTCCTTATTTAGGTCAGCGAAGTAATAGTTATACCCGTCGGGACCATCAATATTAAGCTTTTTTCATCGGACCATGTCATTGTATTTTTTGCCAACTGTAGACGTTGTGATTTGCGTTTTTCACTAAGTGGTGGTTTTTTTGCAGTTTTCGTCGGACTATGTATGGATATGACTTTAAAATACGGTGCACTGTTCATAGACTGGAACTGGCTCCACTTTTTCCCGTATTTTTGATACCGACATGGCAGAATTTGATGCGATTCTAAGAATTTTTCGTCTGTATTTTGGAGTTGTTGCCATTTTCTTCCGCCCTATCATGTTTTTTATATATCTTTCCACGTTCTTTAAATAATTGTACACAACTGTCTTTCCTCTATTAATGTTTTTAGCTATTTTAACCGGATTCTGACCCTGAGATTTCAAAATCAGAATTTTTTCTTTTTCAGAGTTATTAAGAGCCTTACCACGTCCCATTTTGAATAAAAACTATTTAAAAACTATCAAATTAAAAATTCTCTATCCGTTTATATTGAAAGAAATTCAAATTATAGCCTTCCTGATTAATATTAAAAGAATTCCCTATTCAAGTGACACACGAAATAGTGCCACAGAAATACATGTCTTTAAATAAGTGCATAATTTTAGTATAATAAAAATATGTATATTTTTTATTTCTTCAGGAAACTAAAGCCAACACCTTGAAAATATATATATATATATATATATATATATATTTAATTTTTTTAAATAAAGGATACTTTATAAGTATTGCATTACAGAATCTAGTCACACCAATCTTAGTGTAATATTTGCATAACAAATTTTTATCTTATACCTTAAAATTTTTAAATAATTCTTCATAAATTACTAATATATCGCACTTTAAAAGATCGTCAAAAGTCTTCCAATATTTTTTTTTACATTTATATTCGTATATTTAAATAAATGTTAAACATTTTATAATAATTTAATTATAAAATTTTTGTTGCTAAATATCAACAAGGATATTAAAAATATGCTCTAAAAATAAAAAATATGCTATAAATATGCACTAAAAATGGCTAATTGCAAAAATATGATGTTAAAGGTAAAATATACTAAAATATGAACTTAAAAATCGTTGCCAAAATGCTTTATTTGTTCTTAAATGGATTTTATCGATTTGCATATTTGTAGTTTCCCTGGTTATAATACTATAATTACATAAATGCTTAAACTTGCGACAATTCTGAAAACATCGTTTTGTAAAAGTAAACTCAATAAATCATAAACATTTCAATTTTCATTAACAAAATTTATGTAAAAATATTAATTTTATCTTCGATTTTTATGAAAAAAAAATTATTCTTACACAGTAAATAAAAATAGTTGCATTAAAAGGACTAATTTATAAATTAAATTAGGAGAATAATTTTGTAGTATTAGGTTAAAAAATGCAATTTTTTCATACAAATGGGTGAAAGAACTAATAATATGAACCCTTTATGAAAGAATTTGATTTACATTATGTTTCTAAATAACTACTTCAATATATTTAAATACTAAATTTTGTATATTTATGTGTTTTACATGTATTACTAAGACTATTTGGTTAACCGAATAATTTGTTATTAATCGGTTATTAACCGATCAATTTTAACCTCATATAATTATTTGTCGAATTAACCGATTTGTTTGAAAACCCGAATAGTTGGATACCCTAATGTTAACCTTATTCCTATACAATATTTACTTTAAGAAATCATTACTTTATATCTAAGAAAGCAGTACAACGAACAATAAAACACCTATTAAATTTGATTTTTTTTTATAAAAATCAATATTGTGTAGGGTATCTTAGGATTGAATATGACTAACTCTTTTTTTTATCTTGTTTGATTTATGGCACTTAAATGACGCACTCATTCATTAATGTTAAACAATATTTAATAGCATCAAACTACCAAAAAACACAGAGTTAGAAAAATTTTAATTTAATAATACTTTAATATTTAATTAATATAATATAATATAATCATAGACGAAGGAAATAGTTTAAATATTTTCCTGTTTTGTTAGATAGTTAAATTTCAAAATTATTCTCATAATTATTCTTGAAACACTGTTAAGTGAAATTTATTGCTAAACTATTCAGTTAGTAAAATTTATTAAGATTTATTAACCGTTTGTTTTCAGGGCTATAATGACATTTATAAAAATAGAACAATGTTTTTTATTTTTATAATTTTTATCATAAATTTATGAAAAGATTTCATCTGGTTCTCACCCATTTTTTTCAACCAAATTTTAATATAAATCATATTTTTAATTAAAACACTTTTTTTATTTTATAATAGGACTTGTTTATTTTATATATTGAATAATAAATTGATCAACAGTTTGGTCGACCGTCTTCTATTTTCGTTATATAATACTTTCGTTGTAAAATTAAGAACGACGACGGTGACGGTATTCATAACCACCGTTAGAACCGTATTTAGTACCACTGCTGGAAAAACCTGTAGAGTGACCAGCTGAATGACCTCCAGAGAAGCCAGCAGAAATAGCATGGGATGAGGAAGCGGCAGGAGCCAAATATTGATTGGAAGGTTGAGCTATGGCAGCATGACCGGAGCTACCAGAACCGAAACCACCGAATGAAGAACCACCTGAGTGACCACCGAAAGAGGAACCACTAGATGAGAACCCACTAGAGACAGCTTGGGATGACGAAGCAGCTGGTGCCAAATATTGACGGGAAGGTTTAGATACAGCAGCATGACTGGAGCTAACAGCACCAAAACCACCGAAAGAGGAACCACTAGAGTGACCACCTAAGGAAGAGCTTCCGAAAGATGAGCCACCAGATGAGAAACCAGCAGAAACACCATGAGATGAAGAAGCAGCTGGAGCCAAGTATTGACGGGAAGGATGAGCTACAGCACCATGGCTAGAGCTACCAGCACCAAAACCACCGAAAGAGGAATAGGAACCAACAGATTGAGCACCAGAAGAGAAACCACTAAAGTGACTACCGAAAGAGGAGCCACCAGATGAGGAAGCAGCTGGTGCCAAGTACTGACGAGAAGGTTGAGCTGCAACAGCATGACCTACGCTAGCTGAACCAAAACCACCAAATGAACCCCCAGAAGATTGATGGGGAGGCAAATATTTGGTGCTTAAAGCTGAAGCACCTGTAGTCAAAACTGCTAAAGTCAAAACAAAGATTTTCTAGATATAAAAAAAACAGGAAAAGGAAAAAAAAATATATAACTCCATTCAAGTGCTATTAATGGTGGCGCTTAGAATTATAATTTAAATTATATTTATTCCTTTTTTATCAAAATACTCGTATTTATGAAATACATTTCGCACACTCACCATTGTGATTGTGATGATGTTATTTCTGTGTGTTGTTTCAAACTAAATTCCTGAAACTGATGCTTGATCTTGAATTTCATACAACTTTTATACAAAATTCACACAAAAAGATGAATAGTGTAAAATAGAAAAAATGTTTTTTTTAATATTATTACTTACGTTTAATGTTGTTATTATATTCATTCCTTAATGTACGAGTATTTTTTTGCGTTGAAATTAATGAATAATTTTTAATTTGTTTTTAAAAATTTGTTTGTTCTCTTAACTAAAAGGAAAACAAAAAGAACTATAGTTTATAGTTTTTGTAGTTGTTGAAGAAGTATTTTATTAATTAATTAAGAAAGTGACCATACAAGATGAGTAACAAATTAATCTTTTGTATTAAAAAAGCTTAGAATTATTTTTTAAAAAGATCATTAAATGCTTGAAAAAAGTTAGTGTTATTGAAGAATGAAGAAAATATAGGTAAAAGAGAAAAAATAATAATTCTTAATTAGGAAATATTTATTGTTGCAGAATTTAATGTTTACAGATATTAAACGAATTTGAAATGCCCTACATTAAGTTTAAAAATATATTATTTAAGATCCAATTACTCAAAGCCTTTGATTGAATAATCATGGTCAAACAATTCTTCTTCAGTCATAGAATAACAAGTGTAGATTATGTGATTATGTCTTTCAAATAAAATGAACCATATTTCATTTAAAATCGATGCAACAATTAACAATTAACAATTAATTCACTGAGTTTATTGAAATGTTTTTGTTTTGTTATTTTTATTTATTATATTTTTTTGTATTATTAGATTCCATCATAATATTTTAAATAAACCCAAAATTTATACATCGATTTTAACAAAATATGAATTGTTTTATTGGTAAGATATCTAGTATGTTTGTGACTGAAGAACTAAAACTAAAATATTTCCAATAATGCTTACGTTAATCTAATTAGAATATAATTTGAATTATAATTTACTCACGCAGTGAAAAAAACATGGTTATGGCATTGTCACTACAACAATATTATGTTCCCATTGTTAATTTTCATTAATTTTAATAATACTGTGTTCATGATAACAATGTTTTTGTTTCAATTTTATCATTCTTAGTTGACTACGAAAATTGCATGTTTTTGAATATTTTTACCAGAAACAAAATTTTATTAATATAAAAAATATCATTATTACTACAACTATTACAAATTATAAATATTTTCCTTGTTCTTAAACTTGTTTGTTTTTTAATATATTTGAATTTAACGTTTGTTTTCCACTTTTATTTAATTTAGTTTACACATGAATTTATAAAATAAACAAGTTTTTGTTATATTTGGTGTGATTCAAGCAATATATGATATTAATTAACTACTACTAAAGAATTTTGTTAATAAAAAATATCTTGTATTATCTTGTACAATAAATGATGGTAAAATATATGACCCGAACTCGAAAAACGAACCATAAAATCGGACACAATATGATAAAATGGAATCATAACAATTATTATTTATAATCATATCTATTTTTAGCTGTGATCATATATTCCAATCATAACATGCTGCTCTTAGATTATGGTCACTACAACTAACTATATATATTCTCTGCGTGTTGGTACATCATAAAACAAAATCCTTCTAATCTTTTCTGAGTCATTCATCGCTCGAATTCAAAACAAGTGGGAAAGATATAGCACGTCAAGCTCGAATATATGATATCCTAAACCATAGTTTATATGCATCAGAATTGGGGGAAGAGGCCTTATATATGGGATCTATGGCTAATTGTATTATTCTTGCATTAAGTGTAATGTATTATTCTATTAAACATACATATGTATTATATTATGTTGATATTTACATAATTATGGGATTTAGGTACTTATGGATTATTCCCGAATGTGGCTTTATATGGGACCTATGGAAATTATAGACCGATCTTCATGAAAATTGTCAGTAAGATTTATACTTACATAAAACTTATTTGTGCCGAAATTCATTAAAGTATTGCTAGATTCCGGGAGGGCTACGCGAAATAATGGACCGATCTTAAGAAATTTCAATAAGCTTCGTCCATGTATCAAATGTACCAAATTTCATTAAGATATTTTTAACAATGCGACCTGTACTTTGTTCACAAGGTTTACATGGACAGCCAGCCGGACGGACAACGTTAAATAGACTCAGAAAGTGATACTGACTAGAACGGTATACTTAAAGATGCTTGAAGCACCCTTTTAGAAATGTTTGTATTTTTCGCGGACCCCTTGCCACATTTTGATCTCTTGTATAATAGAAATGAAAAATATTGAAAACTCAAAAGGTATTTATTTTAAATAAAATTGCGTTACCAATAATAGCATTGATATATTCCCAGCAAAAACTTTGCTTTCCTGATAAGTTAGCAGGTAATATTGGAGCCGGGTATAGACTTTTGTTCGAGTTGTCCATAAATTTATGTTGTTATTTTTTTGCTTTAGTGGTACTCAAAAACATGTACCTATATGTATGCTTGCTATATACCACAATATAAGAACCTACAAAAATGTTCAAAAATATGTAGCTATGTTTTCTTACCGCAGACTAAAATATAAGTACTTACGTAATATCACAACTTTAGGGCCCTTTAACTCGAAAACTAACGAAGATCAGAAAATACATTATTTTTCTAAGCGAATAAAGTATTTTGCGATATAAAAAAATTAAAAAAATTGATCTTGATGAGTTCCTTATTGATGAAAAAACTATTCTCTTTGTTTGTGCGGAACACTGATGTGTTGCTGATCCAATTTAAGAATTTTATACTTAATTCCATAAGTAATAGTTCTAAAGGTATGTAGTGATTTTATTACTTAAAGTAATTACCACTACATACTAAGAAACGAGTGAAATAAGTACTACTCATTACCCAAATTCAGGAAGTATTTGCTGGGTTGTACGAAGCTTCAGTCGATTTTTTTCCATCTAAATGACACGCAACTGTGGAATGCAACTTGAGAATAATTATATATGTCGAAAAAAAAACATCATGTACAATACTTCCATACACATTTTTGGTCTCCTTCTCGTGGAGCCCCTGGAATTTTGCTACGGACCCCCATTTGGGAAACCTTAGTGTAGGGTATAAAAAGTCTAAATTGACTCCGTTTTGTTGCTCTGTGTTATCAATACAAAGAAAGTGCATTTTGTAACATTTAGATATTCATCATGTGTCTATTTGTATATAAATTTATTACCAGGGAAACCATAAATATGCAATTGTATATTTTTTCATGAAATTTGAGTGAAGCCATCGATTAAATATTTATCCTTTTTAGAAAAAATAAAGTATTTTGTTAAGAGCATATTTTTGCATATTTAGTTTTAACGGCATATTTTTACTTTTAGAGATTTTTACTGCATATTTATAGCATATTTTGTTATTATTTGTAAAGCAAATTTAATTCTTTTAGAGTATATTTTTTACATTTTAAGGTTATTTCTTTTATACGTCATGGGTATAATTATTCAAATTTGATAAAGAAAAATAAGAAATCCAAAAATTTTAGTATTTAAAATTAACTTTAATAGATACCATTTTATCGCAGAGGAGAGTTATGTGTAGTGACAAGATTGAAGATTTAGAAACAGATAAATTTATCTTATTTTAGAAGTCACAGATTTATTTTCAAAAATTATTGATTTTTTGAATTTGGAAGTACGACATGTCATACTTAATTCGCGAAAATAGAGTCCCTTACCAGATATTAAAAAAATATTTTTTCTTACATATAAATATATTTTTATTTAAACTGAAGACATTGTTTTTTCCAGTAATTAAATTAAACTAAGTAATTTTATTTCTTATTATTTTAAATAAAATCCTAATGAACATTTATCAATTATTTCTGTATTACTTTACTCGTTAAGAAAATAGAGTATGAAAAAATAATTAGTCACAAAAAAGTGTTAACTTTTGTTCCATAGTGTATATATCAAATATAATTAGTTGTACATACAGTTGATTTATTCTCTCAAAAGATTTCAACCATAATAGTTATTTATTAATACGTCATAATTATTTAACAATAAAAAGAAACTGGTCACCTTATATATATTTTAATTTATCAAAGAAGTTTGTGTTTATTTTTTTTTTGTTTTTATTTGTATTGCTATTTTTGCTATGCCATTGTTAATCAATTCTTTGTTTTGTTTGTAATTTGTTAACTTAATTTTTATTGTTTTATTTAAACCATTTAACTTAATTAAACTAGTTTAAATTTAAGTTTTGATTGGTTATTTTGTGAATGGGTTTATTCACCTGGTTTATTTTGATTGATAAAAGAGTTTATCTATTTATATAAATGTATAAAAATAATATTTGCAAACTTAGATACTTGTATTTTTTGTACCTTTCACCACAATTGTAAAGGGCATATATAAGTTTGTTATTCGGTTTATAATTTCTACACATTCATTTCTACAACATTCATTCAGCATTCATTCCAAAAAAGTATATATTTTCTGGATCCTTATTGATAGGGAAGTCGATATAACGATGTACGTCTGTCTGTTGAAATCACTTTTTAGAAAGTCCCAATTATTTCATATATATATACAACAAAATCGGTCCATTAATGGCCGAGATATCGCCAAAAAAGAAAGGGTCTCTAAAAACTTATTTGTTTTCGACTTTTTTAAGCCTCTATATAAGATACCGATTTCATTTAGCATAGAAAATTCAGTTTTTTTTTTAATGTTTTTGCAGAAGAAATATATAAAATCGGCTTATTAGTAACTGACATATCGCACAAAACACATTTTTGGGCGTTGTGGAGCTTCTAAATAAGCTTCGGAATTCGTTTTTGTACAAATATGTTGTAAATATTTTTTTTTAAATTTCGGTTTTTCAAATTAACCATATCGGTACATAAACAACCGAGTTATAGGTAAAAATCTGAGTAAATTATTAAAAGTATATACACACAAACATATATAAAAAGCATTGTAATGATTTTCAGTATTTTTTTTTATAAGCAAGCAATAGTTCTTTATTGTATATACATACACACAATCATTTCTTATTTATGTTTGAACGTTTTTTGTTGGAAATAGAAGCATTGCAATGACTCAGTGTTGTTGTTTTTTGTATAAGCATGTATATAAATACATACTTATGTATATAGATTTAGTAGTCATCAGAAGCTATCAGTGTTGTTGTTTTTTTTTTTTTAAGGAAGCAACGCTTGCTATGATAGTTTAATTTTGTGTTTACATTTTTGTAGTTTTTAGTTTGGTAGATTATTTTTTAAGTATAAATGTAAAAATAATTAAGCATACTTTAAGGCATAAATTATATTATTTGTCAGTAACCTAGTGTCTACATTAGGCAAATTTATATTAAAACAAACTTCAAAATCAGTGCGAATATATACAAGGTAACCTTAGATAAATAGTTGATTATTATTTTGGTTGTTACAGTTGTCAAACGGCATACGCCATATTGTTGTTTTTGTGCAACTGTTGCCACCTTCCACAAATTCGCGTTAAATTTGACGTCTGTCTCTAATGTAGACACTATGTAAGGTGGTGAAGGGTATAAAAGATTCGGCATAGCTGAATATAGCGCTCTAACTTGTTTGTTTATTAGATTGTATATGATTTTATTGTTAATGATCATACAATGATATTATGAATCACTTTGGGGTCAGTTTTTAAGTAAATATTTTTGAGTAAGGAAAACAAATAAATCATCTGCAAAATAAACCGATATTGGTTCTTAATTCAAATCATTTTTTAGTTTAAATGGCTATTAATAAAATTAGTCGCTTTATACTAAATTTAGTTCAAGTTCATCTAACTGTCACTATTGTGGGCAACATAATTAGTTATACCTATTTAGTTGAAGTCTATATTGAACGCGTTAAATTTGTCGCTTAAGCCTCTCCCAATATATTCATCTCAAATGACACGCATTGTAATGACCTCATAATGTACATGCATATATTATCCTATCTAGCACCAGTATCATCGTCATCAACATGTTATCATTTACAAATATCTCAATAGAATATCCCAGCAAAAAAGTTAAAAAATTTAAATATACATATATTTTTATATACATCAGATAATGATGTCAGTTTCTAATATATGCAGTTTAGAAAACTCGTCATCTAAAGATAAGCTTCTATAGGAGAGCTTTCTGAACTAAACCTTAGCATTTCTTCTCTTCTATCAAATTAGCGAGGGACTTTATAAGATTCAGAAATAATAATATTCAAATTATTGTTTTACTTTACATTTTTGTGTGGGGTGTTTGTTGTTTGGTATCTGTTTTCTTTCAATTAGTTGCAGCTTTTGTTGCACACCTTATTTTTTTATTTATTTTTTTTTTTTTGGTTTTAGAAGTTTTGTGTGTATTTTTAAAAAGAATACACCAAATTGATTCAACAATTATTTCATCTTAATTTATACTTTTGATTTTTGCCTTAAAATAACAAAAAATCTGAATATATATATATATGTAAATGTGTATTGCAATAAAAGCAAATATTATAAATGAGGCCACAGTAATAAGCTACTTAAATTGTTTTTTTCTTAAGATATTTTTTTTTGCTGCACACATATTTTATCTTTGTTGTATTTTGGCTTTTGCCGATTTAAACGTATTTTATTCTGCTGTTGACAATATATTTTAGTGTGTGCATATCTATGTGCATTTCTTTTTTAAACAGATGAAGTCAATAAACAGCAGGTAAGAGCATTTAACAGAAACAAATTTGCATTTAAAACCAAAAAGAACAGTGGGTTGTCGGGAAGGTTTCACAAGAGAATATAAATATTTAAAAATTCCCTAGAATCAATAAAAAAAAAACTATGGTACAGATATGACGGACCATAAGTTGAACTATATACTAAAATTTACCACAGGGCTCTTAGTACTAAATCATTGAATTATTTTATTGATTTGAGGTACCTACATAAAAATAGACTTTATAATTTCTTTTTTAGCTAGGCTGATATATTTCTAGCTATTTTAGAATCTTTTTGACAAGATTGTTTTAGTTTGCTAAAAAATGTATGTATGTTCTACTAAATATACTTGACAAAGATTTTACACGCCACCTCAAACGCTGATATTATAAATGTTACTGAGAATGACGAATGTAGACTTTTCTCGGTACTTTAGTTTTCAAAATACACTGAGATAATGCTCTTCACTAAGAAGTCGATTGGAAACTTGAGCAGTAACTTTAGAGGTTCATGCGGTATCTTCATTCCCAAATGCCTTCCAGTTTCTTATATATAGCAGAGGACCTAACAGTTTTTATAATTCTCTTTCATGAATTTGTTCAGAGAATTGTGAGGATATTAAGCTTCTTAAAGATACTGTTAAAATGGGACCTGAATCCTAAATTAACAAAACATCTATATACATAAATAGTAAGATCCATCCTCACATACTGATATAAATAAGAAATATGTAGTTGATCAACTGTACACACTTCAAAGATCTGCGTGCATTGGAATCATATGTAGGTGTGATATCCTTCAGAAACTCCGAACACTATTCTGCACATTCACTTAATATCGCATAAGTCAACAGTGCAACATCAGTCTACATATGGATGTTGGAGAGCAAAAAGCTACAGGCATGAAAGAATCTTAAATTTAATACCTTCGTCGGGAGAGATTACCGCTAATATAATATGTGAGAGTACTCATTTTGTTTAATTTATGTATGTTAAATCTTAAATCGGTCACAGAGTGAACTTGTTATTTTTATTTAAGAAATTCTAATTTTTTTAGCACAATTTTTATAAAAATGTAAAACAAACAATAAAAGGAAACAATTTTACAAAAAATATTTTTTTCGTAATTTCTAAAATCCATATGCATACACACAAACAAACTGTGTATGAGTATTTTTTTGACAGTTCATCTTATAAGATAGTTGCGTAGATAAATCTCATCTCAACAGTCTCATAATGTATCTTATAATACTAATATTTGAACCTACACGTAAAATAATTCTCTCAGACAGCGAATTTGACACTCTCTGACAGAAAAATATTACATATTACGAGTATGTTACGTTTAGAGGGGCTGTTATGGCACTAAAATATATACCGACTGATGTAAAATGAACTCGGTCTGGGTGTTTTTTTCTGAAATACTTGAAATAATTCACTCATACCATTTTGACGACAGAAGTATGTTTCAGGCAGATATGTTGATCAGGAAGACAAAAATATTCATGGGTATATTGTCGACAGATAAGCGGTGGTTTAACCTCAAAAATCACATATAGCCTTTTTTAGTGAGCCAGTGTAAGGAAAAGTTGCAATGCCGTTCTACACTAAACTGGATAATGAGCTGGCAGACGAACTGACCAGAGCAGGCTCCGCATTAAATGCCCCATCAGTGAAACCTGTTACAATGCATTTTAGGGTAATTATTTGTAATATAATAATATTTGGGTAAATACTTTGTAATATTTGAAATTTTAAAAAGAGATAGAGGATTTGGCACTTTTAAAATATTCAATTTGTACCTACAAATACACATTGCAAAAAATACATTTAATGTATGATTTTAAAAGTCTTTAAACTAGTTATTAATTTAAAAAGGAACATAATTAAAATAGGACACTTTATTCTGTGATCAGAGCAAGGTGGAATGGTACCCTCCACACAAAAAATAATAATTAGCATATATCTATTACAACGAAAGTCTTACAGCCGTATTTAAATAAATTTTAACTCAGCAAAATTTCTTAAAGTTGTATTCAACAAAGACCTTTATCTTTGGTGAACCATTGTTAACTTTAAATACTTTAAAGTCGGTTCGACCCTACTTTAAAGCTACTTTAAGATTATTTGTTTTATATTTTGCATCGAAAAAAAATAAGTTTTTTGGTTTCATTTGTATATTTTGAACGAAAATGGAAAATTTTTAACTTTCGGGACATTATTCGTTTTGAAATTTAAAAATGTACCACTATGGCTATTTAAGAACTTATTAAATTAATGCCGGGACAGGATAATAAGACAGCAGTTTCTAGAGCAAAGAAGCAGGAAGGAGAGGAACGTGATAGTTTTAAAAGCAACAAAGGAAATAGAACCTTCTGGAGCAAAGAAGCTAGATTTTAATGAGCTGAAAGTGTCATCTTATATTCAGTAATCTTGAGGGAGGTTAAAGAAGCCGGTTTTTCGGGAGCAGAGGAGCTTTTGTCATATTTGGAGAAGAGCTTTCGTATTTAGTGGTCTTGAAAGACAAAGAAGAATCAATGCCTTCAGGAGTTAAATTTAAATGAACTAGAAAGGGATACCTTGCATTCTGTAGTCTTGTCGTTGGAAATTTTAAACAATACCCTAATAAAGATGAAAGTAGAAAACGTAAATTGAACAATTTGAATAATGAGAGACACTGTACACAACTCCTGAACTAAATGCGATAAGACATTCGGGACTGAAAAGATGCTTTGTACTCAGTAGTTTATAAAGATAGATTAAGTGCGCTTTTAGAAGCAGAGAATCTGGAATTGAACTTGAATGAGCAGGAACTTTGTATTCAGTAGCCTTAAAAAAAGAAATAAGCAAAATCATAGCTTTTAGGAATAGCTAAATCTAGATTTGAATGAGCTAAAATCTTGCGATAAAACTCCTTGTGTTCAGTAGTCTTACCGCAAAAATCTTCAATTACTATCTTAATAAATTGAACAACTTAAATGCTCTACGCAACTCCTGAGCCATACGTGGAGAGACGTTTTGAGACTGATGGCAGTATTAACAAGTCACTGCACAATCCGTGAACATGTAGAAAAACTCGGCCTCTTATTCATTGAACACTGTGACAGCTGTGAGGCCTTCGAAAACAAAGATTCAGTCGTTTATCTGCTACGCGAATGTCCAGTTCTTTTCTGAGATAACGAACGTAATACTTAGTGATTATTAATTATCTTAACATCATAGGTTGGATCTAGATATATGAGTATCTAAGCTTTTTCTTGATTTAATCTTGCAATCTTTTTCCAGCCGAGTGATGTGGCCCTATCAAAATGAAATCACATTAATTTCACTCGTATATTTCAAGATTCCAAACTACTAAAGCCTCCACTGCTTACTTAATCGTGGAATCGCATTTTTAATGTTGCCACTTTTTGCTTATAAAGCATTATTTTCAAATCTAAATTTATGACATAAAAATAGACAGAAAACCTATTTTATTTTATGTGATTTGTATTTCTAAAGATTGTTTTAAAAGCAGGAAATGTGTTGATAACTAAGAAATCCAACATTTTTGTTCAATCACCTAAAATCTGAAGGAATTACAGCCATTTAAAGCTAAAATAAAAAAATTTGGTTGAAACTTTCGAGGATTTCTGGATTAGTTTAGTTTTTCGCTCACAATTTATATCTTTTAGACTCAAACCATTAACTAGTCGACAGACAAGACTTAGTAAATTAATATGTTGAATAACTAGTTACTAGGGTGATCGACTCGGTTTTCCAACTAGTTTTTTAGGTTTAAGTACTCTCGGTTTTTTCAAAATGTTAATTTTTCGAATGTCGAATATACCGGTTTTTTTAAAATACAAAAATCCGGTTTTAAAAGTAACAATTTATTTTAAAAATGTACTAAATATAAAATATAAATGAATATAAATTTAGAAAAATTGTTAACTAATTACATGGTGCTACAAAATAAAAAAAAAAAAAAAAAAACAGTGTAGTTTGTAGGTATGGATGAGTTGATTATTACACCATTTTTAGTTTTTAATATATCCCTAAAATCGGGTATCCCGAAAAATCTTTTTTTAGATATATAAAATTTTGCCCTTTTTAAAAAGTAAATACACATTTTTATTCATAGCAAAACAGTGTAATGTAAATTGAGACACAATCTCAATTTTTTATTTTTTATTCTTATTTTTTAACTTTTCTGACACTTTTTTTAACCCACACTTTATTAGAAAATATACTTCTTTATTATTTTTTTCCAATACTATATTTTATTAGGAGTAAAATGAGCTATCACTTGATAAAATCGGATTAGAATTGCAGAACATATGATTTTCTTTATGTTGTAAAACTCATAAAAATCTGTTAATATACGTGTATTTTGTTGTTGCCATATATAATGCAAAATAATGGCAACAACAAAATAAACGTAAAATAACAGGATTTTATGAGTTTTACAACTTTGAAAGTTGAATTTTTATCTTTAATATCTTACAAAGTTTTGCTATGAATATATAAACATTTATGTATATACTTTTTAAAAAGATCTTAGTATTTTCTTTCTAAAGCCATGTAAAAAACTTAAATTTGTTACTACGAGGGCGGATCAATAAGTCCGTGACTTTTCGAACTTCCCTCGTAGTTATATGAAATGCAACACTATTCCCATCAATTAACACCAGTTAATAGACTACTGTCAAATTTAGAGCAAGTGTCGTCATTTACTTTGCGTTTAACAGCTGTTCGTGTATTTTTCTAAAAATGAAAAAAAAGTGAATTTCGAGCGCTCATTACACATTATTTTTTGCAAAAAAAAACCGTCAATCAACCCAAGGAAAAGCTCGATAAATACAATGGGGACTCTACACCATAGATTTCAATGGTAAAAATGTGGTTTACTGACTTTCGTTATGGTCGCACAAGTACAAATGACGCTGAATGTTCTGGAGGGCCAATTGAGGTCAGTATACCCGAAAATGTCGAAAAAAACCACGATATGATGTTGGCCGACTGAAGAGTAAAAGTACGTGAGATTGTCGATGCCATAGGCATTTCATAAGGCAGTGATCAGCTGGGTTTAAGAAAGTTGTCTGCAAGATGGGTGCCGCGTTTGCTCTCAATTGACCATAAACGTAAACGTGTGACAACTTCAAAGGATTGTTTGGAGTTGTTTAACCGCAATTCGAATGAGTCTTTGCGGCGTTTTGTAACTGTGGATAAAACATGTATCCATTACTATACTCCGGAGACCAAGCAGCAGTCTAAACAATGGGTTTCTCCGGGTGAACCTGCTCCGAAGAAGGCCAAGGTAAGTTTGTCGGCCAATAAGGTGATGGCAACAGTTTTTAGGATGCACGCGGGATAATTCACATCGATTACCTTCAAAAGGGAAAAACAATAAACGGCGAATATTATGCCAACTTATTATACCAATTTAATGAGGATTTAAAAAGAAAACGACCCCATGTGGCTAGAAAAAAGTTCTTTTTCAACAAGATAATGCACGGATGCACATGTGTGCAGTCTCAATGGCAAAACTCTATGAATTGGGCTACGAATTGGTACCTCATCTGCCATATTCTCCGGATTTAGCCCCTAGTGACTGCTTTCTATTTCCAAACCTAAAGAAATGGCTAGGTGGAAAGAGATTCAGCTTCAACGATGAAATTATTGATCAAACAAATGCCTATTTTAAGGACCTCGAAAAATCCTATTTTTTACGCAAAGTAAATGACGACACTTGCTCAAAATTTGACAGTAGTCTATTAAAAGGTGGTACTTAATGGGAATAGTGTTGCATTTCATATAAGTACGAGGGAAGTTCGAAAAGTCACGGACTTATTGATCCGCCCTCGTATTCAAAAAAATGTTTAAAGCCGCGAAGTCCAAAAAATCGTTTTTTTTTTTTTGGTATATCGTGTTATTATTCATTCAAAGTTAATTTATTGTTATGCTTTATAAATAAAGTTTATTTAAGGTTAATTAAAATTAATTCTATAAATTAAAAAAAATATTAATGTAATAATCAAGGAAACCACACAGAAAAAATTAAATTTCATATTCTATTACTAAGAGGAGGATTATACAGCAATATACAATAGACCCCATAATTTATGCGATATATATTGCTACATACATGCATATTTCATATGCTTTTGATTCATCTAGAAGATGCACAAAAATAAATCATTATACATATTTGGTAATGAAATATATACGAAAATTGAGATAACTTACCTCTGAAATCCTGCAATTGATGGATTTTTTATTTTTTTGTGTCAACATTTTTATAATTTTATTAATTTTTATATTTTTCATTATCAAAAAATAGAAAATTGTTATTGTTTTTCGTATTAATTTAGAATGAATTTACAAGCAATAAAATAATATATTAAAATCAAACAAATTTTTTATAAAATTGTATTTAAAGTTAAATAATGATTTATTTAAAAAATTCTAGTCACAATTTTTTCTGTGCAATAAAATAGAATATTAGAACTAAATATTAATTTTTCTTAAATTTAATTTAAATCCAAATAATGATTTAATAGAAAAATTTTAGCCATAATTTTTCTTGTGCACAAATATGCTCTAATCAAATTGTTTTATGTGCAATAAATATGCAGTAAAAACGAAAAATATGATATAAAAATGGAAAAATATGCTCCCAAAAATGAAAAAATATTTTTCAATTTTAAAGAAAAATGTTTTTTTTTTTTATAAAAAAAAAAATGTATTTAAATTTTATCCAATAAGGCAAAACTAAAATTAAAATATAAACTGTGTTGAAAAGCTTTGTTTTTAATTCCATTTTTTTTATATCGTTCTTTTATTTGCTCTCCCATTTAATTCTGAACATTAGTATTAGTTTAGAAATTATCAACAGGTTTCTTACCTAAATTTAAAAATATATCTTTCATTAAAAAAAAAAAATAAATTGTTTTTACAATATAAACTGATGCTATTTGCTCAAGTTTTAAAGCTAATACGTCTTCCATATCATGTTTTAAAGATGACTTAACAAAAATATAAAATGATCTGTTTCTAAATCTGAAAGATTTGTTACTTCAAGTCATCTTCTCATCGATTTTTAACGAACTTAGGAGTTATTCATTAAAATTAATTTGAGTACGAAATATTTTTGGATCTCTTATTTTTAACATATTACAAATCATATTTGATAAAAGTCTGATAAGATATAAAAAAAAAATTAACCTCAGCATACCAAAATATGCTCTAAAAATCATTATGTGCAAAAATATGCCGTTAAGGGTATAGCGACTTGTAATATGCACTTATAAATCGATACCAAAATACTTTATGTGTTCTCAAATGGATAAATATTTTACCGATGGCTTCATTCAACGTACAGGAAAAAAACATGCAATTGCATATTTGTAGTTTCCCTGGTAATAATTATCTTGAGTGAAATATGCATATCAATGGAATTAGTTTTTTCTCTTTTATTACTTGTAACATTCTCTCACACAATTTAAATAAGTCTTTTAGGAATTTTATTAATTCAATATTTGTAATAATAGTTTACTTAATTCTTTAAAGGAGCAGCATTTGAGAGAAGTCTAAGTGCAATTCGATTCGATTTCGAAAAAATTGAGACACGTTTTTTCCATGTTAAACCATAGTTTCTGTACATTTATATAAAACTTAGTATCATTTTTGATGATGATTTTCCTACTTTAATTAAAATTTATTTCTTAAAATAATTATATTTAATAAATTTTAACCTGAATATTATGAGATTTGTTGAGTTTTTTAGAGAAATGTAGTTTTTCATAGAAATATTTACTTCTGCAACAGCAACCGGTTTTTTCAAAATTCCAACTATTCGAACTATTCGCAAGCAGGTTTCTCCAAAAAGTCGAATAATCGATCACCCTACTAGTTACATAAAAAATGAAAATAAAAATTGACGATTTTTTTTTAGATAATTTGCGCTCATAAGTAAAATTAAAGTAAGAGAATAGAATTTAAAAGATGACGTGATTTCGTATAGTTCGATGTATATCTCGTTGATTTCAGAAAAAGTCACATCACAAACTTTTATATATTTGGCGTAAATATTACTAAAATGTAAGTTTTCCGCGGCAGACAACTACAGCTTTTATTAAAATTTTCCAAAATATAAAAAACGAAATTTCAAAAATCGTCAATTTTTGGTTTTGTTTTCTTTCTTTCTTTTTGCATGAAAAATTGTTTTTTTTTTCGACACTAATTTCTGAATAACTCCGAAACTGTTGGGTATATAAAAAATAATATTAAAGTGACTTAAAGGTAGTTTTCATTTGCATCTTCTTGCGTTTTAATTACCTAAATCGGATAATCTCTTCTCGAGTCATCGTAAAATTTACTCTTGTATTCGCCTTATTAAGGGAGATATATTAGACATGTCCATAAAGAAAGCCACGACCTGATGGGGAAAAACTGAAAGCAGACTTGTGTTTAGCAGATCAAATTCCATCTAGTCCACATTTTTTTTTTTTTTGAAGGAGGAAGGAAATTTTTATTAATTATCTTTTTTATTATTAATTATTTTTTATTATTATTTTTTTAATTAAATTGAATTAATAGCTGTTCTTAAAATTTGTTGTTTTTGTTTTTATCAAATAAACAAATTTTAAGGAGTTTTTTAGGCATTGAAGCAGTTGGGCCCTTGTTTTTAAATCCCTTTTTTAGGGCGATTTTTTTATTGTGCCAATTATGGTCAATTTCGTGCTGTCCATGCGATGTGCCTTGACATAAGTGTACCGGTTTCAACTCTCAACGATACTGGAATTAAATTTATTAATCCCGATCAATTATATTTATCGCCGTTCTTATATCCACATTGTTATATAAAAATACAAAAAGAAAAAGTGAATATTTTGAGTAATTTTTAAAAAGTCCATACAATTATTTTATTAAATTTATTTTGTAGTATAAAATAACAAAACATTAAGTTCACGCAGTAATCCATGCTACTCCATTAGCAACTGTGAATGTGCCTTGCAAAAAATTGAATTTTTTCGCTTTTGTTTTCCAAATTTTGAGACTATCTACTGCATTAGCTATTTAGGGTATATCAACGAGATATAGCGTAAATATACGAGTAATTGCAATAAGTATCAATCTCTGTTTCAAAATTTGTATTCGGTTGATGAGCGCACAGACCCCGCCCAAAAAAAAAATTTAATGTAAATTAAAAAATTTTTTCAAAAAAATTCGACTACCCTGTATGTAACTGTTAAAAGTCTGCACAATATTCACAAAGTCCAATTAGTTTATGCAAGACCAAATGAGATCAAAAAGTATAGGCGCGCGAACAAAAAGTGTAGAAGAATGGGAAAAAGTTAAGTACTTTTGAGCCCTTTTCTAAGTTCTTGAACTTTGAACAACAATCATGCACAGAAAAAATAAAAATGCACTGCAATTACGAAATTGCTTATTTTAATAAAAATTGTTATTTATTTTGCTAAATCAAAATGATAATATTAATTAAGTGAAAATAATTGACTTTTTGAATAATTTCAATTATTTTTTTTTTTAATAAAATTAATTATACTTACTATTGAATTTTTCCTTAAAACTAACTAAAAAAAAATCTTTCTTGTTATAAAAATGCAGTAATCTTAATGTATACATTTATAATAAAAATAACAATAACATTATGATTCAGCTCCAGAATTTCATTTATTCCATCATTTCCACCAAAAAATTTTAATTTTATCTGAAGAAAGAGCGACCATTATTAAAATTGAAAAAAAAATTTTACTTACTTAATTTACCAATAAAAGTCCAAAAACATGTCTGCATAAATTAGAGATCGAGAATCAAATTCTTCAGAACTTGATTCGTACAATTATTATTTCACCATAATTTGTATGTGTTATATGTTATGTACTATGCTCTAAGTAGATTTACCGATGTGTATATTAATTAACCTGGGTGATTTGGATTGTAAAATGTAAAAAGATATGGAAATATAAATGTATACAATTATAACATCTCCAAACGCTTTCATCCATTTCATCATTCCCCCTACCGAAAATTTGTCTAAAGAAGGAAGAAATTATTGTGGAAATTTAAAATAAATTATTTTGATACCATTGGGATACTAGTAATACTGCAAAAGTATGACTTAAATGGATTGGCAGTCATATAAAATTTTTTCAAAACCTGCCAATCAAGACAATAACATAAATCTTTTGGATAAAACATATATATATGCATATATGTATGTATCTTTATTTGGGAACTATCTAAAATAATAATGAAATACAATTTATTCTACTTAGCGGAGATTCACTAAATACAATTTAACTTACCCTTGGAATTCTTCACAAAACATAAATGTTGGATTTCATCAAAATACGCAGAAAAAATTATGACTAGTATTCTTTTAATTAATGTAGTATTTGATATTAAATTTAAATAAAGGAATCCGACATTTATCCATGTCTTATGAATAAGTCCAGAGGTATGTCATATTAAATTAATTGGATCCCCTCTAAATATAGTAATTGATATTTCTTTTTCATTTAGATAATTTCCAAAAGACATTTCAGTCCATAGGAAAACGTAAGCAGAATAATATTTTACATTCACTCAAATCCAGCCGAAAATTTTTATCACATTTTTGTTGTTGGATAGGTTCCGAAGAATTTGATTGTCGATTTCTAATTTATGCAGACATGTTTTTGGACTTTTATTGGTAAATTAAGTAAGTAAAATTTTTTTTCAATTTTAATAATGGTCGCTCTTTCTTCAGATAAAATTAAAATTTTTTGGTGGAAATGATGGAATAAATGAAATTCTGGAGCTGAATCATAATATTATTGTTATTTTTATTATAAATGTATTAAGATTACTGTACATCATATTTACATGTCACTATCCAAATCATATCACACTCATGTGGATTAGAGTGACCCCAGACGATTTCGTTCTGGAATATTTATAATGCATCTTCAAGCAAATATAAAGTTAAATTTTTTCAAAAGAGGCCTCAAATTGATCTTCGTTTTGAGTTTAAGTAAGTAATGTTTTTTTTTCATAATCAGGGTTAAACGCAATATGTGCTATATAATTTCTTGAAAACAATATAGAATCTGTGAAGAATTACGAGGATATTGCTTAAATATTTCTCAATACTTTCCAAACACATTATTTTGTCTAGTTGTAATTGAAAAAATTTGACTTTTTCTACCTGCCAATAACAAATTATTTGGCAAATATTTAGCTGCATATTAACCACTGTGCAGTGCATTTATTTAGTGGGAATACATGTGTTTAATGTTACTGATACTCAATGAAAGTGCATCCATAAATTGTATCTTAAATATTTTGTCACTTTCTTTAAAGAAAACAAGTCAACTTTTGTGTGTTTTCTGTTTATAATAATGTGATCGATATTAAACCGACTGGTTAATACACTTCTAATTAATTACGTAGTGGCCATAAATTATAATTTAATTACATTAAAATGAAACATTTTTAAGCTAACAAATGCGTGTAATCAAGGCAGAGTAGAGATAAAAACTCTAAATAAATAAAGTGTTTAAGAAAAGTATTTAAGCGACTATTTCATAAAAATGCTAATTATAGTTAAAATATCAATGTAAATATACAACTTCAACTGTTGAATATATTACTAATGGAAATATAAATTGCAGAAGGAAATCACTTTAGTTCTTAAGATCCAAATGTTTCTATTTAAATGAAAATCTTCATTATCATAAACGATATATAAATGTTTGTGTAGTTCAAGAACTCATTAATATTCACTTAACCCAAAAAAATCATTTGACCTAAATCTCCTAACATTTCCCTGTAGCGTACTGCTACACTAAAGTCAATAGACTGTAAAATTTTGTATAATCATTATATGAGTTGGTATAAAAGAAAGTGGACTTACATTGAACAAATTTAGTGTGGATTCATATTTCGCAATATAAAGTAAAATCATATTAAAAATGTAAATATTTTATAATTTCATAAAAACAATGTGAAATTTTTAGACTCTAATACCGTTTGTTTAATATCCACAGCATGGGGGAATTGTTGTACATGGTTTTAATTAAAATTTTATTACTATGGCTCATCACCCTGCCAGCTTCATCTACTGCTAATATTAAGACTGTTTTAAATGAAATTGATACGAATATGGGAGAGAAGGTTTACGTGCAAACTTCAGATTTGGTGGTACGAGAAAAAATGGGTAAACCTTTGGTGTATCATTTCATCACAGACTACCCACATCCCCATGTGCCTACCAACAACTATATAAAACCCTGGGATGTTGTAGCCTCAAAACCGATACGTGTTAAAAATGTGGATGGATCTAATAGTCGTATTTTAAAAAAGAATAATATTTTATATTTAGCTAAATCTAATGAATCTAAGGGGAATCAAGAATCAAAGAATTAAGAAATAAAAGATGAAAATATTTATTGAAAAATTTTAAAAATTTCTTCATTGCCACTTGTGATTCTTAGATAACTTTTAAAAATATATTACCTTTAAGTTTTAGTATACATAGCCACTATCAGCAGCATATTGGGTATCAACACCAAACGCAGCACCTTCGGGAGCAGAGTAACTAGAACCATCAGAGTAGCTAGAGGTTTCTGGAGCAGAGAAGCTGGAGCATAAATAAAAGCTAATAGTTTCAGGAGCAACGAAAAAAGCAGCGCCTTCGGGAGCGGAGAAACTGGAGCTGGGTTTGAATGAGCTGGAGCGCGAGATTTGTATTCAGTAGTCTTGAAGGAGTTGAAAGAAGCAGCACTTTCAGGAGCAGTGTAGCTTGAATCAGATTTGAAAGAGCTGGAAGTAGGAGCTTTGTACTCGGTGGTCTTAAAAGAGGTGAAAGAAGCAGCATTTTCGGGAGCAGAATAGCTGGGGTTAGATTTGAAAGAGCTGGAAGTAGGAGCTTTGTACTTGGTGGTCTTGAAAGAAGCACACTCGGGAGCAATATAGCTAGAGTCAGATTTGAAAAAGCTGGAAGAGGAAGCCTTGTATTTAGTGGCCTTGAAGGGTGAGGAAGAAGCAGAACTTTCAGGAGCAGAATAGCTGAATTTTGAATTGAAGGAACTGGAAGATGGTGCCTTATACTCAGTAATCTTGAAGGATGAAGAAGAGGCAGCACTTTTAGGAGTAGAGAAGGTGAAGTCAGATTTGAAAGAGTTGGAGGAGTTGGAAGAGATTCCACTGCGGCTGCTGAAACTGGCAGAAATATCAGGTACAGTGTATTGGCTGTAAGTAAAAGAGGATGAAGCTTCAGGAGCAGAGAGGCTGGAAGAACCGAAGCTGAAAGGAGCCGACTCGTAATGCGCATGATTACTGCTGACAGCTCCATGGTGGGCTGTCAAATATTTGTTGTTCAAATAGCTTACATCGGCGGCAGCCAAAACAGCCAAAACAATGACAACCAAAACAGCGATGGAGAATTTCTATAATAAAAACAATACAGAAAAAAGTTTTAGTAAAGACATTAAAAACATTAAGGCTTATTTTATTTTGTTAAGAAGACACGGAAGTCTTAGATCCTTATTGCGTTGTTATAAATTTTTAAAGAGAATTTTGCTGCTTTTTTTATAATTTTTAAAGATATGTATTTTTTAAATAGTTTTACGAAGAGGCATCACTTGAACCATTTTTAATTGAATTCTTTAGATTTATTTTCTTGAGGGAAAAGAACTAATACAAAACATGTCATGGAACTGGTACTAAGTGATGGGGACTTGTTCTAGTTCTAGCACTTTGTATGAGCGGGACTTATTAATTTAATATGGAGTTGGCCTGAGAGGGAGAAACTGACCCTTTTTACCTAGTTTTGGAACAGGTCACGGAACTAAACCACAACATGTTCAGTGTCGATTATACTAACATAAATTTGGTAAAAATTGGAAAATTGTTTTCGTTTTAAAATATTTTGTATTTTTTGTATTTTTTTTATATTTTCATTTTATAGTTTCTTTGTTAATAACGATGGCGGCACCCCAAACCTAACCCATATCATTCTTACTTATCTCTTGTTTTATAGTCTTACACGCTAACCACTCAGCCACAGATTGTTATTGCGCGCGATTTGCAAAGTTTTCAGGTAAAAGGCATGCTAAATATTGACTCTTAACTAATACTTTGAGACCGTGGTGGTGGTGAGAGTTTGGTATCAATTGGTACTCAGCTGGAACTATGGTGCGGGTTTGGTGTCAATTGGTACTCAACTGATACTGAGAGACCGGTAATATTGCACCAATTTGTTAGATTTCACTTAATTCTACTTTGAAATCTTATATTAGACAAATGCAAAAATTTTTTCTTCTGCCAATATTATTCCTTAATACTTTTAAATTCAAAATATTTTATCTTTTATAAAGTCTTTATATAAATAAGATTTTAATAATTTCTTCCACTGACCATTTTTATTAAAAGTTGTAAAACTAGCTAGATTGAAATTACTGATACTGATTAAGCAATTATTTTTATATTGATATTTATATAATATTTCTTTTTCTTTTTTGGGAAGATATCTAATGGCATTCTAATTTTCAAATTATATATTCATCGCAAAACTTATCTTTATTGCTATTTTTTTTTTTTTTTTTACTTGTAGATGCGTTCTTAAAAATTTGGTTATATTAAATAAAACTTGTCTACTAAAGTACTCAAACATAGACGACAAATGTTTATTAAGTTCTGCATTCATTTTTCACCAAGAAAATAAACAAATCGCTTTGCACAAAAAATTGGAATCAATCCAAATAGAAAACCGGAATTTGCTTAATTAAAATTATTAAAGTTATAAACAATTAATTTATTGAATAGCAATTTATATTAAAATTCTCAGCGATATTTATATAACTTTTTTTTGTGTGAAAAAAAGAGATGGTTTTAGAAATTTGACTCTAAAACATGAGAAGTAGAGTAATTATTAAAATATTGTGTCATTTGATTTAAATGTTTCCTTGAAATATATGGGACTTTATTAAAAATGCTTAACCTGGCTGAAACTGACTTTCATCCTTAATAAGTATTTTGGTAATACTATTTTAAACAAACGGATTATAGATCTGAATTTAAAAGACTTGAATTTGATGGTGTAGAAAATTATAGCGCCATAGGTTTCATTTTATAATCATGATTGGTGTTCAAAGTTCAAAAACTTAGAAAAAGCACTGAAAATTACTTATCTTTTTCACATTCTTTTACACTTTTTGTTTGTACGTTTGTACTTTTTGATCTCATTCGATCTTATATAAGCCGATCAGAATTTGTGGATAAATTCTACGCCTTCTTTGTTGTTCTGTAGACTTTCAACAGTTACATACATTTTTAAAATTTTTTTGGTTTTTTTTGGGCGGTTTCTTTCTAACGAAATACAAATTTTGAAATAGGATTGATACTTGTTGTAATTATGTGTATATCCCGTTGATGTGGCCGTAATAGTCAATGTAGTAGATAGTCTCAAAGTTTGGAAATCAAGAGCGAAAATTTTACAAAAGGACATTTTTTATTTATTTATTAGTTTCAGTCTATGGACACAATATTTTCCTTACATACATCAAACATAATTTGATATTCATAATTAAATTATTTATTTAATATATTTTTAATTTCAAGATTTGCTGTCTGTTTCTATAAAGGCGAACGAAAGTTTCGTTCGACTAAATGTATTGAAAACAACAAATAAATTTGAAAATTATTTGTTGTTTTCAATACATTTACCAGAGAGAAATTTTCGTTCAAATTTAAAGAAATTAATTAGAATATTTATTCAATAATCTCATAGTTTTTATTAAAGGTCCATTCAAATCATAGTTGTTCTATGAATATATATGTAAAATAAATAATTATTTTGCCCTAGACGCCTAGGAAGTACATATAGTGTTATAGTATGAAGCAAATCAGGATAATCAATTAATCCACAAATTATAGCATATGGGAAATACATAGAAGAAATTTTATGTCTTATTTCTAATGTTTTCATAAAAATCAAGACACACTTATTAGGGTATGCAGAAAGCGAAATTTGAGGATTTACAAATGAAAAATTTTAAAATAAGAGTAAACTTTATAAATTTTACTTGAATTTTTTCAATTCTATTTATATGTAATTGAGTACTAGGGCTCCAGATAAATGATGCATATTCTAATCTAGATCTCACAAAAGATGTAAATAGAACTTCTTTTGTATAATGATCAAAATTGTTAGAATTATGGCATAAAAAGCTAAAAAAAAACTTTTTTGCGAGGCATATTCACAGTTTCATATAGAATAACATTGATTACTGCATGAACATAGTTTTTTGTTATTTTACGCAATAGAATCGGAAGAGCATTAAAAATTTCATGAAAATTACGGAAAAATTACACTTTTTGTTTTTTATTTTTATATAGAAAATTGCAATTTGTACAAATCTTGTATATATAGATGTAAGAATGGCGATAAACAAAATTAATCGGGACAATAAATTTAAATCAAATGTCGTTGATAGTTTGAAACGGAACACTTTTCTCAAAATACATTTTTCTAAGGCGGAAATATAGAGGCGCATCAAAAAATTTCGAATACACAAATCTTATGGACTAAATTTTATGGACTAAATCTTATGGACTAAATAGTATTTCTTTATAATAAACTATAATAAAATACACTTTCGTATAATATATGGAGAAAGAACTTAGATTCGAACCCCATTTTTCACAAAGTGTATAAAAATCGCGATTTTTATTATACAGAAAATTTATTAAATTTTACTAGGAAATCCTAAAATATGCTACACTAATACCATCAAACATTGAAAATATCATAGATTTTAATTTTGTATCTTTAACAGAATTATACATGAGCTTCTAGCTTGTAAAAATTTTTATATATTCAACTTAACACCGCTATAACTTTCGCGTTCCCTGTACAAAATGATTAATGCGAACCGATTCTACATGCATTCTACATCGATCCACTTTAAATTTATGCTAATGGCTTTTAATGTTTCATCAAAAAATATATATATATTTTTTCTTTTAAAACCTAAAATAAGAAATTTTCGATAATGGTCCACATAATTTGTGTATGATTTTTATGTGTCCCATTAGAATTTAATATATATAAGAAGACTTAGAAGACGATCTAAATAATGAATTAATAAAGAAAAAATTAATAAATTGTGATTTAATTCAGTGAATGTAACATCAAGCAATTTAAAATATTCAACAATTTAATTAAGTTAATTAAAGAAATTAATATGTGTAGGAAATTTTCACGTTTAGTGAAGTATCCCCTACTCTCCTTTTGCAATTCTGATATTGGAAAACGATTTTAGCGATATTTTTTAAGTACCTAAAAACAGAAAAAATATACAAAAAATATTAAATTCATCTTGTGTTCCCTTTCTTTTCCCTTTTTTTCGACATAAGGACAAAAATGTTAGTGCATGGAAATCTGTTTATAAAAATTTAATCAATGATTGAATCTTTTTCAAATATTGTTTTTTTATTAAATATTATTATATTCAAGTTTTAAATTTAAAAGAACATTTCATTTTTTACTAGATTTTAATAAAATATTTATTCAAATATTTAAAATATTTAATATTTTGTAAAGCAGGACTTAAGCTTTTCGGAAAAGTATATTGTAGTCACCCTGTAATAATACAATATAGGCTACAGGGTGTCAAAAGTATCAAAACTACCTTGAGTATGAAATAGTTTCAAAAATCTTAACCCACAAATTAAGAAGTTCAAAGATTTTGATATTTCAGTAAAGTGCTTGGCAAGATAAAGAACAAATAAACTTATCCAAGTTATCTCTTACAGTTAAAATGATAATTTTTGATTTTTTGCCCGTACTTTATTTCGTTTTTGTGGTATAAGTTCTGAGGTATATGAGGGAAATTTTTTTTTAAATACTCTGTAATTTGTAATATATTCCCAAATAATATCTTGGAGAAATTTGTTGATTATCTCTACACGTTAAAAATCGACACTCTGAAATTAGTAGGAAAAAAGACATTTTTTTTTTTTTTTTTTTTTAGTACTATATTTAAGTACTAAAGACTTTTTCGCAAATTTTTTTTAATAAATTTTTTTTTCCTTTCAAAAGACAAGCCTTCATAAATGGCTAATAAAGAATTTTTAATTTTAATTTGATTTAGGTTTGCACCTTACATGCAGCATCAGTCGAAAGAGGTGAATTTTAGAAAAAAGTTTCATTTTATCGATTAATAAAAAAAAAAAAAAAAATGTCACAAGTTTTTTTATTTTATGAATAATTTTTAGTTGTAAAATGGATTTAGATCGATTTGACACTGATTGCTACCTGCCCGGCCAAAAAAAGATGCAGGCAATTATTATGAATATTATTTTATTTTATTTTATTTTATTTTTTACTGAAGGTAGTCAACTCTGACACCTTATAGCTTATCTCGTGTTATCACAGGGTGACTACAATATAACTTTTCTAAAAGCTTAGGCCCTCCCCTACAACTCTTCCATACATTTCAAATCGATCCGACCAGTAGTTTAGGAGATTTGTTATCAAAAATATTGAGTTTGGCGCCACTTTGTGTCGGTGTGCTGACGTAAAGGCAACATCTTTTATTTACATTTGAAAGAGTTTTTATTCATTCACCTTCTTAACAATAAATTGCAACACTTTAACACTTTTTTAATTAATTTATTTTTTTAATCTTCTAGTTTATTGTCAGTTTTTATTTCTTTTATTTCGAATAAAATAATTTAACATTTCTTAAACTTGTTTAAACATTGTAAATATTATATAATTTATTATTGAAATTATTTAGCTCTTTTTAAAGCTTATCAGTTAAGTTTCCAAACACTTAAAAAAATTTTATGTAATATTTAATTTCAAAGCATAGTTTCAGGAGCGGAAATGAAAATGTATGAAACGTTCAAAGAAGTTAATTGTAACGAGTTTTAAAATTTGAATGCTGTTATATGCAAAACAAAAAAGTTGAATATACTTATATGTAAAAATTTTTGCAATTGACTAATAAAAGTTAGTAAAAATATAATAATTAAGAAGAACAAGGAACTTGTTTTTTTTTTAAATATTTTTATAAGTTGTAATTAAAAAATAGTGACAAAAATTCATTTATACACTATAAAAAATTATAATTTATACACCAATAAAAAATATTTTATATATATAGTAGATAGCCCTCGCATAAGTCGAAATTCCTTTACATATAGGATAAAAGATATTTGGATTGAAATTTATTTCCTCTAACTCTTTACTTTTTACACTCTTCACCTTAAGTGTAAAGGGTGTACATAAGTTTGTCAGTCCGTTTGTAAATTCCACAATCTTCGTCGAAGAGTAAAAACTTTTATATTTTCTGTATTCTTATAACAAATAATGTCGATAGGACGATGTCTGTCCATTCGTTTGTCGGTTGAAATGTGGTTTATGAAGCCCACAGATAACTGCCATATATAATATATACATCAGACGATCGGAAATCTTTTCGAGAATTTTGCTACTGAAATTCAACAAGATCGGTTCATAAATGGCGCAGATATCTCAAAAAAAAAACGGGTTTCTCAAACCGGTTTTCGATTTTCTGAAGTGTCTATATAAGTTAGGAACTTTGTTCTTGCAAAGGAGATTTGCAATTTTTTTCTGAATTTTTATGCTGAAGAAATGAACTAAATTGTTCCAATAATAACCAAGATATCGGGCTAAACGCATTTTTAACTTTTTGAAGCCCTTGTTTCAGCTACGGATTTCGTTTTTATATAGAACGGTCATAAATATCTTTCTAAAATTTTGGTTTTTTGAATTATCCATATCGGTTCATAAGCAACCATATCGAAATTATTAAAAATTAAGGAAGCAACGCTTGCTATGATAGTTTAATTTTGTGTTTACATTTTTGTAGTTTGGAAAAAAATATAGATTATTTTTGTTTATTATATTATTTATTATATTATTTGTTGGTAAGGTGATGAAGGACATAAAATATTCGGCCAGTGTTGCCATATTTTCATTTAGGCACAGATTTTCGTATAGAGGATTTGGGTATTCTTTATTAAATAATATTAAATAATTTTTAAAGAAATTTTTAAATTTTCTAGATAATTGCAATGAATTTAATATGTAAAGACTTTTCGTTAAATATTCCATTTATAAAAATTTGTTGCTAGTTTTCTTTTTAAAGAAAATTTTCTATTTACATTATATATAATGTCGAATTATTGTTTATTTAGTGAAAATATTGGATTGATTTTGTGTATCATAAATAATGAATTATTATTTGTTGTTTATATAAATGATGTGCCCTAAACAGAAGAACTAAATGTGCACAAACTTGGAAAGAAAAATGTGAATGAATCTAAATAATGGTTTTTTCACTATCCACACTTACAAATACTTTTTAAAGTTATTATAACTTAAAAAATTTCGTGGGCTTAAAAATGTTGAAATAAAAAATTTAAAACGATTTAACGATTTCCCTCTGTTTGTCTGTCTGTTTAAAGAAGGATAAGGCTCAGGGCGGACATCGTACAAGGATGAAATTTCGCTCAAACATTTGTCTTATATAAGGTATGATTGGTATTGAAAATGAGTAGAATCGGTTCATAAACAAGAAAGCTATGGACTAAATACTAGAAAAACAGAATGTAATTTCATTTTATATTTTTCGGACGATATATGTTACAAAAAAAAAAAACATGTACATCAGCGAAATTTTGTACGAATAGTTTAAGGACTAATGTAAACTTGGAAACAAAAAATGGGCGTGGTCCGCCCACCTCCCATATAAGGTGAAATTTTAAAAAATGGTTAGTGATTCGGCTAAACCAAATATAACATTCTCAGATCTTAGATGAATAAATTCATGTAGGGGAGAATAATCATTTCATTTTTTTCCTGCATTGGGACTTTTGGTCTAACTAGTGAAGGAATAAATAAAGAAGAAAAGATAACAAATTAACATTTATATATATATATATATATATATTTTTATTTTCGTTTTTAATTTTCATTTACCACTTAAAAATACATTATTCTCAAATTTAGTAAACATAACCACCATCAGCAGCGTATTGAGTATCAATACCAGAAGCAGCACCTTGAGGAGCAGAGAAGCTAGAATCACCAGAGAAGCTGGTGGTTTCGGGGACAACAAAGGAAGCAGCGCCTACAGGAGCAGAGTAGCTGAAGCCATTGAAAGAGGTGGTAGCAGGAGCTTGGTATTCAGTAGTCTTAAAAGATGAGAAGGAGGCAGCGCTTTCAGGAGCAGAGAAGCTGGAGCCAGTGTTGAAAGAGTTGGAAGCAGGAACTTGGTATTCAGTAGTCTTAAAAGATGAGAAAGAAGCAGCGCTTTCAGGAGCAGAGAAACTGGAGCCAGTGTTGAAAGAGCTGGAAGCGGGGGCTTGGTATTCAGTAGTCTTGAAAGATGAAAAGGTAGCAGCACTTTCTGGAGCGGAGAAGCTGGAGCCAGAAGAGAATCCGCCGCTGAAACTGGCAGAGTTATGAGGAGCAGAGAAGCTGGAAGGAGCCGATTCGTAATGTTCGTGTGTGCTGCTAGCAGCTCCGTGATGATGAGGAGGCAAATATTTGTTGTTCAAGTGGCTGACATCGGCGACGGCCAAAGCAACAAAGGCGAACGAAACAGCGGCAAAGAATTTCTGCAATAAAAAACCAAAAGAAACACATATTAAAAAACAGTTTTAGTATTAAAATTTTTATAAGAATAAAGATAACATAAATTCTTGATACCATTAGGTATGTATGTTTTATTAACTCATGTATTTAAAATCTTGTATTGGTATATTTTTGAGCACAACTGTTGACTTTGTCGTATTAGTTAATGATATACATATATATATATATATATATATATATATATATATTTTTAATATTGCTTATGGAAGCATTGATGTAGTTTAGTTTTTTGTTTCTTTTTTTTTGCATTATATTTAGATGTTGAGGATACAATTGACTTTTTGATATTTCTTCTTTATTCTTACACTCTTAAGTGTTAATTTAAAATGTTTGACTTTTATTTAATATCTTGAAAATCTTGCTTTTTGAAATATAACATAAATTATGAGGTTTATTTCAACTATATTTCTGTATTTTAATATCCTTCAAAGAGTTTTAATTTAAATCAAATTTTTAAAATTCACTGACCATTTTTGTTTTTTGAAAGTATTGCTTGCTAGATTAACACTACTTATACTGTTTTAACAATTGTTATTCCATTGATATTTATACGAATATTTTTAGACCATGTACTAGTACTCGTAACATTCTAATTTTTGAATCAAAACATAGACGGACGCACATATTGGTTTCTTTGTCATTTTTTGTTTGCTTTGCTAATTGATGATGCGTCTTACATCCGTTAGTTTATTGTATGTAGATATTTGTCAAAAAAAAAAAACTTGCTCTATTAAAGTTCTCAAACATCCGAGTCTTTCTCTGTCTGATGAACAAATTCATAACAACTTTTTATTCTACTTTTAAAAATATTTATGTGAATATTGTTTCAACTACAAAATTAAAAATACTGTTCAAATAGATAAGTTTGCATATATAATTGCAGAAACCGGAATTTGAAAAGTTCGAAAAATTATTAAAAATAACACAAACATTATTTTGGATATTTAGTTAATGATATGCAATGAGTATTAGATAACCCAACAAGCGACTTCTTCAATACTTTCCCAAGTGATGACATAAAAATCAGTATTAAAATTATTTTTTAAAACCTAGTAAGGAAAATTTTTAAAAGTGAGTAAAAATATAACAGAATAATTCACTACTTATTCTACAATTCATGGTGGTAAATTCCGGCCAAAAATCAATAACTACGTTACTTCTCCGTGTAAATAAATTAAGTATGGTATAGAGATAAAAATTATAATACCTTATTCAAAAATCACCAAATTTTTTTAGGGATATCGAAAGGGGATAGCCGGATAAATGAAACAAAAGAGAATTAAGATAAATTCATATTTGATAAATATCAACATAATATAACTACTTTAAGCTAAAGATATAGTTAAAAGCTTTCCAATGATATATGTTTCATAAAAATCGGAGATACAGGCAATCTAGATAATTTGTATTGTTGAGAAAATTTCCAAAATATAATAATATTTAATGCATTTTTCAAAATAAACCCAAAAAAAAAAAAATTAAAGATATAGTTGATTTAATTAATTTGTATTGTCCTCTGTTATCCTTTTTAATGCGGCCAATCCCTGTATAGTTGTTTATTCCGCATTATTATTGGGTGAGATATATAATATATATTTTTACTTTCAATTATTGAGATAAATTAATTAATTTATTTTATAATTTATAATTGCATGTATTAAAAATGTATATTTTGTACTTTATATTAAAAATTGCTCTAAATTTCCAAGAATCTTAATATTCTGTGTAAAATACTTAAAATATATACACTTAAAATTCTTAAAATATAAATACTTAAAATATATATTTTCCCAACTCTATACCAATTATATCGTCATTATTATCTTATTTTAAATATGTTGAACTTTAAAAATACTAAAAAAAAACTCATTTTAAGTAGTTACTATAAATGCTGCGGTAAGAAGAAAAGAAGTCATGCATCATGTTACCAAATGTAATAAATATTTTATTAAAAATCAGATTTTCATTTTGAAATTTTTGTCCGGAATTTACCGGCGTGCAGTTTTTTTTAGATATAATTCTTTAACTTTTGATTCATTAAAGATATCTTAATGGCTAGAGCAGAGGAGCACATATCCCACAGTGTCACATTTGATAGTTTGGAGATATTGGACTGAAATTTTACATTCTGTTAGTAGACAAGGCTGTAAACATTCCCACCAAAAATGAGCGGGTAGAATCACTGCCACTCCCATACTGAAAAAGATATATTTTTTTTATGAATTTCGGACATATTTTTATAAATTTTATTAAAATTAGAATATGTAATATATAATTCTAATTTGAATAAATGTGACACTGTGGATCCCTTGTTGGTCAGGGGCTAGTAAGTGGACCTCCAAAGTTGGTTCCCTAGGGTATGTATTTAACAAAAAAAAAAAAAGAAAAAAAACAAACTGATATATTTTTTTCTTGATCCCGGCTTTGAGTTTTAATTTTTAATTTTACAAAAAAATTTAAGAAAATTGATAAAGTTTGGATAGGGCACGCATTTGCTTTAAGATTTCTTTGAATAATAGTGTGGAACATAAAAAATACTTTAGAAGTGAGAGAATATTAGCACCTTTGCACCTTTTTGTAAAAAAGAACAAAAAATGTGAACTTCAGAAGAATATATCTTTTTATCGGATTCATATAATTTTTGCAGCAATATTGTGTACTGGATATTTTATAAAAAAAATTTGTGACCCAAATTTAGCCCGTCAAGTTTAAAAAAGCTAAAAAATCAGGCAAAAAATTAGAAAAAAATTTATTTCGACCTAAATATCTCTTAAACTAAGCTTATTTTTTTGTAGAGATTTTAAAGATTTAAAATTTCTTTAAAACAAAATCATAAACGAATTCTTTGCGACTTTATATTTAACGGATCAAAAATTACTGCACTATATCCATTTATGTATGTATATATGTATGTATCACATATACATATCTGGACTAACATTATATGAATTAATTTTTAGACAGATATAAATGTAATCTTAGTTAAATTGTTTGCTGGTTTTTTTTAAGATGCTTACTCAAAATACTCGTTTTTTCTCTCACTTTCATTCTTATCCAAATTAATTACTTGTCACATAAATATTTAATTATTTTGCTTTTTGGTGTTCATTTTTCTGTGTATTTAACAGTTTATTGTTTAACTTATAGTCATGTTTATTTATTATAAATAAATTGATAAAGACTGTTTTACTTTAAATAAAATGATAAGTCTTTAGTTTGATTTTTGGCTAAATATTAAATTTAAAACATAATGAGTAAAAATAATGAATAGTTTTCAAAATTCTAAAAAATTATTTGAGAATTTTAATAATCAAATCTTTTAATAAAAACCGATTTTTCGTATGAAACATAAGTGATCACGAAATAAGCTTATATTCTAAGAAAATCGCAATATTTAAGAAGATGTAAAGGAATTAAATTTTATGTCAATTTTCTTCTGAAAATAGATTTTTGTTGTGAAGTATAAATGATCACAAAATAAACTTATTTTCTCAAAAACCGTATTTACGAGGATATAAAGAATTCTAATTTCCACTGAAATTTTCATATAAAAATCAATTTTTGGTGGGAAATATGTTTAAGTGATCGCGGAACAATTTTATATTCTTAAAAAAATGCAATATTTACGAATACATAATTTATTTTCATAAGAGTAACGTAATATTTACTGAGATTTAAATGATTTAAGTCTTTATCGAGTTTGATATGAAAGTCGATTTTAGCTGTAAAATAAACGTGATCATATATTTAGCTTAAAAAAAAAACATAAGTGATCATGATATAAGCTTATTAAAAAAAAACTTAGATATATATATAATTTCCACTGAAATTTTCATATAAAAATCAATTTTTGGTGGGAAATATGCTTAAGTGATCGCGGAACAATTTTATATTCTTAAAAAAATGCAATATTTACGAATACATAATTTATTTTCATAAGAGTAACGTAATATTTAATGAGATTTAAATGATTTAAGTCTTTATCGAGTTTGATATGAAAGTCGATTTTAGCTGTAAAATAAACGTGATCATATATTTAGCTTAAAAAAAAACATGTGATCATGATATAAGCTTATTTAAAAAAAACTTTTATATATATATATATATATATATATATAAATATATATATATATATATATTTATGAGTGATCACGAGATCACTCATAAAACGTAGTATTTAAGGAGATATATATAAATAATAGTTTTCATTGAAGTTTTTTTTTATATATAATAGATTGTTATCTTAGACAGAAACCCACTCTAAATAATCTTTCTGCTATTACCAATATTCGATCATTTTAAAAGAACTATTAAAATTTTATGTAAAGCATATCTTAAGGCTAAAAAAGAAATAAATATTTCTTTGCTCATAAACATAAAATGATACAAATTTAGAACAAATATTAAGATAAAACATTTTTAATCATAATTTAAAATTGATTAAGATCTTGTAGTTTAATTTTTGATTTTAATCCCCAATTAAAAACAAACAAAATTTTAAAACAAAAAAATATAAACAATTCTTTTATTAATAGAACTTATTAATTAAATGCGTTCGTTAAAACAAATTATACTAAATGAGTGTAGGAAATAAAAAAAAGAATAAAGAGGTAATAACAAGACGAAAAAATGCTCTTTTAAAACAAAATAATGATAGAAAAATTGTGCTGTGATGATGCAACAATTCCATTAAAAATCACAACTTTCTTTTCAAAATTGAAATAGAATTTCTTAGTTAGAATTTATGGTAGACATAACCACCTTTTGAATCATAAACTGTGCTAGGAGAGGGTGCAGGAGCAGCTGGGGCAGGGGCTGGAGCTAGTGTGGGGAAAGTGATTTTTTGCGGGGCAGGCACAGAGAATTGCACGCTTTGTGGGGCGGGTGCAGTAGCAGGAGCAGAGTGCGATTGTTGTACTGGTGCAGCAGCTTGGTGATTGTATGAAACAGTTTCTGTAGCACCAGACGTTGAAACAACTTGTTGTACTGCTGCTGGGGCGGGAGCAGTGTATGATTGCTGTACGGGAGCTGTGGCGGGGGCGGAGTATGATTGTTGTACTGGGGCGGCAGCTTGATAGTTATATGAACCACTGACTACAGCAGAGGAAGTGGAAACAGTTTGTTGCACTGGAGCTGGGGCGGGAGCAGAGTATGACTGTTGTTGTACGGGAGCTGGGGCAAAGTATTGTTGTTGCACTGGCGCAGCTTGTTGAAAGTTATATGAACCACTTTCTAAAGCAGCGGAAGTTGAAACGGTTTGTTGTACTTGGGCAGGAGTAGAGTAAGATTGTTGTGCTGGAGCTGGGGCAGGAGCGGAGTAAGATTGTTGTACTGGAGCTGAAGTTTCTACTGCAGCTGAAGAGGTATATGTTTGTTGTTGCACCGAGGCAGGAGCTGAATAACTCTGTTGAACTGGAGAAGAGAAACTTAGTTGTTGAGCAGGAGCTGAATAATTATAGGCACCATCATCTGCAGCGTCAGTTGATAGTTGTTGGGTTACTTCATGCGATTGTTTTTGCACTTGAGCGCCAGAAGAAAAGCTTTGCTGTGCAGGACCAGGAGCTGAATAGGTTTGTTGTTGTACTGGAGCAGGGGAAGAGTGAATTTGATGTTGCATTGGACCTGGGGCAGAGTGAATTTGTTGTTGTACTGGAGCTGGGGCAGAGTGAGTTTGTTGTTGTACTGGAGCAGGGGCAGAGTGAATTTGTTGTTGTACTGGAGCAGGGGCAGGAGCTGAATATGATTGCTGTTGCTGCACGGGAGGAAGATAGTTTTGTTGTACTGAAGCAGGGGAAGGAGCTGAATATGACTGCTGTTGCTGTACGGGAGGAAGATAGTTTTGTTGTACTGAAGCTGGCGCGGAAGCAGGGTACGCTTGTTGTTGAACTGAAGCTGTTGCAGGAATAGAATAGCTTTGTTGTACGGGAGCAGGAGCTAAATGCTGCTGTTGTAGAGCAGGAGGCAAATAAGTACTTTGAGCAGGAGCTAGGGCAGAGAAAGATTGTTGCTGTAGAGGAGCAGGTTGAGAGTATGATTGTTGTACTGGTGCAGAGAAAGATTGTTGTTGCACAGCAGCAGGGCCTGAGTACTGTTGTTGTATGGGAGCCTGGTAATGACGAGCTCCACCTGCTTGAGCATTGGAGTAGCTTTGTGGAGCAAAGTTTTGCTCTTGACCAATATTTTGTTGTATAGAGAAGCTAGCTACTGGTACGGAAGCCTTAATTGATTCAATTTGAGCATTAGATTGTACTTGAGCCTGAGATTGTGATTGACTGTAACTTTGTTGGCCCACATCGGTAGAGGCGGGTGCAGCATAGTTATAACTATGACTCTCATCAGCACAAGCTAAAGTGGCCAAACTAGCCAAAGTAATGACAAAGAGTAGTTTCTAAGAAACAAAAAGAAAAAAAAACACATTATGAGATATATTAAATTTAAACACTCAATAAAGTTTCAAGGTGATGATTAATTTGTAATCCATTAATTGAACACCTTCATTATTTATTTAATAATTTTACAAGTGCCTTTATTTTTATGTAAAAAATATCACCGTTTTTTAAGTATGTTTTGTTATTGTATTATTTTATAATTATTTTAATGTATCATACAAATATTTTTTTATTGTATTTTTTTTATAGTTTTACTTTTGAATATTTTTTTTTTTTTTATAAACTGACCATTTTGTTTTAAATTTGATTTACAAAGGTCGGTTTTTTTCGGTTGTACAGCTTACAAAAGTTAAGTTTAAACTGATGATCCCTCTTGGCTTAACATGACAATTTATAAGCCATCATAGTTTTCTAATTCTGGTCTTTCCAAAAAGGTCTAACATTATCTTTTGGCCATTTGAGTGTTTGTATGCAAATCTGAGTGTGTGTTAAGTTTTTTGAATTAATGAAGACAATAACATTGCTACTGTAACAATCTGCTGAGCACAAAATATGAGAGTCTCTCTAACGCATGCACTTATCATCATAATCAGCGTATTCTTCATTAAAGACGCATGTAGATCTGCCGGCAAACAACAGCTTAATTGGTGCAGAAGATAAAGAAAGCTCACACTCACGCAAATATCAGCGGGAAGAAAATATTAGTTGAATTATTAAAGACGCATTTAAAAATTTGTGGTAAAATCTTTATATGTATTTAATAAGCTCAGGGCCTATTAAGCGTAGGCTTTAAAGACTCAGGCGCCTCATTAAGCTGTCCAACAGAGTTTGTGTAATAATTTATCTATTTATTTCCAGGGTTCCCAGATTTTTTTCGAACCATATCCCCAAAGGCCACATTTTCGTCCCCAAATATATTTTATTTCAAAAAAAAAAAAAAGAGATTTTATGGAAATCTTTAACATTTGTATCAATAAATAATTCACAACATTTCTATAGATGGAAAATTACGTTTTTATTTCATCTTCAAAGGTATGAAAATATAATTAACTTCCGTTACTTTAATTATTTTTGATACGTTTTTTGTTCAATTTTTAAATAACAGCATTATCACTGCAACAATATTATGTTCTCGTTGTTAATTTTCTTGAATTTTAATAACTCTATGTACATGATAACAATGTTTTTGTTTAAATTTTGTCATTTAATGTTTACACTGAATAAAAATTTTAATATGGTTGACGTTGTCTGCAAAAATTATATGTTTTTAAATATTTTTGCCAGAAACAAAATTTTATTAATATGAAAATTATCATTATTTCTACAACCGTTAAATATTTGCAGTCCTTTTCCTTGTTCTTAAACCATATTCTGTTGTTTCAAATAAATCCTTTTCACAAACTTAGTGGACAAATTATCCAATCCAATTTCATGGTAATTTTCATTTAGTTTATGTATGATTAAATATAAATAGAGAAGGTTTCGTTATACTCGGTGTGATCAGGGTTGTCAGATTTTTTTGAGTCTCTGTCGAAAATAATATGTTAAAAGTGTCGAAAAATTTTTAGTATTTAAAATTTCGTATAATTTATAAATATAAATTCAGCAATATCTAATAATAATTGAATAAAAAAATACAACTTAAAATACACTTTTCTGACATATTGTCAAATTTTAGGTCAACAACGTTTAAAATTTATTGAACTTTATTAAAATTTTTAAAAGAATAATTCCAACATTATAAAACAATATTGGCCTCATTTAACTTATGAATTGTTTCAAAGAATTCATGAACGTTTTTTTTTCATTTTGACTGAAATCATTAATATCTTTAATATATTTTAAAGATGATAGAAAACTCCATAAGTATTGTAAAATATATTTTTGAGTATAAAATTTTGTAAAATAAGTTGAAGCTATTTGTAAATTCTCTTCATTGTGCTAAATAGGCAAATACTTAAAGTAGTCGATTTCTAGTAAGAAAATTTAATAGTCTTTCTCCACAAATGAATATTTAATACAATTTTAAAAGTTAGCCAAACAAATCACCACCTGATAATAAATCGCCAAAAAATTCGCCATGTCGCCAAACAGAAAATTCAGTCGCCAAAAGCAATTACAAACGGGCACTTTTGGCGAAAAATTGCCACGTCTGTAAGTCCTGGGTGTGATTCAAGCAATATTAGATATTGAAAAGCTACCAATAAAGTTTTGTTGTAGTTAAAAAACTTATACAAGTGAATATATTTAATGATCAAATAATATGTATTTTTTTGGGCTAATGAATACTTCTTTTATTTTCAATAAAAAATGATAAGGTGGAATAATAATATGACAAAATGAATAATAATAATACTAATAATAATAATAATCATAATAATAATAATAATAATATGATATGGTTGGATAACTATATTTAACATGGCATAATATGATAAAATGAAATCTTAATATAGTATGAATATAGTGTGAAGTATAATAATATAATAAGATAGAATAATATAATAGCATCAAATCATAATCAGACAGAATGGGAAAATTATGTAGTAAGATTGTTCAATTATATTTAAAACTAGAATCATAACATGAAAAACAAACCATAAAATTGGAAAAAATATAACAAAATGGAATCATAATAATTATTACTTATAATCGTTTCTATTTTTCGCTGTAATTATATGTTCCAATCATAATATGTTGCTCTTAGATTATGGTCACTACAACTATATTTTTTTCTGCATGCAATTATTGAAAGTTTTTAAATTCTTGTTTACTATTGTAGTAACAATAATGGAGCATCAATCGTTCAAACACTATCCCGACAGCCAATCCGCACAATAATCATTTTGTTTCGGAGATTTATATATATATATATATATATATATATATATATATATACACACACATATATATATATATATATATATATATATATATATACATATATATATATATACACATATATATATATATATTTTTTTTTTCTTTATGGCACCATGTTCAGTATATTCTTAACTGGACTGTTATTGTTACTAAAAACGTTATATCCAGCGAAAAATTATTTTTAATTTTTCTTAAGTTAAAAAAGAAATTGTAAAAATAAATTATAAAAATAAAAAAAATTATAAAAATAAAAAAAATTATAAAAATAAAAGTCCTCCAAAACCTTGCAAAAATCCCTAAACCTTAAAAAACATCCCCAATAAATTTCCTAATTCCCAAAATAATTTTTTCATATCCATTTCCACAAAGAAATCCTCAATTTGGGAATAAATCCTTTAACCTGAAAACACTGTTAATCTCAATCAGTTTACGACTTTCATTGCATCCAAAAAACAAAATAAAATTGTATCAGCTATTTGTGTTATTATAGTTCACCTCCAAATCACTCCATTGTAAACCCTTCAAATGAATAAAAATATTCATTTATTCAAAATCATAAAACCAACAAATCTTTAAATATTGTTATACACATAAAATGTGTCTGTTGCATCAACTGTAATTTATAATATTTGTATAATAATGTCTCTGTATTTTCGGTCAACATCAACATTAATGAATTTCTTTCCTCTTTGCTTTTGTATTTAATTGGAAGTTTATTTATTGAAATTTGGTAAATAGTTTTTATCTTATGCAAATATTTATGTACAAAAATATGTAAATCTCTTTTTATGTGTTTATTTGTGTTTGGATTTGTATTTATTTAAAATTTTAACAATATGTCAAAGATAAATGTACAATTATCTAATATTTCGATAGGTAGGCCTATTATTAAGTGATGAGTGAATTGTTTTGAAGTATTTTTTTTTTTTTTTGATTACGATATAAAAAATGCTATAAATAATTTTATTAATGGTTTTATTAAGAACTATTTGTTTTAAACTAAGGAAACCAACATCCTTCGTACATCACATATTATTAAAAGTGTACTGTTTTTGTTAATTTTTTTTGATTTTGTTTAGATTTTATTTTATATGTTTGATAAAAAAAATTCCTGTCCAGTAGCATAATTAACTTTCTTCAGTATTGTCTGCAGTAAAAATTAGTAACACAAAATAATAATAACACCGTGCAACAATTTTTCAACATTTTTTTCTCACATGAAAAATATATGCCTGAAACAAAAGACCATACATAGTAAAACAGTGTATTCAAATTTCCTTCATCACTTTAAATTTCCTCCTTAATGGACATCAATTTTTCAAAGGATACACAATTTTGTAAAAAAAATTTTTAAAAATATTCACGAAAATTATATCATCCCAAAATGAGTGTCAAATGAACGCTAAAAACCCCTGTAACAAAATATTTTTATTTAAATGTTGCGGAACAAAAAGTATATGGGGAATTTTCTTTTTAAGTTTACCTTTATGAAACCGACTTTAAACCTCAAATATTTTTTTTTTTTTTAATTAAGATTTTTAAAATAATTTTTGATGATTCACAACACTTGGTGGAGTAAAACAACGAAAATTCAAGACCTGAAATAGCTTCGTGTGGTACCGGCAAGCACTTAAATTTAGAAAATCAAAAAAAAAAAAACATGTGTGAAAATAACAAGTTTTTTTCTTTTCTTGGATTGCTATAATTGCGGATTTTAGCATATGTGTCAAATTCTTCTTACGTAAACTACAAACTTGTCAACTTGTGTTCAATCAGTCTGTCAGTGACCAGTGTCGAATTATATTGAGGACAAGTGGTGAAACCAAAATTTTATTAATTTTAATTTTTTGCAGTTTTTCTATTCGAAAATTTGCGTCGTTTTGAGTATTGCAAAATAAAGAATGGACGTTTATTGCTCTTATAATTATGGTCAGAAGGGAGTGGGTAGACTACCAAAATTGGTTATCTCGGGTATGCATTTCTTTTAAATTGTCAAAAATTCATTTATGATTTAACAGAAAACAATTTACATATAGCTAGTATTTGTAAATTTCTACAAAAAATAAGCGTACATGTGAAGGTCAGCTCTTTTAGTTTAAGAGATATTTAGGTCGAAATAAATTTTTCACTCATTTTTGCCTCGTTTTTTGGTCAATATTGGCCCTATTTTTTTTTAATATTGATCTCATCAGATTCCTTTCCAAAATTCTAAATATTTCCGCATGGAGGTCAAGAATACTTAATATGGAGGACCTTGCGCCCACATAAATGTAATGAAGGTGCAAGGTTTGTGTGAATCAATTAATACCATGCTGCTGCTAAAGTACATAATCTGTCAAAGATAATTCCCAAAATTTTTTGGCGGCTTATTGTCGGCGTTCTAGTTTTACTTTCTTAATTCACAACTGAATCAGGTTGTACACTGACGCTCAGAAAATGTAAATATTTTTTCGTGACTTTAGATGTTGATCAATATTTGGAGTTGATGATTTTTGTATATTTATTTCCTAACACTCCTACAATATCACCTTGTTGATTAAAAAAAAATTATGACTAGATGATATTCACGAAAAGAAATTTATTTTTGAGTATTCAAAAAAAGCTCAGTTTCAGACGAAAATAAAGCATTAATTACACGGTACTACAAAATAAAAAAAAAATTGACTACACTTGCAATGTTACATAGTGTAGTTTGCAACTATGGATAGAGTAGATTATAACACCAATTTTAGAATTTTCAATTTCCCAAAATCGGGTTATTAAAAAAAAAACGATATTTCAGATCTTCCGGTTATAAAAATTTTTATCTCGAATAAATGTTATTTAATACTATTTGTCATGTCATGTGTAATATGTCGAACATATGTTCATATTTATATTTATTTATTTATTCTGGATTCTGAGTGGATCTGCCGTCTGTGTGTCGGTTAATGGAAGGATAGGGGTCGTGACGGTCCACTTCAAATATTTGTCTTATATAAGGTTTCTTTGAAAATAGAAAAAATCGGTTCATGAATAAAAAAGCTATGCGCCAAATACTAGAAAAACAGAGTGCAAAAAAAAACATGTACGGCAAGAAAATTTTGTATAAACAGTTTAAGTATCAATGTAAATTCGTGATTCGAAAATGGGCGTCACCCGCACACTTGGCCGCCCACCTCCCATATAAGGTAAAATTTTAAATTAGTTTGTAACAAAAAGTTGTAGCTAGGTAGTATATAGATTAATATATCATTCTTACAAAAGACATTCATTAATTTTTTTATTTTTCGTTCGTATTTTTTTTTTAATTTTTGGCTATTTTTGACCTACACTTTATTGAAAAACATATTTTTTTTCTTGTCTTTTAGAACATATTATTTTTTTCATAATTGTAGAACTCATAAAAACCAGTTATTTTACGTGTTTTGATAGTATTTCGTTGTTGCCATTATTTTGTATCATACTACACACAAGCCAAAATGCTAAGAAAAATGAAATTAAAAATTTTTAAACAAATCTATAAATTTAATTTACTCACCCATACCTACAAACTACACTTTACCCAGCAGGAAAATATCACAGTTCTTCATCCCTGCACACCTTTCCAAAAAAAAAAAAAAATTAAAACACTTTGCCTTCTATGAAAAATTCCTAAAAGAAAGTCTCGGCTTCCTTTCCCAAAATCCAGTACAAATTTTTGTTTCCTTTCATTAGACGATAATTTTCATATTATAAACAGAAACTTTTTTAATTGTGAGGCTTACAAAGCTCATAATCATTTAGTCTTATTTTAAGTGACTTTAATGGAGATAGCCCGTATATTTTTTGAAATAAAATGCTGGAATGCGAGGGACATGCATTGTGGTTGCTAAATAATGCATTTTAAATGTCTCCTCAACCTTGCTTTTTTGCGGCAGAGATGTTAACAGTGTTAACAGTTAACGGTGTTGCCAGCTTAGCCTTTTTAATGCTAAATCTAGCCTTTTCATTTTGCTTTTAGCCTCAAAATTTTCGTCTAGCTTCTAGCTTTTTTAGCCTTTTTTAATTCTTAAAATTCCCTTAAAAAGGTTAAAATTTTAGTATTTTGGTAACGAAGAAAATAATTTATTATTTGTTAATATTAATTGCATTTTTACAGAATCCTCCATTTAATAATTTTTGTATATTAATTCACACAAATATCTAGATTATTTACATTTGATAAAAAATTTGGAAAAATTGATTTACTATATCGCTTATTATAGTTATTTTCTAATATACTTTAGTAATTATAGAAACTATTTACGAATATAATTTTAAAAAATTCTTTAAATGTAAAAAATCACAACACAAAAATTTGGAAATGCTTAATCAAAATAGAATTTTAGTCCAAAAATGACGAATAAATTATTCAAAATATTGAATAATTTTTCTTATGAAATATAACCCAAGTTTGTATTAAAATTTTAAGTTGATTTTTATTGGGTTATATTACTGACAGCCGTTATATAGTTTATTTATAAACTTATTACAATATCTTAAAAAAAAAGATGATGACAAGAAAAAGTTATTTTTTTTTTTAATTTAAAAAATGCTAACTTTTTTCGGGCCTTATTTTTTGAGCATTAAGCCTTTTTTTCCTTTTTTAAAGTTCATTTTAACCTCTTTTTTTCTCACCTCCTGACTGAATGCTACATTACAAGTGTTTTTAGTGTTCACTGTAGCACCGTGTAATGTAAGTATTTCATAGATTGCTCGTTACTATATGGAACACATACGTAAGTATGTATAAGTTGGATAACCCAAAAATTATTATAAAATATTATAGTTTCTGAATGAACACGTAAATTTTCAAGTATGTATTCTATATAATTCAAACTACTATATTACATTGAAAGGGCATGATTAAAATTGTAATTTTTTAGTCATTTGAGCAAGATTCAGTAGAATTTCTTAGTCGAATTTAATCATGAATAAAAATATTATTTATTAGCCATATTTTTCATGTCAACATATTCGCAAAATATTTATTTCAAATAATTTCAATACAAAACTATTTGTGGATATTTAGGTATTTCAAATATATAATCCCGTATTTTATTAATGTATTTAACATCAAATATATCAAAATTTTTTTGTCTTTGAATTCCTTTTATTGCTCTAATGCATAAAAATGTTGAAATAAAATTTAAAATTTCCTTAGAAATTCCAAAAACTATTAATTTATTACTTTAAATATCTTAAAATAAAAAAAGGAAAAAAAAAAATGCATTAATTCATATTCATTGTTATGTGTTGACAATAATAGTAAATACATATTTATTTTTTGCATTTACATATGAATTCATATGTTAATAATTACACAGTGGTCAATAAGCAAATAGCAAAAATAGCAGTTCGTGTATTTTATGCAAATGTGGAATTTTTAAATGAATTAACTATTAAGTTGTGTGTTTGTTAAGTCCACGCCCTCAATAATAAATAAAATATGAATTATATAAAAATTTTGGATGTCAACCACTAACAACATAGTTAAACTTATTAGACTTGTTAACAATTGATAGATAGAAAATATGAATTCATTTAGATAGTAGTGGTAGCTCAAAAAATGCAATTTTACAGAAACATTTTCTTATTTATTTTGGTTGCCTTAAATAATTTAATATTTAATAACTTAATAATTTAATTTCATGGTTGTTATAAAATTCACTTTATATTCATATTTGCATTAACCTATTGGCAACTATTAATTATCCATTGACATTTTTTTTAATTTGGAAATTTTTTCAACAAAATTTAAATATTGTTTTAGTTAAAAATGCGATTAAAGTTTTAATATGTTTAAACTTAAAAAAAAGATAAACAAACGATTAATTTAGTATTTTTGACAAATAAAATTAAACAGTAGAGCTTATCTACATTAACAATAGTCCATAAAATAAATGTTATTATATTACATAATAATGATATTATATGTCGTATTGTGATATTTTATCATAGCCTTGTAACTATTAAGCATCGTTAGTTAATATATTGAAATTTAAACTAAATAAACTAAAGAAAATAAATTATTAAAATATCATATTTGATATTTTCCATTAGATTTTAAGTAGAAGTAAAACTCCATAAAACGTAAAATATTAACACGATTTGTTCATATGTAGCTACATATGTATGGGACACCGAAAAAGATCTTAATCTTGAGTCTTGTTAATGTGTTGTAAGTATCACACTCTGTTGTCAATTATTCGTCATTTAATAAAATAATAAAAATAAAATTTCATAATTTTTTTAATTGTTCGTGTGATCGAATAAAATTTGTATTTTCTTCGATTAATCGAATTAATAAAGAATAAAATATATTATTCGAATAATTAATTAAAAGTTAAAAAAAAAAATGCAAAATGGGTATTTTTTAAATCAAATCTTGGTTTTATTAACATAAAAAAAAATAAAAAAATCATTTAAATAGAACAAAAAATATCCATATATTGAAACAATATTCAAATTAAAGAATTTTAAATTTCTTTTAAAATAATCATTCATAAAGAACATGATTAAGCATTTTGGTTTTAAAACGATTATTGTTATTTTTTTTTTTTTTTTTAAATAAAAACAGATGTGTTGAAAAAATCCTTTCACTTACTATTGATGATGGCAATACATAGCATTAAAAGCAAATCAAGTTTTTATGTTCTTTTTAGATTTTTATAAATAAAGTCAATGGTCATTAATATTGCTAAAACCTATTTTTTTAATTTTTAATATCTATTTATTTATTGATTGATGGAGTGCAGTTAACAAATAATTGTCATACATTTCAGAATTTTCGGTTATTTTCACATCTCTTGAATCTTTAAAATAATTTTTGAAATAAATAATAAATAAAAAATTCTCAAAAATAAAACATTTGCATATGCATTTGTTTCACTTTTTGTTGAATATTTAAAAAAAAAATTAATATGCGCTAGAACATTTTCAGAATTTAATAATAACTTATACATCTGCCGTTTATTCTAACTTTAAGACTTTTGATTAAATCTTTAGAAAAGAATACTGACACTTCAGTGACCGTGAAAGGCTTTAACTCGAAATCTAATAAAACGTGGTTTATACACGCAGAGAAAAAATATGGTTACAGCATGATCACTACAAAAATATTATGTTCTCATTGTTAATTTTATTGAACTTTAATAACTCTGTGTTCATGATAACAATGATTTTGATTCAAATTTGCCATTTAATGTTTAAGAATTTTAATATGATTGACTACAAAAATTATATGATTTTAAATATTTTTACCAGAAACAAAATTTTGTTAATATGAAACACACTATTACTTCTACAACCATTAAATATTTGCAGTCTTTCTCCTTGTTCTTAAACCATATTAATATTATTATTCCTATAACAATAACATGTTATAAAGAGTATAATACTTATCCTTTTCATAAACTTAGTGGAAAACTTCAATACTTATTTGTTTTTAAATATATATATTTTCGAACTTCAATCTAATTCTCATTTAGTTCATATATGAATAAATATAAATAGACAAGGTTTGGTTGTATGGTACAAATGGATATAAGTAATAATATGTAAATATTATATATATATATATATATATATATATATATATATATATATATATATATATATATAAATTTGCAATAAAAATGTTATAAAAAATAATAAAAATAATTTTTATTAATATATGATAAGATTGGATACCTATATGGTAATATGAGGTAATAATATGATAAAATGGAATCAAAATATGACAATGTGGTATAATAATATAATAAGATTGTTCAATTATATGTAATTTTGTTTGTTCAAAAAGAATAAAAGATTTGTTCCTCGAATAATCAAATAATTTATGTTCGAATGACAACCCTAATATTTTCGAAATAACTTACTGTTTTTTTATGTCAAAATTATCCATATGTTGAATATTGGATACTAATTTCATCACCGTGAAGTTATATGAAATTATAAATTTTGTTTGGCTTTTATATTAAAAAATTTATACCTACAAAACACTTATGATATTGGATTTATTGATAATTAATTCCTCTGCAGAGCTATTTAAACAACTGTCAAAGATATTTTTTTGTGTGATTTGCTATTCCACTGAATTTTGCTGTATATAATTAAAATGTTGATTAGTCAATAAAGTATTTTATTTTTAACACTCTACATTTTATTTCTTCTCGTCCGTTTTTATACCCTTCAACAACATAGGTGGTTGGGGTATTATGCGTTTGTGCTAATGTTTGTAATGCACAGAAAAAATCATCAGACCCCCAGCCTTAAAGTATACTGTTAAGTCGACTCAGAATAACTTTCTGAGTCAACTTAACGATGTCCGTCCGTCCGTTTGGTCGATTGCCTGTCAATGTAAAGTTTGTGAACAAAGTACAGGCCGTAATTTTAAAGATATCTTGATGAAATTTGGCACGAATACTTATTATTATACAAAAAAATTTCTTGAAAATGGTAATAATCGATCCATTATTTCACCTTCTCCTACAGAGATGTCCCCCCGGAATAGGGGTTTAACGAAAATAAATGCCATATATATAGCAATATTTTAATGAAATTCGGCGCAAAGAAGTTTTGTATAAATATCAATACTTACGCTAAATTTCATAAAGATCGGTCCATAATTGACCATGGCTCACATATAAACCACTCTTCCGAAAATCACTTTAACGTGCATAGATTCCATAGAAATGTTAATATAATGTTAATATTCTACACAACTAAGTTTTATATAAGTAGAAATCACAGTGTCAAATTTTATGAGTATTTTATGAGAATTTATCATATTTACGCCTATTTTATCATATAACGCCCACTTTCGAGAATTACCCTAAAGTGCATAAATTCATATAAATGTTAATATTAACATAATATTCTGTATTCGTATGCTCTATTATACACTTAACAAAAGTATTGTTCCATAATTGGCCACAGGTCTAATATAAGACCCCTGCCCGAATTTTTGTGCACATACACAATGGTGTAGGGCAGGGGTTCCCACAACAACTCACCTCGCTGGGCATATTTAAATTCTTCAATAAAACTATGCGACAAATTTTGGGTCACCAAATATTGCCTCAATGATTCCAATGCGAAATGAAAGTACACCATCAAATTAATAAGTCTCTAAAGGATTTTGCAAAGTTAGATCGAATTTCGATTTTATCGGCTCTTAAACTTCGGATATGTTTGAGCACTTTTTTCATTATGTGTACTAATAAAAATTTTTAAATTGGTAAATTTCAATGCATTTATGGGTACTTACTGTTTTGTAGAGTATAAAGGTTTTCTTAGATATTAAGTACGACTTTTATTAAATTTCCTCCCTTTTTATCCCACTTTTAATCAAAAAAAAAAAAAAAAAAAAAAACATGAATTTATACACTATTTTAAACCTCTTCGCGGACCCCTTAAAACCCGTGGTATAGGGCATCATATGATCGAGCTTGACCAACTATATTTTCATAACTTCTTTGTTTTTTTTTGAACTGAATGAAGTTAAGAAATATGTATATTTAGTTTAATGAAGATCTAGATTAATATATTTCGTAATATATGAATTCCTAAAATTTTATACATGCATATTATATATCCACAGCCATATTCAAAATGAAAAATATATGCTTGCTAACAAATGGCTAGCGTTTTTGTATATAAATTTCCACTTGTTAGCAAACGTACATTTTTCATTTTAATACGGCTACTAATAAATACTAATTTATCAACTTATCACTTCGTATTGACTGACGGACGAGTGCTAAAAGACATTAGCTGAAATACAGATATAAATAATACTTTTTTTTTAACTTATAAATACAGAACATCTTTTCTACAAACTACAATGCATACATATAGCTTTTGGATCTTAGAAATTAAAACACTCTCTTTAATTGTTAATGCTGTCAGTTTGTAGGAATAATAAAAAAATATTCCAAGGTCTTAAATGATTTTATTATGCTCAGACTTGTTTGTTACGACATATCAAATAGTCTTGTTATTGTCTGCAAATGATCACTACCTATTGGTACATAGCATTTGGAATATGCACTCATTTGAAACCTGCAGTGACTCCCAACTATTTATTACTAACAAATTTGAAAATTTATTCTCCTGCATGCAGTGCGTCATAGGTTTTTAATCCGATGATATGTTTCAAACAACTTATAGCTTCTATTCTGCTTTGTTTAAGAGTCTATTCATTCAACAGTAGCTGTCCATTAGGGTGGCGCTCTATTATATGGAGGGAAATAAAGGTTTTCAAATTCTCGATCTCGTCCCAAAAAATGTTCGAATAGCGTTAAAACTAAAAAGTATAAAGTATACTGATTGAAAAAAATATACAGGAGGCTCAAAGCGATTGAAATTTTAAAAATTATTATTTTACTTTCTTAAAATGACCAAAATTAAACAAATTAACTAACAAAAGTAAAGTGGTTTTTACAAAAAATTTAAGGTAAACAATTTAATTTTTAACTAGATATATTCAAGTAAGATAAGAGTTTAACCAAAGGGAAAGAAACAGAACTTAGTATATACATAGTTTGATCTAGGTATCCATATTTTCTGTCAAAATTTTTCGATAATAGCGCTTGATCTACGTGAGCTATTCGCTGTAAAATATCACAGAAATCTTTATACATATAACTCACGTATTTTGACGATATTACAACATTTATGAAACATAAAATTATTTACAGGATGTATAAAACATTAAGACGAAACTATATGCCAAGTTTGGTTTCTTCCCCCGAAGTTCTAGTTGAGACCTTATTTGATTGTAGAGTAATTCCATTTTAAATTTAAACAATTTTGAAACTTGGTTACCGATTTGAATAAAATTTGGCGCATATGTAGAGGAGGATATCCAAGTATGTAAAATCCATTTTATTCGATTTTATTTTGAAAAATGTGGCAACTCTATAGCTTTTAATGTAATGAATATATTTTTTTAAATGGACATAACTCTTGTCGTATAAAAGATATCAAAATATTTTTTAAATTGTCTTTAGAAACATATATTTAAAGAATTCCATCATTAAATTTTATATATTTTTTGCTAGTATACCGATAATACTTACTTACTTTGTAGCACATTTGGTTGAAAATTACTTGTTTTAAGGTAATTTTATTTTAATAACTATTATACTCGTATTATCGATTGTTCAATTTTCTTGATTTTTTGTACTTCGGAAAGGTAATAAACTGTGGAATACAAAAAGCTATAAACCAAGAAAATTTCATTTGAAATAAAGTATTTATCGAACAATTAACTTTCAATAAGTATATAGTTCTAATACGGAGACAAATAATTTTTTAGTGTTCTCGTCGTGTCTCACGTGTACAATTATGAGAACAACAAATTTATTCTCCATAGGAGGTTGGAGTATTAAGAGTTTGTGCAAATATTTCTAACGCACAGAAAAAATCTTTGGACCTCCATTTAACTCAGAATCACTTTCTGAGAGGATTTAACGATATAAGTCCATCGGTCTGGCTAGTTGTCCATGTAAATTTGTGCTCAAAGTACAAGTCGCAATTTAGAAGCAGTATTGTCAGCAGGTGAGAAAAAAAAGATGCTAAATTTAGCTTTTATAATAGGGCTAAAAAGACCAAATGTCCCAAAAAATAAGACCTAAGAAAAGTTATTTTTTGTTTAAATTTTTTATCTCGCTGTCATTAGCTTTTTATATTTTAGAGATATTATAACAAACTTATAAATAAAACATGAAAAATCGCACAAAATATATAAAATATAACCCAATGTTTTAAAGTGATTTTTGGTCATTTTTGAGGTATAATTTCTTTTTGCCTTTTCCACATTTTTGAGTGATTTTTTACTTTTATAAGAATTTTTAAAAATATATTCGATTTAGTAAGTCCATAAAACTAGTTGTTAATTAATTTGTGCGAATAAATATACAAAAATGCTTAAAAGGTTTATTCTGTAAAAATAAAATTAGTAATACCAAATAAATTATTTTCTTCGTTATTGAAGTACTAACATTTTAGTCTTTTTAAGGCAATTTTAAGAAGCCAAAGGGCTAGAAATAAAGTTAGAAGCTAAAACGAAAATTTTGAGACTAAAAGCAAACTAAAAAGGCTAGATTCAGCCTTAAAAAGCCTAAACTTGCAACACTGTTTATAAGATAACATAATGGGATTTTTCATACATAATTACTTTAGTACAACGACAAAGCCTATTGAAATTGGTTATAATTGGTCCATTACTTCACCGAACTCTTATAAAAATGTTCCCCAGAGCAGGGTTATAACGCCCTTAAGTAACTTGAATATGGCAATATTTGAATAAAATTCGGCTCGAGTAAGCTATATTTCATGAAGATCGATTTACAATCGACAATAGCTTCCATATAAACCGTCTTACGAAGTATCACGATAATATTTGAAATAAACAGGTTTTCTATATATATATATATATATATATATATATATATGTCACTCCCAAATTTGTCGAGATTCGGTTCACAATTGACCCATAGGAGGCCCTCGCAGAAAATTGGTTTTACACATCTACTTACCTAATGGTGAATGACAATTTATAAGCCATCATAGTTTTTTAATTCTGGTCTTTCCATTATCTTTTGGCCATTTGAGTGCTTGTATGTAAGTGTGAGTGTGTGTTTAGCTTTTTGAATTAATAAAGACAACAACATTACTTAATACTGTAACAATCTGCTAACCAAGAAAAACGTGAGAGTCTCTCTAACACATGCAGTCATCATCATAAGCAGTGTCATCAACTTATTCTTTATTAAAGGCGCATGTAGCTCTGCCGGTAAACAAGACCTTAATTGGTGCAAAAGGTAAAGAAAGCTCATACTCACGCAAAGATTAGCGCGAAGAAAATATTAGTTGAATTATTAAAGACACAATTTAAAATTTGTAATCATTAAATCTTTATATGTATTTAATAAGCTTAGGGCCTATTAATGCTACAACTGTAGGCATTTAAAGACTCAGGCGCCTCATTAAGCTGCCCAACAGAGTTGTGTAATAATTTGTCTATTCTTTATTTTTAGCAGCGACAACCTCATAATTTGTCTCTAGGGTTCGCAGATTTTTTTTAAATCAGAATTCCCCAAATAACTGCTTATATTATCCCCAAAAATCGCCACTAAAATAATACCTATTTCCTGTAGATTTTCCAAAAAAAAAAAAAATAAATAAATAAAATAAAAAAAGTGAGATTTTATGGAAATCCTAACATTTTTATCAATAAATAATTTACGCCATTTTTATAGTTTTAATTTCTTCTTCAAAGATATGAAAGTATGATTAATTAATTAATTATTTTTGATACACTTTCTCTGTTAAATAATTACATGCAGAAAAAAACATGGTTACAGCATTATCACTACAATAATATTGTGTTCTCATTGTTAATTTTCTTAAATTTTAATAACTCTGTGTTCATGATTTCAATGTTTTTGTTTAAATTTTGTCATTTAATGTTTACACTGAATAAAAATTTTAATATGGTTGACTGCAAAAATTATATGTTCTTAAATATTTTTACCAGAAACAAACTTTTATTAATATGAAAAATATCACTACTTCTAAAACCATTAAATATTTGTAGTATTTTTCTTTGTTCTTAAACCGTATTCTGTTGTTTCAAATAAATAATATCCTTATTATGTCATAAACTTAGTTGAGAAATTTAATACTTGTTTGTTTCTAAATATATATTGTTTTCAATGTTTGTTTTCCAACTTCATTGTAAGTTTCAATTAGTTTATATAAGAATAAATATAAATAGACAAAGTTTGGTTATATTTGATGTGATTCAAGCAATATAAGATATTGAATAACTATTATTAAAAGTGTTTAATTAAAAAAGCATATCTTGCAGTTGAACAAATAATATGTAAATATATATTTTTTTTAATAAACACCTCTACTATTTTCAATAAAAAATGTATAGAAAAAAATTTTAATAATATGTTTTATTTTAATATATGATAAGATGGAATAATAATAATAATATGACATAATGAAATAATATGATAAAAATGAATAACTATATGATAACATAATATGATGAAATGGAATAATAATATCAATAATGGCATAATAATATTATAAAATGGAATCATAATATGACAATGTGGTATACTAATATAATAAGGTAGAATAATAATATTATAATATCAAATCATAATGACATAGTAAGATTGTTCAATTATATGTAAAAATAGAATCATAACCTGAAAAAGCAAACCATAGAATCGGATATAGTATAACAAAATGTAATCATAATAGTTATTGATCATAATAGATCATAATAGATCTTTCCCGTGAAGTAAAATGTTATGTAGTTTAGCGGGCATATTTAGCCTTAATCGCCTAATGTCTTAACCAACAACATTTTCAAGGATCGTTTTTGATGAAAATCCAAAACTCAAAATCATTTACAACATTTGTCAAAATTTTATCAACTATTTCAGATTTATAGCAAAAGAATTTTTATCGTATTTGACATTTTCCAAACATATAACAATGTTACAGCAGATAAACATTTTTTTGCTGAACGCATTTATATTTCGGTTGCCATGAGTACCAGAGAGGGACTAGTTGTTTTTCGAAGATTTCTAGCTTTTTTTTTTTCTTGATACAACTGAAAAACTTTCGAAATGTTTACTGCAACTTCCTTAGGTGTATAGTAGAGGAGGAAAATTTTCTTCGGCAATAAACATTGATAAGTCAATCTCTATTTGAATGTAAATAACCAAAGTTTTATTCGTTTAGCTAACAAGCATCTTTAACCGATTTTGATAATTATTTTTGATTGAATTTGTATTAATATTTCCAAAAATAAACTGAATAACGTGCAAATTTTTCTTGTTCTTTGATGAAGCAACCAAACATCAAACATTTTTTGATGAAAAATACATTGACACCTGCTCAGTAATTGCTTTGTGAAAAGAAAAGGAACAAGTTGGTGCAAAATTTTATTAGTATTTTGAAAGACCATCTATCAGCGATTATAACAGTACCAATTGGATAAAGGGACATTGTGGGACTTTTTTTAATTTTTCGAAGATTATTTTCTACGATAGATAACACATCAATGTTTAAAATAAAAAAATCTAAAGATCATGCTTAAAATAGAAATCTTACAAATGTTCAAAATCTAGCTTCTTACCAAAAAGTATTTTGTATTTTATCTTCAACTACAGCGGGGTTCAAGGTTCCGTTTCTTTTTAACGGTTAAAATTTTTTTAATATTTTTATTTTTCTGTTACTAGAAAGATTTTTGATCAGTGTAACTATTATTTTTTTCAAAACTCGAAAAAAATATTTCCAGAGGCTTTGATAAAACCACACACTTGCGGTTATAGAATTTTTCTGTTGATGTGATGTAGCGTCTCATAAGCTCGTGTGTGCATTTATTAACGTTGATGTGATGTACTGCCTTACACAAGCTCTCGGCTAACAAAGGCTTAAGAGCTTTGTTTCTCACACACGAAGCTAATAGTTATTTGGCGATAACAGCTGTTAAATACAAACCGACGATCTTCATTCTTTGGCTTTCGGTCGGATTAAATTTTAAAGGTAAGATTAATGTTAAGAGAAAAACGCACTCGGATAACTATAGGTAGTTGGCAGTACTTCCTCTTTCAATAGAGTAAGTCCACATCTCCAACATCTTTTGATAATAAAAGTTTTGAACAAAACGTGCCTCACAGCCAGAACACAATGGACATTAGCCCACGTGGTTTGACACCATTGTGATCTGGCCACCGAGATCGTGTGAGTTGTTACCATTAAATTTTCTATTGCGAAGTTTAGCAGATCTGAAATTTAACATCGCTTAAATTCAGGCTGATTTATTCGCTAGAGATATTGAAAATTGGAGCTATTGAATGTTCGCCACCCTGCGAAACTTCTTTATCTTCTATCCCAAGTTATTGCAAAAATCTATATATAAGCACAATTTTATTGCATATAACATTTTTTTAAATAAAGTTATTGTCCATTTCAAATACCTTTTACTGTTTAGATATGTATTTACAATCTCTTATGAATATTTAATAACTTTGCTATAAATTCCAGTGTGAATATTACTTTTAAATAGATAAAATGTGATACAAACAGTAGCTAAGGTCAGCATTAGTAACAAAATTTATTGACAAAAATATGAAAAAGTAAAAGAAAGTATATTTGCGTTGGCAGTTTCTTTGAAGAGGATTTCAAAGTTGTTGAAGAAATAAAAACAAATTAAATTATTTTGATTATTCCTTAGATTTTGTTGTTTGTCATTTATTTTAATTTCAAAATTGACAAATTTTATTTCTCACCTTTTGTACTTATTTACATATATATGAATTAATTTATATAAGTTTTTATAATTCTCCTAACAAGAGTTGAAAAAGTTTTCGTATTAGGTAAATTTTGAATATTTTAGATTTTTTAGTGGGTGGAGTTTAAAATAAATTATATAGTTGAAATAATTAATGATGCTTAAAATTTTTTTAAATAGCGGATAGATATTAACTCTTAATAATGATCAAAATTTCAATAGTATATATATTTCAATTAAATGCAGAATGTTTGTTTATAATAAATTAGTATGACTTGTTTTTTTAATTAGTTTTAATTTTGTTTTTTAATCAGTTTTAATTCTAATTACATCAAAGGGCCTACTATTTGAGAATAAGTCCAGCTATTTATGTAGATTTTGTCAAAATGATGAAAAGGAGGAATCTTTATTATACATACTCTCCTTGTGCTTTTTACTGTGCTTTGTTTTATGGTACTTTCATTTATTACGGAATCAAAAACAAAACAACTTCTGAGATTCGAATCCTTGTTTTATTGATGACTTTAGGGTAGCACATTGAAGCCATCTTTATGATGTTAGTGTCGTCAAATTCTGATTTATTTCTGTGAAAATTCTTTCAATCATATCTGAAATGAAAATTGATTCTCACTGTATTTAGCGATCAATAATATTTTGTCTACGCTTAACATAGACAAAATATAATAAAGAGCTGATTCGAGAACAAACAAAACAAATTTATTTTTCCGTTGACTAATAATTACCAGGACAACCAAAAATATGAAAAATCATATTTTTTTCTTGGATTTCAAATCAACCAAATTGTCAAGTAACGTATCCGTTTCAGACAATTTTATGAATTTTGGCACTGATTTTTTACAGCATATTTTTGCATATTTTGGTCCTAACAGCAAATTTTTGAATATATTTTCATAGAAAATCCTTATTTTGGAGCATATTTTTGTAACTTGAATGACATACTTTTGCATATTTTTTACATAAGAGCATAATTTTGCATATTTTTCATCCAATAGAATCTATTACATAATTTGCAATTAGTGCAATTTTTACAGTTTTTTAATCTGATTCCATAATAATAATAATAATAATAATAATAATAATAATAATAATAATAATAATAATAACAATAATAATAATATGATGCAGTGAATATTTTTAAGTGCAAAAAGAAAATATATTTTAGCAACTACTAATAAAAAATCAAGTTATTTTTAGCATGATTAGTAGATAATTTAAAACTTAATCTGAAAAAATCATATTTTAGAAGTATATGGTATAATTTAAAGGGCACATTTTCCGATTTAAAGAGCATTTTTTGTGCACATAAAATACTTTTTTTAGAGCATATTCTCAGTTGTCATTAAGCAAAATCTAGATTACTCAAAAATATTTTTTTTTAACTACAAATTTATTGTCATACAAACCACTGTGCAACTAAGAACCAGTTTTTATTGTGAAAGCATTTTTATTTTGAAAGCATATAGTATAATTTAAAGGGCATATTTTCCGATTTTAAGAGCATTTTTTATGCGCACAAAATACTTTTTTTAGAGCATATTCTCAGTTGTCATTAAGCAAAATCTAGATTACTCAAAAATATTTTTTTTAACTACAAATTTATTGTCATACAAACCACTGTGCAACTAAAAACCAGTTTTTATTGTGAAAGCAAAGAAAAATTATTAGAAACTTTTTTTATATATAACATTAAGACAATTTGTATCCCATCTTTTTTTCAATAGTTTCATGTCAAAATAGACATACGATATTGAAGATCTTAGATAAATTTGTGTGTGTGTATTAAAATCAATTTCATTGTAATATAAAGTATACAAAGTATGCATAACGATTTAGCAGTGAAGAACTAAAGATTCAGTTCATTCAATACTGGTCGGAAAGTTGCCGAAAATTTATATTTTATCCACTTTATGTCGAAGGCGTCAGCGAACGACGTGGGTACTTCTGACCATAGTGTTTGCAAGGCAATGAACAATTCAAAGGATACAACTAATCAATGATTTGTAGTGACTGGGTATTCCGCACTACTTGATCGTTCCAAAGTAGTACTCCCTTTGTGATCTATATAAAGAAGCCACAGACTCTAAATGTTTCAAAGAAGAATAGCCAACTAGAATGAAATAACTTGTCTTCTGAAAAATTAGAATCAACAAAGGAGAAAATCCAACATGAATGTGAAAGCCCAAAAACCTAATACCTAAAGTGAATACCTAAAGTAAAGTAAAGTAAATACCTAAAGTAGTGGCATCATGTGGTAGACCACTTCCTTTATTCTATTATAAAATTATATGTTAAATTTTGTCCATAAAAATAAAGCAAAATGATGATTTTATTGACTCATCAATCAAAATTAAGAGAAAGTTTAGATTATTTAAAGATTTAGTTTAAGAAAAAGTTATAAAAAGAACGTTCTTACAAGAAAAGAAGTTAATCTAGTTGGAATATTACGATAAGAAAAGCAGGCAATATGGTGAGTGCTGATAATTAAAATAAAAATCATTTAAAATACAAATTTATATATGTATTTGCTTTCATATTCCAGTTTATTAAATTTCTAATTTGTAGCACTTTAATGTGCCTGGCTGTGGCTGATGTTAAAGACCTGTCCAGGATGTATTTGCCACCTGCTTCAGAGGTGGCCATTGAGAAATCTGGTGTTGTAGCTGAAAGAGCAGAAGTTGCTAAAGATGTCATACAAAATGAAATTGTCGACAATGATTTAAAGTTGGATAGTTTAGAACCATCTACCAAAGATGCCGTTAATGATCCAGCTTATGGCAATGCACCATTTGGTTTTAATGGTTTACCTGGTGGTTTTCCAGGAGCTTTTCCTGCTCAAGGTTTCCCTGGACAAGGTTTCCCTAGCGGGCAAGGCTTCCCCCCACAAGGTTTTCCCGGGCAAGGATTTCCACCTTCTCAGGGTTTTGTAAATCCCGGTTTCTCCAGTCAAGGCTTCCCTGGACAAGGATTTCCAGGACAAGGTCTCCCAGGACAATTCTTCCCCGGACAAGGTTTCCCCGCACAAGGTTTCTATGGCCAAGGTTTTACTGTTCAAAGATTCCCTGCACCACAAAGCTTCCCATCTTCACAAAACTTTGTTAACCCCGGTTTTCAAGGTCAAGGTTATTATACCAATTATCCCTTTTACTCATCCGAACAGTTAAAAATGGAAGAGAAAGAAAACGGTCAAGATGAAAAATTACGTTTGCTTGCAGTCAAGAGCGACACCCAGTATGATGCTACTAATGGCGGTTATTTGTACAATAAACCCAGTGTAACATTCTGAAAGTATCTCACAAAAATAACGAAACCCATTTAAATAATTATGATTTGTGCCAAAAATTAATCCAAAAGCAGAATGAAAAGTTAATAAATTTTAAATGTAAATGAATTTATCTACCTACATATTATACTTTCCAATTATTATGCAAATTTATTTGGGTCATTTTGAGTTTTTTCATGTTAAAAAGTTTTGTTAAAAAATATGACTTTTTGTATTTTTACTGTTGGTTATTAAATAATTTAAATAACAAAATCTACTTTGAGTTTTGCAGCGTGTGGTGATGATTTGTTATAATGGCCACTTTTAAATGTTAGCGAAGATATAGTAAAACAACATCTTCTTTAATTGTTTAATAGTTTTGCCTCTTTCAAAACACAAATCTTTTCTTTTTAATTAATGTGTTACTCGTATATTCAGTTATTCTTATATGATTTAAATTATATATATATATATATGTATATATATATATTTAGTTATTAATATATATTTAGTTAAGGCTCCATTACATTACAAATCAGCTGACATGTCTTCTTTATGAGAGTTATGTATGCATGGGTGTACTTACAAACGAAATATAACGTAGTAACCAGATCAAATTTGGTCGCTCTACGATTTTACGTGACAGCTGTAAGAACAGTCTTGACAGCATTTTATTTCAATACACTAAATCTCCGTAAAAAATCGCTGTAAAATATTTATTAGTTGGACAATTTTTTTTGCAGTTTTCTTCACTAAAAATATTGTTAAAATGATTTGAATAAAGCATAGAGTTGAAGCCGTAATTTAAAATTTTAAAATTTTTGTTTGTACCCAAATCGCTAAAATAAAATCTATAAATCTAGCGATTTTTAAACTACTAGGGATTTACTTTAAATATGTTCAATTGACATCACTGATGTTGATGTGTACAAAACAATAACAAAGTACTTGCTGCATTTACATTTTACCATCCAGTTATGTATTTACATTTTTACATTTACATTTACAGTAGAGTAATGTAGTCTTTAAATGTTAAAAGTGATAAATGAATGCGTTTTTTTAATTTTTGAGTGACCAGGTTATGGTAATGTTGTAAGGTAGAGAATTCTGAAAGAGATATAGCAAGTTTATTTATTGGTCATTAAGGTGTAGCAAAAAACATTATAAGACATAAGAAATCATTAAAAGTTTAATGAGGTGGTAAGAGCGTTGTAATGAACATTTCAACAAAAAAGCCATGTTTTTATAGGATGAGGGAATAAAAATTTATAACCCCGATCTAATCCTTCAGCTTTAATATTTCATGCTATTCGCTTCATTTTAATGTTGATAAATTTTTTAATTTATAATCAATGATATCGGTTTTGGAGGCTTCACTGTACATAAATAATCCTTCTAATTATTACACAAACTCTCGTAGCATACTCGTATTCCGAAAAAATAGTGTAACATCGTTACTATAGTTTATTGTTTTATTACGTAGCTCTTCATTAGTTAAAATTATTTATAATTATGTTACTTAATTTCCGATTTAATTTATTAATATTTTTATTACTTTCATTTCTTTTCAGGTAAATGATCTTCCTGTTATAATTTTTTTAAACATTTAGTATGTATTAATAAAAAATGAATTGAACAAAAGTTCAGAAATCATTAAACCAAAATTGGACATCATACTGGTGGCACGCACTATCATAGGATGAGTTACGATTGAAATTTGAAAGTAAGTTTCTTTCTGTTAAATTTTTGAAGTTTCAAAATAAGAATAGTTAAGTTTTTATCGGATTCATATATTTATATGAAAAAAAAAGAAGTGTTGGGTCCCAATTAAGATCGCCAAGTTTAAAAAATTTAAAAAAACGAGGCGAAAAATGAGGGTAAAATTTTCTTCAAACTAAATATTTCTTAAACTAAAAGAGAAAACCACATGTAACACAAGTAAGCATATTTTTTGTAAAGGATTACAATGACTATCTATGTTCCTTATAGGAACTACAGAATATAATATATACATATAATATATACATAACATACATACAATTTTTTTACCTTCAAATCATAAATTAATTTTTGGCGATTTTTTAAAAATCTCATACTTGAGGTTCACCTTCTACTCCCTTGACTCACTAGAGATCTGTGCTCCTCCAAACCAACTGTAAAAAACTTAAGATCTAGCTATGTTAAATTTTATTCAGGTATCTTTAACGAATTAAAAAAAATATTTCCAAAGAAGAGCGTTTTGGAACTACTGTCTGTTGTAACAGCTACAACTACTACATATTTTTATTAAACTGGTCCAAAAAACAATTTCACTTTCAAATTTTTACCGTAACTCACCTTATGATTGTTCTTTAGGATGTAAAAACTGTATGTGCAAAATATTAAGGTGATCGCATATCGTTTAGATGTGCCGTATTAATATGGTTAAATTTTTATTTTTTTACAGTTTTTTATAAAACTTTGACACTATTTAATACTATTTTTTGCAAGATTCGTAATCTACACATACACAGAACAAGACAAGTAAGAAAGGTATAGTCGGTTAAGCCCGACCCTATGATACCCTACACCATTATGTATAAGCATCAAAATTGGGAGAAGAGTGTTATGCGGGACCTATGGCCAATTGTGGACCGATACTTGCATTTGATATAATGCATATATTTTTTTATTGACATATTCAGTGGTGGTCTCGATTTTAGTCCACCTAATTTTAAATTATTTGGCCTTAATTTTATTTTTCTAGAAAAAGGTTTTCAATTATTATATTAATTCAATATATTGACCACAATATACTAAATGCATTACAGCTAAGCTATGAGTATTAAACTCACAATTTAGCTAATACCATTATATAAAAAGTTATATTTATAAAATTCAAGGGACAGCAAGTTATATAATAACATGTTACAAAAAATCAAAGTTCCCTATTAAAAAGTGCATTTTTAATATAACTTACAGTTTATTAATACATTCTAATTAAATTTATTAAAAATAATAAAAATAATTGAATAAAATAATCGAAAAGTTTTTTCTAGAAAAAGAAAATTAAGGCCAAAAAAATTTCATCACTGTATATGCATTATATTATGTTGGTACCAACATTTTTAGGGATTTATGTACTTTATTGTGGTTCCCGCGCCTTATATGGGAGATATAGTCAGTTATAAACCGATTCTCATAAAATTTGGCACTGTGGTTTCTACTTACATTAAACTTACTTGTGTGAAAGCTTTGACTCAGAAAGTGATTCTGAGTCGATTGGTATACTTAAAGGTGGGTCTATGACCATATATAAGCTCGACCATTCGTTACGCTGATTTTTGGCTGAGGTCTATGTAGAAACTGTGAACATATTTGGACAGATTCTTATTAAACTTCATACCGCTTTTTATATACTTACATAAAAGTTATTAATGCCAAATTTAATTCAAAATCTGGTATTTATATGATATTTAGGCGCTTAAAGTGACTTTCTTGAGTGGGTCTTATATGGGAACTATGTTCAATTATGAACCGATCTTCTTGAAATTTGGTAGTGCGATTTATAGTTATATACATTTTAATTGTTGCAAATGAAATCACAAACTAAATTATTTATATACAATTTATGCGATTTAAAATGACATTTTGGAATTGGTGTTTTATGGTCAATTAAAAGCAGATCTTTGCAAAATTTGATAGCAGGATATATACTAAAATACAAAGTAATCATTAAATATTTTACCTCGATACCAAAATGTTTATGGTATTTATACAATAAATAAAATTGCAGGAATTGAAAATAAAATTTACATAAACACTGATTCAGAAATTTCATTATGATGTATGATATAATTTCAAAATAATTTTTTAGAAAACCTCAAGATTATTTAAGTATTAAAACAAAAAATTTTTCTAGAATACTTAAATCATATTCTATCATTTTTAAAATAATTTATAATATAATTTATATAAATGATTTATAATATAATTTTGATATTTTAAAGTCCTTTTAAGAGGATAATCTAACATGAAATGAAAAACTGAGTACGCAGTCCTACCATGGTTCTTACGGCAGCTCACTTGGGTCTAATTTTGTCCCGTTGCGAAACCTTGAGGAATCATGTGTTGCTAACTCACATGTTCATAATAGCGTTTGAAATGAACCAACCTGACGCATGTATGAAAGAATCGATCCATCTGATGTCAATATCAGAGATAATACAGCACAAAATTAGCATTCCTGATTTCGGCAAGAGTGGGACAGTGGCATAAAAGATGATCCTCCTCCTCCTCCCCATCCCAACAACTTCTACAAAAGTTGTTAAAAGGGAGCCCTTGTCTCCTAGCATGTGCCCCAGCAATCCAGTGCCTTGTGACAACAGCTACCACAATTCTTATCAGATGCCTCGATAGTACCATGATGAAGTTATTTCGAGATTCATCATAATGAGGCCATATTTGTCTCAAGGTTGAACATGTGGATACATTTGTCCATCTATTTTGTGCAATCCTAGATAAGTTCCGCAGAATTATTGATCTGCAGGCCCAGTTCTATCATAAAATGTCTCTATTTTCATATGTATGTATATGCTGTTGTACGATGTTATAAACTAATCCGCAAAATATTTCGGTTAAATTATTTTGCTTTCGTGCTCTGAACCATTTTTAAAATACCTCCAAAAATATTGTTTTCGATCAACAGTGTACGCAACTTTTAACTTTTGATTAAAAAAAAATACAACATATAATACACAGTCGATTAATACATAATGAGATATTTTTTTTAAGTTAAAATTTTAATAAAATTATCTATGAATTTTTTTTTTAATAAATTTATTAAATTTTAAATATTTCGGATATTTTCATCGTAATTTAGATTTTAGAACATTGTTGGAAAGGCCTTCATTTAACCTCTTGGTAATAAATAATAATACATAATAGGTTAAGTTAATTTTGATGGCAAATAAATAGTTAGTTGAGAAAATAAATGCCACCAGAAGCATAAATTTATCAAGAAAACTATAAATTAGTGTAAAAAAGCGGCTAAATTTCAAAGACTCTCTTTTAGTTGATTATTACCGCGATTTTAATAGAATTTATTATATTTTTCATATATTAATTGATATTTAAGTATAGTAAATATTTCCATTCAACTTATTTAAAAAAAATTGCTAATTTAACCTTTTGGGTACCAAATGTATAAAACTGACTCCTTCGCATTTAAAGGGTAATTACCTGTAATATTTAATAGTATCAGAATAGACCTTTCCAACGGTACCTTTAAATCTACTATATGTTGAAAAATTTCCAAAATATATAAATTACATGTTTGGAAAAAGAAAATATGACAAACAATTTTAATAAAATCTTAATACTTCGCGAATGAAAAGAGATATAATGAATGGATATTCCAGATAATTAATTTTGTTATAAGGAAACTTTTGATAATGCTATTGAAAGAAATCCGTTTTTTTTAGGTCAATCTCACGGAAATCAAAATATTCAGATGTAATATTTTGGAAATCATTTCTATTTTATTTCTAGAGGGGTAAATTTGCAACTTTAGTAAATAAACATTCTATTCAAAAATAGAATATTTAAAGTTTTCTTTCTCTCTCTTTTTAATAAATCCTTTCTAAATAATATAATTACAAGCTATTACAAAATGGCAGTTTTTATTTTTACTCGGAAAATGATCTACTATGTGTTGTAGTCCTTCTTGAGGTTATCAAAAAACAATTTTAAAAAAATTTCGAGATATTGCGAAAAAACCCGTTTTTAGGATAGTTTCTACACTATAGATCTCGTAGCTTCATAAATTTTAAGTCAATTTAAAATTTTTAAATTGATTTTGAAAGTAGATGAATGTAGATTTTTAACTATATGACTATCTTTTATATACAATCAAGTTAATAATAAATTATTATAATAAATTAAATAATAAATTAAATAATAAATTATTAATTTACTCAATTTAATTTATTTAATTAAATAGTAAATTAAATAATAAATTATTAATTTATTCAATTTAATTTATTTCCCTTTTCTTTTTCGAAATTTAGAATTTGATGTAAATTTTTCTGATCTTTTCTAAAAGACTATATATATTTGTTTACGAAGTTTGTAATGTTATTTTGTTTAGAATAAAATGAGATATCCCTATACAAAATCGCTTAAAAACTCAAAAAGTTATTAATCATTTTCTAGACTTTATTAAAAATTTCTTCATATATTTTAAGAAAAAATATATACATTTTTTTCCTTTACTTTTTGAGGATAAAATTAAAAATGTATGAAAAGTTTTAGTAAGTTATTACAGATAAAATGGAAGAAGTTCTACTGTTTTTATACAATTTAAAAATATTATTACAATTTAAAAATTATAAAGTTTAAGATAAAATTTAAGATTTTTAAATTGATTTTGAAAGTATATGAATGTAGCTTCTTAACTATATTACTATCTTTTATATACACTTAAATTAAATGGCCTTAAAAATTATTGCAACGTAGCAATGGCTTTTAGAGAAAAAATTGTAAAAGATCTCAGTTAAACTCGAAAAATTGTGAACAAATTTTATTTTTTATAGAAGTTGTTTAAAAATTTACTTTTAATATTTGACCAAAACAAACCAAATACATGCGGTTGTAAAGCCTGTTTCCACTTTCCAAAGAAGTTTAAAAAGGAAAAGTAAACAAATGAATAACAAAATTGGAAATACATTTATACAAAAACGCAAAAACGGTTTTTTGTGAATAACTTGAAATTTTGGGGATGTTTTGCAAATTTCTAAAACTGATTTCTGATGTTCACAAAAAGGTTACAGGCCTTTTTGAGGACACTATATCATTTCTCGAGTGATTTTTCACTGTAACAGCGTGTTATTGAACTTATAAATAAAAACTCAAGTCAATATCTTTATTAGAACCAAAACTGCACCTCTTAAAAAAATTAATGAAATTAAAGCAAAACGCTGAAAAAAATTACTTTTAATACCTTTAATTGTTAATATTATCAATTAAACGATTTATCGAAGATTAAAAATTATTTTAATTATTTTTTTTTAATTGTATCAATTAATCGTATGCTCATAATTAAAATTTTCTATTATTTTTAGTAAAAATAAAGCAATTTATTAGATATTGAATTATTTTTTTAATTCCTTTTAATTAATTAAATGGGTATTTCCAAACTAAAAGTAAAGGAAAATTTCGTCTTTGAGCAATACGTATATAGGTATAATATAAAAAATATTTGAAAACATTTTTTTAAATTCGTATTAATCTTTTAATCGAAAGTGGTTAAACTTTGAACACTATGACTATAAAAGTCGCAGCTCACTTTCTCTGCAATTCGACGGTGAAAAAAGTCTTCTTTCCAATAAACATTTCACTTACCTGATTAGCCAGCAATTTCAGGTGAGAAACTCATTGCTTTTGAATGAAATATACGGATTTACTTTGGGGTAGCAGCCAAAATATTTTGTTTGCTACGCAGAAGCTCTAACAAACTGAGCCATTGCAGATGTAAATAAATTTGCTGTTTATCGGTAATGAATTATTCCACTAATGAAATTAGGTAGGAAAATAATGACAACACATTACTAAGTAATGAGTATAGTAACTAGTAGTAAACAAGTTTGCAATCGTAAAGTCCCTTGTTATCTCTGTTTGGCAGTATCAAAGCAGTTTGTGAACTATAATTAGGCATAATGGGATACGTATTTTCTGTACCACTATATACTTCATCAGCATTCGTGGTGTCTTATCCATTTAGGTTTCCTTGAAACTTAAGCATGGCGCCCGCCTTAAATGGCGCAATTAGCAGTGCCAAGCGTTATGATCAAGTAAAAGAGTGATTGAACATAGCGTCGCAAACACGGTTATAGAAGTTAACAACAAAAACATATTTTGTCATTTTCATTGCTTTTTTTTTGTTTTGTAGTTTCTTTTATGAATTCAATGAACTACAAGGTTATAGAACTCTAAAATGCTTACTATTACTTTCGTTATTAAATATCACTTTGGATTGCCCAACTCCAAAGTGTTTGTGTGTTTGCTTGTTGTTTTTAATTGTTAAGCATTGCTTTGGTTTGTTGAACTCAACACATTTAAGTAGAACTATTAAATGCTTTGCATTTAAGTGGTTCTCGTATCACAAATACTTTGTTGGCGGTTTTATCGATTTAGATTATACAATCAATAATTTTAAGCAATAATTTTAAGAGATGAATTTGTATTGGTAAAATTCTTTTAAGAAACTTTTAAGAAATAAAATTCAGTCGGAGTCAAGTACTCGAACAAAACAAATGTATTTATTATTTACTTATATGTGGTTACAGTAGTGTCGTAAGCTAACATCCGGCTCGATGGATCATAAACAAGTTTGAAATCGTAAATTGCTTTGTTATCTCTGTTTGGCAGTATCAAAGCAGTACCAAAATCTAAAAATATTTTTCTTGGTTGACATACTGAACACTTTTTTTCAAAAAAGCTATAGCTTATTTATACTAATGATACAATATCTGTATAAAAACTTATTACTTCCTTAATTTACAGTTGGATTTGTTAGCTCAATGAAGTGAACGCCCTTCTCAACTCAAATCAATCAATTGAAATAAGTTCATTCGCTTAGTTGCTTTTTAATGTAATAGCTCTATTTGTGAGTTGTTTTTAGTGAAATGAAATGAATCATTAGATAGCTGCTTCTGTTTTTTTTAAGATCACTTAATCAATTGAACTAAGTCGCTCTTTTAGCTCATCCGTTCAGTTGACTATTAATGAAACAACTCATTTTTTGAACAGAATGTCGAAGTGAAACAAATTAGAATAAATAAAATAAATAAAAATGAATCGTTTTCAATGAGAGGTGAAAACTGAAATACATAAATTGAAAGATATTTTACTATAACCGATAAGTATTGAGCAAAATGTTTTCAGAAAGATGAGTGAGATGAGTGACGTTTGTCTTGATAAAAGAATCTCTAATGTAGACACTATGTTATACAAAGTTCCTATTTGTAAATAAAAGTGTAATGCGTTGCCATATAATTTTTTTATTGTAACTTACTAACTTACGAAAACAATTCACGATTAACGAAACTATTTACGAATATGGTTTCAAAAATGTAATATATGTATATTGAAAAAGACTGTGGAAAAAAAGAAAAATTAAAAAAAAAAAAATTATTTGTAAAGGAAAAAATAATAGTCTTTTTTATTTACAATATACTATCTGCTTTAAACTGTGAGATCAGTATTTATTCAATAACGTCATAACTAACAAAAACATTTTGCATAAAACGTAATATGTTTTAAATTAACTAGTTTGGTCTTGAACTGCACAACTCTAACTCAATTGATTCTCCAAGTTTCCTATTTACCTGTAAATTTTTGCAATAGTTTAAAATTTCTATCAAAATTATTCCCAATTATTTTATAATTGTTCCACTGTACTCTGTGTATTGTACATTGCGCCATCTCGTTTAAATTAGTATTATATACGTGCCTAAATACATGCTACATATTTTCATAAATATTTATTATTTGATTCAAATAGTTAATAGTTAAAAGTTAATAGTTAATATCAGTGTTGCCAGTTTAGCTTTTTTATGGCTAAATCTAGCCTTTTTATTTTGCTTTTATCTCTAATATTTTCGTTTTAGCTTCTAGCCTTTTTTTCTAGCATTTTTTGGTTCTTAAAATTGCCTTAAAAAGGCTAAAATTTTATTATTTCAGAAATTAAGAAAATAATTTCTTATTTGTTAATACTAATTTTATTTTTACAGAATCATCCATTTAAGCATTTTTGTGTATTTATTCATAAAATAGTCTAGATTATTTAAATTTGATAAAAAATTTCATCTGCAGCGCTTCATACTCCAAATCAAACATCACTTAACTAATTTTATGGTCTATATATCGTTTATTATAATTATTTTCTAATATTTTTTATTAACCATAGGTACTATTTACTAAAAAAAAGTCTTATTTATGTGAAAAATCACACACAAATTTGGTAACGCTTAATCAAAATAGAAATTTAGTCCAAAAATGACAGAGAAACAATTCAAAATATTAAATAATTTTTCATATGAAATATAACCCAAATATGAAATGAAATTTTATGGACTATTATTTATTAGGTTATTTTACTGGCAGCCATTTTATTTTTATTTTTTTTGATATCTTAAAAAAATTCCTGAAAAAATAATGAGAACGAGAAAAATTTATTTTTTAAATTAAAAAAAAAAACTTTTTTCTGACCTTATATTTTGAACCATTTAGCCTTGTTTGACCTTTTAAAGTTTTCTCCTATTTTTTTTCTCACCTCTTGGCAACACTGGTTAATTTATAATATAATATTACTTTTACCTAGTGTCTACATTAGGCAAATTTTTATCAAAATAAACGTCAAAATCAGTGCGAATATATTTAAGGTAACCTTAGTTAAACAGTTGATTATTATTTTGGTTGTTACAGTTGTCAAACTGCATATATAAAAAAACAATAATGAATACGCCATATTGTTGTTTTTGTGCAACTGTTGCCACCTTCCACAAATTCGCATTAAGTTTGACGTTTGTCTTGATAAAAATATCTCTAATGTAGACACTATGTTATACAAAGTTCCTATTTGTAAATAAAAGTGTAATGCGTTGCCATATAATTTTTTTATTGTAACTTACTAACTTACGAAAACAATTCACGATTAACGAAACTATTTACGAATATGGTTTCAAACTTGTAATATATGTATATTGAAAAAGACTTTTGAAGCTATGACGTTCTTAAAGTAAATGAGCGATATGTATGCATAACTCAATTTTTCGGCAATAATAAAATTATAACAAAAAAATTGTTTTATATTTTAGTAATAAAAATTTATTTATTTATTTAGAACATAGCCTTTTGGCCATAATCGGTCACAAATTGCTACTAACATTATTAAACATAAATTCAAAATCGCTAAAATTAATATAATATAAAGGAAAAGGATTAATTCACTTAAAAATAAATCAAGGACGATGAATAGTTAAAAAGTTGTTCTACTGAATTCCTTCATTACTTCCTTTCAACATAATTTCGCTAAAGTGCAAATATTAATATTGCTTTTGTAATATCTAGGGTTGTCAATTATTTGACATTGAAGTTGTTCGAATTTCATATTTTTTTTTTTTTTTTTTTTAATTATTCGTGTGATCGAATAAATTTTGAATTTTTTTCGATTAATCGAATGAATAAAGAATAAAAATAATAATTAATTACAAGTACAAAAAATGCAAAAATATAATTTTTTATATCAATTTTTGATTTTATTAATATAAAACAAACCTAAAAATAACAATTCATTAGCATAGAACAAAAAGTATACAAAACTTGAGACCATATTCAAATTACAGATAAATTATATAATAAAATTAAATTTCTTTTAAATTACCATTCATAAAGAACACAATTAAGCATTTTAAAAGTTTAAAACGATTATTGATTTTTTTTTTAATAAAAACCAATGTGTGGAAAAAATCCTTACTATTGACGGTGGCAATACATACCATTAAAAGTAAATCTAGTTTTCCTGTTCTTTTTAGATTTTTCTAAATAATGTCAATAATCATCAATATTGTTAAAATCTATTTTTTTTAATTTTTGATATTATTTATTGATTGATTGAGTTCAGTTAACGTACCATTGTTATGCATTTCAGAATATTCGGTTAATTCTACATCAATTGAATTAAATAATAAGTGAAAAATTTCGAAAAATAAAACATTTGCATATACTTTTGTTTCACTTTTTGTTGAATATTTAAAAAAAAAAATAAATATGCCCTGGAAAATTTCCAGAAATTAATAATAACTTTTACGTCTAACGTTTATTATAACTTTAAGACGTTTGATTAAATCTTTAGAAAAGCATTTCTAAATTTTGCAAATAATACTAAGACTTCAGTATCCGTGAAAGACTTTAACCCGAATTCTATTAAAATGTGGTTTACACATTTATACATCCAAACCAACTCGTTTCAAAAAATTATTCAATTATTCATTAAATCGTTAAAAATTGATCGAATAATTTTTGACTCGAAATATGAAAAATTTTATTCCTTCGAAATGAATAAAATTTTTTTCCTCGAATAATCCCTTATTTTTGTAATAAAATAAGCTTTAAAAATAATAATTGTATTTTCTATATATAAAACATTTTTTTTATGCGCATTTTTATCTCACTATGATGTACATACCTATACATATTAAAAATGTATTGTTATACACAATATATGTGAATTTATATGAATTTGGTATCTTGCTAAACATTTTTGAACACATTAATAGGTAATTACACACATTTTGTTTCACTTTTTTTACATAAAAAATTAGTAAATATTTCAAATAAGCACATCATGTATTTTTACCCTAATAATTGTAGGAGTCAAGTTACCTACTTTAAATAGAGTAAATTTACATAAAATTTTATTAGAGTGAGTAAGTATTTAAATTTTAATGCTAATAATTCTTAAAACATTGTAAATAACTGCGAAAGCATTCTGTAGTATAAACTGGACGTAATATTTTAATTTAAATATTTTACAAACATAACATTTTCAGTATTTTAATTTAAGTATTTGTTTAATTGATGTCCTCCTTATAAGACTATGAATGCTTATAAAAAATAATCCTTCATTCTATACATTAATCTATTCTTAGTTTGGTAGTTTTGGACTTATTAACCTAGATTTTAAAAATAGAAATAACTAAATGTTTTTAATACATATTTTTATTTCATTTATATAAATATATGTTTAAGTATGTAATATAAATAAATTGTCCATTTGTATAAAGCTTATTTATTTAATTAAAGTTGAAAACTTTAAAAGGATTTGCTTCTTTCTGTAAACATAACCGCCATTGGCAGCATATTGAGTACCACCAACACTACCACTGAGGAAACTGACAGAGGGAGCAGAGTATATGATTTGGACTGCAGGAACGGAGAAGGTTTGTTGGGCAGATGGGGCAGAGTAGCTAACAGAGGGAGCAGAGTAGGTTTGTTGCGCAGTTGGGGCAGAATATGTTTCTTGAAAATCTGGAGTAGAGTAGATTTCTTGTACAGGAGGCAAGTATTCGTTAACTGGAGCTGGAGCAGAATGATGATGTTGGACAGCAACAGTTTGTACAGCTGGAACAGAGTGGTGGTGGTGTTGAACAGCTGCACTGTGTGCAGCAGAAGCAAAGTTGGTTTGGTGAACAATAGGAGCTGAGTGGTGGACAGCAGGAGCAGAGTAAGTATTTTGTACAACGGGAGCAGAATAACTGACAACGGGAGCACTGTTGTGTACATTAGGCAAGTAATTGCCGGACAAATGGCTGACATCCGCGGTGGCAACAGCCAAAAGAGCAAAAGCAATGAAGAATTTCTATAAAGACATAATGATATAATGCATGATCAACAAATACTTAACAAAACCAGATCATAGCTTAAAGCTTTCTACGAAAATAATTTAAAGCGAGTTTATAAAATTAGCGAGTAGTAGTTTTTAACGTTTTACAAAAACCAGTGTTTAGAGACATCTTCATCATCATTATGATCATCATTATGATGATTAAACCATACACGATTTTAAATTATATTTATTAGTATTTTAGTTTAACTTTTTTTTGGTATTTCTTTTTTTTATTTATTTATTTATTTATTTTTTTTTATTTTTGAATCAATAAAATTTAACTGACCATTTTTTGTGTGTTTTTTGTGAGTAAATTAAGTTAACCGTCTGAAGAAATCGTTGATACTAAAGTTGGTGATGTTCATCACTGCTTAATTTATACTAAAACATCTTCATGTTTTCTCAACATAGATTTTGAGACTTCAGTGTCCCTGAAAGTCTTTAACTCGAAATCTATTAAAACGTGGTTTACACATTTATATATCCAAAAGAAATTTTCAATAATTTTCAATTGGGTTTTCCAACTAAACAAAACTTTTCACCCTTGTAATTTTAAAAAGGCATAATGATTTAACAAAAACTCGTTTTAAAAAATTATTCGATTGATCGTTAAAAATTGATCGAGTAATTTTTTATTCTAAATTTAAAAATTTTGTTGGGTTTAAAAGAATAAAAAATTTGTTTCTCAAATAATCATAGTTTTTGTTCGAATGACAATCCTAGTAATATCTCCAGATAATGAAAAAAAATATTATTCCTTATCCCTTATTTTTTGTAATTAAAGAAGCTTTAAAAATAATATTTGTATTTTTGTATATATATTTTATGCTTAGTTTTGTCCCACTATGATGTACCTATACATGTTAAAAATGTTTCTTTGGACACAAGATATGTGAATTTACATGAATTTGGTATGTTGCTAAACATTTTTGAACGCATTAACATTTTTAACATTTTGTTTTGTTTTTTTTACATAAAAAATTAGTAAATATTTCAAATAAGCACATCATGTATTTTTACCCCAATAATTGTAGGAGTCAAGCTACTTACTAAATACTTACTAACTAGAGAGAGAGAATTACCTACTATAAATAGAGTAAATTTACACAAAAGTTTATTAAAGTGTGGGTCTTTTTATAGTTTTGTCACCAATTATAAAGTTCAGAATATGGAGGTAAGTATTTAAAGTTTAATATGAATAATTATTAAAATATTCTAAATTTACTGCATACTGTAGTATAAAATAAACGTAACACTTTTAATATTTTAATAAGACTATGAATGCTTATAAAAAAGGATCCTTCATTCTATACATTCGTCCATTCTTAGTTTGGTAGTTTTGGACTTACTAACCTAAATTTTAAAAATAGAAATTAATTCATTTTCTTGATATGTATTTTTATTTTATTTACATAAATATATGTTTAAGTATGTAATACAAATATATTGACTGTTTGTATAAAGCGTATTTATTTAATTAAAGTTAAAGTCTTAAAAAGAATTCACTTCTTTCTGTAAATATAACCGCCATTGGCAGCGTATTGAGTACCACCAACACTACCGCTGGAGAAGCTAACAGAGGGAGCGGAGTAAGATTGTTGGACAGCTGGGGCAGAGTAGCTAACAGAGGGAGCAGTGTAGACGGTTTGGACAGCAGGAGCGGTGTAGGTTTGTTGGGCAGCTGGGGCAGAATAGCTGACAGAGGGAGCAGAGTAAGTTTGGTGGACAGCTGGGGCAGTGTATTGGACAGCAGGAGCTGAATAGGTTTGTTGCACAGCTGGGGCAGAGTAGGTTTCTTGAACAGCTGGGGCAGAGTAGGTTTCTTGTACTGGAGGCAAGTATTCGTTAACTGGAGCTGGAGCGGAATGATGATGTTGGACAGCAACAGTTTGTACAGCTGGAACAGTGTGGTGGTGGTGTTGAACAGCTACACTGTGTACAGCAGGAGCAGAGTAGGTGTGATGCACAGCAGGAGCTGAGTAGCTGTGGTGGACTGCAGGAGCAGAATAGCTGTGGTGGACGGCAGGAGCTGAGTAAGTATTTTGCACAACGGGGGCAGAATAACTGACAGCGGGAGCACTGTTGTGTACAGGTGGCAAGTAACTCCTGGACAAATGACTGACATCTGCGGAGGCAACAGCCAAAAGAGCAAAAGCAATGAAGAATTTCTGTAAAAACACAATGAGATAATACGTGAGCAACAAACACTTAACAAAACGAGAGCATAGCTTAAGGCTTTCCACGAAAATAATTTAAAGCGAGTTTATAAAATTAACGATTTTTTTTAAGTTTTACAAAAAAAAAAAAAAAACAGTGTTTAGATACATCTTTATCATCATTATGATGTTGTAACTAAATATTATAAATCTTTACGCAATCGACTTAGTTGTGAACAATAATTTAAACTAAATCACACACGACTTTAAATTATATTCAAGAGTATTTTAGTTTAACTTGTTTCGGGGTACGAGTTTATTTTTTTTTAGTTTTTGTTTTAAATTAACAAAATTCAACTAACCATTTTTCGCTGTTTTTTTGTGAGTAAATCAAGTTAACCGTCTGAAGAAATCGTTGGTACTGATGTTGCTGATGTTCATCATTGATTAATTTATACTAAAACATCTTTATGTTGATTCAACATAGATTTTGAATGTTTTTAACATTATTTTCTGGTTGTTGTTATTATTTATTAATCTAACATTAACTTAACAACAACATTTCAAAATCTTTTCTTTTGTTTTATGTCTAAGCCAACATTGATTTTTGTTTGTATGATTTGTGTGTCTGGTCAGACTTACTGTCTTGTCTGTCCCGTGGTTTATTTGTTTTTTAATTTTAAGTTTTTTTTATTAACAAAACCACAAAATATTGTTTTTAAAAGGCCTAAAACAAGTTATATGTATGTACGTCAACAGATCTCCGGTTAGAAACAAATTCCCAAAATTCTTTAAGGGAAACAACAATTATAGAACAATAGTGGCTTATTATCAAAATTGGTTAAAATATTTATTAATTCCAGATTAATTAAATATTTTTTAACCAAATTGGCAAATTTAAAGATATTTTCCATAAGACCATAAAAATAAATTAAACATAGGAGTAAAAGCTGTATAAAAAACGACTGTGGGAGCATGCTATGAATCTGTTGAAAAATTCTTAAGTATTCTTTAGGATAAAGTTCTTTAAAACATTAGCAAAAAAGGAATAATAAATACAGGCGATCGCAGACTCCTTTTGATTTATTTCTGTCAAAAAATTAAAAATATTCTTTAAATATCTCGTTTTATATAAAATTATGATTTACATTTTTTAAAATTCAATTCCTTTTATGGATATTACTTGAATTAGTTTCTAATTCCAGACAAAAAATTTTAAGTACAAGATTTTCAAGAGCAGTTTAAAAATAATAGGATAATAGGTTTCATTAACTTTCCTATACCCGTGCATATTTATATTTGCGTTTTTTGCGTCAGCATATTGGGATCAAAGGTATCTACATCATTAATTTTTAGATTCATTTCAGTGTCATCTAAATTTGCGTGAGCGGTATATGTTAACATATGCGGGGCATATGGGTCAGACCCGCTCGGGTTATATTTTGGTATAAATTTAATTTTTAGTAATTCTAATTTATTTGTATACTTTATTATTATTATTGTTATTATTATTATTATTATTATTATTATTATTATTATCACTATTATTAACACATATTTTATTTTTATATATTCTAAACAATGAAACCAAAAAAGAAATTAGCCAAAAATCGTTTTTGAAAACATGATAAAGCCTTTAAAAGAAATTTCATAAATGATCACCAAAATAGCTATGACACAAACCTGTCTTTATCACATTAAATAAGGCAAATACTTGAAGTATGTAATTTAAATTATCTGGAATCCGACATGTTAATTTGCAATAAAAGATTTTGTTTTATGGTTTAATACAAATTTGTATAACAATAAATATAAAAATTATAATAATTTGTCAAATAATATTTGACAATGTATATGTGTTACTCATTTTGACGCGTGTATACGAAGGTTAATTGCCTTAGAAAATATTTCTAAGACATCATTATAGTTTTGGAATAATTTACATATAGGCCAATACATTTCAAAACAATTAGGAAATGTAGTTCATGACTTTTGGCGAATAAAAGATTTAATTTGAATTTTATTTTTAAATGTAAAAGTAGTTTTTTTTTAAATTTTATTGTATAGTTTAGTTCAGATTTGTAGAAGCTGGTAGATGTAAAAGAGTTTTTTAATTTAAATAAGGATTAATTTAATTTAAATTATCCATTATCTGTCCCGACTAAAACAGTCGTAAAAACAGTGTTACGAGAAATATTGCAGAATAATCTTTTTACTGTGAACTTTGACACTATCAATATGTTTTTAAAATATGTATTAATATCAGATAGAGCAAATTTAATTGTTTATTAATTTTGTATGAGCACATGATTTCTTTTAATACGAGTATTATATAAATCAAAACATCAAAATTTTTGTTGAACTTTTTTAAAGTCAATAATCACAAAGGTGGTAGATTTCATTAAGAGAAATATGGAAGTATGTCGTACAATAAAGCTTCTTCTAAAATACTTTAGTATTCAAATAAAATGACAGGATGATTTTGAGAGTTTGGAAAAATCTCCAAATTTAATCAAATTGATAAGATAAAGAAGAAAATTGTAGTGGATAAAAGGGATCAAAACGCTGAAGTTTAAAGTTAACTTAATAAGTTATTTTTTGGAAAAAATATAACATTGTTTTGGTGTAATTTTGAGGTTTTGTAGTCTAAAATTTCAAAGGTGACCAATGTGGGTGGTGCAATAAACATACAGGAAAAAAAATCAAAGATAAAAAAATTAATTTCCAGCCTATAAAGATTTTTATCATATTAACAAACAAATTTGTAATTTTTTGTTAACTTACTTAATTTAATTAGAAAATAATAATAATAGTAATAATAATAATAATAATAATAATAATAAAAATTTTATTTTTAAAAATTTTCAATATTTTTTTTTTTTGAAAATAAATTTAATGATTCATATATGAACCATAGAGCAAAATATTTTTCAATAAACTAAACAATACACCGTCATAAATATACTGACTTCAATATTTTAGGATCTGTTAATATTTGATACAAGTATTATGAGATTAAAATATTATAACAAAAAAAAATAAAAAATCGTTGATTCATATATGTATCACGGTGCACTAAAGGGTTAAATATTTGATAGAAAAAATATCATATTCACTAAAAAATTGTCAAACTAATTATCATTTTTGTTATATAAAAATTAATTTACAATAAAACAATTCGTTCGTTTGATCATTATAATTGTTAACTAATTTCATAATTTTGACTAAAATCTTAATGAAGCCAACAAATTCTGTTGGATTTAAATTTTTCAACTAAAGATTACATTAATTTAACTTCAAGTTTTATAAATTTTGATATAAAAAATTTATCAATTCAACAATATTTTCATTGGATTTTTATTTACATTCAATTAAAGGTTTTATTATTTAATTTAATCCATCACCAGAAATGAGGAAAATTTCTGAAATTAATTTCACATTTTTATTTATTAAAAGAAGTATAATAAAATAATATACAATATTAAAATGTAATAAAATAAGTTAGAAGTATTTTGTACATTTAAGGAACATTCAATATTCATTTTTAAAATTATAATCAAATAGAGTGATTCCATCTCAAAACCGAAAGTAATCGGATTTTATATTTCTGATTTCAATGAAATTCACTTCTGACATTGAAGTATTTCTCAAATCATAAACTTTCGAAATAAATTAACTTTTTACATATTATTTTAGAGACAAGATCTTTATCTTTTAAATGATACTAAAATTAATTTTATTATGTATAGTTTGGAAGTTATTAGTAATTAGATTATATTTTGGTCCATAACTTCTAAATTAATGAATGTCCATCTTGAAATTTTACACGAGTAGGGAGAAGAGTTATTTCAATATAATATAATTTTTTTAAGAATACCATTATTTTAAACTTTTGATATAAATAAACTTTATACATATCGTTATAAAGGTAATATCTTTGTCTTTAATATGAAACTAAAGCTGGAAATCTACCATGTGTATATTAAAAGTTTTTAGATTTTTTCGTTTTTCAAAACATTATATTTTTGGACCAGAAGGGGCAATAAGTCTAAAAGTTTATGATTTAAGAAACACTTCCAATAGCCAATGTTTATAATGAATTTCATTGAAATCGGAAATGTCTAATCTGAAAATAGCTGTTCTCTGTCAGCTTTTACATAGAAGAACCCAATAATAAAATGTTTTATATGTCTATATTTGAGGTACTTTTTAATATTACATATCTCTAATATTTTATTCTACATTTCTAAATTCAGTTTTATTTATAACTTTAAATATTTTTGAATATTTTTTACTGAATTAAGTGCATAAAAAACGTTATATGAAGTTGAGCCTTTAAAAACTCCAGATTAAACAATTTAATTATTTCATTTGTTGTATTGAGGACATTTTCTCCAGTGCAAATTCACTTCTTCATTTTCCACTTTGATTCCAAAATCTCGGACCTGTAAAAATAGAAGAAATATATGTAATTGCCTTTTTACACACATAAAATAATAAATATTTAATTTCACAAAATTTCTCACTTTTTTTCAGAATTTAAAACACCCTTTGAAATGTGTTTTAGATTAAAAATCTTGCTGCATATTTTGACCCTTTTGCCAGTATTGTAGTATTCTTAAGGTTATTTCATTTCTAGTTAATACTTCCATTATTTTTAAGCCAAAATGTATAGCAATTATAATTATAAAATGATATAACTTTGTGATCTGATGTTTTCATATTATGATTATATTATATATTGATTCAATTTTATTATGTATATTTTATAAAAAATATCAACACTTTCCATATTTATTTTATTATGATGAACATTAATTTTTCTTTTATTATTTATTTGATTTATTACATATTGTATAAGATAGTAAAAAGACATTTATTATTAACTGAATAATTTATAATTTATTTGCTAATAAATATCTTATTGTTTGATCACCCTAAATATAAGAAAACCTTGTCTATTTATATAATTTATATATAAACTACTTGAGAATTACAATGAAGTTGAAGCATTAAAAAGAAAATATATTTAACAACAGACAAGTTATGAATTTTTAATCATATTTGTATAAATCATACGTATTATAGTTATTTGTAACATTTTATTGTTATGGGAATAATAATATTAATATGGTTTAAAGACAAAGTATGGTTTAAGGACAAGGAAAAAAATGTTACTATTTAATAGTTGTAAAAATAATGATACATTTATCATAATAATAAAATTTTGTTTATGGTAAAAATATTAAAAAATATAACATTTTTCTAGTCTATAATATATATTAATATATTTATTAAGATATGTTAAGATTTTTATGGACTGCAAACATTAAATGATAATAATAAATAAATAAATAAAAAAAAAAACAAACAAGACAAGACAAAAAATTACAAAACAATTAATGAAAATTAACAATAAGAACATGATATTTTGAAATGCCGTAACCATATTTTTTCCCTATGTGTACTTACCAATCTTCTGAAGGGAAAATTGAGCATATATTTGAAAACTGTATCAATCAGCAAATTGTGATGCTATGTACTTATTATTAACAATATCAAAGAATTATTATTTTGTAAAACACTTTAATTTCAAACAAGACTAACAGATGTGGCGATTTTTAATTGCTTTTGCCGACTGAATTTTCCGCCTGGCGACATGAAAAAGTTTTTGGCGATTTTCTTACTAGAAATATACTATTTTTAGCATTTGCCTATCTAGTAAAATGAAGAGCCTTAATTTTTATATAGCTCAAATTCAGTTTACGAACTTTTATCTCCAAAATATATATTTTACAATAATTGTGTAATAAATGTTTGATAATTTGTTTCGCAATAAAAACGTTCATGAATAATTTGATTCTTTGAAAAAATTATAAGTTTAATAAGACCAATGTTGTTATATAATATTAGAATCATTCTTTTAAAAAATATAACAAAAGTTCAATAAATTTTAAAAGTTGTTGACTTAAAATTGAGCTATATGTCAGAAAAGTTTAAGTTGTATTTTTATATCATTTTAAGTTGTATTTTTATATACTTCAACACAAGTGTAAAGGATATATATAAGCTTTTTATTCCGTTTGTAATTTCTAAAACCGCAAAAAGTGTATATTTTCTGGATCCTCTTTGATAAGGAAGTCAATATAATGATGTCCGTCTGTCTGTTGAAATCAGTTTTTAGAAAGTCCTAGTTATGTTTCATACATCAAATTATAGAGAATATTCCCTAGAATGGCACCTCTAAAAACGTATTTGTTTTCGACTTTTCTAAGCCGCTATATAAGCTAGAGACTTCGTTTCTGCACAGAAATTTCGGAATCTTTTTTTTAAGAAATGGATAAAGTCGTTCACTAGTAACTGAGATATCGGTCAAAATGCATTTTTGAACAATCTGTTTTTGTACAAATCTGTTGTAAATATTTTTCTAAAATTTCGATTTTCTGAATTAATAATATCGGTCTGTAAATAACTGAGTTATATGCAAAAATCTTAAAAAAAATATTAAAAATATATATACACAAACATATATAAATTGCATTGCAATAACTTTAAATGTTGTTATTTTTTGCACAAACATACTTTTCTTACAATTTAAATTTATTTTAGGAAAAACTTCATTCAACAGACCACTATTTGTGTATTTAAAAAAGTCCAAACTTTGCTTGTAAAAATGTCTTTTCACATTCTCTGCATAGAATGTGACCTAAATATAATTAAATTATAAAAATTATTGTTAATCTTTTTATCCTTTCACAGATATCGGAAATCACCAGAAGTTTCTAATGAGTATTTTATTTGCAGTTCCCTAAATACAAAATTTATTTTTATGCGAATTGTGTCTTTTGTATGTGTGAAATAAAAATAATTATGAAATATTAAAAAAAAAAAAACAAAGTTAGTTTTAATTATAAATACAAAAATAGTATCTTGTAAGAGATACAAAGACGATACTTCTGTGAGCATCGTCTGGGTGCCGTCCAGAAGCGTCTTTGTCAATACTTCTAGAAGTGTCCTCTTCTAGATTTTTAGAAAACTCTTCCCGACGGAAGATGATTTTAATGATACTTTGGCAATAGATTTGGCCATGAATTTCAACTTCTGGAAGACTCTTCTTCGTGACTTCCGCAATAGGAAATGGTTTCAGGGTAGTAGTCATCAGAAGCTAACTGTGTTGTTGTTTCTTTAAGGAAGAAACGCTTGTTATGATAGTTTAATATCGTGTTTACATTTTGTAGTTTGGAAAAATTGTAGATTGTTTTTGTGAGCATAAATGTGAAAATATGAAAGCATGCTTTAAGGCTTAATTTTATTATTTAAAAGATTCAGCACCGCCATCTTGTTTTATTCAATTATTAATATTGGCTTTGTTTAAGCTGAATTTATATTTATATGGCGATTTCTGATTAAAAATTTGGTGACAGAGGCTCAAAAAAATTTGACAACCCTGCTTTCAAATGCAAAAGAACACTAAAAACAAACCAGACATTTTTCACTTTGCCTTCGATCTTTGACACACACATACAAGTATGTTTCTTTGTAACGTCTTTTTATACATATGTACTATTTTATCTAAAAAATAGCATTTAAAAAAATTGACATAGTAACAAAAATGAAGAAATTTTATAATAAAACACAATATTGAGTGAAAAAGTAACATTTTCCCTCAATATTTAATTTAGTTTTTCTTTTTTTTTTGTATCAATTCAATTACATTTTTTTTTAATATTTTTTAATTTTCTTAACAAATTTTTTATTTATTTATTTTTTTAATCCGGTTAACTATTTTTTTTTTTTTGTCAATAGTAACATTTTTCCCTCAATATTTAATTTAGTTTTTTCTTTGTATTAATTCAATTACATTTTTTATTTAATATTTTTTTGATTTTCTGTAACAAATTTTTTAATCCAATCAACCAATTGTTTATTTTTAAACCGATTAATGTTTTTTAAAGTGAATTTATAGATTGCTTTTTAGCACAAGGTGTTTTTTTACTAATTCTTTTATCAACTATATTATATTTTTAATCAAATACATTTTTATATTGACAAAACGAAATTGTTGGCAATTTTGGATTTTCTTGCTTTTTATGTGCAGTGAATATAAATGCTACAGACATATTATATAGTACATCTCATAATGTTAGCAATTCATTTGTATTTTTATAGATATTTTTGTGATGTCGTGCTCAACGAAATAAAGTCTCTTTAAAAATTTCGCGTTCATAACAGTTCATAACAGGAGGAAATCTTGATCGTGTTAGAATTTGTTTGCCAATGTGAACTACTTTCGGACACTAAACAGGCAATATTGTGAGATATGATACATCGGGAAAAATTCAAAATGACGGAATAATTTAGAAAAAATTTTCCTATCAGAAGTTCTTGGATTTGAAGTTTCTCGTGGATAACTTAGTTACTTCCAATGACATCAATGTTGACAAAAAAGCTTCGTACGAAGAATGAAAAATAAATTGTTTAGAGTCTTAGTGTACATAGTGTTTCCGATTGACCTACTAATGTAGGGTGAAGTTTTTCGGAGATGACATCGTGGCTCTAAACTACGTCTATGATTTCTCACAAGCTTGAGTAGTTAATTTCATTTGAATACTGTCTCTTGTGTGTTGAATTTAAATGCAGCGTAAATAATTCTTTAAATCATGAAGTGCAATGTGTGTCCTATTTTTTCCCATCTGCATGTATTTATCATTCCGTTCGTAATTTCTGCAACATATACTTTGGAACCCATAAAAACCTTCCATATCGTTAAGGAATTATAAGAGAGTTGGAATAACAATTTCCATCTGTCCGTCATCTGTTTGTATGTTTGGATTTCTGAAGGTTCCATATATATATAGCATGAGATACATCAATTTATTGGTATTATCTCTACGAATTCGCATTCAAAATCGCTTCGTATATATATTGATAAAATGAAGTCCCTAGATCAAGGGTTCTCACAATAATTCACCTCTCGGACCCTTTAAAAACTGTTTAATTTTTCGGCAGACCTTCAGACGTATTTAAATTCTTTAATATTACAAATTCAAATTTAGTAAAATAAATGTTTGCAGGGTCGCCAAAAATATATATTTGTACATGTAGTAATTATCATCAATTTTAATAAAAATTAAAGTTTATTTGATGCTAATGGTACGATGTATTTTATGTTCATCGAAAGCTGCGAATTTTCCCAACTTTCTAGTAAGTTATGGATTCCATTCTAAAACGCCTCTTCATTTTTAGGCATTTGAAGCAAGAAACTAATCAACCTAAATGTTATCCAGAAATCCTTATCCAGAAGTGAAGTCCAATTTCTAAACTACTTTTTTCAGAATATTTTTTAACTAGTCGCCCAACATGAGACCGAACATTTCCAAGATATAATATTATGGAATCGTGTCTGGTCGCATATTCTGGTCTTTTTTCTTTCAATACTCTCCATTCATGACAAGTTGACAAAGCTAAAGCACTAAAATACGATGCCTTTCGTTTTTCTTAAAAAAAATAATAATAAAAAAGTAAATCTTCCCAATCAGACTTCTATTTCACGGGAAATTCTCACTAGACAATAGATACAAGTCTTAGTGACTTTATTGGTTATTCTAATCCCAAAATTCAATCTTCGATCGACTTTGATCTCTTATTCCCACTTTTATTCCAAAAAAAAAAAAAAAAAAACAAAAAAAATGGTGAATTTATACATTATTTTAAACCTTTTCGCAGACCTAAAACGTTACTACGGAACGTTATGGACTCCCATTTGGTTACCCTTATCTAGATAAAATATGCACTTGGTTCTCTAAAAATGTTCCCCAAAATTGTTTTCGATTTTGTATTAAACAAATATTTTCTATTGAAAAATCATTAGAAAACCAATTTTCATCAATAATTAAATTTTTCATCAAAAATAAGTTTTTTTTTTTATTAAAAATAAAATTTTTCATTAAAATTTAAATTTTTCATTAAAAATAATTTTTTATCATAAATTAAATTTTCCATCAAGAAATACATTTTCCATAGAAAATTTATTTTTTCCTCAAAAATCATGTTATTATTTTATTTATTTTTTCATTATAATTCCGATTTTTCATCAAAAAGGCTATCCAGTTTAAAACCCTATTTTTGATTATAACAATTTATTATCTGATGAACCAATACGACCTACTTAATTCTATGTAGCTCAAAATCAATTAAATCATCGCATAAACAAAATTCAATCAAACTACTAAAAAGTCGTAAAGTTAACTGCATAAATTTCAAATTCAATATACATATTTATTTAATATACATATGTACATAAGTTTTACTTTCATATAAATACTTGATAAACTTGTCGGTTTTTGAATAGTGTATGAGGACAAAAATTAATATTTACTGAAATATATTAATATATAAATTAATTAAAATATTTATGCTTATTTTATGCATACATGTGCACGCAAATCCATAAATATGTATTTAAATAAATGTAGTAATACGAGAATTGTTTCATTTCACACCCACAATCGCAACTCCAAAAAAAAAAAAAAAAAAAAAAAGAAACGCATTTCAAAGGTGCCTTCTCGTCTGAAAGAACAAATGTTATTTTATAATTTCCTCCAAACCAAAATTTTTAATTATTGTGTTTATTGTAAAATTAAATCTTTTTGTTTGATTTAATTTAAATTCATAAAATTAAACGTGTTTAACATGATCAGCGTATTTTGGCCTATATTAGTTTATAGCTTCTTTTTTAACAAGCAGACACAATAACTACTTCCTATATAGGTACTACATGTGTAGTACCATAAAATGGTGTGAGTATTTGTTTACAGAAAAAGGCAATAAACAAAAAAAAAAAAAAATGATTTTGATCTTCTTTAAGCAATTATGAGTAACTGGAAAGTACAACGTTAGGCACGCGAACTATTTACAGACTATTGAAAAATCTTTTTTTAAACTAAGCATTAAAGATAGATAATAAAAAAATTTTCTTAGATCTTAGATCGTCAAAATATATTAGGTCAAAGGTTATACAAATTAAAAATCAAACATTATATATCAAGAAGATATTAAAATATTAGAATAATAAAATACAATTTTGTATAAGTGAATTTAGTTTTATATTTAGAATAAGAGCTTTTGTATTATTTTGACCTTTCATTATCTCTTTAAGGCCCTCCACCCCTCACAAACATTATGTATTATCTCCTTGAAAATGTCGGTATTTTGTAAATTAAAAAGCCATTTTAATTATTTGCAATTAAAAAACAAAATTAAACAATTAACATTGAAAATAAAATCTGTAATATTTAAATGCCAACTACGAGTATATGCGAGCAATTAGTATGAGAGTAATTAACATCCAAATACTTGAGGGCTTTTACGCAGCTCTTTGATTTTTTTATGAATAATAATTAGATGAATAAATAGACAAATTTTTTATTAATGAAGCAGCTTACTTTTACAATACTTTGCAAATTACCAAGCCTATTGTAAAGGTACGTTCAGACTTGTCAAATATTTGACCAATACGACGTAACCACTATATAACATAATTCCTAATTTTTCTTTTTTTATGGGAAACGATTTTTTACTTATGATTAATCATAGCTGACATTTTATAGAATTTTGTTTGAAGCTATTTTCTTTTGCAAAACATTTGCAAGATCAAACAATGGCAAACAATATTTTTATAAAACTAATGGTCTCGCAATTTTGATCAAATATTTGCCAAATGTGAACATAGCTTAAGTAATTAAGTAAATATTCAAAACTAATTTAATTATCATTAAATTGCTTAAACTTGTTCCTATGAATATTTATATCCTATTATAATGTAGTTTTATTTTCCAGCTTGTCCAAGATCTTACTAAAGGTCTGCTTCCTTTGAAATAAAACTCAAAAATGTTCGTTGATACGATACTAAGAAATATAGTTTTATTGAACGAAACTTAACTTAAATAATAGATTATAATGAGGTAAACTTAAATGTAACCGCTTACTAAGTTTCATAGAAGTGTAGGATGGGCTGCAGGCAGATGACACGGCACGACCCACTGAGAGTAATATTGATGGAAAAGAAAAGACAAAATAAATAAACATTTGCACTCTACTGGGGAAAAATTCTAGCTACGAATAATAACTACGAAAAACTCAAGAAATATTTCTCGGGTCTTGTGTTTAACTAAGTTACGAGTACAAAAAATTCGAGTGTTCTTGTACTCAGCTACACGAAATACAATGATATATATGGCTACGAACTATACTTACAAAAAGCGCAAGAAAAATGCGGGGGTTCTAGCACTAGGTTACACTAAATACTAAGGCAAAAAAAAAAAATATCGGTAAGGTACGGGTTGTAGTTTAAGAGGCCGACTTAAATATACAGCACTAAAAATATCGGTAATTGCTCGCCTTTTATGAGCAAATTTTTAGCTTATACGAAAATATTTTTATAAACTGAATGGGAATTATTAAAGTTAGTGTAAACGTGTAGGAGTTTTTTAACTTGACGTTACACTATAAATTATAAAATTTTATATAGACCACAAGGTTAAATTATCATTTAATTATGCGAATATGATTATAAATTTAATTACAATTTTATATACACTTAAGACTAAATTATTAATAAGCAAATAAAGATTGTTTGAAAAAGTATATTTATCTTTTAATTATTCGTGTAGAATTTTAAAATTGTTTTGTTTTGTTTTCTTATAAATTATAGGAACTATTGTACAAAAAGGAAATTATCAAGGGAAGAATGATTTCTTTAATAGAATTTGATAAGTTGGAATTTAAAAATATTTGTAATACTACTAGAATACCCTATGTTAGAACAGAATGATATAGGAGAAAATTACACAAATTTTAAATAAAAATACGTGGACTAGATGGAATTTGACGTCCTGGTCAATAGTTTTTTTTTTACCGATCAGTATTAACTATTCAAACTGTTAGGAAATTAAATAAAATATGAAAACAGATCTAAACAAAAGAAACAATATAAATTCGTTTTTCTAATTTCTAGAGTTTTGTGCCAGAAATCATAAAATTAAAGTAGACTCTAATGCTATATGAAAAACTGTAATAAATTTAACAAATAAGTAATTTCATTTAAAACCAACTAACTGAATTCTCTTACCCTTTCCGAGTAAAATTATATTTGTTAGAGACATTATTCTTGCCATAACTGACACAAAAATTTGAAATAAATTTGAAAAAAAGAATTTCCAAGTTGTTCTTACAATATTATAAATATATATTTTTTAAGTAATTCATGATAAAAGATTCAATAAGGTCTCATGCACCAAAATTACCTTTGTATATACTTTTAAAGGTACACAGTACACAGTGAAATTGATAGTAATATTTTGGAATCTTATCGTCTCTCGAAAGAGATAAACTCTCTCTTTTGGTGACCTTACTATTGGGTCACTGTATAATTCGTTGGAATGCTCTCAGACTTGGGGTCATAAAAAAAATGCGAATCGAGGGAGTTGTTACCAATCAAGATAAGTTTTAAGAAAAGTTTTAACCAAATCTAAAAGTACCTTGGATGCTGGTAAAGTATATGCCGCGGCACTGGAGAATTATATTCCATTTTCGGGTATCTAATTATAGAAGACAAACGCTGTTTTAGTACTGACAAACAGAAATGTTTGTTTACAGTTCTACGAACTGAATGCTGTTTTACAATCACATTAATAACCTAAGCGCTAACGACCTCTGATGTTGCAAATTGGTACCTTCAATATTTTACCTGTGCTAAGCGGACGCCATGTTTAGGTTTAAAGGTAACCTAAGTGGAAAAGAGATCCAAGTGTGTTGTAGCAAAGAAAATACGTATTTTTCTGCTGGTGACGAATTAAGTATAATCCACAGTTTCTGCATTAGTAGCGATAAATAAAAATAACAAGGACAATTACCGATTGAAACTTGTTTATGGTCCTTCAAACCGGATGCTGGCTAACGATCACGTCTATAATCAAAACGATAACAATGGTACGTTTTGTAATACACCGTAAACATATGATGGTGCAAATTGGCAACTTATTTATGTCTTCTCTGATAGATTTTCTCTTTACTTATTTTACCATTTAAAAGAGTTTGAAGTTTTATATAATTGTAAATACATACTTGTTCTTGATATAATAACAGAATTATATTTTCTGATTAGGATTACTGAAGGATCAGCTACGACGGGAGAGGGATGTCTGTCATTTATATTCTTTGCCCATGTCCGACTCTGTCGTAGAGAAGGAGACTTTTCCAAGGTAAACCCTTGATGAATTTGTTGATCTGGTAGTTTGGATATTAAGTGAATCTTGGACTTTATTAATAGCTTAGGATGGTTCGTGATTTTTGGTTTTCTGGCTTTGAAATTACGGTACTACAAAGGACTCAATTGTTGTCTGTAACGAACCTACCCGTAAGGCCATCGTAAAGGCCGTGCTACCTTTAATACCGGCCGTGCTCAGGGAAAATTGGGGTGGATATTGTGCCTAACGAAATCAGTACGGATTATCAAAATTATTTAAAATTAGTTAGCAAATAACCAAAGTCGACCAATAAAACTAACAATAAAAAAAGTAATTATAATAATTATAACTAAAATAAAAGAAGTAAACAAAATAAATAAATTTTGGAAATTCTATTTTTAATGGACTAGAAATAATAAGTTTCAACGAGTTCCACAGAATAATACTTGAGAATATAGGCTGAGACTTGTTGCGATCTTTTAAAATATTAGAAATTAGTAACTTGTTAAGAATTATTTCAAAATTTTAAGGTATAGGCTAAAAATTTGTATGCAAATATTACACCAAGACTGATGTCATTAGATCCTGCCACGCCTACTTTTAAAGTATTCTTAATAAAATTTATAAAAATATGTTCGAAATTAAAAAAAAAATTAAAAAAAAATAAATATTACTGGGAGTGGCAGAGATTCTATCCGCCGATTTTTAGTGGGAATGTTTACTCCCTTATCTACTAAAAGAATATAAAATTTCCATCTAATATCTCCAAAACTGGATTTTTGTCATTCTAAAACTGCCAAATGTGACACTGTGCTACCCACAGTTATTTTTTCTGTTGATAGATACTCACAAGACTTTAACAGATTTTTTTTTTTTTTTTTTTTTTTGGGAATATCTATTTTTGAGGCTTCTAGAGGGCTCGGAAGTCGGAGAATTTAAGGCAAATGTAAAAAAGTTGTTTGAAACTGTTTCAGGTAAATAATTGTAAAAAATTATTTTTTTAAAAAAATGTGCAGAAGTTTAATTTCTTTTTTTAATTTTTCAGTATATTTGTAAGTTAAAGTTATTACTATTTTTCAAAATATAATATTTCAAATATAATATTTCAAATATGAAATTTCAAATTGTTTACTGTTTTTGTTTTTTTTTAATCTTTTGTCTGAATTTAAAAAAAGTTCTTAATGTTAAATAACGTAATTTATTCTATTAAATTGAGTTAAAAAATTAATTAAGTGTTTCGAAATTTAAGAAACAATTAGTAAAGGGAAAAATATAAATTTGAAATCAATATAGTATGCTCAAGTTCATTTGTAGAGCTTTTCTTTATTTTTATACAAAAATTACATAAGTTTTTTTTTCAAAACTTCGTATATATTACCAATTACCAAGTTTTCTACAATAACTCCTTTTTTTTGTCCCATCGTTATATGGAAAGTGCGAATTTCCAATATACGACGGAGTCATCCAAGGTATTACCTTTCGGATTTCAACCCAACGAAGCCATATCATCCATTTAATAAATCCACTTTAATATCTAACACTGAACTTACTTTATTCCTTTTATTGTCCTTATTAAATGCAAGTCTTTTGATCTGAACAAGTCCCTCTCATGAAATATTTATCTGATACAAACTTAGAGGATCTGTTTCGAAATCCGTTATTGGACATTTATCTCAACACCAATATGCGTCTATCATAATATTGTTAGAATCAGTCATATTTCGACATTTAGCATTATTACGCAGTGTAATATTGTTATATGAGGTAAGATTAGTTATGCAGAAATCCAGATATGATCTATTAATTCGAAATTGGCTTTCGATGATGACTTAATCAATCTATTGGTAGATTTCTAGTACAGATCAGATTTTTTCTGTTTATTCTTGGAGAATAAGTAATTTACTTTCCTCGGTTACATGACGGTTACATGACTACAAGTCCTTGTGATTTTCCACGTTTTTCACAGTCATAATATTTTTAGATTATTCCTAAGTTTGTTTTATGTATACTGGATTACTTTTTCGTCGATTGACTCCCAAATTGGTAATAAAGTGTAATTAGCCAGTTATAATAATCAAGAAAAAATTTCTATATTATTTTAAAGTCACCAAGAGAATCAATTGTAATATTCTAAACCTTATAAAAAATCTTTTTTTTAAGATTTCTATTTAAATTTCGTATAGAGCAGAATAAAATCTACTTTGGCCATATGTGCACGATTCATTGTTTGTACTCTGTGAAATATGTACAAAATTGCGTAATGAATTTTAAAACACTGTGGCGTGACTTAAATTAAAAAATCAAATTTGATTTTTATGACATATTATATTTAAAGTAAATTTAGACTTTAAATAGCAAAATGCAATACAATTTGGAAATAAAGCGAATTAGAGAATTAAATGGCAAATGCTGAATTGTTACAATTTAAGCAAAATTATATTGACCTCTTTTTGTAATGATATTAAGTTAATAATAAAACTCTTGCTTTTTAAATATTTAACATAAAAAATGATTTTATTTACACAAATAATTCAAATACTTAACAAATATTGTTTTTATGATGTTCTTGTCAACAATGAAATGATCTATATTACACTATTAATCATCAATTTTACAAAATGAAAATTGGAATCACAGTTTAATCCTCACTAAATAATTTACTTCTTTTTGTAAATGTAACCACCATTGGCAGCATATTGAGTACCAATATCAACGGAACCAGAAGAGAAACCATGAGAAGGACCAGAGTATGATTGAACAGCAGGGGCGGAGTAGGAGTGTACAACAGGGGCTGAGTAGGATTGTACAGCGGGAGCTGAGTAGCTAACAGCAGCGGCGGGAGCAGAGAATGAATGGTGGACGGGAGCTGGTGCTGAGAGTGTTTGTTGTACAGAAGGCAAGTATTCGCTGGAGGGAGCAGAGAAACCTACATTGCCAAATGAAGTATAGGAGGTTCTATGTACTGCTGGGGCAGAGTAAGCGACAGATGAAGAGTAAGATGGAGCAGCTGGAGCGACATAAGATTGTTCAACATGACCAGAGAAGGAAGGAGCTGGTGCTGGAGCTGAGAAAGTTTGTTGTACGGCAGGCAAGTATTTGTTTGATGGAGCAGAGAAACCTACATTGCTGGCGGAAGAGAACGAGGATTGTTGATAGCTGGAACCAGAGTAGGATTGTTGTACGGGAGGCAAGTAGGATTTGGACAAATGGTTGACATCAGCGGAAGCAGAAGCCAAAAGAGCAAATACAGCAGCAACAAAGAATTTCTAAAAGTAGAAAAAAAATAAAATAAAATTATTTATTCAGTTAAACACTTTATGGATAATAACTCATTTATTTATGGATAATAACTCATTTTGATTGCTTTGAATTAAAAAAATGAGACTGCATTACTAACCATTTTTATAGAATTGCTTGGTTTTTTGGTTAAGTTGTGATCTTAACAAAAAGAAGGTTGGAACTGATGATCTTCATTAAATTGGCAGGTGAATTTATATTAAAAACTTTGCTATGAGAGGATCCATTACAAAAAAAAAAAAAAAAAAAAAATTAACATGATTAAAAAAATTTAAAAGCACAGTAGCAAATTTTGTTATTGTTTTTACCTGAGCAGTAAGTCATCGGCTGTAAAGAGGGCTGCAAACAAGTTTTGATGATCTACAATGTTTTCATTAAAAAAAATAAAAACAAATTCGTTTACTGTGGATGTAAAACTTAATCTGCCAAAAATAAAGCAAAAGAAAAAAACTGCAAAACAATAAACTCGAAGACATTTAGAGATAATTGAATTAATTTCATTTAATTGTCTGAATAGCTTCATTCAAACACTCTAAAAGCAAATAAAAACACAAGTGGCTTCATATAAAATTCAATGTTAAAAATTCCCACCATTGATGGATGGATTCAATAATGATGCACTCAGTCAAATTTAGTTTGTTAATTTATATTTTGTGTGCGCTAATGAAGCGGCTAATTAAACGTTTTAAAAAAATAATAATAATTATAGATCACTTTCCGAAAATATATAACTAATAATTTTTAATGTATGCAAAACAGTGATTGGTAAATCTAATGCCAATGGTTAAGTTATTATGAATAGTTTAAGCCGATAAGTTAATTTTCAGATAAATTAATTATACTATTCCAAAGAAATTCAATCTGTTTAGCTATTAACTTTGCACTGTGTTAATTTACATAATGATTTTTAAAATTTTCAAAAACATATGTAAAAGCCCAATTAAAAAATAAATTTGCATTGTAACTAGGGAATGTATCTTGGAATTCCCGTGAATTTTAAAAGAATTTTAACAAAAACTTATATATTTTAGTAATTATTGAAAGAAAATTAAGCTAAAAAATTAGATGGGCACTACAACCTAAAAGCATTTAATCAGTAAATTTGTATTTAAAATTTATTAGATAATTTATATATATAATGGAATGAATCTATAGCATGAATTCAATTAAACGTCTTAATAAAATGTCAGCACCAACAAGTGGAAAAATATAACTGATTGAAAGGATCTCTATAAAAGTTTTTATTTCATTTATTTTATTTATTTAGTTGTAATAAAAATTAAAAAAAAAAATAATAATAATAAAATAAAGCCGCATTAGCATCTAAGGCTTTTGGCTCAAATTTCATAAAAATATCAGCAATCATCGTCGGAAGTTGAAATTTGGATAAGATATTATATACATGTGATTCCCCCTTTGATAATTTAGGGCACGTTTAAGTCTGCGATACCCTTTGGTTATTTTCACACAATGCTGGTTCAACCTTTTGAAGCTACAAACAATGTAATACCGACCCCGAAAAGTTTTGAAAAAGGCGATCGTCTGCCAATACTTTTAGAATTATTAAATTCTACATTTTTTAGTGAATTTTTAATAAATTAAATGTTCAAAGTAAATATAGTTTCGTAAATATCTATTTACGAAACTTGCTTAGAAAATGTTTGAATAATATCAATTTCTGACTAAATATTTTTGTTATGCATTTTCTGATACAACTATTTTCTGCCCCAAATAAAAAATTGTTTTATGATACATACATTTTAAATTAGAATAACAATATTGCTTAATATTGTGTCGAAAAACGCCTGCACGTTTCAGAATTTCATATTTCAGAAGTCATTGGAGTTTATTAATTTATTTTATTTTATTAGTAGTTTAAGCAGTTTATCAAATTTCCCTGACTCAGTACATTTACAATCCTGTTTTAAATCTGCAAAGAATCATATCCTATTTGGGTCTCAGTTGTTCAACTAATGAGTCTAGTGTTAATTATAGCTTTTATATCGGGATGCCGGGAAGTTGAAACATCTTTCCCCCTTGTCTCAGGAAATTGCGATCAAAAATCTAATATTGCTTACTTCATGGAGGTTTGTATTAGTGACACTAAAGAAACTGTAATAGTCTTTGGTTGGTGGTATTGAATAAGAATTTGGGGACTATAATTAGACACCAGCAGAATGAAGAATGTATTTTTTATGCCGCAACATACTTTTAGAGTATTTTTGATTCTGACATTCTGTTTGTGTATGTGTATGTTCTATGAGGAAGTCAATTATCACCTCCATGCCTACGAAGTGACACTTTCGTGTACACACAATTATCTTAATATTTACAATGAGTCAGTAAACAATTTTTTCAATCTTCTTTTGCGATTTCTTCCCGTTTACCATACAGTCAATATAGTGGCAATTGTAGTCAAGGGGATAGGAGTCAATTGCCCCTTAATTAACCTATAATTAAATATTGGTATATATAATCTCGTTATCATGCAATCGTTATAGATATAGATACTTTACTATATACATTTCTGATATTGCTTTAAACCTTAATAGCCTCTTTAAACATATATGTGAATATCGAAAATTATTGCACTTGTTTACCATATGAAAAATATTACAATACCTCTCTTCTATAATCGTTGATATGTCATTACTTTTGCTTTACGTATGGCAGTTATCGCTCTTTTTTTTTGTAATAATAGGGTCAATGTTGAAATTATATATATTTGGAAAGCTCATGCTTGCCGCACAGTTACATTGATCCGAGAGGTTCAATATTAGAGTATTCAAAACCGGTTAACCAGTTTTCAATTTTTTATAAACGCTGTCGGTTTTGGTTTTTCAAAACTGGTGTTTTAAAGGCAGTTTTTTTTAACAGTATTTTATTTAATTTTTTATGTAATTTTACTTAGAAAAAAAGTTCAAAAAGGAAAAATTACACTAAAAAGGTAACTCCCTAATTGAAAAAAAATAACAGATTAATTATTTAACTCTGACAATCTCTTTAAATAATTGAAATAAATCGAACTATTCAGTTCTCAAAAAAAAAAAAAAAAAAAAAAAAACATTAAACGTTTAAATTTGGCTTTATAAAGTTTATTGTATATATATATATATATATATATATATATATTGAAAATTAAATATATTTATTTTTATTAATAATGCTGAAAATGAGCTGAAAAAGTCATGATTTTAACACTGTATTGTCATTGAGAGGAAGCACTTAGTGCTGAAAAAGAACTGCAGAAGTTATTTTTTAAAGAATGTTTTTTTTATGCTCTTGTTCATTGTTATTGAAGTACTTTTCTTATAACAATGTTTATAAAATTTTTTTACATAAAAATGCTTTAAAATTTGTTAAATTTAAATTTTCTTAGAAATAATTTATTACCTTTTTTCCTGCTAAAAATACATTTATTTTCACTATTTTGCAATTACTTATTAATAACTTCCAAAACTGCTCAAAATATGACTACTTTTGACGTGATGAAAATGTTCTTTTCCGAGGCATGCGATAGTTTTTTTTACTGGATGATATTGTACCAAATGAGCCCCATCGACCAGATTGTCTCAAACTGTGATCAGTTAAAACATATTATTGGGCCTTATTCAGCAAATATTTAAAGGGAATTAAAGGCTTAGAAGTATACACATTACAACAAAAAAATTGCCGAATACACAGAAAAAGTTTTGCAGAAAAGGTTACTTGTTAACTTTATTAAAACTAATAAGAAATTATTTAAAATCTAAAACTTTCTTTCATAAAAAAAACATACCAATAGATGTTTCTATTGGTATATTTTTTATACCCAGAATTTTACTCGTATGCACTAGTTTTTTCGTGATCACTTATAAATATTTCAATTACAAAATATACTTTATTTTGGAAAGACATATTTTCAAATACCAGGATTAGGATTAAACTATTAAAAATTTTTATTGAATAAGATAAATCAAATAAATAGGAACAATTTCATATTACAAAAATAATAATTTCTCTAAAATTACAACTTGAATAAAAAATTTTAATTTTGAAATTATGAATGCATGTAAAATTAAAAAAAAAAAAAAAAATACAATAATAATATTTTCTTGTTAAAAAATTTAAATGACTGAAAATCGGTCAACCGGCTTTTTTAAGAATCCAAAACCGGGCAACCATTTAAACCGAAACCGGTTTTCTAACGAAGTCGGTTTATTTGATATTCTATTCGATATTCAATTACTCCGAAGCATTATCTTGACTTTAAGGCCATCTTAATGACATAGACATACGACTTTAGAAAACCCCACAAGAAAAAGTCTGGAAGGGTCAAATCATCCTGATGGTCGATATATTTCCATACCATCATATAGTTCATATTGAATGTTCAATGCATGGTTTGCTGAGTGTCTGCTAGAGCTATGTCGTCTACGATCTATCGTTCAATTCAGGTAAAAAAAATTATATATGTATATAACGTAAGCGCAGTGCAACAACGAGGTCGTTAGCTTAGAGAAGTCGAAACAAATACGTTTTTAGAGACCTTTTCGGTTTTTTGACGATATCTCGGCTATTAATGGACCGATTATGTTGATTTTTACTAGTCTCATTCTAAGGAACATTTCATATAAATTGGTGTATGAGACATATTTGTCTGGTAACTGGGACTTTCTAAAAAGTGATATCAACAGACAGAAGGACATTGTTATATCGACTTCCCCATCAATAAGGATCCAGATAATATATACTTTTTGGGTCTTAGATGAATATTGTATAAATTACAAACGGAATGACAAACTTATATATACACCTGTGGTGAAGGGTATAAAAATTCAATCAATTTTTTTTACTAATTTTTGGAGATTTTTTTAAAGATATTTTTAGTATCAATGATCATCGGTGATATTAATCACTTATATTTTTGTTCATATAAAGAAATATAACTAAATGTTACAATGTGCTCAAAATGATTAACCTCTCTTTTTAATTAAGAAAAACCATTGATATTTACACATTTAATATAAAAATTGTTTTATTAATTGAAATACTTAACAAATAATTATGTCGGTTTGTTTCTAGTGATTTTTTTTTTTAACAAATGAAATGATCTATATTACACTATTAAGCATCAATTCTACAAAATATGAAAATTGGGATCACAGTTTAATCCCCTCTAAAAAATTTACTTCTTTCTGTAAATATAACCACCGTTGGCAGCATATTGAGTACCAACATCAACGGAACCAGATGAGAAGCTGACAGAAGGACCGGAGTAAGATTGAACAGCAGGAACTGTGTAGGATTGTACAGCGGGAGCAGAAAATGATTGGTGAACGGGAGCTGGTGCTGAGAAGGTTTGTTGTACGGGAGGCAAGTATTCGCTGGATGGAGCAGAGAACCCTACACTGCCGGATGAAGAGAAGGAGGTATGTCTTGCAGCTGGGGCAGAGTAGGAGACAGATGAAGAGTAAGATTGAGGAGCAGGAGCTGAGAAGCTTTGAACGGGAGCAGCATAAGATTGTTCAACGTGACCGGAGAATGATGGAGCTGGTGCTGAGTATGTTTGTTGAACGGGGGGCAAATATTCGTTGGAGGGAGCAGAGAATCCTACACTGCCGGATGAGGAGAAGGAGGATTGTTGGTAGCTAGGTCCAGAGTAGGATTGTTGTGCTGGTGGCAAGTAGGTTTTGGATAAATGGCTGACATCAGCGGAAGCCAAAGCCAAAAGAGCGAATACAGCAGCTACGAAAAGTTTCTGGAAGGAGAAAAACAAGTTTATTAGTTTTAATTAGCACATTTATGAATAAGGCTGTTTTCATTGTTATTTATTTATTTATAGTTTTGATAATAAAAAACTAACCATTTTTGTAGAATTGTTTAGTGGTTTGCTTAAGTTGTGATCTTAACAAAGAGAAGCTTGGAACTGATAGTCTTCAATAAATTCACTTGCGCATTTATACTAAAAACTATGCTATAAGGGGGTCTGTTTCAAAAGAAGAAAAAACATAACCAAAAACCTTAAAAACGCATTCACAAACTTTGTTTTTAACCGAGCAGCAAACTGTTTATAAAGAAGGCTGCAAAACAAGTTTTGTAGTTTACAATACTTTTATGCACAAAAAAAAAAAAACAAATTCGGTTACTGAGGGTACAAAATTTGCAAAAAAAAAAATAAGAAGATAAAACAGATAACAGCAAAAATACTAGCAAAACCTACATAAAACCAAAAAAAAAATGTAGATAATTAAATCAATATCCTTTGATTGATAAGATACAACAACAATGAAAATAAGCAAAAAACCCAACGCACCTCTATTTCAATTTCAATATTAAAATGCCCACAATTGATGAATGAATTTAATTATGATGTACCAGTCAGCATCAGTCAGTTTTAGTCTGCGAATATTAACTTGTAGTCGCTAATAATTTCTCTTAATTAAATGATTTAAAATAGTTAATTAATGATCTAAGATATATAACTGTTAATATTAAAAGAATTATTAATGAAACTGTGTATATCTGTGATTTAAATAAAACAATGTTGCCAAAACTCTGATGTCATATTCCACCAGATTGTATTTGAAAAACCACTATAAACCTCCTACACTTTAAATAAAATCATTGATATAGTGCCAATAAAATATTTCATATTAAAGGAACCAATAAATTTTTATTTTTTTAAGTTTTAAACATGTTAAAAATTAATATCTACTCCTTTAAAAATTTAATTTCAAGATCTGGAATGCAGTTCAGTCATCAAATCGAATTTTCAAATCAATTTTGAAAACTTGTAATCTGTATTCTATTTAGATTTTACCATATTCGGCTGACATATACATATAAAGCATTTGCAGGCAAAATCAGCTATGTAATTTTTCTTCTGCTGTATCTTCATACTGCAAAATGTCAAATCAAAGGGCTTATTGTATATCTCGATTGTATTTTAAATACATTTATTTTCGAAAACTTCTTGTTTCGAATCGAATAACACAATAATTCTCCAGGGTTTGAAAGATTTTTCCATACAATAATGTTGAGGTGATTTAAAATTTTGTAAAAAAACAAAATTAATTTCAATAGAGAATTTTAGATAAAATTTCAGGGTTTCTGATAACTTCATATTTGGGACATATAGTTAGTTTTAGAAGTAAAAAAGTATCTTTACATTTTCTTATTTCTGTTTCAAACCCATGTTTTTACAATAAATAATAAGTCGCTAGAAACCGCCAGCTAAAATCATGTTACAGGCTGAAAATTCACTTGCCGGTTTTTTATGGAAAGTGCTCGCTAATTACAACAAAATACCACCAGATCTAGCGAAAAAACCACCGTCTTGACAACACTGAATACAAACTAACTGTTAAATTATTTGTTTAAGTCGACAAATTAATTGTCAAAGGCTTAAGTTCTTTATAAGAAGAAACTGCAATTTATTTAAGTAGTCATGTCGCACTCTGTTAGTTGACATAATATCACTAAAATGTGAATATAGCAACATTTATATGTACTCCTAGTTTCGATACCGCGACTCCAAGGGATATTTTATATTCCAGGCTAATTAGTCAAACTCTATAGTAAAGCTATAAAGAAAAATGCAACGGATATTGTTGGATGCCTTAAATATGAATTTTTAAATCAGAGCTGCCAATGTCGATCACACAATAAGTATTCGTACACATTAGGGAAATTTTGGAACTCCGCTTGGTAAATTGAGTCCCCTTCATGGAGCTGACATATTCAATTTCAATCGAAAGTCCAACGATGACAGTGATGTATTATCAAGTCATCATTTGTATTCAAGAACTGCATACATTTTTTAATACTGACGATCTGCAATGAAATCGCCGTACTTCTACAGAAAAAGATAAATAAAAATAGTTTTTCTTCGATTTATAAAAAAAACTATTGTTTAAGATTCAACGACATCCAAATAAAAATAATGCTAATGAAGCATGTAGCGGCACAGAAAATACGTATTTTATTCTGCTGGTGTCTAATTACACAAGTCAACAAAAGTATAGAAAAACTTTTTTTCTGCGCAAATAATTTCATTAAATTCATGGAGATTTATGGTTTCGTTAAAGTTCTCTGCGACTGTGATGAACATTTTCCGGTTACCTTTTTTTACATTAGCTAATGTTCTTTGTTAACTGTTTGATATTTGATTTCGTACATATTCTTGGCTTTGAAAGAAGGAAATATTTTATTCTGATAGTTATTGCCTGGATCATCTTTGATTAGAGATTTAAAAATGATTTCAAAATTTTTATTAATTTTAGAATTTGCCATCAAATTATAATTGTTTTAAAAAAAAACTTGGCACATGAAATTTGTATTTTTTAAACAATAAATATTTTTTTTAAACTTTTGCTGTCCATACATTTTTTGGCTATATATGTATATACGTTTTGTTACTTTCGTGATCTACGTTCATGCTTCCTATGCAAATTCTACCCTACTCCTTCTCTTTGTCCCTAACTTTGTCTTGATTGTGTAAGGGTTAAAAAAGAAAAAATCAAATTCCTTAAATTTTGAAATTCTTAATGAGTCAATGTGGCAAGTTAGGTAGTACATTTTTTAGCACTATTTCTTCTCTACAATACATAATTGACGTATTTGCTCTATCTTTTACAAGACATTTATATAACCTAAAAACTCATTGAGAAAATATGTTTTCTTTGATCGTCAATGGGTTTATTTTTAGAAGTGATCCAATGAAACTCAATTTTTTTCTAAGGATTGGAATCCACAGCACATTATCTTTTTGAGTTGACTTGTATTATAGTCCACAAATTCAGCTATGGAAACGCCACACAGTGTGCGATACAAAAAAAATTAAATAGAAATAATTATGCAGTTTCGCAACGGCTGGTCCGATGTGAATAAAATTTCACATCGTAATAGAAAAATTGCAGGCGAATTCAAATTTGGGGTTTGGACTACCTCGGGTATGGTCCTGATTCGTTATATGAAGGGATTCTGCTGTTTAAGATCTACTCTTTTAGTTGACGAGATATTTGGCTTCAAAGATTAAAATTTTTATTTCTTAGTAATTATATTACGTGAAGTTTTTTCGCCATAGTGTTGCTAGAAAATGAGAAAAAAGTTAGCCTCTTTGAAAAAGGTCAAAAAATGCCCCCCAAAAAAAATAAGGCCGGAAAAAGTTATTTATTTTTAATTTGAAAACTTATTTTTTCTACTTCTCATTCATTTTTTAAATTTTTGTAAAGAAATTGTAATAAATTTATAAATAACACCCAGTAAAATTACTCAGTGAAAAATTGCCCAAAACATTCTTATACAAATTAGGGTTGTATTTCACTTAAAAAATTATGCAATGTTTTGAAGTGATTTTTCTTCATTTTTGAACTATAATTCCTTTTTGATTAAGCATTTCTAAATTTTTGGTTGATTTTTTTATTTACAAAATCTTTTTTAAATTATTTTCATAAATAGTTTTTATTATTGATGAAGTATATTAAAAAGTAATTTTAATTATCGATTTAGTAACTAAACAACATTAGTTATGGCACTATTATTTGAAGAATGAAGCACCGCAACCGAAATTTTTTATTAAATATAAATAATCTAGATTTGTTGTGCGACACAAAAACGCTTAAATGGATAAAATTTTCTTCGTTGTTAAAATACCTACATTTTAGCCTTTTTAAAGCAATTTTAAAAATCAAAAAAGGATAGATAAAAAGCTAGAAGTTAAAACAAATACTTTGAGGTTAAAAGCAAAATAAAAAGGCTAGATTTAGCCTTGAAAAGGCTAAACTGGCAGCACTGAATATAAGCTCTCGATATACATTTTGTTCAAACAGAAAATAATTGATAAATATTTATGTTAAAAAGTTTTTGTAAAAGTATCTTAATTTTTATTGATAATTTTAATTAAACCGTTTTTATAAAACATCTAACTTAGGTTTGGGGACATGTGGAAACATTTTGCTGGCAACACTGATTAATATTTTACAAATGTTTGTATTTAGAGAACACTTACCAGCAATCATAGGAAAAACATTAATTGCTTTTTGATGTGCCAGAAGGATTGCTATAATTTTATTGAAACACTGCGACAAAAGTAATTAAATAAAGAAGAATTAAATGAAAAAAGTTGAAATTTTGCTGAATGATTCGGATTCGAAATTCGCATATTTATCATTAAGGTAGCTGTATTGAATGGTTTACTTCTAAGTATCAATTTAACTAATGTAAGAGATTTAAAAAAACATGTTTTAATTAAAATGTACCACGAATTGTTGTATACACAAAAAATTAATAAATAAATAAAAATGAGTTTAATTACGAAATTTTTTACTTCAATTAAAATTTTAATTGATTTTGCTTCAATCATTGAAACGATGATATTAATTAAGTGAGAATAGTTGATTTTTTGTATAAAATTCAATTGCTTTATTAATCAAATTAATTACTTTTATGATTGAAATTTTTCCTAAAATCAATTGTAGATTTTATTGACACAATTCAGTTATTAATTAAATCTAACTCATTGTAAAATTCTTTCTTTATTATTTCATAAATTATTTATTATCGTAAATTATATACATATACATAATTATATTTTCAAAGCTTACAAATATAAGTAAGAATAAATTCTCAGATTCGCATTTTTTCAGGAAATCTAGTCGTCTTATAGCCTCTAATATTTTACGGGTCATTCCAATAAACGGATTATACATTTTAACAGTTATCTCTCATAATCTATAGAATCAGACAATTTTAAAAATACTTATTGAAAAGTGATTGGTAAAATGGTCCAAATAACAGTAATGCTTACCTGAACGGAACCTTTTTTGCAAGAAATTCTTCTGACAGTTGCAATTAAAGCATATCTTAATATGAGGGTTTGCTATTCTGCTCGAATGGAAACCCATAAATTCTCTATCCTCAATTAAGTTCCCCTAGGTCATTTAAGTCAAAAATAGTCATCCTACAAACTTTTAGTTTTATTTGATTTTTTTCTAAATATTTTTAGCATAGAATACAACTAGAAGTATATGTGAGAGAGAAAAACATTGTTGTTAAAAAAAAAAAAAAAAAAATAATTAATGCAACAACAAAATACATTGTGACTATATATTTTGTTTTTGTGTTGAAAAATTGAGTATTTTTTTTTTTTTTTTTTTTTTGAAAATTTAGTTTGAACTTTTAGTTGAATTCTATGTTTTTTATTTAAATTTTAAAATGCCAAATTTTCCTTATTCCTTTTTTTAGTTCATAAATTCTTAATTGTATAATTGTATCAGTCATTAAATTTAAGTAAAAAACGAATTAAAAAATTTATTAAGAAGTATTATCTAATAATTTTTCCTCCTTTGATTTTATGTCTCTTGGGATTTTAGTGACATGATATAAATAATGTTCCTATACGTATTATGGAACTGAAATTTTATGTATAAAATTAACTAATATAAAAAAGGTCAAAATTATAAAAGGTAATAAATGGACCACATTGTTTCAAAATATGGTATAATAAAAACAATAAAATATTAAAATGGTTAAAATAAAAATAAATACACGGAGAAAACAGATTTGTTATCACAACGGAATTTTCGGCCAAACGAATTTATTCAGTTGGAGAAACTGTCTTATAATTCGGTAGCAATAACCGAATGAATACAGTACCCTGAATTGTTTTGTTATATGGTAATTGTGATTGAATATAAAAATTATTTGACGTTTTTATTTAAGTATTTTTTTTTAAATTTATAAAATACAAAAAAAAAAAAAAACTAACACAAAACTATTTCAACATTAAAATAAAATATTTCCCGTTTGCCTTTAAGGACTTCCACGGAGCTGCAATCTTTCACAACAGGATTATAAGGCATTGCATGGATCACAATGCTTGATGCATTAATTGTTATGAAAAAAAAACCTAAATAAAGATATATATAAAATCTTATAGCTAAACAACTTTAATTCACACAAACTTGGAAAATGTATTTATAAAACACTGAATGGTCACAAATCAATACATCGGTTGACTTAAGAGAGATACTGTTAATCATTGGCTTATTTGACAGGAAATACTGGACATTTCGAGGTAAAAACGTGTTGGAGTTTTCAATTTATTAGTGCAAAATGATCAAATGCCAAATTATGAATACACATTTTTTACCATTATCACATATTATCTTTATAATTAAAATGGGATCTTTTAATAAGTCTTCTAGTCATTTATATTTCGGGAAACAGATACATTAACCAGCAAAAGTAACGAAAAATATGCGATTACTGGGGAGATTACGTGAGCTTGTTAATAAATTTACCAGAGGATTAAATAGCGATTCCGAATTTTGTATGAGGAAAATATCTAGAAAAGATAGAAGTAGTAGTTCATGTGTAACAAATATACTCTTCTTTTTGGGAGAAAGCTCCTTACCATTTTAAATATGATACCAAAGTCAATGAACAATAACTGTATTTTTGAATAATATTTTCATAAATAATTTTAAAATGTCAAAAGAAACAAAAAGAATTAACACGATTTTTTTTCTGTTGGGAGGACCGGGTTATTTGAATAATGTATTTGGAACAGTTTAAATAATTATTATGAACAAAATTATAGTTGCAATTACCGATGTTTGGTAATAAATTATGTTAAAAATAGATTACCTATGCATGTTTAATTTCAAAATAATAAATGATAAGCTGTTGAGGGAACCTTATTTTAATAAAATAACGATTTTATTATAGCCAGAAAAGAAATTTTGTTTCATTTACGTATTTTTAATAATTGCAATTTTGGTTACAGCATTAACACTACAACAATATTGTGTTCTCATTGTTAATTTTCTTGATAACTCTTTGTTCATGATAACAATGTTTTTGTTTAAATCAATAAAAATTTTAATATGGTTAAGTGCAAAAATTATATGTTTTTAAATATTTTTATCAGAAAAAACATTTTGTTAATAAGAAAAATATCATTACTTTTGCAACCATTAAATATTTTCAATCTTTTTCCTAGCTCTTAAACCATATTCTGTTTTTAAACCATATTAATATTATTATTACCATGACAATAAAAAGTTTAAAATAAATATAAGACTTATCCTTTTCACAAACTTAGTGGAAAAATTCATATCTTGTTTATTTTTAAATATATCTTCTTTTTAATATTTGTTTGTTCACTGTAATTCTCATTTAGTTTATATATGTGTGAGTCAAGCAATAAAAGATTATTTTTTTCTTTTGCTAATGAACACCTCTCTATTATTTTCAATAAAAATTTATAAAAATAATTTTTAGTAATACGTTTTATTTTAATATATGATAAGATGGAATAATAATATAATATCATCAAAACATAATTTTATAGAATGGTACAATAATGCAGTAATAAGATTATTCTATTATATGCAAAACTAGAATCATAAAATGAAAAAACCAACCATAAAATCGGACACAATATGACAAAATTTAATCATAATAATTATTACTTATAATCTTTTCTGATTTTTCTCTGGAATCATATGTTCCAATCATAACATGTTGCTCTTAGATTATGCTCACTAAAACTATATTTTTTCTCTACGTGTAGACTACATATTTTGCTGATATTACTATATTTTCATAATTCCGAGAGTTTGCCAACTAATCATTTTTATGTGTGTATTTTCATAAATAAAAAAAAGTCGTTCAATGTAATTCCTTGTATCGGAAGTCTTCATAAAGATAATAAAGACTAAACTCGTGGCATAATAAATATATTATAGGCTCAGTATAATGAACGAGATGTGACCAGACAGACGATCATGTTAAATAGTTTACAAATAATAGATATTTATATAACAAGTGTTAATTAAACGTAAACTTGCGTGCGTTTTACAAAGTTTACAGATACTAAACAAATGTGCTTTAATGTACAGAATGTACCTGTGTTAAAAGTTTAAGCTTGATGACTCTATTTTTTTTAACATAATCACGTTTTAAATGATGAAGGTTATAGTAAATAAAGCCAATAGTTAATCTTCAACATAGACTAGTGATCTAAAGATTGTTTAGAAGAAACGCGTTGTGGTTTCAAAAATAACAAATAAGAAGTATGAAAATTGTTTTTATCTTTAACAGGAAGGTTGTTGTTTTTTTCTAAGTGATAAGAAAGCAACAATGTAAATTTAAACCACAAAACTATTTTTTTATTTCCCAAAAGTATTCTAAACAAATATCTCTATACAAAAAAAAAAAAAAAAAAAAACAAAAAATAAAAAAAACCTTAACCTTTGCCGTTGTGTTGTTAAATATTTAATTAAAAAAAAACAAGAAACCAAAAATACCATTAAACTGAAGTGTATATTTGAAAAATTAATTTAATAAAAATTTCAAATATTGCATAAATTTTGTGATATTTAATTTTCATTTTTTTTCTGAATTGTATAAATTAACTAGAAATCAATCTTACAGTCACCGAAATAATTATAGATTCTTCCATAAAGATCTATTTTATTTTTCTTTCAAAATTGGTATATATAATTTTTTCAACTTCAGTGGCATGCAGAAGAAAATTATAGTCTATTAAGAAGTTTCCTTGAGTTTTTTTTTTTTTTCAATAAATTCAAAATTTTTAAGTTTTTTTATTTATGAAAGCGAAATAATGATAGTTTCATTGTAATTGTAATGCAAAATTAATAAAATTAACTTTTAATTGTTTAACAACATATTACAATTACTATAGGTAACAATTAATTTCATTAAAAATTTTTTGTGGAAGCTGTGAGTAAATTTAAAAAATTACTCGAAGAAAACCCCTTTTTAAAAGAAAAATGTTTTTAAATAGAGTAGTGTGGTGTATAAAATGGATAGATATTTGTGTATCACCAAAATACTTTCCAAATTATGATAAAATTTTAATTTTTATCAGATCCCACAAATAACCTCAAAAGTGAATTTAAACCAAAAAAAAAAACCGAATTTTTGAATTATATCACATAAAGGTATATTTTTTTTCATCATAATAAAATCAACATTGGTTTTCTATGTGTTCCAGATGAATTCGTGAAGAAATTTTGTATCTTATTTTTTCCAAAAAAATAAGAGAAGTGCATGAATTTAGGAAAAATAATTTGTATTATTAAGAAATGCCAATAAACCCGAATTTAGATAATGTTGATATTTTTTAATAATTTTGTAAGCTTTTGCCGAATAAGGATTTAATAAATTTCCTTTTTGTAAAAAAATCGGTAGATAACCCTTTCTCTAATTACGAAAAAATTTGTTTAGCTCTTCTTTCTTATGAAAGGAAATCATGCTTATTCATTATTTATGTTGAAAATAAATTTCATCTCGGTACAATTCGAAAAGTCCAGAAACGGATTTTGAAGTTGGTCAGCATTCATGTTAGTGATACATTGAGCCTTATAAAAAAGTTTTTTATTTTCATAGTTCGTTCTGATTCAGCATTTTTATTTATTCTGACACTATTTCAAATCAATTAAACTCAAATAAGTTAACTTTTTCTTTGCTTTTCTTTAAAAAAGGAGAATAATTTTTTATATTAATCAAATCTTCCATAAAAAAATTGTTACCAAAAGTAATTGTAACATGTTGTTAAATAATTAAATGGCAATTTAATTAATTTTCCTCTTTGAATTTTAGGTGAAAATTGCATAAAAAATACAAGGAACCTATCATTACTCCGCTTTCATAAATTATCAATTACAAGAAAACAATTTTTTTTTTATTTAATGAACAGTGTTGCCAATTTATCCTTTTTAAAGCTAAATCTGGCCTTTTTATTTTGCTTTTATCCTCAAAATTTTCGTTTTAGCTTCTAGCCTTTTTTGATTTTTAAAATTGCTTTAAAAAAAGCTAAAATGTTACTATTTCAACAACGAAGAAAATAATTTCTTATTATCTACTACTAATTTTATTTTTGCAGAATCATTAAAAAAATTTTTTTAAGTATTTTTTATACTTAAAAAAAATTTTCGCCTGGGGCACTTCATTATCCAAATCAAGAACAACTAATATACTAAAATACTAATAACTAATTTTATGAAATTACTAATTCGATTATTATAATTATATTTTTATTTGCTTCATTAACCATAGAAACTATTTATAAACATAATTTTAGCAAATTCTTATAAAAGCGAAAAATCATCCAAAAACTTAAAAATGCTTAATCCAAAAGGAATTATAGGCTAAAAATGTAGAAAAATCACTTCAAAATATTAGTTAATTTTTCATAGGAAATATAAACCAAATTTGTATGGAGCCATTTTACTGACAGCTGTTCTATGTTACAAGAAAAAAAAGTTTCTAAATTAAATAAAATATTTTAACTTTTTTCTGGCCTTATTTTTTGAAACATTTTGCTTTTTTTGACCTTTATCAAAGTTGAGTTTAGCCACTTTTTTCCTCGGCTCTTGGCAACATTGTTAATGGGAAAAAAATTAAAAAAACTTTGTAATACGCTTTATGATATTTAACAGCATAACACTGTATTTAAATAAATTATATATACGAATTTAGAAGGAAAAAAATAGATTTTTATGAGTGAACTTATCATTATTTCGGTGACTGTACTTCAGTAACCCATGTACATTCACACCAATACGATTGAAACTTTCAAAATCCCTCGTCATTGTTTTAATAAGAAAATAAATCAAACAAACAGCTTTTGTGCGGAGTAAAAAAACAGTAACAAAAAAAAAAAAAAAAAAAAAATCAGTAAAATATTTATTCAATGTATAAAATAATGCGAAAGTGATTTTTAACCCAAATTTGTAATGTGTGCTAAACTTAGCAGTCATAATTAAATATAATGCACACAATTAACCCATTGGGGAAAGTGACAAAGAAAGTTTAACCTAAAATAGACTGATGGGGGATATAGGGATTTCAACTTTTTAAATGATAGTTAGTTTAATGTCTTAAACAATCAAATTGATGTGATTTTTTCCTATAGCTGTTACAGTGCTGTCTTTGCCCAGAGGGTTAAATTCGTGTATAGTTTTCAACAATTTTGGAGGCGTTTCTTTAGATCTCAACTTTATAAATAGCAAAACATTCAAAAAGCGATACAAATTGTTGGTCATTTACATTTTTTATACATTTTATAAAAGTTAAAACCTACGAAATCAATCTACAAAAAAAAAAAAAAAATAAATAAATAAATGGATAGATTGATGAATAGTTGTGATGAATAACTATAAAAGCAAAATAGGGAAGAAATACAATACTGGCATATGAAACCAAATAGAAAAACCGGTTAAAAAGAGTAAATAAATCCTAAAGATTTTTGTTTTATTATTGTCATTTTGTTTTATTTAAAAACAATTAATTATTCCCTTAATTCAATCTATTATATGAGTTCCACTTGAAACCTTTTTTTATCTTCAATTTTGTTTTTTCCCCTCTATTTTTCTCAGATTAAACTACAAATTTCGGTCAAGCTTTTTTCAAGTAACTTTTATTTATGTTTTAGCTGGACTCTTATACTTAAAATGTGTCATAGTATAAATGTGCAGCGGATGATATAGCCTTGCACAGTACGTTCCCTTTTTCTTCTTTTTAATTTTTCTTATTTATATGCGAATCCATGATCAGCAATAATAGTAATTTAAACATCAAACATTATCTGCATTTCAAGCAAACAATTGAAAATATTGATGAATTGTATTAGATTTGTCTGAAAATGAGTTGAATAATGCGTCATGATTTTGATCTATTGCTCAGTTATTTTAATGCCACAGCACCATTTTAAAGAGGTGGTAAATTTATACATGCAGAAAAAAGATTGGTTGGAAAACGATAATAATTATGAAAATTTAGGAGAAAACACCAATATATTGTTTTAATTATTAAATATTTTTAAATTAAACTGAGAATTTAACTCCCACGTTTCACAAATCGTTAATAAGGCAAAATAAGTTCTAGGTTTCCTCAAGCGCTGGGGAAGAGAGTTTAATGATCCTTACGTTTCCAAGCAATTATTCATATCTCTTGTAAGACCAATCCTGGAATATGCTTCCGTGGTCTGGGATCCTCAATATGAAGTTCATATAAAGAAAATTGAATCGGTCCAGAAACAATTTCTCTTATTTTGTCTTCGTAATCTTCCATGGAATCCTAATATTAATTTACCATCATATGAAAGTCGATTACAGCTTATTGATCTCCCTACTCTTGAAAGTAGGGGAAAATATATGAATATTTCATTTGTAATTAATTTAGTAAACGGTTCAATTAATTCTGAGTTCCTGCTTCGTAAGATCGAATTCGTAATCCCAAATCGTCCAACTAGAAATTATACTCCTTTAAAAATAAAATATTTTCGAACCAATTATGCCAACTTTGATCCCATGAGACGTATATGCAATCAATTCAACAGTTTCTATCCATATATTGATTTCTCATTAAATCCAATCCGCATTAAGAGGAATATTTTTAACTTAGTTAAATAATAAGATTTTGTTATTGAATGATTATGAAAATATTTTATTGTTAATAGCTTTAAGAATAATATATATGCTAGCCTGTAAGAAATTGTAATTTCATTGGCTATTAAATAAATAAATAAATAAAAATAAGTATAATGCAAATCTGTGCGGACAGTCAAACCGCGATCGAATCGCTCTCGGGTGTCTTTTAGACATCCAGATTGGTACATGAATGCCGGACATCTCTGAATAAGATGGCGAGACATTCAAACCTGGAGCTGGTCTGGGCTAGGGGTCATTCAAGCACCTCGGGTAATTTTATTTCGAATGCACTAGCCAGAGATGGATCCCTTCTTCGAGGTAAAGATACGGATCAACTGGTTGGAGTACCGCTTTCGGCCTGCAGATCAAAGATTCTGCGGAACTTATCGAGGATTGCACAAAATAGATGGACAAATGAATCCACATATTCAATCTCGAGGCAAATATGGCCCCATTATGATGAATCTCGATCTAACTTCATCATAGGACTATCGAGGCATCGGCTAAGAATTCTGGTTGCCATTATCACAGGGCTCCCTTTTAACGACTTCTGTAGAAGTTGTCGGGATGAGGAAATGGTGGAGCATCCTTTATACCCCTGTCCCACTCTTGCCGAGATCAGGACTGATAATTGTGGAAGTCCGTTTGTGCATTTTTTTTATTAGATCTCTCAAATATTGACATCAGATAGATCAATTCTTTCATACATGCGTCGGGTTGGTTCGTTTCGAACGCTGTTATGGACATCTGAGTTAGCAATACATGATCCCTCAGGGTTTCACAACGGAACCAAATTGGACCCAAATGAGCTATTTCTTATTGACAGCTGTCCTAAGAACCTAACTTAACCTAAGTGTAATGTAAATAAAATATTCGATTAATATTTTATTCGAATAATTTATTTCAATGGAAATAAAACAATTTTCAGTTGCACCATGTCTAAAAAGAGAGTTTGAAACAATTTTGTACTGAAATTATTTGATTTTAAACACATTTTTACGTTGTTCTCTCTTTTTTATAATACTAAGCATAAGCTTAATGATTGCGGATTTTAAAATAATAATTTTTAAATAATAATCAAAATAGAATAAAATAATAATCAAAATTTGTATGTAATTAAACGCCTTATAAATTACCTGTGAATCATGGGAATACATAATTAAGAATCTGAATGCAAAATTTAGAGGAGCTAAATATGTTTTTTTTTTTTAATTTTTTTTGGCAATATATTCGTATTTCGACTTTTGAACTTAATTGTATTTTTTAATGCGTTTTATTAAATTATGAAATTTTTTTCGACCAAATTAAATTCGAATAATTTGACAACCCTAATTAGAACACATTCCAATTGAATAACGATAAAACACTGAAATACAACGACGATGCTCTCCCTCTTTGAAGCACCGTCCCATATATAAGAGTTCAATTCCATTTTCGGTCAGATAGGTGGTATAAATAGAAAGAAGATCAGTTACAGTATAGAATCTCTTGCATCGTTTTAAAAACAGTTTAGAGATTTTTACGAGATCACGGCTTGGTCCATAGCATGTCGAAATGAAATAGATGGCAGGAGTTCTACAAAATTAACAATACGGAGAATTCATAAATACATGGAGTTTGTCACTTCAGCGGGTAAGCAATAATTGTGCTTATATAGATTTCGACAATTCTAAGTACTAAAAAAAATTATCAGCTGATTAAGTGAGGTCACCTGTTTGAATTTGCCTTGGTCTATAGTTTGCTAGGGCTCTTTGATAAGAAACACTTTAAAAACAAACAAAAAAAAAAAACACTTTCTCTTCGCTACATATCCAGCAAATATTTTCTCTGATAATGATTATAGTTACTACATTCATTATTTGGTAATGAGTTGTCATAATTTTGTAATTACTTTGAGTAGTGGAATAACTCATTACCGGTAACTAATAAATTTATTTAGTTCTGCAATGGCTCAGTTCAGTTTAAATAATACTAAGATTCCTAAACGGTCTCGAATGAACTTGATTGTCAAGATATTTTAGAAGTTGTTAAGTTGAGTGAAAACTGAAGCGGTGATGAAAAATATAAAGCACGATCCATTTCGAGGTTCCCTACATTTTTAAAGAAGAAAACATAGAAAATTCAAATTTAACAGGCCCAAAACGTGAAATTATGTGCTCACCGAAGTGTTCTTTCAATAAATCCATTGATTGATGCGATGTGTGGGAAGTGGCGCCGTCTTGCTGAAACCAAATGTCGCCGAGATCACGAGCTTCAATTTCATGCATCAACTAGTCGGTTATCATGGCACGATAACGGTCGCCATTGACGGTTACGTTCGCAGCGACATCATTTTTAAAGAAATATGGACCGCAGATTCCACCGGCCCACAAACCACACCAAACCGTTGTTTTTTCTGTATGAAGTGGCAGTTCTTGAATCTCTTCAGGGTGCTCTTCGTCCCAAATGCGGCAATTTTGTTTGTTTACATACCCATTGAGCTAGAAATGGGCCTCATTGCTGAACAAAATTTGCCTCGAAAACGTCGGATCTTCTTTGAACTTTTCAAGAGCCCATAGAGAGAAGCGATGTCGCTTGGGAAGGTCGAGCGACTTCAGTTGTTGCACAAGCTGTATTTAGTACGCTTTCAATTTTTGATCTTGACGTAAAATGCGCTAAGTCGTTCCATACGTTAGTTCGAGTTGTTGCGACTCTCCACGGTCGATTCGGCGCCGTTTATTCGGTCGAATATTATCCAATAATGAATGCTGGGTCTCAAAATGGGTGATGGTGTTGCGAATTGTACGCTCAGCAGGCCGATTCTGTTGACCATAAGTTGAGCGAAGTGCACGAAACACATTCCTCACAGAACATGAATTTTCGTAATAAAGTTGAACGATTTGTAAACGTTTTTCAGGCGTAAATCTTTCCATAATGAAATGCCAAACAATACTAAACAAAAATAACATTACAGCATGACACGACTCACACGTGATCTGTCAAAAAAATGCTATTGAAAAAAGTATCTCTACTGGAATCACACTATATATATATATATATATATATATATATATTTCTCTGTTGGTAGTGAGAAGCCCGTAGCATATTGCCTTATTACACCCTCAAAGTGAAAATTATATAAAACTACACTTTCAAATAATCTCAAAATCATACGCTTATATGTATATGAGGTATATGAATCGTTTTACAAAAGAGAAATGTTTTAAATTTAAACAATGAACAATATTTTTCACTATAAAGTGATTATTATATGTTATACATCGACAACTGTTGTCTCTAGACTTACATATTTGCCTAAACAGATATGCTATGAAAAAAATCTAAAAGCTATATCACTATTTTACCAATGTATTTATACGTGCCGCTATAGAAGTTTCATAAAAAAACTAAATTTATATTTTATTTCATTAATTTGGATACAAATAAGTAGAAAAAGAAAATTTTGCAATTTTAGATTTTTTTCGTTCTTAAGACGGGCAGACCCCGGCTGTCCATCGTTAATTAACAACATTTTTGATTAAAGTACATATAGCAGTTTTTAAGATAACTTAACCAAGCTTTACTTATATATTTACATTTATTTAGTCATTCACTGCAGTGAATTTGATTCAAATCGGTTTGCCAACTCTCAGAGCTCACTACAGATAAATTAACAGTTCAGTTTTTTTCCATCTGGACTAAATTTTTTTTTTATGAACGTGAGGAGCAATGTGTACGATTTGTATAGGTGGTAAGGAAAATTAAAAAACTATAAAAAACTATTACTTGAAATACAACACTGTATCAACTTAAGTTCAATTACACTTTGGAGATGAGTTATTGTTACTGGTTCGCCACTAATTTTTTTTTTTGGCAAATTGTTCTACGCAAATTTATTCAAACGAAAGTACTAATAGCAAAACATTTCAAAACTTAACCCACAAACAAAATTGTAAAAAAGTGATTTGAATTCTTATTAATTAGAAGAAAAGTTTTGTTGCCGCAATCATCATAATCATATTTCGGAAGTTTCCCCCAGATTGTGCACAAGCGATACATCTAAGCAATAAGAAATCAATGCACCTGGAAGAAAAATAGGCAATATTGCTAGATAATCATCTAGGTGAAAAAAAAGAAGATACCTCCAGATAATCTTCTGGAAGATGTAATAAATATGTAGAAAAATTATCACTAAATAAATCTTGAGTATAATAAAGAAAACCTTTACATTTTAGAAAACATGCACATAAATCTTAACATTATAAAGTACGAAAATTAAAAGGCTCACATAATTTATGTTTTCTTTTTTTTGCTAAAAGATAAACAAATTCCTTCAATATTTTTAAATTTTTTAATAATTTTTCAACAACTGAAAAAATTGTGACTGAAAAATAATAGTATTGCATTAACTTTTTCGAGATGATCTCAATGGGATATCATCAATTTATTGCGGAGATGATTATCACTTTACTGAAAACAAGCGATATTTTGATGACAAAAATTATAAAAAAATTGAAATTTTATATATTTCTTTGCTAAAAATAAAATATTAGAAAAATATTGCTTTAATGACTTTCGTCCAAATAATAAAAAGAAGATATTGCGTCAATTTCTTTTGGGAAGATATCTACATACATATTTAAAAATAAACTAGATTTTTAAGCGCATTTTTAGATTCATTTAAAATAAATTATAAAATTATGAGTAATCCTTTAATATACTATATGTAAGTGAGTATGTAAGCATATGTATGATGAGTAAGTTAGTGGAAAAATAAGTATTTTTATATATCTGTTTTGATTTAAAAAAAATCATGTTTTTTATCTTAAAAAACTACAAAACCAGAAATGCAATTATGTATGTAACAGTCAAAGACACTTGTACCAATTTCTTATTATTAATCTTTGTTTTCAGCTTAATTATTACATCACAATACAACTTTGTATGCAACATAAACTCCAAGTTGTGTTAAATAAAAAACACGAATCTTCTGGATAAAATTATCCATGAAACTATATACTTCTTGCATATGAGTGGGTACATAAATTTATGCTCACACGAGTGTTGATGATCGTGAACTTGAGGAGTTTTCTGATGTGTACTGTGCATTATCTCGTTTCTGAATAAATAATACAGTGTGGAATATTTAATTAGATACACTCAAAATATTTTTAAACAAATCTTTGTGAAACTACATAAAATGTGTGTGAAAATTGGCAACTTCTTTATAACCCTTCGAACTGTATGGTAAATACAAATTGGTTCCGTAAAATTTTTGTTAGCGCGTAGTAGGAACGATTGCAAAAATGTTGGTGCTAAATCTGTATCTCCTTAACTACTGGTTGGATCGAATTGAAATTTATGAGAGTGCTGAAAAGGAGGACCTAAACTTTCAACAAAATTGCTTTTAGTCGCCTGGTAATAATACGAGATAAGCTACAGGGTGTCAAATTTGACCACCTTAAGTATGAAAAAGTTTTAAAAAATCGTAATTTCTATAAATTAAGTCCGATTTCAAGATTGAATTTTGAATTTTTGGCACTACTTTATTTCGTTTTTCGAGAATAAATCCCAAGGTATATGGGTGAAATTTTTTTTTAATATTCCGAAAATTTTCAAAGCAAACACTCTGAAAAAAATATATATTGTAAAATTCTTTTTTCATAAAAGCATAATCTTTTATGAAAAAAGGCAACTTTTCTTAAATTGCACAAAAAAATATTAATATTATATTTTTACTATTATTTCCTATGTATTGAATAAATTAAAATCTTTTCAATACATTTTTAAAAACATACAATATATAATAAATTTAATCTATTCTTACGAATATTATCTCGTTACTCAAAAGCAAATATATATTGTATGAATTTAGATTAAAATCTACGAAATCGCAATCATAAAAGTGTGTGTTAAAATATACATATGGAAATACGCAATAAAATATCATAAAATAGTTAATTCTGCAAATTTTGACACATGCTGTCAGTTTTGAGGCCATTATATTATTTTTGTTAAAACGACCTATATAGACATTTTATATATTAGTGGATTGGTAAATAAAGCTATGTTCTTCTTTGATCATAATTACGTGATCACTGGTTTTATAAAAATATTTGATCTTGCAGATGTTTTGTAAGAGAAAACAGCATCAAATAAAATTCCATGAAATGCCAGTTATGATTAATGATAAGTAAAAAATCGTTTTCCATTAAAAAATGGAAACTAGGAAATATTTTATATATATTTTATATTTTATAGTGGTTACATCATTTTGGTCAAATATTTGACTAGTCTGAACGTATAAGCTTTTTGAAAGGAGTTTTGCTAAAAAAAATATATATATATTTTTATTTTTATAAAAATTTTGCTTATTTTTGAAAAACTGCCAAAAATTGGTTGTTAAAGCTATTTCAATGATTTTTGGAAGAATGAAAAACAACTATTTATTTTGTACAATACATAAGAAATAATTTTGAAAATATAATACTAATATGTCTTTTTGTGCAACTTAAAACATGTCTTTTGAATAATTAATATTTTTCATAAAATCTGCACTCCCGCATTCGTTTTCATCCGGTGGGGAAGCAGTTTAGTGCCAAATCGACAACAAACCCAACAAAAATACAATCAAGTATTTTCAAAACAGAACATTTTCACCACTTCAAATGTGTTTTTTTGGAAATTATTAATAACAATTCCAAAGAAGTGAAAAAATGTATATTTAGCTGAAAAAAAGGTGAATAATTTCTAAGAAAATTAAAACAAAAAATGTTATTAAAAAATTTTATAAACATAGTTTTAAGAGAAGTACTTCAAAAGTAATGAACAAGAAGCATAAAAAAGAACATCCTTCCAACGGCAACCATGGGTTAAAAAAAAGAACTTATGTAAATTTTATTATTATTACAGGGTGACTACAAGATTTTTTCCTGAAAGCTTAGGTACTCCTTTACAACTCTCCCATACATTTCAATTCGATCCGACCAGTAGTTTAGGAGATACACATTTAATACCAAAATGTTTGCAATCGACCTGACTGTGCAGCATTTCAATGAAAACAAAGTAGAAAAGTTATAATGAATACTGAGAAAGTATGTTGCGACTAAGATAATACATATGCAAACTCTAGTTTATGACCTGCAAACAGAGACAACAGGGAGAAACACCAATTGCATTTTGTTTATAGTGCTTTCAATCAAATTACTCAAGCTGTAGATTGTGAACTTATTGAAATAAGTTTTTGCTACCGCAAACAATATTAAAACTAAAAATATTAAAACCAAAAATGGCAATTCAATAGAGGTGTGTGTTTTAAAAAACAGGTTTTGAAAATGTAAGAGGCTGGATTCGATATGATCAAAGGAAAAAAAGCCAAAAGGGAATGGAAAAGCCTGACAAGTTAAATGTAACATAACTTACAATTGTCTCTGCCATTGTTCGAGATAATGAAAATGAAAGGAATTTCCTGTAATTAACCTAAATAAGCTTATTTTAAACAACAACTAAGTCAAGGCCAAATAACAAAATTTATTTGCTTTCATTTATAATTATAAGGAAAGTCTGGAGGCAGTTGATTTATTTATAACAGTTTTTTTTTTATTTATTTTATTAATTTTATTTTTTATTTAAGTTAAATTCTATAGGATCGTATATCAAAGGAATATTAAGACTAAATCTAATAAACGTAACCACCATTGGCACCATATTGAGTGTCAATACCAGAGGAAGCAGAAGAAGAGGCTGAGGAACCTAATGAAAAGGAGGAGTAATCAGCTTGTTGTGCGAATTCTTGGGCAATGGGAACAGCAGCAACCTGTTGTTCAACATGGTGGAAGTGTTGTTCTTCAACATGGTGTTGTTGATGTTCTTGACCAAAGTGAGCATCTTGTTGAGCAGCAGCAACATCATCATTAACATTGTGTTGTTGTTCAACTGGGCCAGCTGTTACATCATCTTGACCTTCATGATATATCAAACCAGTATAGTATACTTGTTCGGGTTCTTTATGTTCCTCTTCGAGTCTTTGTTGGCTAACTTGGGTATGGTAGATAGTTTGTTGGTGGGTAGAGTGATATATTTCAGAACCAGGAGGAGCAGGACCTTCAGCTTCTACGGCAGCGGTAACAGCTTGTTGGGCATGAGCATGAACTTGATGGGCAACGCCAGCAGCAGTTTTAACATGTTGAGCAATAGCAGCAACAGTATGACCACCGAAACCTGCACCACCGAAATTAACACTTTCAACAACAAGTTGACCACTGGCTTTTTGGGCTTCCTCTTGAGCAGCAGAATCTTCGACGACAGAGTTATCAGTTACTTCATGAACAGGGGCTTGAGGAACTTCTTGAAGTTGTTGGGCATAGGAAACATGTTCTTTGGGTGCCAAATCGGCGAGTACAGGAGGCAAGTACATGTTGTTCAAGTGGGAAACATCGGCGGCAACAACACCCAAAAGGCCTAAAGCAATAATGGCGAACTTCTGGAAAATAGAATAATAATACAGTAGAAGTTAGTAATGGGTTTAAAAGTCATCAGGTTTAAAAATCATCAATCAGACATTTATTTCTTAAATGTTTTTAATAAAAATCCGTGCAGAAAAATAAATCCTTTAACTTGTCTACATTTGTGATTATGTTCAATAACATGTGCTTAACTTCATTGTAATAGCAAAATTAGTTTTTCTTAAAATGGAAACCGAACTAAAAATACGCAAACACATAATTCAAATTTATAATGAAAACTCACGTCGGTTATATAAAACAGTTGCTAGGAAGGTGGGTGTATCACGAAGTACAGTTTCTCGTAAAAATATAGAAAGTGGCCATGACCACTGAAAGGAAACCTGGTAGTGGAAGAAAAATTGGATTTTCAGACTGTTGGACCGCAGACAAATAACACATAATTCAAATTTATAATGAAAACTCACGGCGGTTATATAAAACAGTTGCTAGGAAGGTGGGGGTATCACGAAGTACAGTTTCTCGTAAAAATATATAAAGAGGCCATGACCACTGAAAGGAAACCTGGTAGTGGAAGAAAAATTAGATTTTCAAACTGTCGGACCGCAGGCAAAATAAGAATTTTAAGAGCAAATCCCAGCATCTCTGGAGGAAAAGTGTCCCAAAAAGTTAATTGCTACGAATCTTTTATCAGAAAAGTTAAAAAGAAATCTGGCCTGAAAACGTTCAAGGTAAAAAAAGTTCCCGATAGGAATACAAGAAAGAATTTGAAGGCAAAAGAGTGGGTAAAAATTCGTCAGACGAATTTTTTCAGAATTATGATTGCTGCGCAATGGATGATGAAACGTACGTAGATTTTCTAAATTGTAGATGCCAGAGGGAATGTGGTGGAAAAATATCGTGCACAAAAAGAATCTAAATTTCCAAGAAAATTTTTGGTTTGCTTGCCTTTTCCTACCGAAAAAGGCTAATCTACAAAATTGGGCCTTAGTAGAAAAACATTTAAAGGACGCTAAAAGATGAGCAGAAAAACCGGAATTTAAAAAAGTGAATTTATTCCAGCATAAAAGTAGCCGAAAAAACAATAAAAGATCTAATGGAGGGAATTCCAGAAAAGATCAGATATTTTTCTAAAACCTAAAAGAAATAATTTATTATTTTAAATTTAGAACTTGAACATAACAGTCATTTTTACAATCAGATTTGTATGCACGGATTTTTTCGTGCGCAGTCCTTAGTCTTTATATATACATAAATGCTATTTCGAAAATTTCTTTAAAAAGTTGGAATGTTTTCAATAAGTGCTTTCTCCCGCAAAAATTGCATCACTTTACATCTTACATCATTCACGTATCAACCTGCATTGCTATCAGAATTATGTGTAGTTGAAGGATGTTTTATCAGTGATCGATGTAGGGGAAAGATTAGCGAGTAATACAGTACGCTATTTAAATTCACGAATAAAAAATTGGGCCCCTTAAAGAAATATTTTGGTAAAATTTAAATCAAATTCTTGTCTGTATTTAAGGATTAAATATTTTATATTTGCTGTATAATTTGAGGTATCCAAGTAGTACTAGATTTGTAAACGGGTGCCATGAATTTTTCGAAATTTCAATAATAATAGCAGTAATAATATTTATTTTCTTACTACAGAAATAAGATTTTTACTAGGGTAATCTTAATAAATCGACTGAAAAACAAGTTAGGAAGTTCTCTACAGTGAAAAAAAGTAATTTCAATTAATGAATAAAGTACGTTGAATGAAATTCCTTGATTCGTTGATTCAACGTACGAATTCGTATTTCAAAAAAATATTCACTGAAATTCAAAGAAATATTCAACGTTCTCATGAACGGTATATTGACCGCATTAGTTAAATTTATTGCATAATAAAATAAATCAGTTTTTTGATTCAACCTATTAGTTCATTGATTTAATGAATTTAATGAACATGTACGTTCATTCAGTCAACTTGTACGTTGATTTAGAAGAACAAAACATCTAATATAGTATATATAAAAAAGCGATTCAACCTACAATTCGTTGATTCAACGAACAAATACTTTGATTTAAGAAAAAAGAAGTTTTATTCAACGAAGAAGTAATTTGAATCAAAGAAATAGTTCGTTAATTTATGCTAAATTCATTAATTGTTTTCTAACGGGAAATATAGCAAAGAAAAATGTAAAAGAAGAAGAAAATAACCCACTTTGTATTTGTCGTTTAACAAGAATTTTCCTGATATAAAGTGATGTGTTAATAATAAAGACAAAAATAATAAGTCAGTAATTAAAATGTAAATATATCAGAAAACTTCGATATTGTGATTGTACCTACCAAAAAATTTTAAATATAAATCTTTAAGAGAAATATTAAATTTATTAAAAGACATACATATGCAGACAGAAGAAATAGGGCACCAATAATGAGCACACTGTATTAAAAGAATTACTTAGAAGCTGGAATTTGGAACATTTAATGGGTTTCATAAAACGTAAGTTTAACAATGTATTAAACACATTTTCAAAATATTTATTTTCTTTATATTTATGACTATGACACAGGACTCAGTATGAGGTTTTCAAAAATTGTTCTGAATACAAAAACCAGAATTCATCGTAAAGGTGTTCTTCATAACTCACCGGAATATTTTCCAAAAATAAGAGAGTTTCTACAGGCAGAAAATATTGTGAAAGGTAAACAATTTTAACGAAGTTTAGAATAATTTCTCATATATATATATATATATATATATATATATATATATATATATATATATATATATATATATATATATATATATATATATATATATATATATATATATATATACATATATATATATATACATATACATATATATATATACGAAAATGCTGTTGCGATACTAATGTGGTGTCTACATAGATATTCCATACTATCATTGAGCAATACTCTCAGAGTGATTTTGTATTTGTTGGAAATAGAGCACAGGAAGTTCACGATTACTTCTATAGGTTATCATCTAAGCCTGACTGTGTTTAACCCTTCATTTTAATTATTGTTACCAAGAAAATGAAATCATTTGAATTTTTTTCTATTTATTTAGATTATTTAGTAAAATCTACTACAAATATTGTGTTATATTTAAAGCATCTAAATTAATTATAGATAGAAAATTTTATTTACCCAGCAAAAAAGAAGTCAATAAGATCCTGAATTTGTGATGTAGAAGTAGTGCAAATAGGGATCATTTTCAATGGACTTAACATAGGCTTTTCACTGGAAGATGTTCTCTTTTTTGATACCTATTCACAGAGTAGGAAGTCATGTTCACAATGTCATGTAAAATTGATTTTTTATGTTCTTTTTTTATCAAATCAAGAAAATTGCTTTTAATTTTTATATAAACCAAATATTTTTTATTAAAAAAAAATATGCTTAACAATATTTTTCATTTGATAAGTATTTGTAAATTCTCAAGATTTTATATCTGAAAAATTTATATGAATCGCTTTTTAATAACATCTTTGGATGATGTTTATATAACTTCACAAGAAACTGTACACTTACTGAAACTTTGTAAGTAATGAAAAGGTACTTCCCTAAAAATTACTTCTATTTATTTTTGCTGGGTAGTTTATGCCTACATTAACTGAATGTAATATAATTTCATTTTCATAAAATTAATACCAAAAGTACAAAATAGGCCTAACATTTTGGTATATTTTCATTGAAATCAAGTTACACGTTTATTAAATCAACGTAACCGTTCATCGAAATGTTAAAAAGTTCAATGTATTGTTTCACTGGAACAACGTATAGCTTCATTAAAATAAAGGTATTGTTTTATTAATTTAACGTACTGTTCATTGAAATATTTATTTATTTCAACGAACATGTTTATTAAAACAAAACAAAAATAAGTTGAATCAATGAACTTGTAAGTTGTATTTTAAGACTGTATAATTGCAAATGTATGACAATACATTTTTTCAATGTACCTCTACATTAGGTAAAAATTAGGGAAAAAATTCATTGAATACAACTTCTTCGTTGTATTTATGTACGTTTTGGTTCAGTGTAAGCTGAAGGGATTGTACACATAATTTGACTTCTGGTCACTGATATGTCATTTTGTTTTATTTTTGTTAGATAATCTTACAGTTTTCCTCATAATGATTGGAGGAGATAGAGTTGATTTTGATACAATGACGATTTTACTATTTTGGAGAGTGTTCTTGATAATCTTGTTTACATAAATTCTTTATCCTGATGGTATGACTAGTATGGATCTGATAGCTTAATAAGTTTAGTGGATAAAACAGATTTAATAGTACCTCATCCTGTCTGGAGTCCATACTGGGAGATAAGATCTGACCTTAAACTTATGAAATTATGTACCACTGGAAGCCTAGCCAGGTTTTCGGTGAACCACTTGAGAGAGTAACATGGTAGTAACTTGTGGTTTTAACCAAAACCGCAAGAAGGTGTAGAACTGCAACACAACTCGCGAAAAATATGTCAGAAGTTTAGATTGTCTCAAATCATTAATCAAAGTTTAGATTTATTTACCAGACAGCGAGAAAACTGGATTTGCACTCGTGTGCACACGAGCCGCTGGTAAACATAGGCTTTAGGATCTCCGAAGGGTAAGACTTTAGGTCTGACCAGAGACTTGCCAAATTTGTATCACAGGAGCGTGATTTTACTGAGCCATCTCGGAGAGTAATGGAGCTGTGGTTTGAATGAAAATTGCGAGGAAGAAATTATTACGCATTGTATTCACCAGGTTAAGACCTCCGTGAGGTAAAGCCAAAATACCAGCTATCACCAAGTACTATAGGATTGCTGGTATTATCCAATTTAAGGGAATCACAAGAGGCCACATAGACACGGTTTTTAGCTGGTAACTATAACGGCATACCTTAAACTTCACCTTATTATGGTGAAATATTGGAATCTGGTGAAAAATTATTTTCTTAGATTTTTGTAAAATTTAGGAAGTTTTTTTTTGAAAATTTTGATTTTTTGTTGAAAATTCGATTTGTTTTTTTGTTCTTTTTTTTTTTTTTTTGTAAAATTTCTGAAATTTTACTTTCAGCCTTATCTGCTATATTAATGTACCATGTCCTCAAATTATCGTCACTGAATTTTTCTGGGAAAGCTAAACTTTTGTAAAACAATATTTTTTATGCCTAAAATGGTGAAAAAGTGAAGAAGCATATTTCCGTGGAAGTCTAAGCATAATTTTATCTTTTGTTTGAATTGGACTCCATATATTTAGAGAGTATTGAAATGGAAACCAACAGAAGGAAATAGTAATTTAATTTTATATTTAATGTAGAATTTCGCTTCAAAGTTATTACTGCTTTGCGGTAGCACTTCTGCTGTTTTCAAAACTTCTTCTCCCTAAGGAAAAAATTAAAATTTTTTGCATTTTTGGATCATAGAGTTTCGGATACTACGTAGAGATAATCTAATTGTCGTGGGAATGAAAAAACTCTTTATGTTTCAATTTTTTATTTATTATTATTTTTTTTTTTTAATATTTGGCACATTTTGTTTTGAATATTTAGATGACATTTACTACGTTTACTCTGCAAAATTTACATATTATTGGTATATGAAACTCACGTATAAACGTAGTGATTGTTAAGTATTTACATTTATTGCAACTACATTATATTTTCACATTATATTTTTTTATGTCACAAAATATTGTATTAACAAATTACTAGGTACTACAAATGAAAAAAAAATACACTTTTTAATCCTTTCGCGATTTCGTTGCCATACGCACTTTTTGGTAATTTTTGTTTTAGATTTTTACAAATTCTTAATAGTTTTCAAAAATTTTTCTTAAATTTCACTAAAAACATTTCATTTAAAAAATGTGTCAAAAAATGTTTTTTATTGGGTTAAAATGACAGTTATAATTTTACTAAAAAAAACGATAAAAGTGTGTAAGTTTTTGTAAAAACCGAATTGAATAGTTTCTATTAATTTTTAGCTCCAAAAAATATGTTTAAATAATTTGAATTTAGATTGTTATTCCTAGAGCCAAAAAGAATAAAATCTGAAAATATTGGATTTTTTTGTCCAGCCATGCAAATTTGGCACTGAAAGGGTTAACTTATTTTCTCCCTATACATTTTACACCCTTTTGTAAACTAATTTAATTTTATAACTCACCATTTTGTTAATTATTATTTTTAAAGAAGTTCTGTGACTTAATCCAAAGACTTTGTATCCCGAACTGATATTCTAAATGGCTTTTGACTAAACTATTTATATGTGGCAAGGCGTACAAAAAAAGATTCACAATTCAAATATAAACTACAAATATTCATAATTTCATTAAAGACTAAAACATATTTTTATGGGTGTTTTGTAAGCGATATATACAGCACACATAAAAAAGTTAAACAAACAAAATTCAAATATTCTTATTTAAATAAGAATGTTTTTTCTATAAAAAAGCACAAAACAGTCACATAACAGCAAAACACACAAGGTTTAAACTCCAGAAGTATATTTATTTTAGTTTTTTGCTTTAACCAAATCTCACACATTCATAAGTTGATGACACTTTGGAATATTGACTTCAAATTTAAAGTCTACAAAAGAACTCTAAAAGCAAATTAGAAAAACCAGTTGTTGAATTCTAAAACCAAGAAAATTGTGAGAATCAATAAATATATAAATAAATCTTCATAAGTTTAACTTGAATTTTAACAAGAAATTGAACTTTCAAAAAATCAAATTTTCAAAATTAATCGCAACTTCTCTCCGCCATTTCCTTTAGCTATATACGTTTAGAATGGTCAATTTGTTAATTTTAGCAATAAAAAATTAAATTTATCTATGTTTGTTTGGATTCCTGTCATTGGAGTGCTTAGTTTTGTTTTAGCAGATAAATTTAAATAATTTTTAAATATGTCAGTTCTCATTTTTTGATTTTATAATTGCTTGAGAATATCATAAATCAAGAGAGTAAAATAAAAATAAAACTGGCGCTATATTAACATATTCATTAATTACACATATTCATTAATTCTGCGAAATTCTTATTCCTTAGACTTAGACTTCTTGATATAGTTAAATGAAAGTTTTCCATCGCGTCACACTTTTAACCCATTGACGACCAAAGAACATTATGTTCTTCTCTGAGGAGTTTTTACATTATATAATTTTTTAGGTAGAGCAAACTATTCACTCATGTTTTATACACAAGAAATGGTGCTACAAAAATGTAATATAAGTCAGTCTTCAACTTGACACAAATACCTCCTTCTAGTCTTTATATTTGTAAAAATCAAAAATTTCTCAATTAAGCCTTATAAAACTTTTATTTGATATAAATAATACATGACCGTAGATCTCAAAAATGGTACAAATTTTTAAAATCGCACTGACAGAAAATGCGTAAACATACGCATTTGTACGCTTAATGTACAAAATAGATATTAAACAGTTTTATCCTTATTAATTTCTTATAAAAAACATTATTCATAATGTATTAAAATGTATTAAAAACAGTTCAATGCTTTGTTTATTTTCTCTCAATTTTCTGTTAGCTCTAAAAAAAAGAGCTGTAAAAAACGAAAAGTATGCTCTCAAATCGCGAAAACGTGCACTTAGAAAACAAAAAATGTTGTAATTTTTTAACAAAAATTATGTTTTTCATTTAATTTTAATACTTTATTGTTATAAAATAAGACAAACTGAAATTTATCAATTATGTCGAAATTTTATTCCCCATGTTTTTTATTATATCACATAAACACGTTATTTATCTTTTCCACTTACTAACCCATATAATGCTAAACATTATTATTAGTTCAGACATTATCAAAATTTTAATTTGTTTACATTAAAAAAAATTTTTTTTTCTTATTTTTTTATAAAATTAAATTAAAAAAAAACATCCCATGAGGTATAAAAAAATTATCCTCAAAAAATATGCTCTAAAGTGGTTAAACATGCCATAAATATGCTATAAATACACACTTAAAATGGCCAAATACAAAAATATACCGGTAAGGGTAAAATATGCACTTACAAATCGATGCCAAAATGCTTTATTTGCCCTGAAAAGGATAAATATTTCATCGATGGCTTCATTCAACGTCTAGGAAGAAACATGAAATTTCATATTTGTAATTTCTCTGGTCATTATGAATGCTGATGAAATATGTACTCATGTTGTATCTATTATTACGTTTATACGCATGATTATTGCAAATAAAAATAAATAAAAAATATTTTTTTTTCTGGGAAATTTTCGATAGTTTCTTTTTATTTTTTTTTAAAGAAGTTTTCATTAAATGTTTTATTTTACACTTAAGTATCGGTCCACAATTGGCCACAGGTCTAACAAAAGAACCCTCTCCAATTTTGGTACACACACGCAATGTTGTAGAGTATAAAATGGTCGTGCTTGACCGAATATATCTTTCTTTTTATATATGATATTTTTGACAATTAGGAAATTTTCAATAAATATTATTTTTATAGGAAATTTCCTATAAATTTTCTTTTTATGCGGAATTTTTCGGAAAAATTTTCGATAAATTTTCTTATAAGAAATTTTCAATAAATTATTTATAAGATGTTTTCAATAAATTTTTCATTTTTAGAAAATTTCGAAAAATTTTATTTTTATGGGAAATATGTAAAAAAATTTATTTTTTATAGGAAATTTTCTGTTTTTTTATATAAGAGGTTTTCAATAGATTTTTTTTTTATAGGAAATTTTTGACAAATGATCTTTTTATAGAAAATTTTCTATAAATTTATTGCTTTTTTATCTTTATATGAAATTTTCGATAAATTTTGTTTTTACTGGAAATTTTTAAAAAATTTTATAGGAAATCTTCAATACGATTTTCCTTCTATTAAATTTTTGTTTTAAAATATTTTGAAGACAATAGTGGGGATTTCTTTGAAAGGAAATTTTTGATAAATTTCTTTTTATTGGAAATTTTCAATATATTTTATTTTTTTTTAGTAAATTTGCAATAAATTTTTATTTCATGAAAGTTTTGAAAAATATCATAAATTTTGTCTTTAAATATTTTCGGACAAAGGGTGGGAATTTTTATTTTAAAATGGAAATTTAAAAATACATCAAAAATATGCGTAAATTGACGTTATTTGTTACGACTGAATTTGTTTCCTTATAATTGTGTTAAAAATACATAGATACTAATAAATTTATATAAATCAGTTAAACAAACTCCCAAATAATGATTAAAAAATAGAGTTTTTGTTAAGAGAATTAATTTTTATATTTTTTGTATGCAAATTTATGCAAAGATTTTAAAAGGATTTTTTGTAAAATACTTGTGAAATAAGCAAAATCTTACTTTTCAAGTATAAATTGATCTTATAATACTTTGTAACAATAATAAAAAAACTGCAAAATTAAAAATCTTCGTTCGTTATATCCTACATTATTATAGGTGGGGAGAATATTATGTGCTCGTCTAGATGTTCGTAATACCCAAAAATATTGGAGTAAGACCCACTATAATATAGACCAATCGGCTTAGTATCACTTTTTGAGTCGATTTAATTATGTTCGTCTGACCGTCTATGCACAAACGTTGTAATTAAAATATAGGTCGCAATTTTAAAGATAATTTGATAAAATTTGGAACATAGAATTAAGAGGAAGTCTATTGAAATTTTTTGAAATTGGTCAAATGCCTTCCTGGAGTAAAGATTTGATGAATTTAGCATAAATAAATATTTGTAGTATTAATACAGCCTATCTGATGAATAAGATCAGTCCATAATTGCCATAGACCCCATACAAGACCCCTACCGAAAATTACTTTCGCACAAATAAATTTCAACATGTTACGGAAATGTTTTTTTTTTTTTTTCTGAAGAACTGTATTTATTTCGAAAGTGGAAAAAATGTATTTTTGAAAATTAGTACATTTTCAAAAAGAGGAAATTTTAGAAATTGGTATTTTTTGTATGGTCTTATGTCAAACTTTCAAAAAGTTGAAGAAAGAGGAAACTTGTAAATATTTAAAAACTGTGCTCAAAAGCGCGACGTTTCCGATAAAGCTATAACAAATTATATAATAATCCATATTTTTGTTTGTCCTGTTTTGTTATACTCCCCACTGTGCAAAGTCACAAGTGATGGGCATTCTAATGATGTAATCTAATTAAGTATCACAAAATGTTACGATTTTTTGTTTTTTTTTTTTTTTGAGTGTTGCCGGGAGGTGAGAAAAAATCAGTGTAAATTTGATTTTAAAAAAGTCAGAAATGGCTAAATACCCCAAAAAATAAGAGCAGAAAAGAGCTGATATATTTTTATATTCAAAAACTTTTTCATCACTAGTTTTTAATAATTTTTGGAAAGTATTGTAATAAGTTTTTGAATAAAACAAAAAATAGCTGCCAACAAAATAATCCAATGAAAAATCGCGAATTAATACACAAAAATGGATGATTCTGTAAAAATAAAATTAGGAAAAGCAAATAAGAAATTTGTTGAAATATTAAGCAAATAAGAAAATTGTTGAAATACTAAAATTTTAGACTTTTCAGACAATTTTAAGAATCCAAAAAGGTTAGAAAAAAAATTGAAACTAAAACGAAAATTTTGAGGTTAAAATAAAAAGGCTAGATTTGGCCTCAAAAAGGCAAAACTGGCAACACTGATGCTAGTTGATGTTACTTTTTTTTTATTAGTTTGGCATAAAGTTACAAATTAAAGCGATATTAAATTTCCTATTATCAATTAAACAGCAAACGAGTTTTAAACGAGCAGTTTAATAGTTTTTTGGTTAGTTGTTTATTTTGTTTTTATTTTACTATATATTTTAATTAAAACATTCACTATTGATTTTGAAGAAAAGTTATTTAATCAATACAAAAGTTAATAACTCGATTTATTATAAATCGTGCTAAATTGTTGGATTATGTTTTGTTTATATTTGTTAATAGATTTTAATTTTATCATATTTTGTTTATTTAATTAAAAATATCTCTTTTGTATCGTAAATACAATATTAATATTTACGAGCATGGCTATTACGAATATGAAAGGTATTTTGTAGTTAAATGGTTAGATTAGAGAAAACAATATAGAGTGCTATATTCGGCTCTGCCGAATCTTTTATATCCTTAATTTTCATTTCTACTTAAAAAAGAATACATACATACATCCATTTGTTCCACAAGCATCGCTTGCTTAAACAAAACAAAAAAAAAAAAAAAAAAAAAAAAAAAAAAAACATATAAGCATAAGCGTTTGTTTATCCAAAAATTTGTACTGTTCAGTGAAAACTTTTACTGGATTTGCGTTTGTGTACCCAAAATCCAGTAAAGAGAGAAATAATTGAGGGAGAAAAATTACAGCTTCTAATCTGAATATTTACACATTTCAATAGTTTTATTTTTGCTAGAAAATCCACTAAATCATATGGTTGCAAAAAGTAAAGAAATGAAAACAATGAAATGAAAATGTTAACAAAAATTTAAAAAATAGTATTTTTGCATTAAAATTTTAATAAAAGTGCATTAAATAACAATAAATATATTTATAACGAAAGGAAAAATACCGTTGTTATTCACTAAATTGCATATATTTCAGCTATTGTGGTTATTTTACTGGATTTCACTATTTTCTGTTCGATTACTTTTTTGTTTACAAGTTTTTTTGAGACAAAAATCTTAAATTTACTCAGTTTACTGGATTTTACTGGAAAAGTAAAAGAACGAACTTATAAATACAAACTGACTGCATACACAAAAAAACAACAACACTAATAGTCATTGCAATGCTTTAACCAAACTTTTTTCAGTTTTTGGTCTATAATTAGGCTGTTTACGAACCAATTGATTCAATAAACAGAAATGTTATACAAATATTTATGTCCGATCTATAGAAAAACGAAATCCGTAGCTCAAATATGGCCTTCAAAAATGCATTTTGGCCGATATGTCGGTTATTAATGGACGGATTTAGTACATTTCTTCAGCACAAAAATTCAGGAAAAAATTTCCGAATTTTCTTTGTAAAAAGGAGTCTCTAGCTTATATATAGGCTTTTTAGAGGATTTCCGATCATTTGATATACACATAAATATATATATATATATATATATATATATATATATATATATATACTCTGCCTGCCACTTGAATAAGGAATCACATTTTCTTAACTATAATTAAATATATCTTCTAAACTAAAGTATACATATTTTGTTATACTAAAATTATGCATTTATTTAAAGACATGTATTTCTGTGGTACTTTTTCGTGTGTCACTTGAATAAGGAATATTTTAAAACTGTAATTTATTTTTAAATTTTATCTTCTACCATTCAATTAGTAATGAGTACTGCCACCATTTAATAAATAACCTCAAAAATGCAATTTGGCATCGACTTGTATAATGACTCTAAGTAATTTAGCGAAATTAAACTCCATGCTTCCGTTATTGCATGTTTTAAGGATTCTATCGTCTCAAATTGTTTTCCTCCTTCATAAACTTTTCTTGCAAGCTAACCCCAGACATTTTCCATTGGATTCAGGTCTGGTGAATATGGGGGCCAATCCAAAAGAACACCTTGTTGATTAATCCATTGTTTTATTGCTCTGACGGTATGAATCGGTATGAATTTTGGAAATGCTTCCTCCAGAATGTTTTTGTAAATCATTGCAGTCATTTTGTTGGATACAAAAACCAATTCTATGGTACCATAATACGAAATGGCACCTCATACCATTATTCCACCCTCTCGGCTGTGTCTGCGGCTCAAAAATAATTCCTCCTTATTTAGGTCATGGAAGTAACAGTTATACCCGTCGGGACCATCAATATTAAACTCTTTTTCATCGGAAAATACAACTTTAAACCATTTTTCGGACCATGTCATTGTGTTTTTGGCAAACTGTAGACGTTGCGATTTGCGTTTTTCATTAAGTGGTGTTTTTTTTTTTTTTGCAGTTTTCGGACTATGTATGGGCACGACTTTAAAATATGGTACACTTCTCTTAGACTGGCACTGACTCCACTTTTTTCACGTATTTTTGATACCGACGTGGCAGAATTTGATGCAATTCTAAGAGTTTTTCGTCATCCTTTTGGAGTTGTTGCCATTTTCTTCCGCCCTTTCATGTTTTTCCCATATCTTTCCACATTATTTAAATAATTGTACACAACTGTCTTTCCTCTATTAATGTTTTTGGCTATTAGGACCGGATTCTGACACTTAGATTTCAAAAACAGAATTTTTTCTTTTTCAGAGTTATTAAGGGCCTTACCACTTCCCATTTTGAATAAAAACTATTTAAAAACTATCAAATTAAAAATTCTCTAGCCGTTTATATTGAAAGAAATTCAAATCATAGCCTTCCTGATTAATATTAAAAGAATTTCTTATTCAAGTGACACACGAAATAGTACCACAGAAATACATGCCTTTAAGTAAATGCATAATTTTAGTATTTCTTCAGGAAACTAAAGCCAACACTTTGAAATATGGTTGCGCAAAAAATTATTTTTTTCTGAACTTTAGTTTAGGAGATATACTTAAATAAAGTGAAAAAATGTGATTCCTTATTCAAGTGGCAGGCAGTGTATATAATATGTGCATCAAAAGTGATTAAATCTTCCATATATTTCTTCTATTTATTATTAAAATTTAAATATTAGAAAGATAATATTTTTTATAAAAAATTTTTAAAATTTATCCGTTACTAATTGGTATAGAGAAAAATATTTTCAACACTTCAACAGTATTATTTTTATACAAAAAAAAACTTAAAATTTTTTACTCTCAGCTTGTTTTATATCAAAACTGTTACATTTACCATTAGTTTTTTTTTTCTTGAGTTTTTCTTATTGTGGACAATTTAAGCATTACTGAAGTTAGTTAGTATTTAGAATTTTGAGTTAAACTATCATTTAAACATTTAAAGAAGTGTTTTCAGAAACTCGAAAAGTTATATTAGAGATATAGGCAAATCTTTTCGAGAACATCATACATCAGTAAAGAAATTGTGGATAAATTTCAAAAATTTAATAAAGTAGAAAATTTGAAGCGAACTGGACTGCAAAGAATTCTGAATAAGAGAGAAGAGAGAAAAGTTGTGGCCACAGTGAAAAAATCCTGGTTCTAGTGTAGTGCAAATTGCTAAGGACATTAGTGTGAAGTCCGAGAAAGCCGTAAGTGGCAGCACCATAAGAAGAATATCACATAAATCTGGATTCCATGGCAGACGTCCGAGAAAAAAAGCCTCGCATGCACAGTAAATAAAAAAAAAAAAAAAAACTTATGAATTATTAAATATGAAAATAAAGATTTTAATTTCTGGAGAACTATTCTTTTTACCGATGAGAGTAAATTTTAAATCTTCGGTGGCGAAAAACGCAGAAAAAAACATGCAATCCACCATTAAGCATGATGGAGGTTTCGTTGTAGTTTGGGGGTGTTTTGCAAAGTCTGGGATTGGAGAACTTGACTTTATTGAGACGACAATAATGACACAAGACGATGTGAGAATTTCAGAGAAAAATATTCCTCCAAGTGTTGCTAAATTGGGTTTATGTATGCGATGGATCTTTCAACAACACGATGTTCCCAAGAATATTTCCCGTTTGGCAAAGGAAAGGCTGTCATACCGAACATCATGCCAGCTGAATCATCGTCTTTAGTCTCCGGATCTCAATCCTATTAAGAAGATTTGGGATTATTTGGATCGTCAGGTTAGAAAAAAACAACACCAGTAAAATTCATTGCAGGGCACTTAAAAATGGACTTTGCTTTAGTTCTCAAAAATCGAAGTGCTTGATTATAATAAAAAATCTCAGCCTATTCCGAACTATAACATGTTGATAAATAATTGTTCACAAAGTAAAGAATCTTGGTATAGTGTTCAATAATAACTTAACTTGATTAAACCACACAGATTCGCTGGTGAATTAGATTTACATAAATTAAGAACGCTTTAGGTGGCTTAATATTTTACACCACCTAAGATAAGAAAATTTCTTGCAGATTTGATATATTTTTGTGAGGTTTTTGAATACTGGACAGCTCCAGTATGAAAAAACTGCAAATGCTTTATGATAATATTATTAGTTTAGAAAAATATGATGGTGTCTCCTCTTTGTCGAAAAGCCGGTATGGAGTTTCTTTCACAGACTTAATCATTATAAAGATACTTTTATTTCTTCATAATATTATTTATACCAAATATATAATAATTTGATAAATTTCGCTAGATCAAGAAGGGGTTAAAGAATTATTATCCCCTTAAGTCTAATAACTACCTGTTTTTACAACACGAGCGCGAAAAAAACTCGTCTAAATTACATTTAAAACAAAAATAAGATTTCAAAATTTGTTTTTGTTTTAAATGTAAGTTAGACGAGACTTTTTTGAGCTCGTGTTATAAAACCAGGCAGTAAATCTCGTATCAGAATGACACTTTTTCATAAACGCGATTTGTCTTTGGAATGCAATTTCACACAACATACAGTTTTACAGCAATTTTTTTTATGTTGTAATTTTAGATTTTAATTTTTAAATTGTAATTCCTTTGTAAGCCTAAGAGCTGATTTCCCTTAATTCTGATTATTGTATTCATATTTATGTGGCTCATTTTATAACAATTATAATCCTGTGCTATAATTATAAGATTTTGTCTTGTTGTGCAGGGTATTAATATATAAATAAATAAATTCCCCCGGAATATACCTTAAAAATTAATTGAATCTATGACTTCAGTGTGTTAAAAGGGTTAGGGGAGCCCAAACAAAAAATTACCTTGAGAATTTAATAACATTACTGGTGTTTACTCACTTTTGACACTCATAGTCACTTCATAAACGCAATTTCAACCGACAAATAGACGGACATCGTTCAATAGATATCATTTCTTACAATAATCCCGAAAATATACTTCTTTGCTCTACGACGAAAATTGTGGAAATTACAAACGGAATGACAGAATATAAATAAATAAAGTTTATATTAAAAATTTAAATAAATGAAAGTTGTTTGTTTACTTTATAAGAAACTTAATAGTCTTCAACAAAAACATCTAAAGAAATTTGTCTTCCTAGAAGTCTTACGGTAAGTGGTAGAGTAATGTGCTTGAAAAATATCAGTTTTGCTTCAACAAAACTTTTGAACTTGGAAATATGTAGTATTTGAGATTATGCATTGGAACTAATGTTTTTGCTAAATATGGAGAAGTTTAACAAATAATAAATAACGCTTAAAGGGTCCTTTAAAAAGCAAATCTAAACAAATCTAACAAATCTAAATATTTCATTATTTATTCTTCATTACATATAAATTAAATAGTTTTATTCACAGAAAAATGTCACCAATCAACAAATTTATTAGTAAATGATTTATTCAATTAAAAACTTTTTTAAATTTGCAACTCTCACCAAATTATTAATTATATAAATTACTAAAAATTTAAAAAAATTAAAAACAGAAAAAATTGATCAAATTAATCAAGTAGATGATTGAATTGAGAAACAAAATTTTACTTAAATTTTATTTTTATTTTATATTTACTTGAATACATTTATTAAATTTAGATGCAAAATGAAACAGCTTTATTAATTAAAAAATATACGGTAATAATTTTTTCCATGTTACCTATATTGTCTTATTTTTGTCCTAAATAAAGTTTTCAATTTTGCTTTTATTTAACCCTGAACTAATTCCTTTATATTTACAAAATGTCTTTATTAGTTCCTAACTCTGTATACGTTTAAGTCATACATTTGACAAAAGGGAGGTATTTGAATCACACGACATTTAACATGGTCTTCACAGTCTTTAACAGCGCACACTGGTACCAAAACGCTTTTATTTAATAATTATGTAACTTCACCAGGTAAGAGCTGAGATATTTTCGAGTTGCTTTGGTGGAGCACAAGTCCCTAGCGGGTCAAGAGGGTAGAGGGTAGACCTTCAATAATTTTCACCTTGGGTATGTATTTTTTCAATTCGCCAAAATTTTAGTTTTTACATTTAGATAGTCCTTGTAAATCTTTAAAAATATTTTATAGTTTAAAAGATATTTAAGTCAAAGCAAATTTTTTTAAACTTGGGGGCCTTCGTTTGAGAAAATATCCACTACATTTTTTACAAAATTCTAAATAATATTGTTGCGAGAATCAGATAAATATATCTATCCTATAGAAAGTTATATTAATCTGAATTTCAAACTTTAAAAAATTTCACATTTTTGGGTTTAATTGGGTTTTATTCTTTCACTTCTAAAATACTTTTTTGTTCCGAACTATAGAGTTTTTTAATGGTTTCAAAAGAAATCTTAACGTAAATGCATGTAAAGTAAGACCGGAGATATTTTGAGTAACGGTTTCCCTCAAGCTCTGTCCAAATTTTCTCAGTTTTAAAAAAAGTTTTTTTTTTTTAATTTTTTTGTAAAATTCTTAAATGTCAAAGCTTAAATCAACAAAGAAGTATTTTGGCTATATACCGCAAACGTGGGTTAAACACACAAAATATATTTTCTGAGCCTTTTGCAACAGCTACTAATGAAAAAAAGTAAATTTTGAAACAAGTTATCCCTGGACTAAGATATTGGGTATTTTGGTACGAAAAAATAATATTAAGACAAGTTTATCTATATTGTTCTAAAATTTCACTGGAATACCTGTACTCGTTTAACTTTTATTATTCACAAGCGCTATCTATATGTAAATTAAAATCGTAAATTAATGTTTGGTGAATTAAAAAAAATTCTTACCCAAGGTGACCAACTTTGGAGGTCTACTCTCTGCCCCCTTGATCCGCTATAGACCGCAATTCTGATCATGTGAAATTTTATTTAGATATCTCCAACAAGTTACGGTATTATTAAAAATAAAAACTTTTTATGACCACTGTGCAGCGTCTTGAAAATAAAGTTGTTGACTTTAGTTTGATTAAAGTCTTCAATACACAAACGATGTGGTTTTAAATGTTTATTTTAAGTGGCCAATAAAATAAACATTATTTGATTTGAGGGGAAATAAAAGAAGAAAAAATCAAAATTATAAAATAAATAAAAACTATTTTTAACAGAAATAAACAACAAAGTAAAACTTGAACAAATAAAGTTTGTGTTTGAAGACAAGAGCTGAGGAAAAAAATATATTTGTTTTATTGTTTTTTATTTTTTTGCAGTGGCATTAACATAGGTGTGTAGAGTATTTTTCAGTATTGAAGTGAGGTAATTCGCACCCTACTCAAAAATATTAAGGGATGGGATGCCAGATTTAGGGTTTTGATCCCAAATTTGAAAAATTTTTGCTACAGAAAAGTATGAAAATTTTTGTTTGGGAGTTGGGGAATTTGTTGAAGATATTAAAAACATTTTGGGAACTTTTTCTGGGAAGTTGTGTTATAAATGCATCTTTAGTTTTGTCAGTTAAAAATGGAATTTTAAACAAAAGTATTTAATTCAAAATTTGCTTAAATGTAATTATAAAGAACTTATTCACGGGCCCTACAAGCAACGCGTATTTTTGGTGAAAAGTTTAATAAAAACTAAACTTCGATATATCGTGAAGTATAAATTTCAGAAGTCATCTTAACTCATTAATGTCCACTGTACCTGATTGAATACAATTGAATTATCGGCTGTTATTTTTGAAGTTTAACGAGTTCTAAAGTTATGTATAGTAATAATTTCTTTGATTTACAAGATGGTGAATCTGAAGTTTAATATATTATGAATTTTTTCCAATACAATACAGTATATGTAAAAATATTCATCTACAAATTTTCTCTATAAGAAGAAAATACTTGTTAAAAAAAAAAAGTATTTATTTGAATGATAAAACATTTTCATATCGGGTCGGGTCTTTTGGGGAAATATTTTTAAAATCTTGGGGTTGGCCAAAAAAAGTATCTGACAACCCTGAGGGATCGTTAAACGATTGACATCTACTGAGGTTTTCAAATGCTTCTTAAACTATTAAAAAAACATATAAAAAACATAATAATTTTTACAACAATGTCCTATTAATAGTTATCTTAAAACTTTTGAAAACAGTTTTGATTTTTTCTATAGAAAATCATTTAAACATAGTTTGAATGAAATTTTGTATAGAAAATTATGAATAAAACATAATATGAATAAAATAAAAGATATAAAAATAACTAATAACTGTGCAGTATTATAAATTCGTTGAAAACCACTAATTATTATTTTCTTTTTTAAATTGCAAAAATAACATTAAAAAATTACATGAATTTGTGGTCGATAAGTTAAACAATCAGTTAGTTGGTCAGTAAAACATATAAATAAGGCAAGCCCCTCACTGAAGTGTGAACGCAATATTATTTGACAACTTTGTTTCACTTTTCTTGCCGCTGAAATATTTTTTGATTTTGTTTAAACTATAAACATACAATGTTTATATTGAAAACAATATTTTGTTTAGTTAAATGAATATTTATGGTAACGAAAAAAAAAAGTATTAAATAAATACATTACCGTCCACAAAAATGAAAACACTTTGAGCTTTCTATACCTCTTCTCTGTCATGTAAATATGAACGTTTTCAATTCGGCTACACTGTATTTTATTATTTTGCTGAATCTCTTTTTTTCTTTTGTCTTTTTAATAATTGCTGTCACATGCAATTTTACCCATATTTTAATTAACAAGCTTGTTTGCTTTCAACTAATTGCATCTATTTACTTCCGTATTTATTTATTTTCTGTCCGAAATTGTTTAAAACCTATTACTTGTTGTTCAATAAATGGCTGTTGACAATATTTAAATATTTTAAATATGCAAGCATATTGTGAAAAATTTGACTATATCAACATCGGAACGAGAAAAATTCCCTAAGACAAAGTATTTTAATCAAACTTCATACAAAAGTGACAGTCTTGTACTTGTTTCGAAATAAGTAAAAACTAAAAATAAATAAACAAAATTTTAAAATATTTTCAGTCTTAAGAAAGTGCTAAGCTAATGCAAAATATATTTGGGAAAACTTGAGCAGAATTCGCTGATGGTATATGAAATTTTCTATAGAAAATCATTCACTGTTCACTTGGAAAGTCATTTCCAGATTGTGAATTAAATTTTCTATAGAAAATCATTCACTGATTGTGAAATAAAATCATTCACTGATTGTGAATAAAGTTTTCTATAGTAAACCATTCACTGAATGTGAATGAAATTTTCTATAGAAAATCATTCACTGAATGTGAATGAAATTTTCTATAGAAAATCATTCACTGATTGTGAATGAAATTTTCTATAGAAAATCATTCACTGATTGTGAATGAAATTTTCTATAGAAAATCATTCACTGATTGTGAATGAAATTTTCTATAGAAAATCATTCACTGATTGTGAATGAAATTTTCTATAGAAAATCATTCACTGATTGTGAATGAAATTTTCTATAGAAAATCATTCACTGATTGTAAATGAAATTTTCTATAGAAAATCACTCACTGATTGTAAATGAAATTTTCTATAGAAAATCACTCACTGATTGTAAATGAAATTTTCTATAGAAAATCATTCACTGATTGTGAATAAAATTTTCTATAGTAAATCACTCACTGATTGTGAAAGAAGTTTTCTATAGTAAACCATTCACTAAATGTGAATGAAATTTTCTATAGTAAACCATTCACTAAATGTGAATGAAATTTTCTATAGAAAATCATTCACTGATTGTGAATGAAATTTTCTATAGAAAATCATTTATTGATTTTACTACACATGGGACTTTCTTTAAGAACAAAAAAAAATTAAAAACAAAATGATTATTTTTCTGTAGAAAAGCCTATGTGTAGATTTTTTGAAATTTCTTTTGTCATTCGCGGACGGCGAAAAATATCGATTTTTTTTCCAAAACATAAAATTAATAATAATCGTTTCGAAAAATACAAAATTAAAAAATTGTTGAGAATGGACAAAATAATATGTTTTTTTTTTCTCCTGAAAATTAGTAAAAAAACACATGGGACTTTTCGTCAGTGCACCGACGATATATAATGCTAGGCGTTATTACGTTTTCTTTAATATTTCTAATTGTGATCGTAAATTTTTAGTTAGGTCTAATATAGAACTACATTATTAAATATTTCTTAATTCATATTTGGAATTTATTCCGTTTTTATACTTGCAAACTCATCAATATCGATAGTAAAATAGCAATGTATAAATTAATAATATTATGCAATGAAATTCCTTAATGACTGTGATATGATATTGTTGATCTGTTTATTATAAATTTGTTTAAAATAAAATTTCTTACAGAACTTTTCTAAAATTAGCAAACTTGTTTATTTTAAAGGCAAATTTAAAATTATAATGCTATTTTTTTTTTTTTTTTTCTGTTGATAGAAGATTTAACAGCTTTAATGGAGTAGATTTATCTAGAGCAGAAATTAACAAATTAACTAAAAAGTTGTTTTTAATAGGCAGAAAATAAGAAATAATATTTTGAAACAAAATTCTTTAATTTCATTAGAATTTATATTAACAGCATGTGGAAAATGATGAATTTTCTATAAAAAATTTTGTGCAAAATTTGTGTGGAACTCATTAAAATGTCGTGAATGAAATTTCCCATAGAGTTTAATTTACAGAGATTTTCTATTTTTAAATAGAAAAAATATATTGAGAATGAAATTTTCTATTAATAAATAAATTTTCATTAACTATCGAGTAATTTTCTACGGAAATTTTAGTCATAATTGTTGTGAATGGATTGAGTATGTGTTCTTTAAAAATTTCATTCACAATGTGTGAGTGATTTTATTTTATATAAAATATGATATAAATTTAATATACAATATGTATGAATTTAATATACAATATGTATGAATTTCTACAGAAGATTTCGTTCACAATAAGTAAATGATTTTTTATAAAATAATTCATTCTCAATCACTGTGAATGATTTGCTATAGAAAAATTATCAATATAGATCAATTATCAATGATTTAATGATTTTCTTTATAAGCTTATTTTAAAGGTTAATATTTAGATTTCAGTCTAACCAGTTGTGACGTCAGTTGCTTATCCTAATCTTTATTTTAAAACACATATATTTAATAAATTTGATAGTTTTCATACATTTACTTCCTCCATCAATAATTTTCACTCAAATATCAACTTCAAGTAATAATAGGGTGATTCCAAAAAAAATGTCGACCCGAAATTACTGTTTTAAAAATTTTATACCTCGTGACACCTCATGAATTTTTGTAAAAAATTAACAAAGTTTAAGGTTAAATAACTTTCATGTGCATTATCCGATTTTAACAAAATTGGTATCAACACAAAGGACTGATATTCTTCTTTATCATAAAATCATAAAAGTTACACATCTTCCTGGCGCAAGAAACTGTAAAATGAAAAATATCCTTTTTCCTAAATTATCCTGGAAAATGATATTTTAATTTTCATTATTTTTATACATGATACTTACAATTCATTTGTCGTTATAGTGTAAAAATTTAAAAATGGGATCTCAATGGTATCAGAAGTTATAACAGTCTGTTTATAGCAGTTAGTTCAATTTTACTAACAAATTCACAACTTTTTAAGTGTTGTGATACTTTTATTTTAAATTTAGTATAGGAAATGATAAAGTCAAGCAGCGTTGGTCAGGATCGATCATATAATACCCTAAATGCCTGTGTATAAGCACTAAAATGTTTATCGGGAGAAGGTTTTATAGGGGACCTATGGTCAATTGTGAAATGATCCCTATACAATTTATTACAATAATTTATGCGTATATGAAAATTATTTATGTAAATTTTACTTTTCGACATCGGCATTTATGTAAGATTTATGTGAATGTGAATTATGGAATTTAGTGGAGCGATTTATACTTGTACAAAACTTAGTTTTGTTAAATTTTATATCGATATTGATATTTATGTGAGATTTTTGCAAGTTTAATTGTTTTTAGGGAATAGGAACTATATGGGAAACATGTTCAATTGTGGACCGATTATTGTGAAATTGTGTATGATGATTAATACTTATATACAGCTGAAATATATAAAATTTTTTTGATGTTAACATTAATATAAGATTTATGCGCTTTTAAGTAATTTTTAGGCAGCGGAACCTACATGAAAGATATAAAGAAATTTGGACCGATCATTATAAAATTTGGTACAATGATCTATACTTGTACAAAACTTATGTGTGCTGAAATTACATATATACGAAATATTTCAGATATTTATATGCGTTAAACCAATACTCCGAGAAAAAAAGTTGTATTGGTTATAGATGAAATAATGGACCGATCATGATCAATTTCAGTAGATTTTACCTTTATAAACCCATGTATCAAAGGGAATTTTGTAAAGTGGGTTACAGTTGCTTAAAGGTCTGTTAATGTGTTTCTGAAACTTCTAAAATAATATCAAATTATTTTTTCGGGATCAGGAATGTGCAATAATGCGACTTATTTCAATAAATAATGATCAGTTATATTAAAATTTGTATAAGTATATAAATATGCGTAAAAAACTCTTAATATCTAATAGAAAATGTGTTAGCTAGTAAAGAAAAATTATTATAACTTCTGATCCCATTGAGATCCCATTTTGAAATTTTCACACTATATCGAAAAATCGATTTATAAGCATCGTGTATATCCAAGTATAAATAATATTTTTTTTTTTTCATTTTAGAGGTCCTTGCACTAGAAAGATTGTTATGATTTTATAATAAAGAAGAATCTAAGAATCTTCCAATGATAGCAATTTTGTTGAACTTTGATAAAGCTTAAATTTCGCTTATTTTTGACAAAAATGCTCGAAGTGTCTAAACTTAGAGCTTCATAGAATATGAACCGTTATCGATATGATGCAGGTTAATTCTTTATATAAAGCGCATAGAAGAGTAAATTATATATGCTGAATTTTATTAAAATCGGTGATGGTAAAAATCTGAACTGGGTCGAAATTTTTTGGAATTATTCAATATTAAAGTTCAAATTAAAATATTTTTCTTACTCATTTAAATTTTTTAGCTATAAAAGTCATTCACCTTTGAAGTTGATGTTGATATGAATAAAGATTTATGCATTAATATTTATACTTAAAGCGTATGTATATTTAAATAAAAAATGCAAATGCTTACCAACAGAAAAATTAATATAGTCGTATGCGTTTTTTTTTTTTTTTTTTTTATTAATGTACATATTATGCAAATATTGCAAAAAATTGGACAAGAAAAATAGACTTATTTGCATTTTAAATATAAAAAAAGAGATGACATTTTATGTCATTTTGACACACATTTGTCAGTTCTTTTGATTGTTGTGTTATAATTTTAAACGTTTTATTTAACCCATAAAACCTAAATAAAAGAATAGAGGAAGTGAAATATAAAATAAAAACTGTGTCTTAAAGACAAGGGCAATAGCGATATATTTTGAAATAAATTTATTGTCAATATGTGCACACTTTTAGTCTTAGTGAAAATTTTCCACTAGTGTTTAGTTTTAATCTTGGTTTTTCAGGAATTTAGTTTAGTAATAGCAGGACATTTCGGTAGTTTGTCAGACATTTAGATTCATTACTTAAGCGATCTAATAAAGCTCAGTTATTAATGAATAAAATTATTATATTCTTTCTATACTTGGTTGTTGATAGGGTTAAATAGTTATTTACTTTAAATTATAAGTAATTAATTGCTATGCCTTCCAATTACTTGGCATTTTTAAATACATACGCTTTATTTGCGACGTAGCACTATGGTTTCAAATGGCTCAAAATTGGCGATTAATTAAAATTTGAAAGTTTTTATAAAATAGATAAAATTTTGCACTACTAATTATTATAATCAATCATCTTTACTATTTAGTTTTTCCGTAGTGAGCTAATAAAGTTGTGAAAATATTGTTGTTTTCGTGTCCAGTTAAAAAAATCGAAATTTTGTTGAAATTGGCTGCCTAAATTTTCATTTAGGTCTTCTAAAAGTGAAATTTTTATAATGGCACCGTCAAACTTAAGTATTTTTAAATATGAATTTAAATACGCTGCCCATATGTTGCGCCCTTTTTAGATATTTCACCTTATTTGTTTAGCAAAAACATTATAATATAATGTTACATTATAACTTACTGTTTCAAAGATAATAAAATATGAAATTTTGATTTTAATTCCCTATAGAATTGTTCTTTTTTTTTTGGCATTTCAAAAAAAAATTTTCAAACTATCAGAGTGATCGGGTATCGCGAAATCGTTCTGAATTGGATCTGAAATTCCAAAATGTATTTCTATAGACAAATTTTGCTTATTTTACAGTTTCTTCAAAAATCTATATATTAAATAATTATTTAATTTTAATTTTTTTATTTTATTATAGCAAAATCGTAATCAACGCTTAATTATCTATCAGTAAACAGAAAACATATAAAAATTGGTTAAAAAAATGGTAGTTATTACAAACTCCCCCGACCACTTGTGGGGAAAATATATATATATATATATATAAAAAAAAACGTTCGAATTATTTAAATAAAATAATATTTTTATTTAAATTTCATTTATAGTTGTTCAAATAAACATTTTTATTTGAAAAGTTTCACTTTTTAATTTACATTCATATATTTAAGAAATTTATAAGCTGAAAAATGGTCCTTATGTGTATGTCCTATAGAGTACCAGGGCCAATAGTGAACCAATCTCTTTTATATTTGTTGTGCACATAAATCATTTGAAAAAAATATTTTTTGTCAATAATCACATCTATCCATATGGAAAAGCACTTAGGGCCGTATTTCAGGAGGATTTTTATATAGGAGCTATATAAAATAATTAACAAATTTCAATCAAATTCACCGCAATTAATGACTAAATCAATATAAATATCACTGTCTTAAAAACGGCCATTTGCACTTTAATCAAAAATGCTGCATTGAAACCATTGTGCGTAGTGACAAAATAATTAAAATAAGGTTTTTATAATAAAATTTGACAATTTTCGTTAACATTTTAATTCAAGTTTAAAATACCGGTTTAATTGTTGTTCAAATAAAAAATACATATAACTGAAGTTCTTAAATTTGACTAACATTTACAGCATGTATAGGTCAGCAACTTTGTTTTTCTAAATTAGTGTGTACTAAAAATAAGCTGCACTTAATTCTAAATGTTTTAGCACTGACCATATGCTAATAATTAAAACAGAAATTTTCTAGATATATATTTCTAGTAAAATATGAATGATACACATTTAATGGAAGCCATGTTAAAGTCCACACCTTCATTAATTTAAATTATTATTTTTTTTCTATCTATGTGTCTAATCATATATTGCATTAACTACGTTGCACTTAATCATATTCATTCATTCACTTGAGCTTTTAATTAAAACGTATTTTTAAAACAATTTGTAAAATGTGTTTAAACAGTCATATACATCAGATTTTAAAATTTAATTCACACCTTAAGAAAACAAAAATATTATTAGTTTATTTATTTCTTTAAGATCATGTTAATTAAATACTTTATTTACATTTCATGATTGCTATAACTATTTAACCTTTAATTTGAATGCCAAATTACCACTCTGTTACAAAATATTAAATAATAAAATCATTCGAAAAATGTACTAGAATCAATAATAAAGCGTCATCAATGATAATTTATTTATAAATTTTATTTGGCATTTCTTTTATTGTTACAACTTTGATGTGAGAAATGTTTTTATTGAAAAACTCCTTATATTAAATTAGAAAAGCAGTACGAGTAATTCTATAGACTAGACTGTATTGTGTGTTATACATATGAGTATATGATATACTATAAACTAACCTATGTTTTAGTTATAAACTAGTCCAATCTAGGGCCTAGTCTCTAGTACTGTAGACTATAGCTTATTTTATAGTATATTGTATAGACTCTTTACAATATAATCTAATCTATATTCCAGTTTATAATCAAGTTATAGTCTATAATATAGATTATACTATAATCTATACTATGTACAATACTATAGTCCATAATATATACTATACTATAGGCTATAATATGAACTACACTATAGGCTATAATATGGACTATACTATAGTCTAAAACGGACTATACTATAGGATATAATATTGGCTTTACAATAGTCTACAATATTGATTACAGTATTGTATAATATATACTATACTATGGTCAATAATATACTATACTATGGTCTATAATATAGACTGCACTATAGTCTATTTTATAGTCTATACTATAATTTATGTTGACTATACTATAGTTAAATCTATAACATAGTATCTAGTATAATTTATGGTATATTCTATAATATACGAGGGCGGATCAATAAGTCCGTGACTTTTCGAACTTCCCTCGTAGTTATATGAAATGTAACACTATTCCCATCAAGTACCACCAAAGAAATGGCTCGGTGGAGAGAGATTCAGCTCCAACGATGAAATTATTGACCAAACATATGCCAATTTTAAGGGCCTCGAAAAATATTATTTTTTACGCAAAGTAAATGACAACTTTTGCTCAAATTTGATAGTATTCTAATAACAGGTGGTACTTAATGGGAATAGTGTTGCATTTTATATAACTACGAGGGAAGTTCGAAAAGTCACGGACTTATTGATCCGCCCTCGTATATATATTATTATATAATCTAGTCCCTAGTCCAGTCTATAGTTTAGTCTAGAGTCTTATCATTAGCCTGTAGAGTAATCTACAGCCTAGTCTACAGTATATGTATGTATATTGTATAGGCTGGTCTTGTCTACAGTATAATTTATAGTTTTGTTTATAATCTGGTATGTAATTGGGATGTCTATTTTATAGTCTATACTATAGTTTATATTGACTATTCTATAGTTAAGTCTATAACATAGTATATAGTATAATTTATGGTATAATCTATAATATAGTATATTATATAATCTAGTCCGTCGTCCAGATCATAGTTTAGTTAAATTCTTATTATTTTCCTGTAGAGTAACCTACAGCCTAGTCTACAGTACATTGTATGGTCTTGTCTACAGTATAATTTATATTTTGTTTATAATCATGGCTTAGCTTAATCATGGCCTACGGCCGATAGCTGGCGAATGGAAAATTGCTGCGCTGCCCCTTCGCTGCCGACGTCTGATCAAGACGTCGTCGTCGTCGTCATAATGTTTTATTATTTTTACCATGCGTACTTCACGTGATATAGAAAAATAATATTTTTAGCTATAAATAATCTGAAATTTTTAATTTTAAATCAAATGTCAGTAAACAGTGACTCCAGAAAATTATTTTGAAACAAGTGATAGTAAAAATGAAAATGCAACCAGCGAAAAAAGTAACATTAAGTGAACCAATGATTTTAGACGACAGCTCACCAGATATCTCGGAAAACGAAGACGCTTATCCCAATCAAATGAATCTATTAGCAAAAGATTCAGACGTACTACCAGTCAATACTCAGATGGTGGAGACAGCTATAGAGAAGGAAGTGACGCAGAAGGAGAAAAACAAGAAGAAGAAGAGGAAAATAGAGGAATCATCATCAGAAGAAGTTCAGAAGAAGACGAAGTTGAATGTAGATATGGAAATAAAGAAGGCGAGTATAATGAAGGGAGATACGACTCATATTTCTCTTCTATCTCTAATTTTATTACTATGAACGAAGGATTTTCTCCTTCATATCAATATGACATTGGAGACTTTGATTTGTCTCTCCTTGAAGAACAAGGAGTACGAAGCGAAGCGATTTTTGCACATATTGATGGACTTCCTCCAAGAAGTACAGAAAACATTAATTGCCCAAAAGAAAGAATTAGGAAAGTGTTCGTTGAAAACTTTAGTGACGTGCCTCTTAAACTGCTAGTGGTCCATGATGTATTTGGAACAGGAGATGATTATGGAGACATCAACGTGGATCACCAACAATTATGCCGAAAATTTTATGGGTCCATCCTCATCATCGCGTTCCATGGCAACCACATCCATATTGTCCACGACCGCACCTACTCAAACAATTTCTGTCGATGTGCCTTTATGCAATATCTCCCAAAACAAATCAATAGAAGATATTCTAGAAGAGTCTTTCCAAGTTGGCAGTTCCCGATCCAAAACTGGATTAATCTCGCAATCTATTTGCAGAAGGATTACAGGAAGTACATCTACTTTATACTATAGTTTATACTGACTATATTATAGTTAATTCTATAACATATACTATGTTATTGTATTATAATTTATCATATACTCATAGTGTACAGTATAGTGCATTGTCTGGTCTTGTCTACAGTAAAATTTATAGTTTTGTTTATAATCTGGTATGTAATTGATGTGTCTATTTTATAGTCTATACTATAGTTTATATTGACTATACTATAGTTAATTCTATAACATATACTATGTTATTGTATTATAATTTATCATATACTCGTAGTCTACAGTATAGTGTATGGTCTGGTCTTGTCTACAGTATAATTTATAGTTTTGTTTATAATTTGGTATGTAATTGGGTGTAATTTAGTTTACAATCTAGCTTATAGTCTAGTATATATATAATATATTGTATAGTACTTATATATTCTATAGCCTAATCTATAATCTAATATTTTTTTTCTCATTTTAGTATAAAATTATTTATTTAAACTAAATTGTTTTATAATGAACCGCTTTGAACAGTCTCATTAAGCTTAAAATATTCTAAACAAATTTATTTTATTTATTCTATTATTATAATCATTAAATTTTTTGAGTCACTGTTCTTAGATTATGATTTGCGAAGATGTTTTATTTTAAGGAACACCTGGATTCTATTAGATTTGAAAACGTTCAAATGCATTAATTTTTATTTAGATTTTTTCTTTTTTGCATTTTTAATTTATAATATTTTTTAGCCTTTATGACTGCTCAGTTTTACACAAAAAGTTTGCTTTCATAAAAATAATTAATGTTGAATGAGAAAGAATAAAAAATATATAAAATATTAGTAAGTGTAAGTAGGATTAATGTTTGACAAACAGGATTAATTACTTTATTGACTGACTGATATGTATTTGAAATTCATGTATCTTTTATTATGATTTGTAGAAATTTCTCATGTATATAGTTTTTCGCAATAAGAAAAAAATGCAATATATCTATCTTTAGCTCATATTATTTGTTAAAGAGGCAGCTTATTAAATTTTTTAATTTATCTTTCGTTATAAAATATTTTAATGAAAATAATTGTAAACAATTAAGGCCGCAAATAACTAAAGTAAAAAAAAAAAAAAAACTATGAAAAAGTCAGATGGAGATGCCGGGGATTGAACCCGGGGCCTCTCACATGCAAAGCGAGCGCTCTACCACTGAGCTACATCCCCTCTTGTAAGTTCTATGCCAAAAATTTCCTCTAAGCAGCACCTCATAACAATAATGACCATATTTAAGTAACAACAAAGATAAGAACAAATGAAAAAAAGAGTTGTTCACTTCATTTAATGAATCAGTTATTCAACTCTTACCAAAATAAAATACAACAATAATTTAGATGGCAACAAAATAGCTTTCAATGTAAATTAAATTTGCCAAAAAAAAATAAACAAAAGCAAAAAAACATTATTAGAATTTTTTGTCAATTAAAAACTTAGTTTTTTCTCCTTTTCTGCACTCGAACGTTCATCACTTTTATTTTTGCTCATCTCATTGTCATCATCAGTAATTTCCTTGTTTTAATATCTTTTCATTTTCCCCAAAGGATTGTTAGTTCCTGTTTTTCTTTCTTTTTTTTAAGCTCTTACTCTGTATTTAAGAAAGGATTTTTTGTCAAGGTTTTTTTTTGTGTACAAGAATAAGTTGAATGAATTGTCTTCATATGTATGATTTTAATATGTCGCTTTTTCAGTTTCTTCATTTCTTGCTATTATTTTGGAGATTTTTTTTTTTCTAGAGTGCCCCAAGTTGAAGTACTTATTTGGCTTTGAGGCAGTTTTACTCAACAAGCATTAATGTAAAATGTTGTGGGGTGAAGAAGAAAGTGTTTAAAGTGAGAGAAAAACAATAAATTTAAATTATTGTTAAAGAAAATTTTAAATTGTAATTGTAATAGATTTAGATTATAATTTTGATTTTAATTAATTTTCTTCTTAAAATAAATTTATTTTAAAATATCGAACATGGGATTTTTTATGTTTTAAATTATTGAAGAATTTATTACGATATTGCAAACTGCTTTATTGAGACTAAATTCAATAAAAAAAAATGTTAAGCAGAAATTACTAAAAACTAACAAAAAAGAAAAAGACAGTAATTTACAAAAACGTTTTCAAATCTATTAGAATCCCGATATTCCCTTAATAAAACATCTTTCAGGACTCTGTAAACTACACTATATCGAGGGCCTATATTCAAAACCCTCTTTCTTAGGATTTCATGAAACTGTGTTTTTGATGCCATTACATTCCCTGTAATAACCTTCAGCTACGATAAAATTTCAATTGAAAATTCATAGTTTTTTCAATTTTATCAACGATTTGTATACCTCTATCTTACAAAATAAATATTTTATTTATATTTTTTAGTGTAAAAGCCTCTATCTATTTGAGTAATTATTATTATTATTATTATTTTTTTTTTTTTTTTTTTGCAACTTAAATATATTATACATCAGTTCTGACTAATTTATATATTCTGAATATGAATTTTGCTAAAAAATGTAAATCGATTAAATAGTTCTTTACATATACAATAATACACTCTGTAAAGCTACTCTACCTATTTTCATATCATTTATGGAACGTGACAAGAAAATTATTCCAACAAAATCGCGAGAGCGAGACTTTCATTGCAACAGTTCCTTAGATATGCGATAATTAAGATTTATCTTTTATGGGTGCTATCACTTCCCCTAGAACTGCTCGTACTATTTTCATATCAGTTATAATTCTTAATAAGGGGATTATTCGCACACAATTTTGAAACTTTTGCTCTAATAGTTTTTCATTTAAGCGATAAATAACTTTTATTTATTTTATTTATTATCTCCCCCGATCCTAAAAAAGTAGCCTATTTGAATTATGTTTGTGTTTTTTAATTACTACCTATTTTAAAAACTTTAAAAATCATACATTAAATGATAATAAAATGTATATCGTTATTTTATTTGCACACATTGAATATTTTAAAAGTGCAAAACCCTCTATCTCTCTTTAAAATTGCCAATATTGTAAAATGTTAAAAAAAAAGTTATATGTAAGAATTAGACGCGGTTTTAAATAAATATTGTAAAAGAAAATTTTTTGAATACTTGCAAAATAAGAGAAATAAACAGTTTTTTGCTCTCATGAAATTTTTTTTTTATCGAGATAGAGGGCTTTGAATATAGGACCTCTATATACTACAATTTAGTTTAGACTTTAGTCTAAACTGTGGACTAATCTATATACTGTACTATAAAGTAGATCATAGAGTAGACTAGATTAGAGTAACTTCAAGTAAAGGTTGAATGGAATAAACCAGGAACAATATATATATATATATATATATATATATATATATATATATATATATAAAGTAATTTTAGTAAATAGACAAATTTAAAATTTAGAATCAGAATTAATTATTTCTTGGGCCTTCTTAAACCCACTTTTGACTTTGTTCCAATTTCTCTCTGATTTCCACTATTCTAGTCTGTTAAATAACTTTGAAAGACAAAAATAACTTTATCCATAGTGTGATTTTACTGTAACGACAAAATTCAATATTAACGGTTCTCAAATGGGGGATCCGCTACCCACAAGGGGTCCCTAAGTTCATTCGTGGGCGGTCGCGAAGCAATCCTGAAAAATGTACTTGAACATTTCATTAGAAGACATCTTTATATAAAACATTCCCAAATTAATTAAATTATACATCAAAATTATTTATACAGTTTCAAAAATCCATTATTTACACTTAACATTGCCAAAGATTTACCAAAATCTTGTCTGTAAGATAGTATAAAATCTTAAGATTCAAACGCAATTTTAATAGTTTATAAAATTATAAAAATAGTGGTAAAAATTATGAAAAAGCCTATCAGAGTCAAGTTAAGATTTAAATAAATATTTAAAAAAAGTCATCGTCATTATGGTTTGAAAAAGGAATGGGAATACTTTAATGATGGTTTAAGCCTTACTTACAATTTAAAGAAAAATTGATAAAAATCTGTCAGAAAAAAATTAACATCGCTTAGAGTATTTTCAAAATTTGCTGCAGTCGTTGGTACTCGTATGTTCAACGAGAATGTATGATGTTTAGAAAGTTTATGATGTTGGCATTACAGAAAGTGTAATTCAATATTTCCACAATCGTTTTTCTGTAATATAACATGCGATTTCTAAATATTACCAGACCATATTATTATTATAGATTTTAATTTTGTATTGAAATTTCTATGTAATTCTTGTAAACCAAATTTTTATGCTTAAAATTTTTTCTAAAATCATGAGTTTTGCTAAAAAAAAAAAAATAAAAAATAAAAAAATAAAAAATAAAAAAAAAATTATAGAACCACTGTAATACACTTCTTATAATGCGAATATCACAACCTCTTTAAATATCATACTTTCTCGCTGAACAGATAGATGACTACTGACAATTTTGCAAATATTTTAAACGATGTTGAATTTTTATGATAGTTTATTTCTAATTTCTCTTTTAAATGTTTCTATTTTCATATAAGGGATTCTTCTTATTAAATATTACACGATTTCTTATCCTTATGCTTAAGCTCTGTACCATTTTAAATTTGTATTTAAATTTCACATTGACTGTAAAACTAATATTTCAATATTTTTGCCAATTACAAAAACTTTGATTAACATTCATTTTTATGTGAAACTATCTTTTTCATGATTTTGTCAATCAAAATAATATTAGACTTGCATTATCCGAAAAAGTCTCTTCATATTAAAGATCTCATGAAACAAAAACAATGTCGCAATGATTGATATTCTTTTTAAATTATATTATATTTACATAATATTTGATCTGATTTTTAAACTATTCAAGGTTGTAGTGGGTTGCGATTTTATTACAATAACAAAAAGGGGTCGCGATGCAAGATCTTGTGAGAACCCCTCTTCTAAATCAAGCCAGAAAATGTTACATATACTGTTTTACGGTAGCATTAATATTACTGTCTTTTTATGACACTCTTTGACATAAATATTTGAGTTTATTCAGACTGATCACAATTACATATATTGTGGTTGCATTTGATTACTTCTCAGTACGATACTATTAACGGCAATTTTCTTGATTATTTTATAGTTAGCACTTGAAAATGTTATATGCGGCTTGGACGAATCAGTATACCCATCGTCTGCAACTTTTTAAAATTTCACCTTATATAGAGGTGAGCGTTAAAGTGGGCGGGTCATGCCCATTTTTGGTTTCCGAGTTTGCATTGATTCTTGAACTATTTGTGAAAAACGTCGTTGATATACATGCTTTTCTGTAAGAAATATCGGCCCAAAACTATAAATTGGAGTTACGATCTACATCCTGTTTTTCCAGTATTTGATTCATAACTTTTTTATGAACCGATTTTTATCATATTCAATACCAAACAAGCGTTATATAAGACATGAAAAAACCAATTATACCTAGGAATATGAGAAAAGTCAGCCATAACGTATGTTTTATAGTATAATGCAAAACACTGAAAAATTTTTGTTTTATTTTTATTATTTTTTATTATTGAGGAACATTGCTTATTCTGGACCTTAGAGTTCTTCTTAGCATTATTGTTTAAAAATTTCTTAATTTCTTTTGATAAAACCCCACCTTTGGTTTTTAATTTACCCATATTGGATGTTGAAAAAAATACACAACAAGCCATTACACGGCCGAAAATATTTTACATGACTGTTAGTAATTTCTCCACTTTTTGGGCTTGGAATTCATTATTGTAACTTTTTTACTTTCTAAAGTTTCGTCTCATTCGCTAATTTTCAGTTAAGCTTTTTGATAACACTGAAATCTAATTTCTTGATCCAAATTCGCTCAAATGAGATTTTCTACTAACTTCAAAATAAAAACTAAAAAGTGTTTTTGTAGATTTATATTTGACTGCCCTCTGTAAAGCAACAAAATAAAGAATTTGAAAAATTTGATCTGTTCTTAAATCTGACAATACCTTTCGAAGATATTGCAGTGAAGAAAAATTTTTTAAATTAATGACAGTATGAGCTATTATGAAAATTATTTGTTATATATTAACTTATTTAGACAATATACTAGATATAGATTAGATTATAAACTAGACTATATTATGGACAGAACTGTTAACTAGGTTAAAAATAAATAAAGTCTAAAACTATAAAAACGTTAAACATTGGTTTTTGGTAAATAGTGTTACATCCGTGGTTTCGGAATCGTCAGAAAATTATAATTTTCGGGGCAGCAAAAACTAAAAAATTCTCAAAAATTTTTATATTCACCATTTTGGAAAGAAAACCAGGTCACTAACAATTCTCCAAGGAATATCTATTAAATATCGAATCTACACAGGGAATGCAAAGGAAATTGCAAAATAATTTGATTTAATCCTCATATTGAATACTTCTAAAATTACCTCTCTGTATGGATATATAACAAAAAATGTTAACTATTTCGTGCTTCCGAAACTGTGAAGAACATTTGGGCCATTCATTTTTCACAAATAATTGTAATGATCCTAATTAACCAACAAAAAAGTTTGTATTAAAAAGTGCTCCCTAAAACATGCTTTGAACTTCCTCTGTTATGTGATACTGTCAAACTATAGAAATTATTTTTTATGTTTGTAAATTTGTTAAATATACTGATTTTTTGATCACTGATTAAGTTTTACATTTGTGTAGCATATGCTAAGGCGTTCTAAAAATTTATAAAGCGCTGTTATTTAACCGAAAACTGTTAAAAGTTAAAATGTTAAATTCCATTAAGAAGTACCATATGAAAATGAATGGAATTTTAATATGTGAAGTTTATATATATATAGTACCATAGTGCTGGCAAATTCTATTACTTTTGAATGTTCGATACCACTCAATACTTTTTTTCATTTCAGGGTACTCGATTAGATTCTTTTATTTAAAAATAAAACAAATATATTTATCCGATTAAAATGAAATTTTATAAATATATTTATAAGAAACATAAAATAAATACGTTAATTTTAAATTCAACGTTAACAAAAATCAATAAAATCATTTATATTTATTTTATATTTAAAAATTAATTTGTGCCTTTATATGGAATTGTGTTTTCGCCGTTATACTTTTAATACGATATCACTAAAAAATTAAACTCTAAAAGCATTGAGTAACTACTTTACAGTATTGAGTATCCCAAAAAAGAGGCAAATACTCGGTACTCGATACTTGCACAACACTATTGTACCATGGTCGTTATGGAAGTTTCAAAGCTTCTTATACATATATCACTTTGATAATTTAATATCCTACACCTCTGTTTTTAAAAATATTGCTTATTGTCCACTTTGTACAGAAATTAGTGCACAAAACATGACCAGTATTTAGCACGTCATACATCATCACGAGTTTAGCCAAAAATCTTTAAATTCGATGTCAGATTTTCAACATTTTTTTAAATTTTTAATTAAAAAAAAAAAAAACACATCAATTAGATGAAATGTAAAATATGAGTTCAAAATCGTAATTAGTTTTTGTGTCAAAGTTGAAAATTGCACGTAATATGATAAAACTGCTGAAATTGCGCTCATTCTTATAATATTTAAAATTCAAGTTTTTTTGTAACAGCTACTAAAAATCTGGTTAGATTGTATATACACTGCCTACCACTTGAATAAGGAATCACATTGGTTGCGCAAAAAATTATTTTTCAAAGTGTTGGCTTTAGTTTTCTGAAGAAATAAAAAATATACATATTTTGTTATACTAAAATTATGCATTTATTTAAAGACATGTATTTCTGTGGCACTTTTTCGTGTATCACTTGAATAAGGAATATTTTAAAACTAAGCAAATTGTGATTTATTTTTAAATTTTAGGTTATAAAAATGAAAGTTATTATCTTTTAGCATTCAATTAGTAGTGAGTACTGCCACCATTTTTAGAAATAACCTCAAAAATGCGATTTGGCATCGACTTGTTTAATGACTCAAAGTAATTTAGCGAAATTGAACTCCATGCTTTCGTTATTGCATCCTTTAACGATTCTATCGTCTCAAATTGTTTTCCTCCTCCATAAACTTTTCTCTGGCAAGCCAACAACAGACATTTTCCATTGGATTCAGGTCTGGTGAATATGGAGGCCAATCCAAAAGTTGAACACCTTGTTGATTAATCCATTGTTTTACTGCTCTGGCGGTATGAATCGGAGCGTTGTCGTGTTGGTACGTCTAAGGTATGGGTCCAAAGAAATCATTAAATTTTGGAAATGCTTCCTCCAGAATGTGTCTGTAAGTCGCTGTAGTCATTTTGTTGGATACAGAAACCAATTCTATGGTACCATAATACGAAATGGCACTCTATACCATTATTCCGCCCTCTCGGCTGTGTCTGCGGCACAAAAATAATTCCTCCTTATTTAGGTCATGGAAGTAATATTTAATCAATATTAAGCTTTTTTTCATCGGACCATGTCATTGTGTTTTTGGCAAACTGTAGACGTGATGATTTGCGTTTTTCATTAATGGTTTTTTTTTGCAGTTTTCGTCGGACTATGTATGGGCACGACTTTAAAATACGGTGCACTGTTGTTAGACTGGCACTGACTCCACTTTTTTCACGTATTTTTGATACCAACATGGAAGAATTTGATGCAATTCTAAGAATTTTTCGTCTTTATTTTGGAGTTGTTACCATTTTCTTTCGCACTTTCATGTTTTTTCCATATCTTTCCACGTTATTTAAATAATTGTACACAACTGTCTTTCCTCTATTAATGTTTTTGGCTATTTGGACCGGATTCTGACCCGGAGATTTCAAAATCAGAATTTTTTCTTTTTCAGAGTTATTAAGAGCCTTACCACGTCCCATTTTGAATAAAAACTATTTAAAAACTATCAAATTAAAAATTCTCTTGCCGTTTATATTGAAAGAAATTCAAATCATAGTTTTCCTGATTAATGTTAAAAGAATTCCTTATTCAAGTGACACACGAAGTAGTACCGAAGAAATACATGTCTTTAAATAAATGCATAATTTTAGTATAAAAAATATGTATATTTTTTATTTCTTCAGGAAATTAAAGCCAACACTCTGAAATTGGGTTGCGCAAAAAATTATTTTTTTCTGAACTTTAGTTTAGGAGATATACTTAATTAAAGTTAAAAAAATGTGATTCCTTATTCAGGTGGTAGGCAGTGTATATATATATATATACCTACATACATACATACACACATACATACATACATATATAAAACGGTTGTAAATTAATGTGATCAAAAAAAAAAAAAATGCAACTCCAGAAAAATCAACAGAATTTTTTAAATTTTCATAAAAATCATGATTGAAAAATATTGGAAACTATAATTGCATTACCATCAATTACTACCAATATATATACATTTAATGTCATTTTATCTACAAATAATATTCATGATATTAAAAAAACACTCTTTCTCCATCCTTTTTAAGAATTTGGGAATATTTTAGAATAACTTTATGATGATGGTAGTGAAATAATATGCAGTTTTAATATGAGGGCTCTTAAAAATTATCTTAGATACACTATATTCAAACGATCATGCGTGAAAAAATTGATAAAAGTCATGGAACAGTTGACATTTTATATTACTCGAATGAACACATGTGACCATTTAAAGCTACTACGGCCACCAATTTTTGATTTAATGATATTATTATGGTAACATGAAACCTTTCTAACATACCACATATTATTTACTAAAATCAAACAAACTGTTTAATGGAAATGAGATCCGATTACGAAAGCTTGAATTAATTTGAATCTAAAAGCATATGTTTCCAATTTAGACTGTCTAGATAGACATATTTCCTTAAATATTAATTTCCAATAGGAAGGATGAAATAGGATAGGAAGAATGTCAAAATAAGTATAATTCCTAATTGTCTTTCTCTGTGTTAGAATTTGTTTCACAACCAAAATCAAGGGATATTTGAACATTATTGCCTTATCGGGCATTAGACAATATCGTATTATTGCGAAAAAAAATTATATTTATCAGTTGATTCCATCACAGTAATGACCGAAACTGGTCGCGTTATTTCGGTCCAAAGCTCTTATACAATTATGAATTATCAAATTTAGCCAAACTATCATGAATTTCGCGTTTTCATAGAGAATTTTTGTAAGATTTCAAACTAATAAAAAATAATTAATAATTCCAAAATTATCAATATCTATGGAAAATTTTTCAAAATAGTTAAGAAAATTAGCAAAATTTAGTAGAAAGTGGGATTATTTGCTAATATTTATATTATCTTTAGATTTCATGTATTTTAGTCTATATGAAAGAATAGCATGGTACTTAACAATATTATAGTTTCCAAACTTTTCCAATAACTATTTTTTTTTTTTTTTTAATTTAAAAATCATGTTGATTTGTTTAAAGTTGCACTTTTTTTTTTTGCTTGCTCACATTTACAACTGCTTTTACTAAATGTTTAATAATTTTCCTTACAAAAATATTCGAAAAAATTGTATACAACAAGAGTCTATGGCCAAAAATATTGAAATCACAACTGTATTGTTACATCGTAAATGACAATTACAATGAAGTTGGAAAACAAACAAGTTATGAATACTTGCACTAAGTTTCTGAAAGGGATAAGTATTATATTTATTTAAAACATTTTATTGTCATATGAATAACAATATCAGCATGGTTTAAAAATAGAATATGGTTTAAGAACAAGGAAAAAGACTGCAAATATTTAATGGTTGTAGAAGTAATGATATTTTTCATATTAATAAAATTTTGTTTCTGGTAAAAATACTTCAAAAAACATATAATTTTTTTATTGAGTGTAAACATTAAATGACAAAATTTAAACAAGAACATTGTTATTATGAACATAGAGTTATTAAAATTCAAGAAAATTGACAATGAGAACATAATATTGTTGTAGTGACAATGCTGTAACCATGTTTTTTCTCTGCGTATATCATATCTACTCCTTTTGTCAAAATAAACCCCTTTAAAATCTTTTTTCTCACAGATTAGCCAATGCAAAAACATATCTTATCCATTTTATTATCGCTTCAACTAATTGTTCTTTACTAATAGAGCAATTTTTTTTTTTGATTTTTCGTTTAAATTAAAATTCAATAAAAATAACTTTTTGCATGTTAATTTCACTTAACTTTTAACTGTTGTTGTCGTATCAAAAACTAAACATCTCAATAAATATTTTAGCAATGAGAAAAAATCCGCAACAAACCAACAAAAAAATAATCTCACTGTAGTCATATTTAACGTATATATATATAGTACACGGCAATATTTTGTATAAAACATATTGGCTAAAATTGAGCAACATGTTCAGGCATAACACCAACAACCAATACAACAACAGCTAGATGCATACATCAGTAACAACAATATCAATAAACATGCCTCATTACAAATGCAGCGCCGATTTGTTGTCGGTTGTCCCCTCTATTTGACTTGCAACTACAAGCATACATACAACAGCAATCTATAGAAAAGTAATCGCCTTCTATTAAAAGTCCACATTACTTTTTTTTCTTATTTTTGGCTTCAAGGGTCGTGATTTTTATGTATATTCTGTATATAAAATAAAAAAATGATACAACAATAAAAAAAGACTTAAGCGGCTATGACAACAACAACATTTAGCAGCTTAAAGAGCAACAAATAACATTTGAATTGTGTGCTTAGCGCATGCTCATGTGCATGGCGTAAATATTTAACATTCGCATAAATTTAGTTCGTTTTTTTTTTTTTCTTTTTTTGGTTTACATAAAGAACTTTTTTTCTGAGATAGGTAAAAGACGACTTGGATTAGCTTAAGTGAGATTTTATTATGTATATGATGAATTAGAATGATGAATTTTAAGCTTTCATTTTAAATTTATAAAAACATTACTCGATTTTGTCTGTTATCATATAACAGACTAACGATATCTATTTAATATATCATCTAATCCAAATGCTAAATGAAATGGCTGGATCTTACAGGGTTTCATAAACATAACTGGCATAACTTATGTGAAAAATTTAGTGGTATCTCGTGAATCACTTGTAATTAGTAATTAGATAATAAATTTGCTACGCATTTGCAAACAGTTGTTTAAGTGGAAACTCTGTGGATCGACAAAGACTACACGCAAAGAAAAAATATAGTTGTAGTGACCAAATATTTAATGGTTGTGGAAGTAATGATAATTTTCATATTAATAAAATTTTGTTTCTGGTAAAAATATTTAAAAATGTATAATTTTTATTTTTATTTTAAATTTATAAAAACATTACTCGATTTTGTCTGTTATCATATAACAGACTAACGATATCTATTTAATATATCATCTAATCCAAATGCTAAATGAAATGGCTGGATCTTACAGGGTTTCATAAACATAACTGGCATAACTTATGTTAAAAATTTAGTGGTATCTCGTGAATCACTTGTAATTAGTAATTAGATAATAAATTTGCTACGCATTTGCAAACAGTTGTTTAAGTGGAAACTCTGTGGATCGACAAAGACTACACGCAAAGAAAAAATATAGTTGTAGTGACCAAATATTTAATGGTTGTGGAAGTAATGATAATTTTCATATTAATAAAATTTTGTTTCTGGTAAAAATATTTAAAAATGTATAATTTTTATTTTTATTTTAAATTTATAAAAACATTACTCGATTTTGTCTGTTATCATATAACAGACTAACGATATCTATTTAATATATCATCTAATCCAAATGCTAAATGAAATGGCTGGATCTTACAGGGTTTCATAAACATAACTGGCATAACTTATGTGAAAAATTTAGTGGTATCTCGTGAATCACTTGTAATTAGTAATTAGATAATAAATTTGCTACGCATTTGCAAACAGTTGTTTAAGTGGAAACTCTGTGGATCGACAAAGACTACACGCAAAGAAAAAATATAGTTGTAGTGACCAAATATTTAATGGTTGTGGAAGTAATGATAATTTTCATATTAATAAAATTTTGTTTCTGGTAAAAATATTTAAAAATGTATAATTTTTGCAGTTAACCATATTAAAATTTTTGTTAAGTGTAAACATTAAATGGTAAAATTTAAACAAAAACATTGTTATCAGGAACACAGAGTTATTAAAATTCAAGAAAATTAACAATCGATTATAATATTGCTGTAGTGATAATGCTGTAAGCATGTTTTTTCTCTGTGTGTATATACTTCATTAAGGATATGTGAGCCAGGTTACTACATCTTTGGAACACCCAGAGAAAAATCGCCCTCACACGATACCATTGAGTGTTAAGAGTGAATATGCCGCTTATGTACGAGTATTCAAATTTAGTACTACATGTACAAATCTTAATAAAAATTGATATCTAAATGACTTGAAGTTCCACACTATTTCGGTATCAAGTTATTAAATTGCATTATGTTCTCTATTAAATTTGTTAACGAATGATATTAAGAGGCCGGTACCGTAAATAACAAATGTGACCAATTGAATTTTTTCCCTCAGTGAACGTATCCTATAAGAATGAATCTCCCTTTTATTGACAATTAATTGTTCTTTTTGTTTATTAAATATAAAAATAGTATTTTGACATTTCTTATCATTGGAGGATAGAGTACACTACAACTTGGGAATATATACGAGGGAAATGATGTTTGTCATTATTATATTCTGTCCGATCTCATGTATCTCAATTTCGTATTTGTCAAATCGTTTGTTTAAACACGTTCAATAGAATTAATGTATAAATCGTTTAGATGAAGATAGATTTTGGCAAATTATCCACTGACACAAAGAGACCAATATATGGACCTAAATAAGTCAGCAATAGGTTACCATCAGTCTGAGACGAAGCCTCCAAAAATCTACTGACTTTCTTATTTGCTTTCTTTTAGTACTCGGAAGTGATTAAAGTTGTTCAGCTTGAAGCCGTTAAGTCATCGTTGTAATAGCTATAACTATAGTGATTTACCTTGGATAATGAAATATGTGTGGGTGCCATATTTTGCATAAATTAAAAATCTCAGACCTATGCCGGACCAGTAGGCGTTAAGTTTATTGTTCCATTCGGACCATGTGCTTTAACTGCTAGTGTTTTTTTTTTCATTGCAGGTTGTTCTCGTTATCTGCTATAAGCAGTGGGTAGTTTTCAAGTGTTGAAGTTTTAATGATTCCTTTGGTCAGGAGGCACCTGCTGACTTAGTTTTATGCTGTGTAATTTAAACGATAGAACTTTCGTTTCCTTATTAAGATGGTGTAATGAAGTAGTAAATTTTAGTAATTTTACACTGGGTCTCACTTCTTATTTCTCAATGGAGATCTATTTGGAGTTTTTTTTTTATTTATATCTCGCGAAATATGAGAGTAATGTTGGCTTCTATGTTTTAAATTATAGCTGGCTTATTGACGAAGGCATTTGACTCCACATAACCTCAAAGAAAAAACCCAAAGGTGTGATATCAAATGATCTAGGAGGTTAGTTAATAAGTTTGGAAATTGGTGTGCTGTAGTTCCGTCTTGTAGAACGAACTTATAAACCTTTAAATCAAGATCATGCCATAAAATCGCCATTTTGTTCTATACGAGAGTCTAAGATACATCGCACGGTGTTGAATCGATTGGGCACGGTCTCCACGCACACTTTCAACTACAGCCACAACATTCTCTTGATTACGGGCTGAATATGATCATTCAATAGCTTACACTGAGACTCAAATTTACGTATTGTCAATAGTGAGGTCAGATGCACACCGATAAAAAACGAAAAAATTTTTCCACAGAATGCTGATTTTGGTAGTACAGCTGAATAATTTGGTTACATTGTTGCGGTGTAAGTCTTTTCATGATGAAATGTCAAACAGCACTAAATAAAAATTAGATGACATGGAACCAGTCACTCGTTATCGTTGAAAAAAAAAAACAAATTAAAAAAATCTCTGTATAGATCACCCGATACCTCACAAGTTATGAGTAATTACAGTGACACGAGCTGAGAATATAAAGGGCTTGTCAGAATTATTTTTAACTCCTTCGCCCACTAAGTAAATAGTGTTGCTTATTCAGTGGATTTCTCGCATTTACTCATCATGTTCTATATATCATTGAAAAGCGTATTTAAGCGATTTTCTTTCGATGTCCTGAAGAGTTTGAAGTAATTAGCTTGATGGAGAGTCTAGCTCGGATTTTCCCCTTTAGCTGTCTTTGAGTGCCCAGAAGATATTTAGGCTGTATTTTTTTTTATAATAATTTTCAATTGGATTCAAGGAAATCTTATTGTACATGCGAGTTATTATAGTTGATTTCACAGAATTGTTTTATCCACAGGTAATAGGTTGGATATAACACTACTGTAATAAAGGTACAGTGACCCATGTTTTTCCAAACAAAACTTTTGACAATAACTTCTAATTTAAAAACAAATAAAACCTCTTTGTTACAAAACCATTGACAAACCTATAATAATATTATTCTTTCTATTGCGTACTCTTTCTTTTAGATATTTTGAGTCTTGTATTTCTTTTGTTTGGTGAATAATTTTGTTAAAAGTCGACTAGTTTTTGTCTTAAACGCCTTTAAATATTTTGACCGATTTTGTCTTAAAGATTTTTCCTTAAAGTAAATCACATACATAACATACACATATAGGAATAAAACGTTTTACATGTTACTCACACGTAACTCGGAGTATGTTAATGTTGCAAGTTGACCAGTAAAGCCTTGTGGCAGTTTTATGTATTGTGTGGCATGTTATTTTTATTTTATACTGATGCTGATGTTTTGTTGTTATATTGTAGTTGTTATTGTCTTTAAAATGTTGTATTAACATATCATTTAAAATTCATGTAAAACACATGTAAAATAAAACAACCATAGAGAAAGATACATAGATATACAAAGATATTGTTGGATGATAACGTGCGATATAAGTCCATAGAACAAAATCCTTTTACAATGACTTCAAGTTCTGCCTGTTATTTTTTTTACCTAGCTAAAGTTGAATTCTTAAATAGTTGCATATGGATGAGGTTTTGAAACAAGTAACATAAAAAAATCATATGTTACAACATAAAAAGGAGTCTAAGATGCGGTAGTGCATTTATAGAGTATGTAGTTAACAAGAATAGAAGGGTATTAGGTTTAAGATTTAACATTTTTGTGGTCAGCATCTTAATCTGCATACTATAATGTTTTCAATATCAAATATAAAAGACATTAGCAGCACCAAAAAACAATAAGAAGAATAGAATTTTTTTAGGTGCAACATTTATGCTTAAAGTGTGGGCAAAAATGTTTTTTCTTTTCTTTTTTTTTTTTAATAAAAATGTTCCAGCAACAAACGTAACTTTAAAATGAATGTATAATTTTAGAAATTAAAACATATAACAGCAACGATAAACATTTGTTTATAACGACTGTAAATCATTGTATTAGATAATTGAAACAGTATTGAAGCAAGGCGTTAAAACAAAGTCAGACAAAGCTAAGCTCATGTAAAATATCGAGAATTCTCTCAAATTTGGTTTAAAATTTTTAATATCCGTATATGATTTTCAGGAACTGATCACAAAAAAAGGCTTCGAAATATTGATTAAAACTTTTATAGTTTATGTTTTATCCATTTAACCTTTATTCCTTTTTTTTACCTTATCTTTACTTTCCCTAAATATTCTTTTGTGCCACCAACACTATACATAACTCAATATACTTATGGCTTTACAATCGCACATAAGTATTTTGCTATATTTTTATTATTTTTTTTTATTTAACCAAAATTCAAACTTCAGTTAACATTATTTGTATTTGCAGCTATAAAAAAAACTGTATTTTGCATATCGTTGTAGGCCCTCGTAAGAGTTCATGTAAGACATACATCACTAACCGATAAACAGCAGTTGCAACAACATTAACAAAAGCAATAACATGTGCATAAGAATCTTTTCTTAGTTTTTTTTTCTCTCTTTTAAACACTTTATGAATAAATCCCACAATAAACTTGCAAAAATACACCACGAATGAAGATGTCTTTTTGGTTTGAATTTAATTTGTAAACAAAACCCCTCTTTAGTTTATGACTTTAATACTTCCTACTTGTTGTTATTTTTGGATGTTGTTATATTTGGATGTTGGTATTTTTATAAAATACCCTACAAATGGGAGGAAATTAGATGTGGTTTAAGATGTTTGTACTATTTTGATATTAAAATTTAATCCATTTAATCCATTGGATTCTTTTAAATTATTGGTAACTTTGTGTTTTATTTTTATACTTAAATTTAGACTCATTGGCGTCAAAGTTATTCCAAGGTATTTAGGGTAGGGATTCAGCATGATTTTTTATTAAAAATTAATTTTAATGAAAAAATAAAACTTTTATCTTAAGAAACTAATCCTTTACATAATCATTGCGATTCAAAAAATGAAATGAAAATAATTAGGGAGTTTCGGACCATATACACCCACACACAGGTGGCGAGTCCACAGGGACCCAAAGTTGGACACCTCGGGTATAAAATTTTTTAAAGACGATCCTGATTCTTTATATCTTAAACGATTTGAAAAATTTTGATATCGGAAGATTCTGATGGTCGAGATCGTATGCATATCTTACCTGCTTTAGTTTACGAGTTATTAGGCTTCAAAGATTAAAATTTTTACTTTTTAGCTTGCCTTGGTGAAGTTTTTCGCTACAGCGGGTTCAAATTTTACCTATTTTTTTAGATCTCTTTTTATTATTATATTATTTTATTATTTCTTTTTTATTATTTAAAGAAAAAAATTTTGAAAAAGTATTTACGGAGTCAAAAGTTATAGGTATTTAAATTTGAGCTTTGAAAAAAAGTAGATTTTTCCCGTTTTTCTTCTTTTTTCGCCAAAAAAGTGGTCACATTCTTTTTATGTGATATAAAAATTTTCTTAAGTAACATATATAATATTTATACTTTATAGGAGATTATGTGAAGGAAAAATATTTTTAAAAACTTTAATTGTGCGAGAACTAAGGTCTCAAAAATTTGACCAATTTTTTTATCATTACCTAATATTTAAAAAAAAATACGTATTTTACATAGCTCAATGTATTCTTAATTTTTTGGTAATTGAAATTATTGCTGTCCGATATCGGTTGGGAAGATATGGCAAAAAATAAAATATCACATTTTTGGAAATTTTTGAAAGTTTTTTGAGAATTTCGGGATTTCTATTGATAATTCTGAATAAATAACTTTATAAATTTTCTAAACTTTGGTGTATAAAACGTCTACATCTTCATTTTTGCGAGTGGATTCAAATTTAATAATTTGAAGTAATTTGGTTAATTTTGCTTAATTTTTATATAACAAGAAATATTTTAATAAACCTCAAGATTTTATTTTTTCAGCATATTGCTAAATGTATATCCTTTAATTAGGAAAATTAGATTATTATATTATTATTATATATTTAATAAAATTTTTAATTTGGGAAAATATTGAAAAATTCCAAATAATATAACCGAAAATAGTTCCTATTATATAATTTTGTGTTTTAAGTGCATATTTTTCGTTTTATACTGCAAATTTAAGGGTCATAAAACCCTTTTTTAGAGCATATTTATGCTTTCCATGATGATGACTTTTCCACTTGGATTTTTTTTAAACATAAACAATTAAATTACTTCTACGACTTGATCTACCACTTTAACCAACCAACTAAAAGTTTTTGGACTTGTGAAGTAAATTTCTCTGAGTTACTCTAAAAAATATAAATATAAACGTTTAATTGTTTATAAATTCAGTTATCTTAACAAAAAGGAAACAAAATTTATGCGAAAAAAAATAATCAATATTTGTTTGAGTGTTGCAATAGATACATATATGTACTTTTATAAAACTTGATATCTAAAAGAGGATATTTGGGTAATACATTAATCCAGTACATGCGAAATATACAGAATTTTTATGTATATACTAAATTTCGTTATTGTACCTAGGGCTCAGTTCACTGCGTATTATAACAAAACTGTGTTCTTTGTGTACAATTTTATATTTTTAATAAAATTTTCTTAGGATCACCCTATCTTTTCTTTCCAAATGTGGCTATCTGGCGACCACACATTTTCTTACAGAGACATTGATATTATTGGTATTATGCAATCAACCATCAGTATTAGATTTTTAACTTTCTACGTTATGTAGAAGCAACAGAATGCTGGAAAAGATGCTGAAAAGAAGTAAACATATACATTTTTAGGGAATTATATATCTGGACTTTTGAAAAACAACTTAATTCGCGCTTTATGAAAACTAAACAATTAAATAAACTATGTTAACAAATACTATGGAAAAGTAAATATTTTAATAGCTGTATCTTCAAAGATATCAATACTGCAATAACGCCGACTGCCTAAACGATGCGTCTTTAACCCTAGAGTACATAACGATACATAAATTTTACGTACACATGACTATTCCTCACTAGAGACTGATATGTTGATCAAACATGACGATATGTTTTTTCTTTTGGTTTTTGCATAATGGCTAAGTTTTCAAAACATTTTGCTTTCCTTTATTTAAAATGTTCTTAGTATAAGTTCTTATTATTAATTTTCCTTTAATTATTACATTAGCTTCATTAAAATCCACTAAATTAAGAATATCTGCCGAATATTTCAACTTCTACTCTGCCATTTCCAAACACATTTCCAAATTTATATTAAAACTTTAAATCTTAATAGTAACGATACGTAAAATTTACTTATAAAATTCATACTCTTAATACTAACAATTTATAAATTTTACGTAGTAACTTTTTTGCACTTCTATTGAGAACATTTAAAAGTCTGAAAATGCATTATTTTCTTTTTTATATACATATTTAAAAACATCCCAGGGGTAAAAATGTCAAGGCCTCCAATAGACCTTCTGAAGAAAAACTGCCAGCAGGTCTTCTACACTATTTAATAAAATATTTTTCTATTTTTTTCTATTATTCATTACTATATGAGGCTGGTTAGCATGAGACAACTGTGCTTTACGTAGTGTCTATACTAGACAAATTTTTATCAAGACAAACGTCAAAATCACCGCGAATCTATACAAGGCAACCTCAGTTAAAAAGCTGACTATTATTTTTAGTTGTTACAGCTGTCAAACTGCATATATAAAAAAACATTAATGAATTCACCTTAGTGTTGTTTTTGTGCACCTTTCATAAATTCGGGTTAATTTTGACGTTTGTCTTGATAAAAAAATTGTCTAATATAGGCACTACGTAAAGCACAGTTGTCTCATGCTAACCAGCCTCATATAGTAATGAATAATAGAAAAAAATAGAAAAATATTTTATTAAATAGTGTAGAAGACCTGCTGGCAGTTTTTCTTCAGAAGGTCTATTGGAAGCACTTCTTCACAAGGCATACAGGCAGTTTTTATTCAAGAGGTCTATTAGAAGGGCCGCATCGGATGGGGAATGTGTAAGACCTTGCTCTCAATGACATCGCGTGTAAAAAATACATGAACATGTAATGCAGTGAAAAGCTCTTCTGCCTGTAAAAAGGGCTCTTTACTCCCTTCTTTTACCACTGGGACTTGACGAAAGAACTTTTGCAATTTCATGCCGTGAGGTTTCAAACGCGAGAGTAAAACGATTTGAAAAAATGTATGCGTAAAATTTACGTACATTAGTATTCTAGGGTTAAAATTAACTCTTAAAATTAATAAATTATAGAGTATTTGAAATACCTCTACGACTGCCACAATTTCCTAAATATTATTGTTTTAATTCTTACTCCATTGGTTACTGTTTAACTGCAAATTTAGCATATTTTTTTGTTTTTCTACTTGCTGCTGCCGAAACTTTTTTTATTTTATAAATAAATTTAAAATCAAAAGAAAATTTGTATACAATTGTAATGTTGGCACGCATTTTTTATTTGTTCGCTTGTTCTCCTGCTCACCGGACAATCAATGTAAGTTTTTGGTTGTTCTGTGTGGTAATTTGCATGTTGTTGCATGTTAAATCAAGCATTTCATCATTATGTTTGTTGGTTTATTTGTTGCATTGTTTGTAAGTTTATGGCTAATGTTGGTGTATGTTTTTTTTCTTTCTTCAGGATATTCATCAGTTGGCCAAAATGTCTCTTAAATCTTTTTTGATGGTGGTTTATTTTTGGTGGAAGATATATATGTACAGATGCATCCAGCATTTATTTATTATTATTGTAACACTAGAGATTGCTGGCAACATCGTTGGGTGTATGCTGAGAAAAAGATGGGTAAGTTTTGAATATGAAATTTATATGAATACATATTTTTCTTGTTTATAAAATTGTTGAGTTTATTAAAAACCGAATAAGGGAATTATATTAATTCTAGGCAATTCTGTCCCCTGTTGCTTTAGATTGCGAATTTATCTATTTCCTAATCATTGTCTCCCACAATGGGTTAGGTCAGTATTTTGCCTGTCTCATGTTTAGTTTTTTTTTTTTAGGCCCTAAAGACATTACCTGTATAATGACGTATGCCACTTCAGTGTTGGTGACTTTGTGTTCTATTTACTAATAAGAAAAAATATAACGACATAAGTTTGAATATTTATGTTTTTTTACTTTACAATTTTATTGAGCCAATTGCACAATTTTAAATAGATTTTTACATTCACCAACATATGTCTATTTAAAAAATCACAATCTAACTGCAAAAAACGTTTAACAAAATTCCATTATTTCTATATGGTTTATGGGTCACCAAACAACCACAATTCAACCAAATCAAACGACCAAACAAATTGTGCACATAAATATGAAAATTGAATCAAAAATGTTAAAGAAAACAAGCGATCTAAAAAATAAAACAAATTCAATTAAACACCCTCAACTTAATAAATGATAATTCGTGCAACACGATTCCAACTAGAAATCATAATGTCTCATAAACTTCATAAGCTATAATTGGCTTAAGAAAAAAACTAACAATATACTTTAACACCTTCTTGGATTACCATAAACTATATGAAACCACCAGTGCTCGAGCACCAACATCGTCATCATCACACCGTTTTTAAAATAAGTAAAACTGAAAATTAACAGCCAGGAATATAACCAATGCCTAACCACAGGCTGCCACCAAAAAATTTATGCCACCTTCTTTATGACTTGTAATAAGAAAAACTAATAATTTTCCAAACAACACCACAGTAAAATGGCAGTTGGTAAAATAGAGCAAAGTTTCCCAAATGGGTGTCCGCGAACCCATAGCGGTCCGTAGCAACATTCCATGGGGTCCGCGAGTAAGACCAAAAATGTATATGGAATTATTCTATATGATATTTTTTATTTATTTATTGGCATATATAATTATGCCAAAGCTGGAGAAAAACTTATTGAAGCTTCATACAATATATCCATACTAATAGCAAAAGCAAAGTAATCACACACAATTGGTGAACTTTTAATCAGCATAATCTTTTGGCGACTTTAGTCGCCAATTGCACCTTTTGCAACAACCTGTCCACTTTTTTTGGTCCCTTTTTTAAAATGGAACTAAATGGCGTTGTTTTAAGACTATGTGCTAAATGACGAGAAACTATATTGCTTGAAATATCTCGAGCTATTACATATCAATTCCAACGAAGAAATTAATTATTTTAAGATTCTTTCACAATATAGTAATGTTAAAAAGGGCTCCGAAAATTTATAAATGAATTGAGACTATGAACAACTATTTGAAACATCAAATGCCGAATCTTTTTTAAACAGATTAGGAAAATTAAGAAGTAGATTTGATAAATACTTATGTTCTGATTTATATTTTTACTTTGGCTCATAGCAGTACCTCGGCGGAATGTCTTTTTTCTAAACTATTACTATTGGAGTATTAATTATCCAACAGGCTTAAGGTAAACACTTGTGTATCCATGTTTTCATTCCTAAATTTGTTAGACGATGATCTGTAAGACTGGAGCCCGAGTGAAGATCCTGTAGTTTAATTAATAAAAAGAGAATTTATATTAACTATTTTTATGAATAAATCTTTATTTTCGCATTAATAAAAAATTATTAAAACTAAATTATTTTATTATTAATAAAATTAAATTTAGTAGTTTTTCTTAAAATACAATATTTTTTGTTTTTGCTTTTATCGATTAAACAAATTTGAAAGTGTTTTTTAGGTATTGAAGCAGTTAGAAAATACCTTTTTTGGCTAAATTTTTCTTAGAAAATCCCTTTTTTGGAGACTTTTTGAAACTTCTCAACAGCAACGCTGCTTGTAATAAAGTCTTATTTTGCTGTCTTATGTTATCTAATGTTAGATAAGCACAAAAAAAATCATGAGAATCCCTCTGACAGATAATTCCGAAAAAAAATTGATGGGTTGCAGTGTAATGAAACGACAGATGTTTCTAATTTAAGCCAACTTTTATTTCATTGCAGAAAGTTAATTAAAGGAATAATTAATGTCGAATTTTCGGCTTTTCGTTTTTTTTAAATTTTTAAATAGTCGATTTTTAGAATTTTCGGCTCTTTTAATTTTTAAATAGTTGATTTTTCGACTATTTTCGAATTTTTCCGACTATTTTCGTTTTTTTTCAGACTATTTTCGACTTTTTCCAACTTTTACACCATTTTTTACTTTTTCAGACTTTAACACCATTTTTGACTTTTTCAGACTTTTCGACTATTTTCGACTTTTTCCAACTTTTCGATTATTTTCGACTTTTTTCGTTTTTATACGATTTTTTCGAGATTTTTCACCTATTTTGACTATTTTTGGTTATTTGTCTTAAAAAAAAACTTTAAAAATTTATTAAATATATACAACGCAACCAAATATATATTGATTAATTATCAGAAAATATATGCAAGGAAAGCGCTGGTTACACACAAAATTATGTTTTTGCCGTACTATTTCAAATAGTTTGATTATTTAGTTTAAAAAAAATTGCTAAGAAACTATTCCTTTTAAATAAAGTACATTTTTTTACTATTTTCGGCTACGACTATTTTCGATTTTTTCCGACTCTTCGACTTTTTGCGACTTTTTCCTACTACTTTCGACTTTTTCTAAATATTTTCGACATTTCGAATATTATCACCTTTCTGAAAACAAGAAAGTCGATTTCTCGACAATTTGTTCGATTGTTCGATTATTCGAAAGTCGATTTGATGAACCCTACTATAAGCGTAGTAAATTTTATAAAAACTAGTGCCTTAAGAAATATAAATCTTAAAGCCCCATGTATCGATTTAAATACAGAATATAAGAAATTACTACTTCATTACTAATCTGTTGAACTTTGTAGGGAAATATGCTGAAGATATTATACGAATTAAATATAGTAGACATTTTCCTTCTTATACAATAATTAAGATCTTTATAAAAAATTTACAGAAAACTATTTTTGTATATTACTTTTCTTATATCCCTAAATTTTTCCAGACGTTGAACAATCCTAACACTAAACTAAATATGTATATTAAATGAATTTGAATTCAATAAGTGCTTTTATATGCAAAATTTTATTATGAAAAAGACGTCTTTAATCCCCTTTGCCAAAATATTACTCATTTCCACTGCTGAATGATATCTTGGATTCATTTGATATTTAAAAGGAAAGTATGAAAAGTATAATAATATACTTGGATTTATTTCACGATGAATTTTCCTGATATTATTCCGAGTTTAAAACCAATTCTTGCCAAACCAGTTTACTTCGTAATTTTTAAGAATAAAACTAAAAAGTAATAGAACTTTGAATCTATGTTGGTTGAATTTAGTTAAAATATTACAAAGTTTACACGTTGGATAAGAATGAAGCATTGAAACTTTTGCTACGTCTTGTATCTACATGTTTGTGCAAAACTAGTTTTTCTGTCTTACAGTTCATAAAATCCAAATTTATTTAGATCACGCTTTGTCAGAAATTTCTTCCCATGTTAGAAAGTTAGTTAAAACAAAGACATTTTATTATATTTAATATTATTTAATTGTTTATATTTAATATTATTTAATTGTTTATGAGCTTTTAAAGGTTTTTTATTTTTTATATTTAATAATCAAGTGAATTTTGGTAACTCAATTTATTTAAAATAAATAACTTTAGAGTTTTTAATATTTTTCATTTCTACTATACTAAAAAACAAAATGGGTCCGCGAAAAAACAAAAATTTCTAAAAGGGTTCGTGAAGCATGGAGCGGTGGGAACCTCTGAAATAGAGTAAAGGAAGGAAAAAAACTTTTTGCTTTAAATACTGGCACTACAGTAAAACATTAAGATTTAAATACATAGATGTTGAAAAATATTTTGTAACTGAACTTGCTGGGATTTACATACAGCAATTCTTCTTGCTGCAAATCTGAATTCGTGGGAGAGAGAGGAGAAGGGAATACTAAGTTTTTACATTCTCATTACCTCTCTCGCCTACGAACTCAGAATTGCAGCAAAGAAAAATTGCTGTGTGTGAACGCCGGCTTAGATTTAAAAAAATTCACACTTCGATACTAATTTAAACTGAAACTTTTGGGACTATGGTTCTCTATTTCTCCTTTATAAATTAGCTAATTTTCACTCTTTGTCCTTGATAAATAACTTTTAGGGCGTATATTTATTCGTCTATACCTCTTCATAAATATTCAATTATAATTTTCGGCAAGTGTTCGTCAGTTATATCAAAAAAAAAAACTCTTTGAACTGGTCTCAAATTTCGAGCCATTAATAATTGCACTTTACAGATGAAAACTAAGCACAAAGCTGTTAACACATCAATATCTCATAAACAATTATTATGCACAGTAAAGATGATTCTAAGCTGTACTTTGCAAAAAACAAAACAAAAACAAAGAAAATATTCTCACACTATAAAAAATATAAGAAAAGTTTATCTTGACATTATTACTGAAAGTCCATGGAATGTACAACTTGCAAAATTGTATTGAAACTCTTACGAGGGGTAATTGAAAATTTAATTTTTTAACATTGTTATCTCATTATTTTCCTCTTTGAAAAGAAGAGTTTGGATATGTCTTTTAAATGGGTGTAAATATGAATTTGTTATAAAATTGTGGATTTTTTTTAATACCTGCTGGGGAATATTAAATCTTTGGGATCGAATGTTGACCCATTCCTAGATTTATTTAAAAGTGATAGGTATTTGGGCTGTATCAAATTACCAGAGTATCGTTTACTCGTTTGCTCTTCTACTTCAGTCTTCTAAAGGCTTTTTTGATCAGTTAATCAACCCCAAAGCTCTTATTTACCAGTAGTTCTCGTTCATAATTTTTTAATTGTCAGCAATTCAATGCAGAACTTTATATCTTTACTTCGTCAATTACCTGAAGGTAGCATTTAATTTGTAATTTATATTTAACTAGCATTTAACCCGCTACGGCGTTTGTTGACTTATGGTACTTCTACAAAGACCACAGATAAACTTGGCAGCTTTAATATTTTTACATTTATTTTATCACTTTAATTAATTCTTTATTTTGTTTCTACTTTATAGATATAAAAGGCACCCTAAATATCCCTAAATATCTTAATTCCCAAAAACCAACAATCTAGAATTCATATTTCGAAGTTAAGTTGCCTGGCAAGATAAGCATTTTGTGTACTGCTATATAGAGAATGTTGAAATTTCCGTAAACTTTGATATTTCTTTATTAGTAAAGCAATGAAATTAAAATTATGTTTTTATATTTAGTGATTTAAAAAGTTTTTACTCCATTTCACTCCTTAATATCCCAAGCATCAAAATTTTTAAACATATTGGAAGAGCGAAATCTGCATAGAAATAATGATTGCAATATATTTTTCAATTAATACAGTTGTTTAATTTTACATCAAAATTTAATTAATTCTAGTAAACCGTTTTCTCATTTAAATTTTTAATTCATGCAATCATCTACTTGATTGATTTAATAAAATTTTTACTTGGAAATATTTTTCGGTTTTTCGTTTTTTACAGTTAATTGATATAATCATTTTGGTAAGAGGTACAAATTTAAAAAAATTTTAATTGAATAAATTATTTTAGTGATTGGTGACTTTTTCTGTATACTGTATAATTTACTTTATTGTATCGGCGTTAACAGCAATAAACCTTTTTAATATTTTAGTTAAAAAACTAAATTTTTATAACTTAAATATTAGGATTAAAAAAAAAAAATACCAATGATATGTTTGGTGGATTTGTGAAGAATACGATTTATAATTTATTTCCATATTTTTTTGGTTTGGAAGATTAGAAGTGTACCGAAAAAACTAACAAAATGTAGTTGTTAACCCCTAAATTATTTAGAAGACACAAGAGCTCCATAGTATCATTCCCGACAGCTTTTTTTTATTAAACCTTTCTGCGAACTGTCTGACACATTTTTGATAAGAAAAGTTTTTCGATGGAAATATTATTTCTATGTTTATATTAATGTACACAAAAAAGTACAAAATTATAGTTTTAGAATTTTATAAAGTACTACACCCTTTTCTGTTCTTTTTTCTGGTTAAAGAAGAATGTGATTAAATTCTTTTTCTACTATTATTATTATTAAAAGTACCACAACATTGAAATTGCCATTCCCTAAATTCCTCAAAACTTCAAAATAATTATTTGCTCTTTTTTGTGCAAAAAAGGATTCAATTTAAATTTGAAAAATTAATTTACCCATCTATGTCCGATTTTACATCTTAAAAGTTTTCATATTTTCAAAAATGTAGAGGGTAAGAAATCTAGGGAAGAAATTTTACATGCCTATGCTGAATAGTTTGGTAACGTTGACCTTATTGCATTTATGGATTAAAAAAGTACTAAAAATGAAAAATTTTTACCCTTAAATCTTTAAAGTGAAGTAGTTCAAACTTCTAAAAGGTACAAACAGCATATTTGATATCTTTGTGATGAGGAAGTAATACAATTAAAAATTTATTTCATTTTTTTTTTTTTTTTTTTGTATAAAAGCTACCAAATAACAACAAAATAAAGTTTTTCCCTTTAAACTTCGAATTTTGAAAAAGCACAAACACCTGTCTTTTCTTTTTTAAATAGAAAATAAGGTGCTTAATTATATTTTCCATTATATTTGGCAAAGAGGTTATGAAAAGTCTTAAAAGATACCATCACACTGATTTTTATCCATTTTTACCCGCTAAACTTACGTTTATTTCCAAAATGTACAAAATAATTATTCAGTACTTTTTCGGGTATAGAAAACATTATAATTAAAATTTAACATTTAATGGTGCGAAAAAGGTTAAATTATTTATCATTTTAATGTTTGAATTTCCAAATAGTACTAAGAACTTATCTCATAGTTTTTTGATAAGAATAGCATACGATAAAAATTTTATTTCTAACTTTGTTGATTTATGATTTACAACGGGTATCAAAAAAGAACCAAAATAAAATTTTTACCCGGTTTTACTCCCTAATTGTTCCAATTCAAAAAAAGTAAAAAACTCGTATCTGCCAATCACTCAATAACTTTACTCTTTTATATATATATATATATATATATATATATATATATATACATATATATATATGCAAATTTACCGTTGACTCCATAAAATTTCACAATTTAATTCACTATTACGCCATACGTTTAGAATTCAACAAATAGGTTTTCTTAATTTTTTTTAAAGCATTTGCGACAAGTTTATTTTTTGTTCTTCTCTTTGTGGTAGATAGAACTATATAATTAAAGTGTTATCTAATAGGGATAAAAAGATTTTAAAAATCTAATAAAACAAGTTGATTAATATAGCTGCAGCATCTTCACTGGAAAGTGCTTAGCCGAGAGGTCTAATTTACAATGACTCCTGAATTTGAACGATAATACTATATATGTAGACTTTGAGCGCATCGATCGTTTGTGGCATGAAATATCACGATTTCGGAGGCCAGTTTTCGTCGCCAATGTGTGAGATCTTAAATCGCTCGTACCAGATGTGCCTTGTAGTAATTGCTTTGCACGAAGAGTCAACCAATTTTCGCCAAACAAAAAACTGTACTCTTCGATGCAAAATTCTCATACATGGACAGCGAAAAATATTTTTATATGTCTTGTGTTTTATTGTAGCTTTGGTTAGTTTACGCAGTAGCTCGAAATATTTATGACAGAACCTACTCTGGTTATATCATCAACCTATTCATTACCATAGTAGTCTCTATGCACAGGGGCCCAGATTTAATTTTGAATGAAAGTTCTTATGGAGGAACCCCTATAATTTGGAAAAGTCGATAATCCAGATTGGGATCTGCAGTAAATTAGCCGGATTATCAAGTTTTTAGTATATTTTATATTATTCTATATACAAACTTAGACTTCTGGCGTCTACAATAAAAAAATATTATTGAGAGTTTTTTCTTTTCTTTTTCACACTTACTACTCTAGAGGAAAGAGAACCGGTTCAAAACTATTCATTTGACAGGTTCTCAGGAATAGTGAGCGGTTTCAGTTTTGGAACTGTATACGGGAGGAACCTGTCACTTTTACATGGGGTTGTCATTGTACGTGGCTAATTAGCACTTTGGGACAGGTCATAGGACAGGTCACAGGACTGGTCCAAGAGGACATATTCAGAGTCGATTAATATAATAAAAATTTGACAAAAATTTGTCTCTTTTCAAATTGTTTTTTTTTAATTTATTTTTACTGAATTATATATATTTTTATTTTATAATTTTTCGTTAATGTCGATGGCAGCACCCCGAATCGTTCTTCTGACATATCTTACGTTTTATAATCTTCAATACTAACCACTCAGTCACAGATTGTTATTACGCACGAATTGCTAATTGCGCACTTGAAAAGCATGTTAGAAATTGACTCTCAACTGTTATTTAGCGAGTGTAGTGGTGTCAACTGGTTCTTAACTAAAACTTTTGTGACAATCCAGCAAAACAAAGGTTTGATTTAAAATTTGAGAATGATTAGAAATCATTTTTTTTTTTCTCAAATGTAAACGTTTGAAAATGTTTTGAGAATAATAGCATTCTCAACAAAAAGGTGATTTTTTCTCCAAATTTGATGCAGATTTGAATTAAATTTTGAATTAACCTTTGATATCAAAGGAAAAACACATAATTTTTCAAACGTTTGAAATATGATGACTCTGTGTTTGTTGGGGAGTATGGTGTCATTTGTTACTCAACCGGTACTAAGGGACCAGTCCATTATTGCAATTGCCACCAATTTCCTTTAGAGTTAAGTGTTAAGATAAGACACATAATATTCTAAGTTTGTTCTTCATGTTGTTTTTTAATTTCTTTATTTTTGTTATAAACATTTCCGACCCCCATTTAGCTACTCATCAATTCAACCACCTTTATTGATTTCTAGTTTTTCTCAAAATCATATTGAAATAATAGACCTTAAAATTTTTCCAACTACTACTAACAAATCATAGATTTTATTTGTTATGGCCATTGAAAACGAACCTAAAATAGGAAGAAAATAAAAAAATGAGCTGAACGCACTTAGATAAGATTATATGTTTAAGATGCACAAATCTTTTCATATGTTTGGTGGTTTAAAAAATTCTAAGTAACTCCTTCCTCGTACACATATTCCTACTTAAATTTGAGCACAATATCTAGCTTCCCTATATGATGTTTATAGGATTTGAATGCATTTTATTAAGCTCATGATTTTGAATCATGAGTACTCAATTTCACTTATATGAAGAAAAACTTTTATTGTAAAAATACACACAGTTGGAGAGATAGCAGAAGCGTAGTTAAAAGAAAAAATACATAATATTCCTCTAAATCTATAAGAGAAGATAATAAACTTTGTTTTCTTTTTATGAATACCTCTCTGTTTTACCTGATTAGCTATTCTTATATAGTTACACATATTATAGTCTTATTATCTAAATCTTTCTCTTATAGGTAAAAATCGATCCATAGCAAAAAGAAAAAAAAAACAGTATTGATCGTGAGCGATTTATGTTGCAGTTATAGTAGTTATAAGTGGTTAAATAACACACGCATACGTTGAAGCAAAAAAAGAAAAAAAATGCAAAGGTTAACTATAGTAAACTAAATATATACCAGAAAAGTAGGAAAAGTAATCAACTATCGATTGTTATAAATATTCCAAAAGCCGATATATTAGAAACAAGATTTTATGAACAAAAACAAGCAACTGTTTTTAATAAGAGCATTACATTGAAAAATAGCAGATAACTACTTATGTGTAAGAAAAAACTACAAATAATAAATAATGCAACAAATTATTAGTAATATTATATTTCCCCTCCTTATGTTTAAAACAAAATTTGGCTTTTTATTATTGTTGCTTTAGAAGAAAATGTGTAATTGAATGTTTAATTTAACAAAATATGGAACAGCCTACAATCGTCATGTTAGTTAGTGTACTCGTATGAATTGCATCAGTATTTATGAAATGAAATTATGTTGCTTTTTTTTAAACTGCATGAAATATAAGCATGTTTATACTTTATTGCTTATTAAACTTAAAAGAAAAGGGTATTTACACTGCAGGTGTTAATTTGCACTAATAATCTTTATTTTCCATAATATTTCCAAATTATTTGACAAAATCTTCTTAAATTTTAAATTTGTTATTATTTGATAAGTTTCAATTAAATAAAAAATTTATAACATTTAGAGGAATGAGAATGGGAACATAAGAGCTCCAGGCCTAAAGAATTAGCGTAAAAACTTTACCATCATAATAATGGTATATTATGATAGTATGGACGGACATAATATGGTCATCTTATAGTTTTATAATGATCTTTGGTAAATGCTGTAATTTTAGTATTATTTTCACCTGCTTTAAAAAAATTTTCATTGTAATGGATTGATTGAATTCTGAGATATTAATAAAAACATTGTAATATAAATGAGGAATTAAAAAAAATTGAAAACGTTGTCGGATTTTGATAGACCTTACAAAAAAATACTAGGAAATTCAAAATTTTAGGTCATTCAAGTAAAATTTTACGAAACTACGATCAGTTAAAGCTAAAAAAATATTCATTTTAGTTATGCTCTCACAATTTTTAACAGTCATACATTTACCAGTCGGTAGACAAGACTTGAGATACAGTCCGACTACGGAAATATTTGACAGAAACTGATAAATATTTCTTTGCCGTAATGTGACCATAAAATATTTTTGTGTGGCAAACAATAAATCAGCTGATTTTGGACAAATAATATTATTTAATAGCAAACAAAAAAGTTTTTAATAAGAACACAATGTGACCACTAAATAGAAAATATTTTCTTATGTTTTGGGCAAATAATTATTTGAACTTACAAAATTTTTATGCGAAATATTGTTGTATTGAATGTAAATAATTAAAATGTAATAAAATATAAATAAATGAGAAGTTTTAAGCAATAAAATCCGCTAATACAATATTTGTGATCATTTTAATAATTTCATTAACTGGATTGCTTAAGCAAACAAAAGTAAATTATATATTAAAGAAGTATATGCAATTATATTATTGGACACCAGTCAAGTTATACGAAAAAATGGTTTAACAACGGAATTGTTGGATATAGCATCGTCTGGGTATCTTATACATGCTGCTTAAAGTCATCGATAATCACGTGTTTATTGCGCGAGTTATACATGTTTTGATGTTATTTCAATATTTCTAAACATTTTTCTGAACTGCATTTTTATGCGTCGTAATTAGTTTTGAAGTTATAGCGCATTTTATGTTAGATTTAATGTTTTTTAGTATTCGCTACATCTCAACGGGATATCATCAATTTATTGTGGAGGTAATAATCATCTTACTGAAAAAGATCCATATTTTGATGATAAAAATAATAGAAAAATAACATTTAATATATTTTTTTCTTGCTTATGGTCTATTTTTTTTAACTGATAGAAATACAATATTAGAAAAATATTGCTTTAATGATTTTCGTCCAAATAGTAAAAATAAAAAAATAAATATAATAAAATAATATAATAAAATATAATAAAATATAATAAAATAAATAATAAAAAAATAAAAAGGAGAAAATAATAAAAGAAGTAAATTTCTTCTAGGAAGATATGTTCCAAATGTTTGTAGTGTAGTTTTGAAATAAATAATTCTAATACGAATAAATTTTGATTGCTGCACATAAAACGAAAAATCTTTTGAGCTATAATATATTTAATATTTCGAATTAATTTTTATTCCATACCATTCAATTTTAACAATTATAATTATATTGCAATCGATATTTTTTCTGTGTGTATGAATGTATTAAACATATATATATATATATATATATATATATATATATATGTGTGTTTTTGAATAATTCTGAAACGTTTCGGTTTCACAAATTATTGATATATAAATATTGAATGATTCTGATGAACTTAAAATAAGTTAACGAACTATTTCTTTGATTCAAAGTACTTGTTCGTTAAGTAAAGCATCTTATTTCTAAAATCAAAGTATAAGTATTGTAAATCAACGAATTTTGCGTTGAATCGCTATTTTTATGTATTTTATTATTATTATTATTATTATTATTATTGTTATTGTTTGTTCTAAATCAGTAAACAATTTCATTGTAAGAACGCACAAGCTCTTTAAATTCTACGAACATGTTCTTTTATTATTAAAAATATAAACGTTTTATTTAAATCAACGAACTAATACGTTGAATCAAAGAAATGATTTACTTATTTTACAAAGTAATATATTTAATGAACGTTTTTAATGTATTTTAATGAATATTTTTGTTGAAATAATGAATTTCTACGTTGAATCAATTAATTTTTCGAAAAAGTTAACTAATTTCATTCAACATACTTCATCTGTTGAAATTACCTTTTCCAGTGTAAGGGATTAGCTAACGAGAAGGCCAATGAGGAAAGTATTGTCGTATCTCCTTATTCTTCTCCTCCATAATTTTGTACTCTATGGATCCTATAGTTGTAGTATTTCAAAAACAATGTTTGTTTTTTTTTTCGTCCCCGACAACTTATGATTTGGGATTATGGTATATTACTTACTTAGCTTATTTTAAAGAATGTAGTCTTATATTAATACCCATATCATTTTCCTTGATTCAAATTCCATAGTTCCATAGTGTTGCTTTATTTTCATTTATAAGGACCACTTTAATTTTTAATCATCTCTCTTCTTGTGACACGCTTTATGTAGTCATAAACTATAACCTCCCTTTTAATGTTTCATTTCCCTAAAACACTACATTATTGGCCAAATTAAAAGGCTTTTTTTTCTTGCCTTCACCATTGCAATTAAAAAGCAACAAAATAACACTTTAAGATAACTAAAAAATAGACATTAAAAAACAATGAAACATTTTAAATGAATGTTAATAAATATTTTTGCTCTACTCCTCTCTTACTTCTTTTTTTTTTTTCTTAAGGTGGTATTGTTGTAGCTTGATAAAAGGGAGGCCACACATTTCAAGTTTAAAAGCATGAAGCATGCAATTTTTTTGAAAAACAACAAAAACAAATACTTGTAAAAGATATACATATATATATAAGTCAAGCTGATTGATTGTACATAGTAACGCGTTTTATGTTGCCAAAAATAAAAGGGGACTTAGACACAATTTAAAATGGCTTATGTTAGGTCAGTTACGAGTACAACATGTGGATAAAATTCTTGAAAAGTTATGTGAAATAAAGTTGTAAGTATGGTAGGAATTAAAATAAATAAAAAGTAAAAGGTTGTGTAACGCCCTTACAATACAAAAACAGTTTAATGGTTGAAATTTAATAAAAAAAACAAATATTTTAAAGTTAAAAACAAAAAACAAATAAAAAAATTTCTTTTATATCCCGACATTTCATTAGTTATTTTTACATAAAATGTGACTAGTTCGCATTGCTTTTACTAATAATGACTTCAGTAATACTTTTAAAATCAATAATATTCTAAAATGATTACTTGTAATGGGTATGTAGTTGACTCCAATCCCATCTCCGAGTTAAAATAATGGGTTATTCAGCTCATGTGTAAGTAGTAACTAGGGTTTGGAAAACGGGAATTCCCGGGAAATGATCAACTAGTGTTCCCGGGAAAATGTTGCTTAATTAAATTTATAAACTTTTTAAACATTTGTTGCATTTTAGTTATTATTAAAAAACTAGTTCATTAGAAATTTTAATAAACACTAATGTTAATAGTTTTGCACAAGACAAAAAATAGCATAGAAAATATTGAAATAATATACACATAATCTTAATCCGATTATTAATAATTATCAGAAATTAACAATTTAACATAATTTTAAATTATGTAAAATTTAACAGTAGTCGAAGGAAGTTCGAAAATTACACTTTTTTTATTTAAAAAATTTTTTAAATTCTTCTCTAGTTCCCTACCAGCGATTGAAAATCTCAAGTTTGATAGATTTTGGCAAAAAACAAGTTTGGAGTTTATTTTGCGAAATAGGTCTTAAGAAATTCGTAATTTTCAGCTTGTTAAAGAAAAAATGTTTAACAAAAAATTCCCCATGGGATTTTGTTCCTCTAAAGAATTTTTAATGCATTTGGTGAACAAATTTGTTAAAAATAATTTATTATGGGCCATACTTACTAAAATGCAACTTTTCAATATTTACCCATAAAAAAGGAATAAAATTATGAAATAATGTCTAACTTTTTTTTTTTTGCATGATGTACTAAATGCCGATTTATGGAGCAAAGTATTTGCAAAAAAAAATTTAATATTTTTTGAGACAAAACGTGCAAATTTTTTTGTAAAAAATGTTCTAAACCAGCTGGTCTTGAAAATTTCATGTTTTACATCGTCGAGGCTTAAACTTATTGATAGTAAATTCAATTTTCAAACTCTCTATGAGTAGTTTTGAAATATTAATTATCTACTTCATAAAACGGTCTACATTTAAAACAAAATAAACACTTAATTATTAAAAATCGCAAAGTTTAATCAGAACAATTGTTAAGTTCTACGGAAGAACATAAGTTAACTTGTAATTCATTACATGGCAACTAAAGTTTTTGCCTGATTTATTCAACAAAAACAAATTAAAAAAATAGAAACCCAGGAAAAATTTCAGAACTTGTGCTAAATTCATTCTAGAACTGGCGTATTCAGAACCACTTCTGACCCTTTAATAACATCCTTAGAACTAGTGGTGTCGCAACCTATTCTGGCACTCATTGAGTAGAATGGTATTGTGATTCTAATTTGGTTTTAAATAATGTTTTAAATAACTAGTGGTTTAGAACTAGTTCTATATTACTTCTACATCACTTCCCAAAACAAATTATTGGTTCCCAGATGGTTTTTTACAACTTTTTTAAAAATTTAAAAGAAAACTTAAAAAAAAAAATAATAACAAAACAGAATTATACAAATATAGTTCATTTAAAAAGAGGCCTTTAGGATATTGTTCATTGGAATGAAAAATAAAATTAAAGAAAAATTTTTATTTTAATAACTGTTCCTTGAAACATTTCCTAGCGCTTCTATAGAACTAGTTCTGAGTGTATCAATTTCGAACAGAAATCATTGATTAAAGAATTAGTTCTAGAACCGTTCCATAGAATGGGTACTGGCTAGGTAACACTTTCACAGAACTATTTCTGATGGTGAAAATTTAGAACAAAAATCATTGGTCGTAACACCAAACTAAAACGAGTACAGGCTATTTTCATGCATTCTGGGACTAGTTATAGAACTAATACATTTTTTTTCTGGGAAAAGTCTATTAAAAAAATTCAACAATTAAAATTTAATTCTTAAATAATTTTCTTATCCTTTTTACGATTCCTAAGAAAAAATTCATTTTCTAATCAAAAATGGTAAATCGAAAAATACAACCAACAGCACTAATAACAAAAGAAGAAATCCCCTTGCAACAGCTATAAGAACCGCAACAAATCGGGCATGACTAGAAGCAATCAGTACAAATTCCATGTAAAACAAAATCAAACTTAAAAATTCCATAGCAGCAGCAGCATCCAACCACAACTGAACAACACAAACAAAAAAAAAAAAAAAAAGAAAATTCAAACAGTAGTAACAAATGAAATTCGTACAAAAAGATCGATTGCTGTTGGCAAAAAAAAAAAAAAAAAATATATATATATATATATATATATATATATATATATATATTAAACTACGAGTCTTTATTTTCATTTTATATTTTTCAGCATTTAGTTAAACGTTAAGATATTTTTCCAACCACCAAAAAATAGAAACAAGTTAAAAATCTTCGAAAAGCTTTAAAAGGTCAACTGCAAAAGTCAAGTGCGCTTAAATCAAGAACAGCTTCCAATGAATTAAAAAGGGCAACTCTTGTAGCTGCCACAGCAGTTTTTTTTGCTGCCACATGGATCATGTGGCTGGGGTATGATGGCATGTAAAGGCATGAGCTAAATGAGTGTTATGATATTGATCTGCTATATAAAGAAAAAATAAAAAAAGAACACTATAATGTTATAAAAGAGAATGTTCGTTATGAAAATGTCCTGCTTTTAGAAAATACAAAATATTATTTTTGGAAAATAATTTCTTGAACATGAACTAAATAATAAATACTGTAGGGTGGCGTGTTTATTGTTAACTAAAATATCAAAACGTTTGTTACAAGAGATTATTGAAACCCAATGCATATAACAAATTGGCAGTATTTTGTATCCTAAGAAATTTTTCAATGTCCTTTTACTATATCGAAACACTATTTTCAAATGTATTAATATAATATGTAATATAATATTTAGCTCAATTATAATTAAAAATATTTACTAGAAATATTCCAACTGCATTAAAAACATGTTTATTATACAAAAGCAATTATATTTCGATATTTTCTTGATGTACTTTTTTATACTTCTAAATGATAATATTTCGTCATGCACTAAATAGTGTCATTTAAAAAGTATTAGAATTGCTCCACATTTCTTCCCAAACGGTACTTTTCTTCGATAAGAAAATGATATCACATTCGACTGTTATTAACTACATGAGATGTAGCATTATTTCAAATTTCGATAGAAAATATTGGCAGGGTATAAACGATTTATTCTTAGCACTTTTTGTAGCATATTTTTTACTTTTAACATTTTCTAGCTTCTTTTTAGTAAATTCTAGCACTTTTTCACACTTAGATTTTGGCAAAACTACACGGGATACCCATATGTCCAAAGTATTATGTCCTTTCAGTAGCGAAGGTTATAACTAGGAATACCTTTTTTAAAAGAAGGTATCCAATGACAGGTCGAGGGTGCATAATGAATGTTTGGAAGAATGTTCAAACTATTATGTCCTTCTAGTAATTTGACAAATCGATAAGACACTAAGTTAAACATGAGGGCTAAATAATATTGTGGTTGCCTTGGGTTATTTTCTGAAGGTCCTAACATAAAATGCTCATAAAGAAATAGTAGCGGCCAGAACAGATAGTCAGGAGGTATTTTCTGTTCTTAAATCCTTATACTAAAGAACATTGTTATTTCTGTGTCGATTTGTACATGTGCAATTTTGAGGGGTACCAGTCGTTTGGGACAGGATAGATAGAGATAGGATCGTTGCAGCGTCGTCAACCAGAATCCTGTTCGAAGGACCATAAACCAGCTGGAATTAGTAATTACCCATGTTTTATCTACATGCAGAGAAAAAATATGATTACAGCATTATCAATACAACAATATTATGTTCTCATTATTAATTTTCTTGAATTTTAGTAACTCTGTGTTCATTATAACAATATTTTTGTTTAAGTTTTGTCATTTAGTGTTTACACTCAATACAAATTTTAATACGGTTGACTGCAAAAATAATATCTTTTTAAATATTTTTATCATAAACAAAATTTTATTAATATGAAAAATATCATTACTTCTACAACCATTAAATATTTGCAGTCTTTTGCCTTGTTCTTAAACCACATTAGCATTATTATTCCCATGACAATAAAATGTTTCAAATAAATATAATACTTATGCTTTTCACAAGATTTCAATACATTTTTACATTTTGTTTTTAACATTTGTTTTCCAACTTCTTTGTAATTCTCATTTAGTTTATATATGAATAAATATAAATATACAAGGTTAGGTTATGTTCGGTGTGATTCAAGCGATATAAAATATTGACTAACTTCCATTTCAACCACATATGGTGGTACAAATGAATATAATTAATGGACAAATAATATGTAAATATTTATTTATTTTTTTTTTTTTTTTTGGCTAATGAACACTTTTCTCTATTATTTTCAATAAAAAAGTTATATAAATAATTTTTTATTAACACGTTTTATTTTAATATTATCATAGAATAACAATATAACAAAATGAAATAACAATATGGTAAGACTGCATAACTATATGATAACATGGGATAATATGATAAAATGGAATAATAATATGAAGAATAGCATAATAATATTATAAAATGGAATCATAATGTGATAGTGTGGTATAATAATATAATAAGATAATATAATAATAAATAACATCAAATCATAATCTGATAAAAATAGATAATGAGGTAGTAAAATTGTTCAATTATATGAAAATGAAGAATCATAATAAAACAAATCATAAAATCGCACACAATATGTGATCGCTGTGATCATATGTTCCAATCATAATATGTTTCTCTTAGATTATGGTCACTAAAACTATATTTTTTTTCTGCGTGTATTTAGTTACACCAGGTCTAACTTAGTATTTAGTAGGAGTAGTTCAACTTTGATCTGTTTTTGTAGCACCCTCAAAATTCGTTGCAATTTTCTTCATAATTTTCGTATTTTTATTAATTTTCTTTTGTCAAAACATTGTATAAGTTGTAGCATCATAGATTTATTTTTTATTTTTTGCCAAATAAAACAAAATTTATAATCTGCTCTAAAATCAAAATTGCTTATTATTAAACGTGTTGCACGAGAAATGTTAGTAAGTAGTTAGTACTATTACTTGTTATTATAGTTTTTGTAGTGGGAGCTACCGCTTAAAACTAAAACTAGATGCAACAAATAAAGCTTAACGAATCTGCAGTTACATAGAAAAGTTACAAATAAAATATACAACTGCTTTATGCTCGAAAGAAAACGCTTTTAACTATCTATCGCAAACCATACATCACGTTTCAGTTGGTGTGGCAAAGCCATCACTTGCGGAGATTCCCCCCTAAAAAAAAAAAAAAAAACTTAGTTTAACATCTTGATATTTTTGGTAAAAACTACTTTAAAGCAACCTTAACTAAGCGATCACTTGCTGACGATGACGGCAAAGCGATCATCATGAGATCTGTTTAGCAAGCAAAACTGAAATAAATAGAAGTAAGAAAAAGAAAATCAATAGATACCAAAAGCAGTATCAGCTGCAGCAAAAAAAATTTTTTTAAACAGTTTAACATTTTAATGCTTTTTCAATGTTGCTTTTCAATGTTTGCTAAAATCAGTTTTACCTTTAGGCCTTTTCTTCGCGTATTTAAGCTACCGATCGTTAGATTAGCGCAAAACTTAACCAAACTCATTCATATGATCGCTCGATCATGGATGGCATCACTGTCTTTTTTCCTTTTTCTCCCTATTTTTGTTATTTGTTATCCCTGGTTTAGTTTATGGGTAAGAGTGCATGAAGTTTAGTTTTAAACATTGTTTTACCTCTTATCGATTGTATGGTGGTACGATTTTCCCGCAGTGAAGTGTAAATCTGACAATAAAGTGTTGTTATAGTTACAGGCAGCTTTTAAAACTTAAGTTTATTAGCATCCTTCTGTTCATGCGCTCTTCTTTCTATTTTAGTTTACCTCTTTAAAATTCGTTGCAGTAATTTGGCCTTTGAACTATTCAAAATAGTTGGTATAATTGCTTAAAATTATCGCCGATCATTTTGGTATACAATCTCATGTATGTACTCTTTTGTTGTATTTTTTTTTTTCTTGGCTGGGTCTGATGAATATTTCTTTTCTAGTCTACAAATCAGCATATCATCAGTTATAGTGTTGTCAGAGGATAAATCTTTTAACTCTATACTATTTAGTTTCTTTAGATTTTCGTTTGCCATGAGTTTGTAACCAATAATCTTTATAGTTTGGTTATTGTTGTGATTTGTAGAAGTGTTGCAACACATTTGTTTTCTATTATGAAAATGTTTTATATTCATCGTCACATTATCACTATTTGCCAATACGGTTTAAGGCATGTAAGGGTTTTTAACTCGTAAAAAAAGGGTAACGCTACTTGTTGCAACTAGTCACGCTATAAATTTGCAAAATTATTGGTCTTTTAATTTTTGCATTTTTTTTTTTTTTTTGGTTACGATTTTACGATTTATAGCAATTTGTTAATAAAAATTATTTTGATTATAGATTAAAAACAATAGAAGGTTTTTGAAAATTTTAATATTCAAAGCTTTAAGATGTTTTCAAGGAATTTTGATAACAAATAAAATAAATTAAGAAATTTTATTCTAAAGGTTTTATTTCTATTTTCAGTTTAAGTTTATTCTTAAAACAACAGCTTTAAGGTCAAATTTAAGGTGAAAAACATTGAACAAGGGAGGATTTATTTCATCTGCAGAAGGTAATGCAAGAAGGAATCACCTTTCGTTAACAAATATACGTGATTATGTCATCATTTGTTAATACAGTCGACATTTATGCATTGATTTTGCTTGTAGCATGTTCAGCTTTATGGCAAAAGAAAACGAAAGAGCATTTTTAATTGTTTTAGATTTTTTACAATAACAAAAAACACATTTTTAGAATTTATTTTTTTTCCAACACATTTTTTTAATATCTCCGAAACTGTTGAAGAGTTTAAAAAGTTATGTAGATATACTTAATTTGAATTAGAATTTTTTTCGCTTCTAAATTTTAAGCTCTTTGGATGCTGCTGGCATAAAAGTGGTAGCATATGCTGATGACCTAGTAATACTATTATCAGGTAAATTTCTAGATCAATTTGGGCTATAGGAAGTGGTCTCAACGGGAATCCTGGTAAAACTGAATTAGTACTTTTTACCATGAAAAGGAAATTACAAATTTTTAATAATCTTCTAGAGATGAATAGAACGAAATTAAGAACGGTTATATATCTCACTATAGGTCACTATACGTTGTGGTAAGCATATGGTAAGATTGGGAATTGTAGAAGATGATTCATGTAGATGGTGAAGGGAAGCTGTTGAAGACAGCTATCACTGTTTGAGTGAATGTCCTGCGCTATCTAATAGATGATCTTGGATCTTTTTTATTTCAGAATTCCACAAACATTACACAGTGGGGCTATTTGCAAAATAAATGGTAATAAGACTAGATCTTTCAAACTGCTGAACCGATCGAGGAGGAGTTAAGCATTCAGAATATTGTTAGTTGAAATGTGTAACTTTCCTAAACTAAATGGAGTGAAACTTTCGTTATCGATCTCTGTGAAATTTCTAGGGATATCTTTAGATAATAAATTAAATTGAAATGATAATTAAATTGGATAATTAAATTGGAAAATATGCTGCAATGTACTCTTGCCAAAAACTTATTGTCACAAAAGGAGGAATAAAACCTAAGTTATTTTATTGGTTACATACAGCGGTTGTAAGACCTGTTGATACATATGCATGACATGTATAGTGGCCGATCATTAACAAAAATTTACATGATGTTGCACTAAACAAACTTAATAGGATATCCCTGATGAGACCTATGGGGGCAATGAAAACCAAACCGACAGTGGAATTGGAGATAGTTTTAAATGTTACACCTTTAGACATACACGTTAAACAGGTAGCGAGGACAACTCTTACCAGATTAAGGCAAACGGACTCGATGTATATTAGAAAGGTGCGTCACTCAGACCTAATAAAGCGATGTAGTCGAAAATTTTAAAACAGGTTACATAACACTATACAATGTTATGAAAAATGAAAAAGGAATTAAATACTAACTTCCCATCACTAGATGATTGAGAAGAATCTGACAGCTGCATACACAAAAAGCAGTTATGGGATGAACAAACGTAAAATGTAGTAATAATCTTCTAGAGATGAATAGAACGAAATTGAGAACGGTTATATATCTCACTATAGGTCACTATACGTTTTGGTAAGCATATGGTAAGATTGGGAATTGTAGAAGATGATTCATGTAGATGGTGAAGGGAAGCTGTTGAAGACAGCTATCACTGTTTGAGTGAATGTCCTGCGCTATCTAATAGATGATCTTGGATCTTTTTTGTTTCAGAATTACACAAACATTACACAGTGGGGCTATTTGCAAAATAAATGGTAATAAGACTAGATCTTTCAAACTGCTGAACCGATCGATGAAACTAGGAACATCGATGGAGGAGGAGTTAAGCTTTCAGAATTTTCAGAATCAAAAATTAAATTTATCATTTTTTGTCTTGACTTTTTTGTGTTTTTTTTTTCAATAACTTTTCAAATAAAAACTCTAAAATTTGTTGAAAAATATGCTGAAATTCTCCATAATTTTCTAAATTTTGAAAATGAAGAAAAATGGCCAAGGATTTTGATTTTTGGAGCACTGTTAGTAGGAGAAAAAATAATTTTATGGTTTTAAAAATGAATTTTTAGGTACTATTTATTGATGAAAGTAAATTTAATTTGTTTGGATGTGATGGAAGTTGTAAAATATGGCACAAAACAAACAAAGAACTAGAAGGCAAAAATTTAAGAGAAACAATCAAACATGGTGGAGGGTCCACCATGTTTGAAGACCAATTTGAAAGAAAGTGTTCAGAAACTTGGCATTGAAGCTAACTTCCAATTCTATCAGGATAACGATAGATGTAAAGAACTGGTTGCTCTATAATTGTCCGAAGGTGTTCAAAACACCTGCACAAAGTCCCGATCTCAATGTCACAGAACATTTATGGGACGAATTAGGACACAGGATGCAGGACAGGCAGTGTACATCAAAAAAAATTTTAAAAACTGCTCTGCAGGAAGAGTGGAATAAGATTAGTCCTGATGTTTGTAAGAAACTGGTTGAATCGATGCCAAGCCGTCTACAAGCTGTTGAGAATCATAAAGGTGGTGCAACAAAATACTAACTATGCGTTTTCTTTTAAATAATTTTGATTTTTTATGTAATGCCCGACTTTAAATGTGAGACAGAAAAGTGTCCTTATCTTAGTTTAGCCTTCATGTACATTTTAAATAGAAATGAGACGTGTTTTTTTTTTATCAAAATATAAATATTGTGTCAAGAAATATTTTCATGCATATGCCCGAATTTAAATGTGAGTGAATGTATATATAGTTTTGCTATATATTTTTAAGGGTCAAAATTTTTGTTATTGAAAATATGGGTTTTTTTCAGAAAATTGCCTCGTGCAGTCGCAACTTTTTGCAAAACCTTTAACAACATATTGAACTATCTAATCTAGTTCGCAGAAGTACCAAAATAAAAAATCAACATTTTTTGCAAGCTCAAAATATGGAACAATTCTTCTAAAATTTATCATTTTCGACTACTGCTGTATGTAGGGTACACATTAAAATTTTCCAAAATTACGCTTAGATGCTTTATTAAGATGAAAACTTTCAGCTACTTTTTCGGCAAAAAATTTAATTTTTGAGACTCGTTTCAAAATTTTGAAAATAATTTTCATCGCCGAGTTGGCCATGATAATTATTTTTTCGAAGAAATCTTCGTATTGTTTCTGGATTAACCTCCGTCCCAGAAGCTTCCTTGACCATTGCAGTCAATTTTGGTGCAGATACAAAGGGATTTTTCTTCACTTCTCTTAAAACCATACTTTCATCCTTGAAGGATAGTTTCATTGATCGGGGTTCACGTTGTTTGTTTGAAATTAATCCATTTTCTCTATATCTCTAGATAATATCATGTGCTGCTGATTTGCCTTTTTTAAATCAATTTCGATATTTCAAGTTCAGATTTGCCTTCTAAATGCTGTTGAATAACTATTTTCCATTCTTCCAAGATGGACTGTCTAATATTACACGGCATTCTACAGAAAACTCTAATAAACTTCAATGAAAATAAATACAGAAAACACAAAAGTAACGGTATATTTTATATTCTATTTTCTATGATATTTTCTTAGTTTAGGTTTTATGTACATTTTATAACGAAGCATGATTTTTTTTTTTTTTTGTTGCTTTTAAATAAAAAGATTTTTGTAATAATATAGAAGAAAGTGGATGTGTTTTCTTTCATAGAACATAGATATAGCGTGTAGAAATGTGCCCGACTTTTAATGTGATTGACTGTATATATATTTTTTTTCTAGTCCTTACATTTATCAATTTTTTATTAAATAATTTATGTAAAAATTATTTTGATAGCCATACGCGTTTCGACAATATTTATGTTTAGACCTATGAATTATATTCCTGTAAACATAATTTTCATTTCTTTTATTTAGGAAAAGTGTTCTATAAATTTTAAAATAATAAAATTTGTTATACACAGTTTTATACAATTTGACTCTTTTGTGTTTATAACATTTCTAGTAAATCAATTTCAAATAAGCAAAACGTTGCAAATTGTAAAATCTTTATATTTTTTCATATTGAATTTGATGATAGTTTCATTAAAATCGGTTCAGCGATTTAAAGGATCCAGACCTATGACCTTTTATTTTGCAAATGGTCCCATTGTTTATTACAGTTATAAATTCATGGATGCTAATAGAATACGTTAAATCATCGAAATGGAATCCGTAGAATACAAGAAGAGGAGTAAGGTCAAGGAATCGTAATGGACGATACTGGTGTCTATGGACACCGGCTCTGTATTGGGATGGTATCATCGTTATAACATAATATAACATTCGAATATTTTTGGTATTTTACTAAAACCAATCAGACAAATCGTTCTGGAGATATGTATCAATATGTATTATCAAAATGAATATAGTGATATTTAACATAAAGCCTTTTTTTTAATATTCATATTTCCAAAATGAAAAAAACATTTTATTTACATTTTATTAAAACCAAGTGTCATCTTCTTGCTTGGCTGGCTTGCTGACAAGTTAAGTGGCCAAGACGCCTTAACCACAGCTTAACAAAAAAAATTTTATAAATCATTTTCCCATTTAAAGTAATTGTATAATAAAAGCAAAATGTTTCTATGTAAATTAATTCGCAAACTAATTTTTAAGACCACCAAGCCGTGCAGCATAAGGAAGTAAGAACTTTTTACTTATATATGTATAAGTTATAACTCAAAACAAATACTTATTACACTTGATCTTGTCTATTTGGAAAAGCATAAAAGAAAAGCAATTTTCTTATTTTCCACTTGAACACTCACACACACGTTAACAAATGCCATAACGAGATTTTTATTTAGTTAAGAAACCAAATCACACAAATAAATAAATTAGTCGTTTGAAAGTGTTGACATTTATTGTCGTCAACACTTTGTGTAACATAAAACGTTTTGTATGGGCTTTTTTTTGGACTGTGGCGCAAAGAAATTAATTTTTATTTCGCTTAAATAGGAAAGAAACAAATAAATGACAAAATACATATGAGAAATATACGAGGACTGATTGAAAATGAGAGGTGTTCAAACAATATTATGTTCTTTCATGAAGGCAGAATGTAGCGTACAGTGTTTTGTTCCCAACCAATGATGGGACCAATATAGAAGAAGATATCGTAGAAAACTGAAACTTGTTGCGCATATTACTTTAGACATATAATTAATTAATATATACGAAGTTTTGAAATTTGGTGCAAGGCCACGCCTACCTCCCATATATTCTCAAATTGAAAAGCTAAATTTCTTCTGAAGTAACTTTCAGAATTTTACCAAAATTTGTGGTAGCCTTTAAAAATAGATTAATAATGAGCCTGCCGATGGACACGCCTACCTCCCATATATCCTAAAACTAAAAAAACGACTTTCTGCTAAAATTCTGTCCAGAATTTTATCAAAATTTTTAATTAAAATACAGATTATTTATGAGTCTGCAAATTTTTATTTTAATCGGAACTCTCCTTCTTCTCATACGAGTATATCCTGAAATTGAGAAAAAAAATCTTTTTTTACTAGAATACTGGTTTGAATTTTATAAAAATAAAAGGAGATGTTGTAGAAAATTTAAAGTTGGTACATATATTACTTTGGATCCAAAGTGAATACATAAAAAGTTTTGAAAAAATCGGAGCAAGGACACGCCTATATCCCATATATCTTGAAATTAAAAACAAAACGCATTTTCTTCTAAAAAGCTTGTCAAAACAGTATCAAAATTTACGATAGCCATTGGAAATAGCGTCAGATAATATTTGATTTAATACGACCAAAGTTCTCTAGGATACCGTCAAACTCTGTCATCTTCTAATATTATTTTAACTTCTAAAACTACTTTTTCTTTTCAATAACTAATTAATTTGCCTAAGTTTGCCCTATACCCGGTCCATTTTTCTATTTTCAATATCATATTAAATTTTGTAGTATTATCGATTTAATATCACGAAATATTTTAACATAAAGAAATTTATAAATTTTTAAAATTATTTTCTTTTTAGTTGTGGAAAAAATTCTGCCGAAGTATTCTATCTATCGAACTCATGTAATTTTCGTATAAAATGATCTATTATTAGCGCCATCTTATGTTGTTTGAGCGTACTATATTAAGTCCAAAAATTATATCTTATCCTTTCCTAATTGTTTCTTAAATTAAGAAATATCTGTTATATAACACATTCTAACACATTTATTAGCATATAATACAAAGAAAGATAACAAAAAATAAAGATTTTAACTATTAAGAAGGGAGCAAAAATTCATTTTACATTTATAAAATTGCTAAAGAAAATCATAAGACTGCGGAATTTAAAATTTAATATGGCAACAGCTGGCAAGTATAACTGCTTGCGGAACCGTTTCTATCTGTGAGGACCAAAATTCTTGGAATTTTGATACATTGGCGTTTTATTGATCGGGAGATGGATTACATCCACCATTTACATCCGCCATTAAGTGTTAACACTGAGAAAACGCAGAAGGCAGAAGTAGTAGTAGAAAGTAGCAGAGAGAAAAGCCGAGTGAAGAATGTCTACAATGCCTACTTCATCACAGCTGAGTAGGCGAGTAGCAGAACTGACGAATCACGGAGATAGAAGCCAGAAACACAACAGCAGAGAGAAAAAGCAGCAAGGAAAATACACAGGAGTGCAAGAGTAGCAGCGAATCAGAGGAAAGATTCAAACACAGCAAGCAAGAAGGAGACAAAAGAAACACACACACATATCACGAAACCGTTACAGCAGCGAACATAAAGGATACAACAGAAAGGAAGTTTCGATGCAACAACCGCTATCGGTTCCAACAAAGTGCAGGAAAACTACAATAATATTAGTTTTAAGAAATGTATATAAGCCAGTATAAAGTTACAATGGACCCATTCTCTCTTTTATGGTGTACAGTGAACAAGGAGAACGTGGTGAGTAGTCAGTTAATAAAAAAAATAATAAAAGAACTAACGGAACAGTGTTAGAAAAATAATAATAAAGCTAGTTGAATTGATTACATCAATTCAGCGTAGGGTATACTGATTTACAATCAGTAAGATTAAAAGCTTCAACAAGATTTACAATTTTCACTAAAAAAATACAGGGACTAAAGAAATCTTGGATTACATCCAAGATTAAAAAATAAATAGGAGATATTAAGTATGTCTAGAACCGGCAAGGTAACATGGAAACAACACTTTCTCAACAAAGAAACTTTCAATTTGAAAGTGGCTCAATAAATAAAGTTTGTGAAAAAGAAAATATATATAAATGGAAAAAATAAGAAATATAGAATTAAGGGTAGAATATAAAAATAAGAACAGTGTTATTTATTAATTTATGTAAGAACCCTGAACACGACTGAGTTTACATAGCTGCAAACTCGGCTAACCGGAGGTCCTTACATATCAAATAAATTAATAAGTTAATATCATAGTCAATTGGAATTTTACATATTCCTTCAATATTGCGTTTTTTTTTAGTTAATTCTGGTCTTGTAATATCTCTTAGCCCCTTTCTTCTTCATATGTAGGCACAAATTTAATGTGGTATTCAAGTTTGAACTCTTTGCTTGCATACTCAACACATTTTGGAATTAAACAATAGCCGGATTATCATCCTGTGCTCTTATGTGCATACGTTTGTATGTGTATGCATTTAAGAATATCTTTTATATATGAATGTATGAATATCTTTTGAAGGTTTCCGCCATACTATGTCTGGATTACATTATACTATAACATAATTTTAGCATTCCCACGAAATATAAATTCGTCCCAGGAATTTTCTAGGCTTTTCAGGACAACTCATAGCGAATTTTTCAACATTTACCCCAATAAGAGTGCCTATTTCCTCATAGCTTTCAACCTGTATTTGTATTCATTCAATATATTTCTTATTGCTTCTTGAAAGACAAAAATGGCATACTATTGCTGGAGTCCTTTAACAAGAGCCTTGGTGGATATTTGCTAAGTTTCATTTATTCTTCTAAGTTAAACTCTGCCGATTATTTTATGCATACGATTATTATTAGATTTAAGTTCCAAAGTTTCGTAATTTTTGAGGTGATTTAATACGATATTAAGTATTTGCCTTAATAAGGAATACATTTACGCAGTATCTTTGACACTTCTTCCGATTTGGGGGTTATAATAATCCCCAAAATGGGTTTATCCTTTGCATTTATGTATATCACTTGACATACTTAATATATAATTTGTTAATCTTTGGTGATGTATATTATAGATTAGAACACAAATTTTTGTATTACGTTATTATAAGCATCACACTGAAGCATGGATGACTTTAAATACATTCCAAAATTCCAAGAATTATTTGAAATATCAACAAAAACGCATATGTAAAAACAATTTCTTGACAGGTTGGTTAAAGGGTATGTGTAGTTTGTTGTACTTTCGTAATTATAATCATAATGAATTCTTTGTTTGGTAAAACCTGTTAAAGAAATATACGTAAAACAAAATGTAACAAAAAATTTGCAATGATAAATAATATAATCATTTTTGTTCATTATAAAAACAATTTTTTTGACATTAGTGTATTCAAAAACCGATATCGGAAACCGGTCAACCGGATTTTGTCATTTTCCCGTTTTTAATATTTACTCAGGGAACATTGTTTATGGCCCTATTCATTACCAAAATCAAATTATTTGAATATAAAATTTGTAGAAAATTACAAAATAATATTACAATATCAAATTTTCTCTTAATTAATTTTTCATAAAACAGAAGAAAAGACATTTATTATATAAAAACCTTAAGTAAATTTTTTTATTTAAAATAAACTTTCCTTAATTGTTGTAAAGCTTTGAAATTGTTCACAGCTAAATGTTTGTTTTTCGAAAACATTAAAATCTCCAGGCTTAAAAACAAAATCAGATTATATTAAATATAATTAAATTAAAATAATAATAAAAAACACATTAAATTAAAAATTTATTTAATTTTATGCATTATTTGCATTATTTTCGTAATTTTCTCACACATTTTTAAACAATTCTATTGTATTGAGTCAGGTCCTAAATTATCTGAAAGTATTTCTCATTTACATTGTTTATTTAGTTTTTTAAAATTGATAATTTATGTTTCGAGTAACACCAGGCGCAATGAGAACTAAGATTTTAATTTTTTTTTTTATTTTTTTAGTTGACAAACTAATTTTTGTTAACAAAATTTAGATAAAGTCAATTTCACTTTTGACGTTTGTCCCTCACCCAAAATAAATTAAACTTTAGTAAATAGTTCAAAAAATACAGATTTTGAGTATAATCCTCTAGCTGCAGAAGAGCGATATGACCTTTTATTTTTATATTATTTGTCATTACGAATTATATGTGCTATAAGCAGTGTTACCATTTTAACATTTTTAAGGCTAAATGTAGCTTTTTATTTTAGCCTCAAAATTTTCATTTGAGCTTCTAGCCTTTTTTGAATTTTTAAAATTAATTAAAAAGGCTAAAATATTACTATTTCAACAACAAAGAAAATAATTTCTTAGTATTTGCTACTAATATTATTTTTAAAAAATCAATGATTTAATCATTTTTATGTATTTATACACACAAAAAATCTGTAGTTTTTATATTTAACAAAAATGTTTACCTGCGGCACTTTTTTATCCAAATTAAGAAAAACTAATATACTAAAATACTAATAACTAATTTATTTATTCTAATTATCTTTTTATTTGCTTTATTAACCGTAGTAACTATTTACGAACAGAATTTTAGCAAATTCTTATAAAAGCGAAAAGTCACCTAAAAACTTAAAAATGCTTAATCAAAAAGGAATTATATAATGAGAACGAGAAAAAATAAATTAAATTAATGAAAAAATGTAATTTTTTTTAGGATTTTAGGATAGGATATTTAGCTTTTTTGACCTTTTTAAAAGTTGAGTTTAATTCTTTTTTCTCGGCTCCTGGCAACACTGGCTATTAGTGTACATCCTTTAGAAAAAATAAAAAACATTTTAAAAATATTTATACTTTTAGTAAAAACCGGTTAACAGTTTTTTTTAAGTAAAACCGTATTCAAAACCGGTTTTTTAAAATTTCGAAAACCGGTTTTTTGAATATTTCGGTTTTTTGAATATACAACTTGACATATTACATACTACTATATTTTATACCAGCAATTAAAAATATAACAGTTTTAATTTTTTCAAATGACAGAAAATTCGCGGTTTTATTCACGATTTTAAAATTCTATAAAAAAATAAAATATTTCACAAAGTCATACTTTTAATAATACATATCTTTTGAAGCTGAAGTCCGATTTCATTGATTTTGATGTCTAATGCCATTGAAAGGAAACGTAGTCATCCTTATATGCAACAATAACAGAAAAGTTTATACATTTCAAAAGCAGATACATTATTTCGATGCACTTTTGAAAGCGTTCTGCCCCTACGATTTTTTTTACTGAATAATTCAGTTTAAGTTTTTTTTTGTGACTAAAGTTTAGTAGTTTTAGTAATTTTTGGTTAAAAATCCCAATAAAAATTTTTATTTTGTGACTACAAATTTTAAATTTTTACATACAAAATCTTAAATATAAAAAAAGTAATATTTGGTATGGGAAAAACTGGTGATATTTTTTACAAAAATTTTTTTTTAAATAATATACGTTTCCGTCACAAAAACCCTAAATTAAATTATTGAATAAATAAATCACTTTTAAGGATGAAATGAAAAAAATTAAAAATCGATAGAGGAGAACGTTTTCAAAATTGCATTTGGAAAATGAAGTTGCATCTAAAATGTATTTAGTAAAAAACTAGAATTACTTACTAAATTTATTATAAAAGAGTACAAATGTAGAAATCTAATATATTTTAAATAGGGTGTTATTGTTTTTTAAATTTTATTATGCGTTGCTGCCGACTGAAAAGTATCGAGTAGCCGAAAACTTTGCCTCAGCTTGTTTCACTGGTCTCAAATTTGTAAACCCTTACCCATTTTATTTCTCATGTCTCATACAATTCTCTCAATTTAAAGCAGGATCATAGTTACTATTTCTTTACAAAAACAAACTGGAAAAGTTGCAAATAATGGTGAATTATAGTTTTTTCCACTTTTAAATGAAAGATTTTTAAGAGAGAAGTGATAAATAAACTAGAAAAGAGTTTAATACTTTGTTTTTTTTTTCAGAGTCTTATCCATTATGAGACTTTGATCTACTTTGATAAAGTAAATATATATATATATTTTTTTTTTTTGAAGTGTTTTGACTTTATTTTTATACTGTTCCTTTTCATTTTTATCAAATGCATATTTTAAATATTAATCTCTTTCTTTGCGTTATCAAAATAAGTTCATTTTATTGTTCTTTTATTTCCGATATTTAAAATCAGAGTATGTATGTCATAATATATGACTTTTATCATAAAAGTCTGGGTATTGTTATTTCACATTCATATATTTGGGCCAAAATAACAGTTGTTTGTTGATTTTTATTTTTTGAAGGAATATAAAAGTTATTTTCCGACTGCTATTTATACCATTGTAAAACATAAAATAAATCGCCAAGATGAAAACAATCGTAAAAACGAAAAAAAACGCTAAAAAGCATAAATAAAAACACGCCAAAATGAAAAAATCTTCTAAACGGAAAAAATCGTCAAAAAATCGAAAAAACCGTCAAAATGAAAAAACCGCAAGTACGAAAAAACGCCAAAAGGGAAGACACAAAGAAATCGGAAATAAATGCCAAATCGGTAAAAACTATGGAATTAAAAAAAAGATTTTTTTACAGATTTGTATACTTATGCAAATATATCTTTATACGATATTACTATAAATATTAAATTCTAAAAGTATTGAGTAACTACTTTACGGTGTTGAGTACCCAAAAAAGGGTCAAATACTCGATACACGATATTTAATACTCAATATTGTACAGTTTTATTCAGAACAAAAGTTACCATTTATCTTTATGCCATCAATGTGTACTTTGGTTTATTAGGCTGTCCTGTCCTCCGTCTGGAAAAGAAAATATTTAGAAGATTCCATCAAATCCGCTCTTGGCTTTTGAATAACTGTAAGATATATACTGTGAAAGTCTATTGAAACTCGGTGCAGAAAGTTTTCAGGTTTACGAATCCTAGGAAAATCCATTGATTTCGTCTCGAGATCCTTTTGTAAATATAGACCTAATATTAGTTCTTCAACCGTTTTAAGTCCTAACCATTTTCTCTCCATTTCTTTCGCGACCCTCGTCATAGAGAACACACTCCTTGTCTCAACGCATCCTGAGACAACAAAGATAATTTTTGCGTTTTTTTTCTTTTCACGTCTCGCAACACTTTTTCTTTCAACCGCTCTCTGCTCAGTTTGTAACCGGCCTATGTCAATTTATTTTACACTTACTTTGATACAATTTAACAACTTTAACCACGAGTGCCAACAAAATAAAACAAAGATCTTTTATGACCAAATACAACACAATAAATTTATTGCTAAATAATTAATGTGCGTTGTCTTTGACTTGCGAAATCACAAACAACCAAATGCGTGATCCTTAAGCCACCTCAACGCTTAACACTACCAGATCTGGCAATATATGAAATGAAAGCTCTAACTAGAAAGCAGAAAAAAAACCAAACCAATTTATAAAAGCGGCAAACGCAAAATGTTGTGTCAACAAAATGACAGCTAAAGTGACAGCAAACGTGAGTTGCACCAGATTTTTACCAACATTGACACCTTACGCGAAGTGTAACTGTTTGGAACGTGTACGTGTGGCAAACACTACTAAAAGCAAAGACAGCCATCCAGCCAGCTTGGCTTTCAGTTAGTTACAGTCACTGTCTTTCCAGCTTTAGAATAATAATACATGCAATGTACTCGTATATAAATAATACCCGCGAACATACTCAAACCTTTGACTGTTAAACGAGTTGTTACTGAAGTCTTTTTTTTTTTTTTTTGAGAAATGCGTCAGTTGGCGTAAATTGTAATTTGACAGTTTAAGCGTGTTTGGCATTTTTAATGAACCCCCAGTTTAAAGCCAGCCGCATTTTTCAAGTGCGTATGGCTAAAGACTTGTGTATCGATATGTAATCGGTCTCGTAAGACAACAGCTCTATGTTATGCCGACTTTAATGTTGTAACTCTTGTTTGTTGTGTTGGTGTTTATTATTGTTTATTAGAGGTGCCAATGGCGCTTTAAAACTTGTCATTTAATTGTCAATTAAAATACAACATATTAACGTTGACATAGTGATCATCACTAAATCGTTGTTGTATCATGTATTTTTTAAAAATCTTGAATGAGTTTGAAAGTGTATGTAATAATGACGGTGCCATATTTAGTATAAAGTTTTGGGTTCTAGTTTTTCTAAAATTGAAGAAAAAAAAAACATAATTAGAAAGTGCTAAGAGGCTTGACCATGATGCATAAGACATAAAATTTAAAAAAGCTGTTAATCATGTAACACTTTAATGGCATTAATTGATGAAGGGCGAAGGTTAAGATTGTAAGATAAAATAGTGAAAGCATTTAAAAGATCTTGATTAGTTTGACTGACGATAAATGTACAAATAGTCTTTTTGTTTTGAGTACGTATTGTTACAAGTTCCAATAGAACCAGCAGAACAAACGTTATCATTTAAATTTTAAACGTCTTGGACTGAAACTAATGTGGTCAGTTTCTCCGTACTTCCTTCTGGAAGAAAAAACACTGAATAATCTACCAAAGTCAAGATCTTTTTTAAGTGAAAGTATTTAAATTTATCCTAGAATCAAAAATCTATTGCAGAGAAGATCTTAATTTTTTTTTTTCGAATATCGATATTTCTATCTAAAATTACTTAAAAAACCTTTATTAATTAAAAATTTTTCTATTAATTAGAACAAATAAGAAAAATATAGTTGCTCAAGCCTGACTATATGATACTCTACACCATTTTGTATGTACACAGGACCCATATAAGACCCCTCTTACTTGGAGGAAAAAACCATTTAGGTTCACAGGTGTTGGTCGTTAGGTAAATGGGCCATATGTTCTAAATGCGGTCTCAATCCCGTTAAGACACACTGTCTCTACAGAAATTTGATTAGACCTTAACTAACCAAAAGGTTAAAAAAATGTGTTGTCTTGGAATAAATAGATGCTTTAAAACTGTTTCATTTTTCCAACATATATAAATTCGATTACGGTATAAAACGCCAATTAGGTATTTCAATATGTTGAGAAAATGGATAAACCAAAATTATAAATCATACCACTAAAATATAATTGAGACTCTGGGCAGATATACAGATAGCGTGGAAATATCAGACTGGATACTAGATCGACAAATATGGTGAAACGGATGCCTAAATCAGAGCTTGCCTAAGATAAATAAATGCCAATATCTTCACAGAAAGTCAAATGGAGTAAAAACATCATTTAGGAGCTATGGAGTGAATGAAAATGAAGAAGCGAATAATATGGCAATTAATGCAAAAGAATGGCCAATAAAAAAGTCTATTAAATACAGAGGGGAGAAAGACCTTAGAGCAACTCATATGGACGAGAAGTGTAATAAAACTAAATAAGACTTACATAAGTAAAATGATGAGCAACTTGACAGTACGCTCAAACTTACAGTAGAATCTACACCGTAAGGAAGTAACAGGCAGCAACAAATGCAAAGCTTCTAAGAGAAATGTGATGTGAAAAAGTTCGCGAATGACTCCAATTTTCTCTAATTTATATTAAGATAAATATGGAACAAACCACTGACTTCTACGTATGTCCCTGTATCATGACATCACAAGGATCTATTCCATTCAACTCAACCTACAATTCATATTAAGATCAATTCAAAATGAACACATAAGTCAAAGAATACAATACAAACTTTTATTTATTGTTAAAACTACTATATCTAGAATGAAAAGAACGCTACTCTGAGATCACTTATATATCTCATTAAAATTAATCAACTTAACTACAAAAGAAATTTAAAATTTAACTTTTATTAAAATCAATTTTATTTTGAAATGGAAGATTTGGTTTTTTCATATATTTCAAAACCGAAAGACATCTCGATTCAAGTTGTTTAATTATTAAACACACAAAAAACATACTAAACTTCCATACAGGGAAGAAACTTTTGGTAATTTTAGTACACGGGAATTTGTTGTGCATGTTCAACAAAGTCAAAACAGTTTAAATGAAATGAAAAAATCTTTTCAGTTTTTGCTCAAAACTGATTGTTTTCAACTCAGTGGAAACACAGTATTACCATAAGAAATATTAAAAAAAAAACTGTTTTAAGGCCCGGTATTATGCTGCCCACTTAGTGACAAAATTGCATTTAAATTCTTAAAATTGTTTTATGATTGAAAACTTAAGTATTATTTTTCCATCCCTTAAGTTTTTCCTAAGTATTTAAAATTTTAAAAATATTTCAAAACACGCTCTAAATTTATATTTTCCCTGTGGTTTTTCGAACCAACACCTCTTTCTAATTTTACAGTCCATAAACTTTATAACTTTATAGTTATTATTGTTTTTCTTTTTTTTTTTTTTTTTTTTTTTGATTGTTGGTCCAAAAAAGTTAGTTTCATATTTATAATGATTTTTGGCATTACCATAAGCAAATAGCAATTTAAATTAAAAGGTATTCACTAAAAAAATTAACAGAACTAGGAAAAAATATTTTAGGATAAATAAAATTTATCAATGACTTTCACTTAAAGAAAAGTCTTCGGAAAGAGGGGACCATCCTATTGTAAATAGATAAAAGCTTAAAGCTGTGATCACATTTGGCAAATATTTGATTAAAATTGCGTGACCACTATTTTTATAAAAATATTATTTGCCGTTGTGTGACATTACAAATGTTTTGTAAGAAAAAACAGCATCAAACAAAATTCGATAAAATGTCAACTATGATTTAAAAAGCGAAATTATGAAATATTATATAGTGATTACCTCATTTTGGTCAAGTCTTAACGTACCTTAAGAATATGTTTCCACTGGCAAGTTTTAGGGAAAGCATTTTGTTTTGAGTAAAACGAGTTGTTTTCCCATAAATTTTTCATAGACCAAATCACCTCTTTCACTGGTTTTCTTTCAAAGAATGTCGAAAATGTTATTTTTTGAACTACCTTAGCAATGTGTCTAGTATAAAACAAAAAACTCAGTGTTGTCCATTTAAACTAAATGTTTTTATCGAAAAATTATATTAAATTTTATTTTTTTTTTTTTATATTTTATATTAAACAAAAATGTTTTAATAAAATGTTTTAGTAGTTGGTCAAATAATGATTGATAAGAATTTATTTGTGAAAGAAAATGTCAGAAATAGATCGAAAATTCGACACGAGTCAAGTCAGTGGAAACATTTCCAAGTGTTTTATTCAAAACATCTTGTATTGAACTCGGTGGAAACGTAATATAAAACTCATTATTTACTTTCTTATCAGCTTAGGTTTTAAACTGTAAAACGAAACTTAAGTGTGAACTTTAACTTAAATGTTTCTTAACTAAGTTTGCATTTAAGTATACACTAAGGGAACAATATAAAATCGAGCCTAAGACTCATACATTTAAAAATTTTTAAATTTTTTTCAATGTATAGAAATAACAAAAAGATATTTCAAAAATTTACAAAAAACAAAATATTCATAAGCCTTCAAAGCAATAAAAAACAAAAAGATTTTTTTAAAATTTAAAACAAAATTTTAGGCCCGGTTTTATACTGATCCCTTAGTGTATACATAAATGCAAATTTAGTTGAGAAATATTTAAGTAAAAGTTCACACTTAAGTAATATATCGTTTTACAGTTTAAAATTTAAATTGACAATAAGATATGCAAAAAGTTTTGACTTTTTATATATTTACAATAGAGTCATACCATCTTTCCAGAAAAAATCTTCAAATAAAATTCATACTTATATTTTATTTATCTTAAAATGTTTTTCTTTATTATGTTAATTTTCTATTAAATATCTTTGTTGAAGACACCAAAAATCTATCTTAAGGGATGGCAAAACAATACTTAAGTTTTTAAATAAAAAAAAAACAATTTTTAGAACTTCAGTACAATTTCGCCATTAAGTGAGCACTATAAGACCGGGCCTTAAAATTTAGTTTGTAAAATGTTTTATGGTAAGAAAGTGAAATAATAATTAATTTTAATAATTTATCGGTAACTTTTGTATAAAATTAATGAAAATCTATTTTTCTTTTGTTTTATGAACTCATAAAATTAAATTTATCTCAGGAATTAGAATATCTAAATTGGAAATATCTGTGATCACTAGGACAATCGAAAATATGAGAAATCATATTTTTTTTCTAGGTTTCGAATGAAACAAACTGCTAGTTATTTATCCGTTTCGGAAAATTTTAAGAATTTTTTTTATTAAAAAAAATATCTTGTAAATTTGAAAAGAACTAAAACCATATTAAAGATCTTTGAACTCTCCTGCATTATCAAAATATAACGTCCTCAATAAATTTTTTTATTTGGGCTGCAACCTTACTACTATCAAATCAGGAAGCATTGTGTATCTAAAGCTTTATGGAAGAAAATGTACTCGTACATAAAACTTTTAGACGCTACACACTCTCACACACCCATATGAGAAGTGAAAAAAAATATTTTCAGTTTTTGCATTATCATTTGATATTCTATTGCTCTGTATAAATTGCTCTTATTCGTAGGAAAATAAAGAATACAAAAGTCTTAAATTTCACACTAAATTAGGCGGCCACTTTAAACGTTCGATGAGCTTTGCAAACCAGCGTATCTATGAAATTTAAAGCAACATCCAATAATTTCTATAATTTTCTTAAGATAATAGAGCAACAAGAAACGTAGCTTTAACTCTAGCAGCAGCAGCGGTAAAAGTAACGAGATACCAAAGTAAAATTTAATGTAGGGAGCAATTTTCACATGGCATAAGGATGCTTGACAAGCGTTACTTACTTATTGTTCTTGTTATAGTTGGTGTTGTAGCATCAAAACGTTCTAAAATTGCACGCGTGAACTTAAGGGTTCATTGGCCAATTTTCACTTGATGGTAAAATATAACCAGTTGTTGTTTGCTGTTTTGTTTAGTTTGATGATGATCATGAGCACGATTTTTAGCTCGCTCATTGGGTGTCGTCATGAAGTGATCTTGTTCGCACATAAGACAACAAAAACAGTTTTTCTTATAATTTTTGTTGTTTCTGTTTGTTGCTGTTATTATTATTGCTTTTGCAATTTAGGTGCGCAACAGTGTCCTCCTAAACTTAGACAAGCTGGCAGTCACTCAATGTTAGAGCTTTAGTTTCTTTTGGCTTACAAAGACTTGGTGAATTGAAAATAATTGTAAAAAATTCTTAAAATTATTTGCTTAGATTATAACGAAGTGTTAGTATGAATGTGTGTGTGTGTGTGTGTGTGTCGGTGTGTGGATATTTTTAATACACCCACGTTTCTTACGCATTAAAGAAACACCTTCCCCATTGGCGCTATCTTTCACATCTTTAAAATAGAAAAACTATAAAAATTCCTTTATGTTAAAGTCCAAAAGGAATTGTGTGTAATCGTGGCTGCCTATTGGAAAAATTCGTGCTTTTAACATTTCAGTACCTTTTTTTCAAAACATCTATACTTTATGCTGTTTGTATTTGGGCCCAACAACTTTATCACTTTGCCATGAAAATATCGCCAATTGGTGCAATTTATGAAATTAAGATTCCGCCATGTGACCAGCTAGATAAAATGGAATACGATTTATGTTGCTGGTGTTTCCAACACTTCCTCAAATAACGCTCTAATGCTTAAATTAACATAAGAAATAAGATTGGTCAACATTTTCATATTAAGTTTCTAGTTTTTTAAGAACTTCTGGCTCATTCAACACTTTGTAATGTCTTTTTTAGTCGGTTACATTGTCTTCTAACACTTCTGCGATCAATTTTTTTTTTTTGTTTTTTGGTAATGATCATTTCTTTTTTGTCCATGTCAGATTTTTCAATATTATTTTCTTTTGCTTTAATTTTGCGTTTTTCATTCGTAGGAAAATTAACCTGTATCCGTACATGATTGTATACTTAGAATGATGTTGAAAATGAGCACGATGATGTTGGTGATGATGATGATGACGACGATGATGGTTTGGGTTTGGTTTTCGGCAGTGCATGAACAGTATCATGCGTTATTGTCTAAACTAGAGGATATTTTATATTTTACACACATACATACACTTAAACACTTTAAAGACATCGTGTAGAATTTCGATTATATTCTTTTTTATTTTTTATTTTCTTGCAACTTCTAATATCTATGAATCTACACAATTTCTAATTTAACGATTTTTTTCCAAACAATTTTATATTTTTGTGTTATAGTTAAGTGCACTTTTGGTGTTTTTGTTTTGCAAAAGATGAAGAAGAGATCTTTTGTTCCTATTGCCTTGATTCTTCAGTTATTTTGCACCAATTTTAGTTAGGAAAAAAATAATTCTGTTGTTTTGTTTCTCAAGTAACAGTTTAGCGTTTATTTCATCTGAAAAGTCGTGATTTATATTAGTTTTTTTTTTGTGTTTTTCACTTGCAGAGAACACTTCGGATTTTAGTTGATGTTGAGGTCGGTCACTGTAGTAACTAAGTGAATGAATGCTATGTGAACGTTTAAATTAAAGTGCAGTATTTCACGCCACAACACGCAATTGCTTGGTTTTTTTCCTGCTTATTTTTTTCTTAATTTTAGAGTTCAGTTAGTTTTGTAATCTTGAGAATATTTCGTTAAGTGATCTAATTTGTAAAGTTTTTAGTTAGTTTTAAAACAAAGATGATATTTAGTTAAGCCTGAACATGCTTCAATTAAATTATATTTAAAAGAAAATGATTTGATCGAAAATTAACAGAGAAAATACTCATGTATGGTAACAGAATTTTAAGTTACTTAGATATATATGTATAAAAAAAAAATTACTAATAAATCTTCCTAAATACAGAAGAATATATTGAGGGCCTATATTCAAAACCATCTATCTCAGGATTTCATAAAACTGAGTTTTTGATGCCATTATATTCCCTATAATTACCTTGATCTATGATAAAAATTTCAAATGAAAATTCCTAGTTTTTCAAATTTTATTAACGTTTTTGTATACCTCTATCTTACAAAATAAATATTTTGTTTTTATTTTTTTAGTGCAAAACCCTCTATCTCTCTGAATAATTATTTTATTTTTTGACAGTTTAAATATAAAGTATATCAATTCTGACATGCTGAATATGAACTTGGCCTATTTTCTTATCAATTGTGGAACTTGGCAAGAAAATTATTCCCACAAAATCGCGAACTTTTCACTGTAATAGATCTTCAGATATGCGATAATTAAGATATATCTTGTACACGGAGAGAAAAAATATAACTGTAGTGAAAATAATCTATTGCTCTTAGATTATGTTCACTACATCTATATTTTTTATTATAATTGGAATATATGATCACAGCGAAAATAGAAATGATTATAAGTAATAATTATTATGATTCCGTTTTGTCATATTGTGTCCGATTTTGTGGTCTTTTTTTCATGCATTGACTCTAGTTTTACATATAATTGAACAAACTTACTACATCATTATCCCATTCTATCAGATTATGATTTGATATAATTATATTAATATTCTGTCTTATTATATTATTATACCACATTGTCATATTATTGTTCCATTTTATCATATTATTATCCCATGTTATCATATAGGTATCTCATTTTACCATATTATTATATTATTTTGTCACATTATTATTCCAACTTATCATATATTAAAATAATAATTATTTTTATAAATTTTTTACATAAAATAATAGAGAAAAAAGCAAAAAAAAAAAAATAATTTACATATTATTTGTTTATCAATTATATTAATATGTACCACCATATGTGTTTCAAATGCAAGATATGTGTTTTTAACTAAACTCTTTAATGGTAGTTAATCAATATCTTATATTGCTTGAATCACACCTAATATAGCCAAAACTTGTCTATTTACATATATAAACTAAATGAGAATTACAATAAAGTTGGAAAACAAACACTGAAAACAAAATATATTTAAAAATAAAAAAGTTATGCATTTTTCTACTAAATTAGTGAAAAGGATAATTATTATATATATTTGAAACATTTTATTGTCATGGGAATAAGAACAAGGAAAAATACTGCAAATATTTAATGGTTTTAGAAATAATGATATTTTTCATATTAATAAAATTTTGTTTCTGGTAAAAATATTTAAAAACATATAATGTTTGCAGTCAACCATATACAAAATTTTATTGAGTGTAAACATTAAATGACAAAATTTAAACAAAAATATTGTTATCGTGAACACAGAGTTATTAAAATTCAAAAAATTTAACAATGAGAACATACTGTTGTTGTTTCATATCAGTTATGATTATTGATAAGGAAATAATTCTCACACAATTTTGAAATTTTTCATTTAAGCGATAAATAATTTTTATTCTAATAATAATTATTAATTTGTTTGTATGGAGGTACCATTTCCTCTGCCAAAATGAAATATGTTGATTTTTTAAATTACCAACTAGTTTAAAAACTGTAAAAATCATACATTAAATGGTAATTAAATGTTTAGTTATTTTAATTATACACATTAAATATTTGAAAAGTGCAAAACCCTCTATCTTTAAAGTAGCCAGTATTGTAAAATGTTAAAAACAAATTATATATAAGACTTAGTCATGGTTTTAAATAAATATTGTAAAAGAAATTAAAATTTTTTTTTGCTCTCCTGAAAAGTTGTGCTTTTTGAGATAGAGGGTTTTGTATACAGCCTCTTGATATGGTCAATTTCAAATATTCATGAAATAATAAAATATTTTACTTTATAAACTCGCGTTCTAACCCAAATGTATATTCTTGGAAACTAATTACAAATACTTTGCTAGTAACATTTCTTGTTTACAGTTTAAGAAATTATTAAGTGAATACTTAAAGTTATTCTTTCATTTGGATTCATAGCATTATCAGGAAAACCTTAGTAAGGGATGGAAAAGTTGTTACGATCGTACTTTTTTTGATACTATTTAATATTCAAAAGAACCATAGTACTCCCGCAAGTAATTTGGTACACTCATAAGATTAATAATTGCAGATCTTTTTGCAGTTCGTTTTGAAAGAAAACATTTTCAAATGATAAAACATTTTGAAGACAATTTGAAATATTAGATTTTTCTAAAAATGTTACAGTAAAAAAAATTTGCATGTTCACTTGGTATTTGGAAGTTTATGAAATTTCAATGAATAGTATTCTTCGAAAATATTCAAATTTGTTGCAGTTTTTTACGAGCTCCAAGTAAATAAGATTACAGGGCAAATAAACTAAATTAAAGCAAAATTTTACAGTATACCAATGGCCTAGTTTAGGAAGAATGTAACGTAAAAGAAACTATTTTTCAAGATTTTGATTATGAATAAAAATAACAAGATTTTATGAAAAAAATCGGTTATATTCTGTAAATCGAAATCGGTGCAAATGAAAATAATGAAATTTATGTTATGCAAGTTTGTAATGTAAGTTTATCAGCGGGGAAACCACAAATTTTCCTGTACGTTGAATTAAGCCATCGATAAAATTTTTATCCGTTCCAGAACAAATAAAACATTTTGGCATTAATTTGTAAAAGCATATTTTTGCATATTTCACCCTTAATTTCATATAGTGATTTGTAGAGCATTACTTTGACATATTTTTTTGTTATTTTTAGGGCATGTTTTTTTTAAATATTTATTCTTCAATGAATTATAAGCCAATGAGGCCAAGTTACCTCAGTATTACAGTTTACAACGATAATTCTAATTATATAGATTTCAAAATATAAATAAATTAAAACTAATATACGTATTTATTATTATTAATGTAAATGAAGTCCCCCTTTTATTTGTGATAAGATTTTACTTAGTATCACAACAGTCCATAATTGGAGTTAGTTCCACATGCAATAATATATAAATATAAATAACTCTTTAAAATTTTCAAAAATTGTTGTGTGGATTTTTTCGAAATAACGAATCTCATATGGAAGTACGGTGTTGAAATTCTTGATACTCTCACCACAAAAGATCTATTCATAAATAGGGTGGAATGAATTTTTTAGAGCATATTTTGAAATTTTAAATATATTTTTTTTACTCTCTAATGGGTTTATTTTAAAATTTATATATGTATAATATATGAAAAAGATAAAAGTTCTTAAAATATTTTGCATTTAAAATTTATTTTTAATGGATACCGCTTATGTTTGTTAAAAATCGCTCAGGAGCTTGCCTTGTAGCAACAAATCATGAAGATTATTTAGAAGCTGATTAAATGATCTTTATTGCAACCATTTCTGAAATATTATATAGAAGACCTGTTCACTTTCAAACTTACGCGAATATTATCAGTTAATGTTATAAAAACATTTTATGTTTTTGAATGAAAACTATGTATGTAAATTTACATATCGTCGTTGGGCTAACGAAAAGTCCTACGTGTAATTTTATAATTTTTTTCTTGGCTATGTGAAAGCGTTTTTAAATGACCAATTTTAATATTATTTTATTTTTTTTCAAATATTGGAGTTAGTTTAGAAGTATTCGAATCAATTAATATTGTTGCGAAATTGTACTTGAATTCAAATATAATGGCTGGTTTAAAGTTAAATAATGCTTCTCAACCTTTCTCAATCTTTCTCAATTAAACTGTTATTGTTGTACATTTTTAAATAAAATAAAGAGTCGTTACAACTTTTAAACTATTAAACAACTCTTATTTGCAATCAAAGTATCCGGTTTATTTAAAATTAAATAAACCACAGTTTTTAAAAGGTAAAAACTTAACATTATGTAAATTTATATGACTCTGATACAAAAAATTAAATGGTTTTTCACTCTTCTAAAAAGTTATTTAAAAGCACATAAGACTTTTCGTCAGCGTACCGACAATATGAAAATTGATTAACTAATATCAATGTTTAGCACTAGATAGATGAGTAAGCAAATGGAATAATAAATAATTGGGTAATTGAAAATAAAACTTTTCGACGCATTTGATAGATAAATTTTAGTTTTGCTTTATTAAACTTTGTTTAAATAAAAAATTATTTTTTGTAAAAAAAAAGAAAAAAATTAAGGACATATTTTTGCGTTTTTAGATCATATTTTTTGTTTTTCACCAAATATTTTATGTGCATAAAATACTGTTTTTGGATCATATTTATAGTTTCCCTGGTTATCAATTATAATACTAATTTTTAATAAAATTAGACTTAACGTTTCACTTTTAAGAAATTGATTTTAGGTTTTTTTTTTCAATTCGAAGTCAAAATTCAAAATACAGGAGATTTGAATTTAAAAAAGAATCGAGTAAGATTCAATGTTTTGCTAATGTATTAAGATTTTCGATCGATTATTAATAAAAATTAGAATTTTAGTACTCTGAGAGTGAAAAATGTATTATTTGAATATGTTTTTGATAACGAAAAATATTTTTATTTTCCATCCCTGACCTTAGTAAAACAATCGAAAATACTACTTGTTTCTCTAAATTATTTTACTCTTCACCTACTACTTTAATAGTACCTTACACATAAAGGTATTAACCTAACATAACCTACCTTTTTAGTTAATTCCTTTAAATTATTTATTAATTCTAAATTCATTCCTTTTGAAAATCTTTTCCCTTTAATAGTATTTAAATTTATTTATTTATCTAACAGCACAATTCGTCTTTTTGAAATATTACAATAACTAACATACAATTTAGTGACAATTCACTTATTAATTGTGAATGATTTGTGGTTTTAAAATGTCAAGGCATCGCTTGTGATATTTGCCTGAAATTATTGCAACTGTAATATGCGTTTATTTGCCATCATTCACTCATTCGGAAATATATTTATTACTCATTCATTTTATATGGCAATTATTTATTAAGTTCATTATATGCATGTTTTTGAAATGCTCTTATCTGCATTTAACAATTGTCAGTGAAGTACAATCAAAGGTATTTTATGGAGAATTTATAATTAAATCTCAGCATTCTGTTGTAATAAAAATTTGTTTGATCTGAAAACATGGATTAATGTTGGAGGAAGATTTCAGGACTAATTTCTCAATAAATTTTTTTTTTACTCCAGAAAAAACCATCATATACTTATTAAAAAAAAAAAAGATTTAGTTATCAGATGAAGTTTCATAACGTAATATCATTATTTGTGTAAATCTTAAACCTTGATATCGGAAATTTTTATTTTTAATTATTTTATTTATGCATAATTGTGTGGAGAGAAGAGTAATTAATGATGGAGGAAGATTTTAGAATAAGAAATTTTTGAAATCCGTCTTATATGATTACTTTTGACAGAAAAGTCTTCTATAGGGAGTTTTCCTCATATTCAAGGTATGGCTAATGAACGAATTATCTCTGTAATGTGTCGTGGGATACATTCGCTAATCGACAAGAAATGGATGAGCTTTTTTGGAAGAACGTGTATTATGTAGAAATAAATGTAACGAGATCAACTTTTCTAATTTCATTAAACACATTCCACAGTACAACCAACAATGCTCCATTGAAATCAATAGTATGGGGTATTCAACACTGATTGCCGTTAAACCACTTTTGGCCTCTCATATAAGCAGTCGATAAACTCCAAAAAGAAAAACTTCAAAGTCTCGGCCTGTACATTAGAGTTGTATTCTAATAAATATAGAGATTAGGTTTTGCACAATTTTAAAGATAATTCAATGAAATTTGGCACGTTGGACTTTTATGATACAAGAACGAAGTCTATTGAAATTGGTTGTGATTGGTCCATTATTTCCACTAGCCCCCATACAAATGTCAACCCGGAATAGAGTTTAAACACTCAAAAATGCCCTACAAATAAGTATATTTTAATGAAATTCGGCGCAAAGAAGATCGGTCCACAATTGACCATAGCTCTCATATAAAACCATCTTCCGAAAATCACTTTAAAGTGCATAAGTTGATATTCGACACAAATAAGTTTTATGTAAGCAGAAACAATTTTATTTGAATCGGTCAATAATTTACCATAGCTCTCATATAAACCCACTTCCAGGAATCGCCCTAAATTGCGTAAAATCATTTAGATATTATTCTGTATTTGTATATTTTTCATTTTACAATTAGTAAAATTGGTGTAATATAAGTCCCCTTCCCGGATTTTTATGGTATTATTAGCGGTCTTGACCTACTATATTTTTCTTTCTCGTTTTCTTTTAATATGTTTAAAAGTAATATCTTTACTACAAAAAACAGTAATAATTATTCTGGGATAAGGTGATCTACTATTTTTAATATTTTTTTTTTTTTGTTATTCAGTAATATGTAATTTTAAGTTTTTATAAATCTTTAACTATACGTCAGATTTTGTTAATTTAAAAACGGGCATAAAGTTGATTACAATGGATGTTGTAAATGATATTGTATAATTCAAAAATAACGTTTTTGGTAAAGATGCACTTTATTTTAAAATTTTTTGATTTATATTGAAATAAAATATATTTATTACACAGTGTATTAGCAATTATTATGGAACAAAAAGATATTATACCAGAAATAACAAAATATGAAATCTTATGACTAAAAGTAATTTTAAAATAAACTCACAAAAAATAAAAAGCAAAAAAATTATAAAAAAATATTTTTGTATGACAAAATCTGAAGGAATATTTTAAACAAATTTGCAATCGTAAATTGCCTTGTTGTCTCTGTTTAGCAATACCAAAGCAGAGTTTGTGGACCATAATTAGACACCAGTAGAATGGAATACGTATTTTCTGTGCCGCTACACACTTCTTCAGAATTCGTGGTGTCTTATCCATTTTGGTTTTTTTTAAATATTTTTTTAAATAGTGGACCATTTTGTCCCAGAACAATTTATATTGCAATTTTTAGTAAACATTATAGTATTTATAATATCATAGTTCGACAGAAATTGAAAGTGTAAAAAATTAGATTTGCATTATGAATGCATTTTTAAGTGATAATATTATTTTTAAATAACTACGTTTAAAGAGGACGTATTTATCTTCTATATGTAATTTAAATCATTAAAAGTTATAACTTTTTTCGATTTTTCATATGAAATGTAACCATAATTTGGATGGAAATTTTGAAGGCGATTTTTTACTGGATCATTTTGCTGTCAGCCGTTCTATATTTTATTGATAAATTTATTACAATATGTTTAAAAAATATCGAAAACTAATGAGAACAAAAAATAATAAATAAATAAATAAATAAAACAGTTTTTAAATAAAAAATACTAGCTTTTCCTAGCTTTATTTTTTTGGCATTTAGCCTTTTCTGACCTTTTTCAAAGTTCAATTTAGCCTATTTTTTCCCACCTCCTGGCAACACTGGATATATTTTTTCGTAAATTGTTCACAATTCATTAATTGGCCAAACTTTTAAGGGTAATCATTATACAACGTGGACGAATTCTGCGTAAGTAGTAATTTCCAAATCATTCAACAAAAATAATTTTTGCTTACCGAAGGAGTTGAACATGGCCCCTTTATTGTTGAGGTTGATCATATCAGTCATTAAAAATAACACGGTAAATGTTTATATTAAATTCATTGCACTATTGAAACGTCAGTCAAAATGTCACACATGTAAAGTCAAATACAGAAAATACAAATGTTAAATACGCAAACAAATACAAGAAATTGAAAAATAAATATACATAGTAAACATAATGTATATATATATGTATTCTCTTATATGCAATTTTATGATAAAATACCTATAAAGTAATATTTGCAATAAACACACAAAAAAATATACTTAAATAAGTTTAAATAAGAATAAATTAATATTAAAATAATAATAATAATAATAATAATAATAATAATAATTAATTCAATAAAAGAATAACTATTTTAAAGCCTAAACTCATTATTAATAAATTTGTTAATGCCCAGTGTTTAGAAACTAAAACTTTCTTAGCATCTAACGCTAACTATTCAATAACTACTAGAATGAAAAATTAGTTGTATAATTTAACTATTAAATTATTACTTAAAATTTAAATAATTTCCAGTTTGGCAAATGAAAAATGATAAAGGCATAAAAAGTTATATATGCTTTTCTTCTGCTATACTTTTCACCTGGTGAAAACTGAATAAGTAGCTTTTTATTTTTTCTTTCATATTTATCGAAGTAGTAACAACATTTAAACAATTCCCATTTAAGCAGACACCATAAAAACTGTTTTTTAATTTTAGTATTTTAAAAGTAATTATGAATCAACCATGAGTATAAATTAAAGAAAAGTACAAATGTGAATTGAGTGAATAAGTCTTGGTGGCAGGCATATAATTGTTTCCATTGTTCATGTTATGAAAAATGTTAAATGTTTGGTGGTATCATGTTACTTCGTTCGCCGACAAGAACATGATGTATGAGGTTTTAAATGAACATTATAACGATAAAGTGAACAAACAAAAAATTAAGAACATGTACTAAAACATACCATTTGTATAATTAGTTGCAGAAATAAAAGTTATTAAATAAATTTGTCTAATTCCGTTACAAACATGATTTTAGTCTATTTCCGTAAGTTGTGGTAAATATATATAGAAGTATAATAATAGCTGTGCAATATGCATTGAATATTTCAGTTTTTTTTTTTTTTTTTTTTTTTTGATTAACGGTAAATAAGGAAAGTCGTAGAATGTAATCTTATAATCAAGGATTTTTTAAGAATTTTGTATTCTTTTTATTTAAAAACTTGCAATGCACTTGAGTCTTTACTAATGATTCTCTTTAAAAGACATATCTCACTTAAGTCTAATTCCAATGTATATTCATATAATGAAATGAATATAATTACAATTATTAAGTAAGTGCCTTTTTTGTTTAAGTTTGGCGGTTCCTAAGCATAGTTTGTTGGCTATAATTAGACAAGAGCAGAATGGAATAATTAATTTCTTCTTCGAAACACATTTCACCAGCATTAATGTCATTTTTTGAATTGAGTTTCATTTAAATGTAAACATGGCTCTCAGCATGCACTGGTGCAATTTTGAAGATTTCAATTTTCAGAAACAATTTACGTGCAGCTGGACCAGCTGATTGAAGGCAGAGTTAATAGCTCGAAGGACCATAAACAAGTTGCAATGGCTTAATCAGTTTTTAAGAACTTTTTCATATGATGCAGAGTAAAGTGCAGTGATTTGTATGGAGACAAACAATATTTTAAATGTACCCCCCTAAAATTAAAAATTGATATGTTATAAACTAATCACCAAAATATTTTCATTTAACTAATTCGTTCACTTGAGCTGGAAAAGTTTTAAAATACCTCAAAAACATGGTTTTCGATCCACAGTGTACATAATTTTTAAGTTTTTGTCAAAAAAAAAAACAACAACATACGATAAATAATAAGTAAAAAAATTTTAAAATTAGTTGTCATTCTCGCGAAATTAAAATTTTAGTAAAATTTTCTATGATTTTATTTTAAATAAAATTTTATTAAAGTTTCAAATTTTCGGACATTTTCCATCGTAATTTATTTTCTAGGGCACCACTGGAAAGGTTTCATTTAAAACTATTGATATATGAATGTATTCAGTTAACCCCTTTAGTGCCACAAGTAATATTTAGGGATATCCGGTCAATAATTGGTTAAGTTAATTTTTATGTCAAATAAATGGTTAGTTAAGAAAATAAATATCACCAAAAGCATATATTTATCATAAAAACTATAAATTCGTGTAAAACAGTGACTAAATTTCAGAAATCTCTTCATCTCTAATTCGATTATTATCGCGGTTTTAAAGGAACTTAGTATATTTTTCATAAATTCATCTATATTTAAGTATAATAAATACATCCATGTGACTTATTTACAAAAATTGCTAATTTAACATTTTGGGAATTAAATGCATAAAATTGACCCTCTTGCTGTTAAAGGGATAATAACGTGTAATCTTCAATAGTATCGGGATAGACCATTCCAATGGTACATTTGAACGAATAAGGAAAATATGACAAAAAACATTAGTAAAATCTTTATATTCCGCAAATGAAAAGAGACATAGCAATGAATATTCCATGCATTATTATGCCTCTATCACAATTTGATGTTAATATTCTTTTAACAAAAATTTTGATAATTATATTAAAAAAAGAAAATACTTTTTTTTAGAGGTGTTTTGAAAATAGTCCAGCTCACGTAAATTTAAACCTTAAAATGTAATATTTTAGGAATCAGATAAGAACATACCAATCTTCATTTGCAGCTTTTTTTTCGTGAGACTCTTTAACGCACAGTAAACTGAGCCCATATTAAAATTGGAAAAAAAATAGAAGGAACCTGGGTATAGACATTGAGCGTCTGTTTATAAAAAGTTTTTCAAATTTTATAAATTCTTAATATATTGCCTGTATTAGATAAACAAATTAATCAAAATACCCACTTTTATATACTAACTTTAATAACAGTGTTGCCAGCAGGTGAGAAAAAAAAAGAGGCTAAACTGAACTTTAAAAAAGGTCAAAAAAGGATAATGCCTCAAAAAATAACACCAGAAAAAAATTAAAATTTTTTAATTTAAAACCTTTTTTTATTTTATCTCGTTCTCATTATTTTGATAACTTTTAAAGGTATTGTAATAAATTTATATTTTAAACATAGAACGGTAGCCAGCAAAATGATCCAACAAAAGTCACCCAAAAAATTTCCCTTCAAACCTGGGATACATATGAAAAATAACTTAATGATTTAAAGTGTTTTTTACTATATTTCCTTTTTGATGAGACATTTCCAAAATTTTGTATGGTTTTCGCTTCTATAAGATTTGTTTTTTAATTTTATTCATAAATAGTTTCTATGATTAATGAAGTATATTAAAAAATAATTTCAACAATCGATTTAGTAAGTCCATAAAATTAAATTTGAAGAATCAAAATTTTTTGCTAAATATAAATAATCTCGATATTTTTGTGCAAAAAATATACACAAAAAGCTTAAATAATAATTATTTAAAAACAAAATTTGTAATATCAAATAAGAAATTATATTCTTTGTTGTTGAAATGCTAAGATTTTGACCTTTTTAAGGTAAATATTAAAAATCAAGAAAAGGCTAATAAAAAGCTAAAAGCTAAAACGAAAATTTTGAGGCTAAAAGCAAAATAAAAAGGCTATATTAATCCTTAAAAAAGCTTAACTGGCAACACTGCTGTTGAAACACACGAACAAATATTATGTTACTTTATGCATTCAGTGTTGACATAGTGTTTATTGGTTATAATAAAAATGTTTAAATTTACTTTATTTTTTAACTTTTATGACTTCTAGTCATATTTGTATGCAATTTATTTTATTTATATTATTTATTTCAGTAAATGTCAGTGTAGATATCTTTTATAAAAATTAATGAATGTGTTAGTTTTAGTATATTCAAAAACCGAAACCGGTTAACCGGTGTTTGCTTTTTAAAAAACTAATCGGCTTCTAATAATTTTTATTTTCGAACTATTCGACAGGCCGGTTTTTTAAGAAATTTCTTTTCTTTTATTTTTTTTACTAAAACAACAAATATTTACCATTTTTTACATTTGCTCGGGGCGCCCTTTTTATTCATATTGGCAATCAAATTGTTTGAAAATAAATTTGTATCAAATTTGTCAAGTGTTTTTTGAGTAGTTTTCATATAAATTTTATTCAAAAATTACGCTTGTTCCACTGAGAAATCGTTTCAATCGTAGTTTTCATATAAATTTTATTCAAAAATTACGCTTGTTCCACTGAGAAATCGTTTCAAATAATTTGGGTTAATATACCCAGCAAAAACTTTGCTTTACTGGTAAGCTAGCAGGTATAATTGGAAACAAAAATAAGCTACTTATTTTTTGCCTGAATAACTAGTTATTTTTGTTCGAGTTGTCCACAAATTCATGTACTTATTTTTTGACTGAAGGGGTACTCAAAAATATGTACCTAAACGAAAACAAAAATAAAAACAAAAAAACACTAACCATTTGCTTTTACTGACTAACGTCTTACTCAGTACACCATCTCGCACATAGCATCCTAAGCGACAAAAAGTCTATTTATTTTAAAATATCTTTTTAGACATTTTGTTATAAAAAACTAACAGCTTGAGAATAGGGTTGAACCAACAACCTTCTGGTTGTTAATCCGGCGCTCTAGCCAACATATCCACGTGATTGCAGTATTACTGCGCTATTATACTACTGAATACTTATTAATGTAATACAGAGTAGACAAATAATAATGACGCCTCATTACCAAGAAACTACTTTAATAAGTAATTGTTATTACCGAAAAACAAAAAGTTTTTGCTGGGTAGATATAAAGCTAAGAAAGTACTCAATTGAAAAAAATACTGCTTTTGCTTTCAATGAAATATTTTTATTTTTTTTTTTTTTTTTTTTTTTGATAAACGACTTAGGTTTTTGACAACAGAGTTTCATATCTATATTAATCTATGCCTAAATTATTTGAAAGTATTTACCATTTACATTATGATAAAACTGATAAAACTTTAAGTTTAGTTTCATAAAATTTCAAATTTGTGATTGTAGTAACACCAGATTGAGATTTTTATAGTTTATAAAATATTTTGTATTTTAGTTTTGACGTTTGTCACAAGAAATATTTCCCCACACAAAATAAGGTACATTTTTAGTAAATAATTCAAAAAATAAAAATTTTGAGCATGATGCTCAAGCTACAGAAGAACTATGTATATTAATTTTTATTTTTATATTACATGTCATTACAAATGACTTATAGTACAAGTGTACGTCCTTTGGTAAAAAATTTTTAAAATTTCAAAAATATTTGTTTAATAAAATATACGTTTAATAAAAGCCGTTTAACTGGTTTTTTTTTATTCGTATTCGAAATTGGTTTTTTTTAAAAGCTATTTTGCGAATAATTCCAAACCGGTTTTCTGAAAGTGTCAGTTTTTTCAATACACTATTTACTTTCCTGATCATCATCAATCACCTTTTAATAAGAAATTACTGCTTTAGTAATAGTTATTAATACTGTTGATTTGATTTGCTATATTTCAAAGAACTGTAACCATAGGATTGGGCAGAATTAAAAGTTTGATAATTTGATTTTCACAGTATGTATTTTCTTTGGTAATTTTTCTAATAAAATCACGATTGTTCTTGGTTGTTTTGCAAAGACATTGTAAAGTATCTTAAGAATTCATTCCTTACAATTATGCATCTATAATGCACTGTAACTCTAATATTTTCAATAGATGAATTAAAAAGCTTGAAACAAAATTAACGTATCTCATAGAAAACACATATAATTTAATATGGGATGTAAAACATTTCAAAATATTGAACACCATTCGGACTTAAGCTGTTTTCCATTGAGCCTTTTTTTTTTTTTTTTTAATATTTTAGAAAATATTTCATATTCTGGCCAAAGTTACAGTGTTTAAGAAAATATTTTATATTTTATTTGTTATATTGTTCCTTGTGGGATTTTTTATACATCTAATTAATAAAAACACCTAAGTGTCCAAAACTGAATTATTGCCAATTTTTTCCAAACTAGTTTATCTATTATCTATAATTTTAAAAATACTTGAAAAATACCTTGACTTTAGAGTCCTCCTATTTTATGCAGAGTAATTGCACAATAAAAAAACTAAACATATCTGGAATGCTGAAAGTCTAGCTATCGTTAGAAGTAAATTTGATTATTAAATTCAAAAATAAATTCTTTGATTTTTTTTTCACTCGACAGTTCATTGTGTGATGTTTTAAAAGCATTCTTGTTGTGACCATACAAGAAAGGCTTTATAAACTATTGATACATAACCTGATATTTAGTTTACGATTATTACAATAAAGTTCATTATCTCTTACACAGGAAATTGTTATTGAATCCACATTAGCACAAATCCATTATCTACAAATATTAGCTTAATTACTTAAAAATCAATTAGCTCACTTTGTACCTCCGAAAATAAATCAAGAAAAACTCAAAATAAAATACTTAAAATCTCTGCTCTTCTTTTACATAACAAACATGGCAACCAAAAATTAAATTCAGGTATAGAAAAAGTTAAAAAACGACAATAAACACACCTGATTTGTAACGATGAACGATTTTTTTATCATCAAGTGGCCACTTGAATGGCTGAATGACTGACTGGCTCACTCACTGGCTAAAATAATGGTTGGTTGATTCCATCATTCCCTGATGGCTGGCTGATCTTAGTTATGTATTTAACAACAACTGCAAAAATACTTCTTGCTATTTTATGCTAAATTATACAGACAAAAATGTTGGCGTTAAATTTTTTTCGCTTCCAAAACCATCAAAAAACATAAATAGTCTCCGCGTACAAATAAAACAACTGAGGAGTTTCTTTTTTATTTCAGTTTTTTGTGGATCTACTATATGTTTCTTTGCAGCCCATCAAAATTTTCAAAAAGTGTAAAATTGTAGTGTAATAAAAGTATTTGCTTGTTGTAAAATAAGTAAAAAAAATTAAAAATAAAATAAGTTAAATTGAAATAAAAGCCACAACAAGTCTTGCATAATTTTGTTCATTTTCAGTTGTTTGTTGTTGTCTCTTTTTCATTTTTACAAATCAACAACAGTAAAATATTTGCAACTAACAAAATGCCGCCAACATAAGTACGAGTATTTTGAGGAAGACTAAAAGTAATTTTTTGGTTTTCTTTTATACTTAATACATAAAAGTATCAATTAAAGGCTAGAAAATCGTAAAAGTATCTTCTCTAAAATTATTTGGGAATGGAAAAGTAAGAAAACGCGATCTTTTGTGCTGGAGAAAATATGGAATTTGTGTGAGCAAAGGCGACTGTAGGGGAGATCTACAATGGTAGATATCTTGCCTTGGAGACGAATGAAAACGGATTTTTTTTTCTCATAATTCCTTGCGTAAAAATACAAAAAACTCAATCTATATCTTGGCCTAGTTATAAGCGATCTTTTGGCCATAAATATATTTGAAACCAAAAACTGCCACAAATATCATTATGAAATACATGAGTCTGATGTTTGGAATAATATTCTGCGGAATGCTGTAGTCTAATCTATAGGGCCCGCGATTAGTTTTTACGTCGGAAGACATTAATGTCTTTTAGCAATATTGGACATACGATAAGGAAGAGTAAATATGTTATATAAATAGATATTTTTGACTAAATTCTAAAGATTCTTCCCAAGTTTAGGTTTCAACGAAAGAATGCACTTTTTTGAACACCCCAATTTTCAGCTTCATGCGTTTGAAGCATATTAGAAAATCTAGCGTGATAACATAGAAGTATTTGCAGAGTGATTCATTAACCAGCATCCACTTCGAAAGACCATAAGCAAGTTACAATCGTTGATTAACTTGTTGTCCCTATTTGGTGGAAGTTGAGGGAATAATCTCAACTTCACAAACAATATATAAGCAATATTCCGACTAATATTATAAAAAGTTACAAACATAATAACTTGATTAACATGCCACCCTATATTTCATCGATGACTGAAAAAAAACTGCACAAAAATTATAATGATGTGAATAATAATGACGATGATGATGACTACGACGAAGACGGCAATGATGAAGTCTTTAATGTTTCCTTGGTTTGGCTGTACGGTTTGGGTTACTTGTTTATTTATTTTTATTTTTTTTTTCCACCACTTCTGTGGTAATGTTTGCTTGCAATGCCACTAGATGCCGGTTCCGGTTGAATATAGTGTTGAATGTTTGTATGGATTAAATGCAGCTAAACTGACAATTAAATACTTTACAAATGAGCCATTCTTAATAAAAACAACATGCAAAATCAAATTTGGCCAACATAAATCTATAAACATGTTATACGTATGTATGTAGACAAATATATTCATAAGAAGCATATAAGAAATAAAAAAGCAATTGTAAGTTGATGTAGCTAGCATGAAGGGTAAAGAATCTTTTGGTGTTCCTCTCAAAAAAAGAAAAGAAGAAAAATGCAAGTAAAACGAAATTGTGGTGTAAAAAGTGGTTTCGTTAAGCTTCAGTGATTTTAAATGATGGCTGCGTGTAATAAAACATGCTTATTTAAATAAAAATTAATTTCTTTTGTCTTCTGAGGTATTTTTTTGTTTTAATTTTTGGTATAAAGTATGTACTGAAAATTCTTATGTAAAGGGAAAAGTTTTCTTTATCAAGTTAACCTTGAAATCAAAGAAGTCTTATATGCTGTATTTTGTTATAAAAAGTAAATTTAGCTGGTAAAAAATAATAGCATCATAATATGTTCTTCTTTGAGAATGCTTTTCCAAGTTAGATCTTTTAACATTTGAAAGGTAGACTTGAAACCCAACTTGAACCGCAGTCTTGCTGTAAATCTCTTATATAGCAAAAATATTTTTTGTCTACACATGTTAAGTGGTCCAACGAATTCTTTTGTTCGACTTTATAACTACTTTTGATCTAATGATGACTGGGGACTATGTTACAATCATGCACAGCTACAAGATTAATTATATTCTATAAAAATTAAAAATACATAAAACTGCGACTATTGGAAATACAATTTTGTACAATTTGACGTATCTGCTGTACAAAAGTGTTCGGACAAGATAAAGGTGTAAAAGATTATATAACAAATCCAATAATTTAGAATTTTTTGTACGTTTGCGAAAAGGATTCCTCAATTTGAAGCAGCAATAGATTTCGTTTTGAATAGACACACATATCTATTATTAACAATCTGCTCGAAAGTAAGACTTACATTTTTTAACAAAGTGGGCACCAAAGGGATAAAACTAAATCGGGATAAAATTGAATTTAATGATGTTAACCATTTTTAAAAGTTAGCTCCCCTTTTTAAGATATTTCATTTTGAAAAAACTAAAAGAAGGGTTAAGAAAGTGTTTAAATTTAAACAAAATAATTAAGATTCCATTAAAAATTAGGATTATGAATTCTTATTACCAAATATACTTTACTTTACTTACTTATAGGGTAATACGTAATATATATAACTGAAGTGTATTGTCATTTCGTACAGTTAGTCAAAATGATTCTTTAATAATATTGCGTTTAATTATAGATATCTGTATAATAAAAAACAATAAAATTGCTGAGACATTGTTACTTCTTTCACATTAAATGAGTAAATAAATCGATATAAAAAAAGAAACGAACACTACTTATTTAATCATTTACCGGTTAGGGATATAGAGATATTTCAAAACGAAATTTAACATAAATACATGTCTTCTTTAGTTAAAGACCCTGAAGCTATCCAGCTCGATTCGGATGAATAATTAAATCTAGAAAGAACAAAAATTTTATAAAAATATAAACCCTAAAATATTTGTCTGATCTGCCTTCGAAATATAAACTCCAATATCTCACCGTAATACAAAAAATTATATAGTTTCTGCAAGATATCATATATTTGAAGAAAGTTTATGTGGAACATGGTAAAGTCGAGGCAACTTTTCATGACGTTATAGGCGATAAATATTGAATCTATTATGATAATCCAAAGCGTAAAATATCTTATCAGGAAAATCGATACAAAATCTCCAAGGTAATGCTTTGTATTTGGTTTGAGCAGAGTACTTCCTATTAAGAGCTGTTAAAACTTGGTACATCGATCATAAGAAATCTGTACCGAACACAATCGATCCATTTGAAAAGAGCATTGAACAAAAAATGGTCACAATATGCTATCGGACACGAAATCATAATTTTCCATTACTACAATCATGTTGCTGTTTACTATTTCAATAATCAGCTTTATACCACTCACAATATAGCCCAGATATTGCTCTTTTTAATAATTATTCGTTTCGTTTCATTCAAAATGACCTATCTGGAATACGTTTCGCTATATAGTAGGATATTAAAAATTAGCTTGATTCGTTTCTGGGTTCAAATCCAAAATTATAATAATAAAAAATATAAATTACGTTATTAAATACTTACATATAATTATTTAATCGCCTATAATACATTTTGTCATCTTTGAGTGTTTCCGAATCATCTGAAAGATAAGTAAATTTCAATCGTTATTAGGAAAATCAGTAAGAAAATAATTATAACTTACCTCCAATTATTATTTTTCTGGAATTATCAAAACATAAGAAATTATTTTTGTTTTGTGTCTTGGTTTAAAAATTATTTACAACCTATAAAACATAGTATTAAAATCAAATATTTTACTTTATAAAATTTTATTTAAAACAAAGTAACATATTTTTGCCATAATTTTTTCTGTGTGAAAGGATAATGAAATCAATAAATAAATAAATTGAAAAAATATTTACATTTCTGTTGCCACATGTAATTTTAATACCAGCAGCTTGTAAGTATGGTTTTCTTATAGGATTTAAAATCTCATATTTAATAACTAATTTTATTAAGATTGCTGATTCTCTGTGTCCTCCATCATCAAAAGTTTGTTTCAGAAACTAAAAATATATCAATGTAGTTGTTTTTAAGTTTCATATGCATGATTTCAAATAATGCATTAGCATTTCATATTCCTAATCTTATATTTAATTCCGTAATTTATCCATTATTTTTGTCACTGTATTCATAATATTTTCCATCATTTTTTCGTGTCTTTCAATACGAGAATTTACATCTGATTTCCCTACCATTTCTGATTATGAAATATAGTAATTACATTGAATGGTTTGGTTATTTGAATTGCCATTCAAATTAATTTATATTAAAATTATTATTTGTTATATTATATGAATGTGTTCTTTGTCAAGAAGATCATCTTGAAATAATATTTTGATAAACTGTACAGCCTTTGTAGCTAGCAGTTGTAGGGACAGTCCTCTGACTTGCTCAAGTAAATACCCGAAAGCTTTTCAGTTTGCAATTGAAATATTACCCTGTAGCTTTATTGAAAATTTTACATTTGCGGACACCCTAATATGGTCCATTAAGAGATTTCTCGACAATTTGTATAATAAAAGCTAAGTACACATTGTTAGAAGATGGCTGGTATAATTATCCTTACAATATTATTGTATCGTCTTGAAATGTAGTGGATACTAAACTGCATTAAACGTAATATAAAATGCGCAATTAACTACATAAAAAGATGAAGTTTTTAACCGTATTTTTTTAACAATTTTGAATAACACCCTTCCTCATTTCGTTTTTAAACCCACTGCCGAACGCATTACATTTTTCTTCTTATTTTTTTCATCCTCTTCTAAAAGAGATTTCGAAGCTGCTCCATATCATTAAACTAAAAACATTTTATCCTCTTTGTTTATTATATTTTTAGTAAAAATAAATTTATTGTTTTCGACGGTTTGATGAAGTAATTTTTGAAGACTAATAATTTTGCAAGTGTGACCGATGAGAAAACAAAAATGGGAAAATAAATGTGCGTAATGTGACCGAAAAATAATCTACGTATTACTTTGGAAAAATTTAATGCACGTTCTGACCGTACCTTTGGACCAGGGTTGTCAGATTTTGTTAACCTTTGTGGCCAAATTGTTTATCAGAAATTGCCAAAAAAAAAAAAGAAATTAATTAATACCTAAAATTTCGTATAATTTATAAATGTAAATTCAGCTTTAACCAAGTCAACGATAAGTGCAGTAGCTAATAATAATTGAATAAAAATAAACAAGTTAAAATTCACTTTTCTAACATATAGCTCCATTTTAGATCAACAACTTTTAAAATTTATTGAACTTTATTATATTTTTTAAAAGAATAATTCTAACATCTAATAACAACGTTGGTCCTAATAAACTCATAAATTTTTTCAAGGAATTAACTTATTCATTAACGACTTCATTTCATTGTGACCGAAATCATTAACACCCTTAATATATTTGAAAGAAGATGGAAAACAAATTATCAAACGTTTATTACAAAAATATTAGAAAATATATTTTTTGGTTATAAAATTTTGTAAACTAAGTTAAAGCTATATAAAAATTAAGGCTCTTCATTTTGCAAGATAGGCAAATACTAAAAGTAGTTGATTTCTAATAAGAAAATTTAATAATTTTCCTCCATAAATGGCTATTTAATAAAATTTTAAAAAATATCCAAATAAATTTGTCACCTTGGTTACAAATCTCCAAAAAAAATTGGTATGTTGCCAATTGGTAAATTCTGTTGCCAAAAGCAATTAAAAGTCGCCATATCTAACAGCCCTGGCAGCGATAGGCATAAAGAGAGGACGTAACAATTTAAATGTATTAGTGTATTTGGTTTGTTTACACTCTTTGTTGCGAGTGTGTTTGCTATAACATACAAACATACAAAAAATTATAATTTTTGTTTTTGCTTAACCATGCGATATGAACCTGCAATTGTTGAAAGCTAGAACAAAACTAGATGATTTTTTGTTTTTTATTCGCTCTCAATTATTTAGCTTCATTGATATTCGTGTTGTGTATGTGAAAATGCCAAAAATACTCGGCTCCGGAGTGCTATGGGCGCCGGTATTTACTTTAGACTATTTATTGCAATTCATATGTAAAAAATATTTATTTAATGACAACTTTTGTGCTCTTTAAAAATTTGAGCTAATTTTTCATATGATATAATATTGATATTTCTCCAAAAACTCTTGGAATGCTATTAGCCCTAAAATGCACTCTAATACAGGCTAATGACCCTCTGCTTTAAAATAACTAAAGCATGTAGTACCACAAATATGCGAAAGTACATTGGCAATAATCCACAAAAAAATATGTAATTGCCAGAAAACAACACGGTGTCAGTGCGTAAATTGTTTTAAACTTAAATGTACGTTTATTGCAGCACCAAAAAAAAATGAAACAGAAGAGAACAATAAAAAAAACACAAAACATTTAGAAATGCAACAAGCACTTGTTGCCACATGCCACATTTAAATGCACCCCAACAAGAAATTACACTAAAACACTTTGTCGTTGTAACAAATAATTGTTGTTGGCTCTTTTTATGGGGTTATTTGTTTTTGGGCTCCTACAACCAACAACATTCACTAGAGTTAAAAAATTTTATTTCGTTTTTTGGGTTTTTTGTCCAAAGGTGTCATGGTTTATTTTTCAGCTGTCTCAGCAGCAGTATGTAGCAATTTTTTTTTTGCCTTAAAAAATTATGGTCAAAATCTTCCAAAATGAAAACATTGAAATACAATAAGAACTACAACAGTAACAGCAACTATTCAAATAACATTAAGTCAACAAGCGCCAACCAAAAACGGTCAACAATGTCACCATCACCACCATCGCTTTGCATTGCAAGTGCATGCTGCAATTGCATTAACCAGTGAACGAATCATATACCAAATACTTACCTTAGCATTTACTATAAAACGTCACCATCATTTTCATCTTCTTAACATTTGTTTTTGTGATGCTGCAATAGACCTTGTAGCCAGAATATTTTTTCTATTCGCAAGCAACAAGAGCGGGTGACTGAGCAAGTGAGTGAGCAAAGGAATGAACGAATGAATGACTGAGTGAGTATTATTTTGAAATCGTCGTACAAGGAATTCACTTGTTTTGTTTAATTTTATTGCAACATCTTTTTAGGTAGCACGAAAATGTAATTTAAATTTAAATGTTTTTTACACGAAATTGTTGAGACATAATATGTTTTTTGGATGTTGTTGGTGTTTTCTTTAGTATTTGGTTTAGATGTTGCTGCTGTTGGTTGGTTGTTGTATTTAGTTGGTGTCGCTTTTACTCTAACTATTATATGCTTATGTTTATATTGCTGTTGTTAAAATCTTTGTAAGTTCATGTCTTTATGTGAAATCAAGTGACATACTAAGGTGACAGGTGACAACAACCGACAACACAACTATGAATGACAAACAAAACATCATCAACTTAAAGGTCATGGTAGAAAGTTCATGTGCTAGAATATTTTCAGGTAAAGTTTTAAGAGGATACAATTTAGTGGCATTATTAATTAAAAAAGAAGAGGTGAAATTAATTTTATATAACTCTATTAAAAGTATTTTACCAATAAATTATTTTCTTAAAAGACTAAAGTTTCCTTTGATCACTTCCTATTAAATGAACCTTTAGGCGTCTGAAACAGATCGTAAAAATGTTCAGGAGTATAATTCTGCTGCATTATAAGAAAAAAATTAGTATAAAAACAATAGTGTTCTTTTGAATATAGTAAATTAGAAATCTTTTCGCCAACGAAGCAGTTTTTAAAACTCATTTTTATCCCCATCTTCATAGCTGTTACAGATAACAACCAATATAGATAACAACCAATTCCTGAAACAAATACTGTTTTAACAGTTCTGTATAACTAATTTAACTCATGAAATTTTATCCTATATATCCAAATACTTTCAATAGATTATAAAATTTTATATCGATGCACTGTGGGTCTAATCGCAAAATTTTTGCTAATAAATATGTATCTTATATACTATTGGTCGGATCGATTTGAAATGTATCAGAAAGTTGTAGAGGAGGATCTAAGCTTTCAGAAAAATCATTTTGTGGTCATGCTGTTATAATACGAGATAAGCTACAGGGTGTTAGACTTGAGTACCTCCAGTATGTAAAAGTCTATAAAGAAATTGTAACTTCTACAAATCAAGTCTGATTTCAAAAATTTTTATATTTCTGTAAAGTGCTTGGCGAGATACTTATTCCATATATTTCAATTCGATCCGGCCAGTAGCTTATGAGATACAGATTTATTACCAACAACTTTGCTTTTGGTCCTAATGTGCAAAGGTGCACAGTGATTTGTTATAAAATGTTGTTTTTTTAAATAATTTTGTAACTTTTGATTCTTTAAAGATATCTCAGTAAAATTTAGCATGGGTAGAGTTAAACTCTTTTCGAGTTGACTTGGAGTAGCACAGATCCATATAGAGTCAGAGAGCTAGAGGGTAGACCCTCAAACTTGCTCATTTATGATTTGAATGTCAAAAATACGCAGATACTCATTGTAAATCTCTACAAAAATTATGCTTACATTTGTAAGTAAGTTATCTCTTTTAGTTTAAGAGATATTTAAGTCGATCCACTAGATTTCTTCAAAAAATTCTAAATATTATTGCTGCAAAAAACATATAAATATATGAATTCGATGAAAAGTTATATTATTCTGAAGATGAAATTTAAAAAAATTCACATTTTTGGTGTTAAAATTCTTTCATTTCTAAAATATCTTTTTTTGTTCTGATTTTCATAAGTTACAAAACACCGATACTGGATTACATAATTTTTTTATGTTTTCAAAAGATGTTGCGCTTTGGGCAACAGTCTCCTCACAAACATTATTCAAAACTTTGTCAATTATTCAGAAGTTTTTTAAACTTATATGTGAAATTCTCAGAACACAAAGTTGGAATCAACAGAAAAATAAGTCAGTTATGTACTTCATTATGTTGATTAAACACACAAAAAGTATTTCCTGATGGACAGCTTTTGTAATGATAGGGTGACGATTTTAATGAAAAAAAAATCTGCTTTTAAAATAAATTTTCCACAGACACCCAGTCTAGTATTTTGGTATTTTGATACGAAAAAAATGGAAAACTTTTTTAATTTCTTGATTTTAAGATAAGTTTATCTATATTATGTCAAAATTCCAATAAGATATCTTTATTGATTTAAATTTTATTTCAATCAATAATAATCAATTAAAGCCACCCACCCATGGGGTAAACTCGGAAAATGATTGATGTAGAATCGTTTGTCTAAATATGGTGCTTATTATTTTATTTTATTTTATTTTATTTTAATACTGTAATTAACAAAAGAAATAAAAAATAATTAATTGAAATAAATAAAAATTTAAATTCGGTAAACAGAAAAAAAAATAAAATTGAACTTCAATTTCGAAATTGTTAATATTAATTAAAATTTTGCTGCAATAATCAAAACGATATTCTTAATAAAGTGAAATTAATTGATTTTTTTTTTTGTAAATTTCAATTACATTTTTTAATCAAATTAATAATATTTATAATTGAAATTTTGTTTAAAATTAACTGAATCTTTATCTTTGAACAAAATTTTTCCCCCAATAAAATTACAAAAGTTGTATTTAAATAATTTATTAAAAAAATGCAAGTGTTACTAAAAAAGTTCTTAAATAATGTCACACAATATTTTTTTTTAATGAAATACATATAATCTATGTAAAGTACTGATTGTATTCCATTTTTTATAATATGGTGTATGTAATTGAATATTGAAGTTCTATCTCGAAATTTGATGGAGGGAAGCAAAACTTGGCATATATAGTCTTTTTATTCATACATTAAGTCTAAAGCCAGTAATAATTCCATGTACGGTACGTGAAATATTTTGAAGCTATTGCAACATTTATAGATTTAAAAATTTCCTAAATACTTTCGTGTTGGGTTCAAGTTAAGGTGCCTGGATATGTAATTTTTATGGTTTAATTATAATCTCAGAAAAAAAAATATCAACAAAATTGTGGTTTACGCTGTATAATAAGCGAATTATATGCAAAAAAAAAAACATTTTTGTGAACTTTTGTATTCCTTCCGGGTTTAGTAGTTCTGACTAAATACATGTTTTTAAGATTAATTGAACTTATATACGTATACATATTTCGCAGAGGGATCAGATAAAATCTGAGAAGCTAAAAAACCAGGGTATAAAAATGACTATAAAGATAGTGATTATAACATTGGTGATGATGCACCTATGAAAACTATAAATATGCATCATGTGATTGAATGTTTGAAAAACTATCAAATATTTTCTTCCAGCTTTAAAACAAATAAGGTCCTTATTTTTTGACATCAATGACGGAAACATCTGTAAAAATTTGGGAACAATTAAATACTTACCGAATTGGTCATAAAATGCCTGCACTAAATATCACCTCCAAATTCTAAAGATATCCACGAAATCGCATTTTATTTCGATGTATACAAATCTTTTTTTCAAAATCTTGTTCTTTTTTGTTTTACTCTATTTATTTTTTAAGTTGTCAATTTTTGTAAAACAAATTATACCAATAATCTTGTTAATTATATTAATTTAATTAAATTTGTAAAAAAAAATTAAAAAAAAACTAATTATTTGAAACATTTTATCAAATATTTTTTTCTGTGCACCAGAAAAAAGTAAGAGTTCAATACCCTCTTTCTCAAAAAACACAACTTTTCAGGAGAGCAAAAAAAACTATTTATTTCGCGTATTTTTGAGGTATTTAAAAAATGTTCTTTCACTATATTTATTTAAAACCACGACTAAATCTTTCATATAATTTGTTTTTAATATTTTGCAATATTGGCAATTTCAAAGAGAGATGAAGGGTTTTGCACTTTTAAAATATTAAAATAAAATTAATGCAATTTGAAAAGCAACATAATTCCAAAAGGCTACTTTATTTTGGGATAGGTGCAGGGGAAGTTGTAACTCTTCCGCCCCCCCCCCCCCCCTCATACTAACAAAATAATAATTATCGCATATCTAAAAATTATTACAATGAAAGTCTAAAAATTTTGTGCTTATCACTTTCTCATCAACTTTATTTACAGAGGAATTGATAGCCCCCATACAAAGTAAACATTATTTATCGCAAAAGCAAAAAAGCAAAAGTTTTAAAATTGTATGAGAATAATTTCCTAATCAACATTCACAATTGAGATGAAAATAGTGCGGGCAGCTCTAAGGAAAATCTAAGCAACTGTTACTGTGGAAGTCTCGAGATTTTGTGGGAATTTTTTTCAATTTATACAATTGATGTGAAAATAAATAGTTTAGGTTTACAGGGGGTAGTAGCCGCTATACAAAGGGAATATTTAATATAGCATATCTTAAGAACTATTCAACATGAATCAACAGATTCATGTTTATCATGCAGAAATTAGTCAGAAATGATATACATTATAATTAAATTAGTTACTCAGAGAGATAAAGGCTTCTGCACTCAAAAATATTTATTGTGTAAGATAGAGCAATTGAAAAACTTTGATAAAATGGAAGAAAATGAAACTTTATTTATACCATAGATGGCGGTTACTATAGTGAACAGAATGGCATAAAAAAGATCACGAAGATACGAGATGGAGGGTTTTGAATATAGGCCCTCGATATAGAAATGTAAGAAAAGCACTGCAAAGGCAATTTAAAATGCTTTTATTATGTCTACCAATGTTATCTTTCAGAACACTAGTTTATACATATGTTTTGCTAACTGAACTAAATGAGTTGATTCGAGATTGAAGTTTACAAAAACAGTTAGTAGAGTTGATCACATTACGGTTACACTATAATAAAATTCAATGTAAATGGGACCAAAATTGAGGCACTATTCTCGATTCTCAAGAGAATGATAACATACACTTCGGTGATGAAATCAACGAATTATTTGATTTCATGAATAAACCGTTCGGTATCATTTGTGGCGGACAACGAAAACTTGGTGAAATTTCCAAGCCAACAGAATACTTTCTAGTCACATTTTTACATAGAACTTTACCTTATCAAGAACTTCTTCAAAAATCTTAGCATCAAAGAATACTCGAAAACTAATGACTGACGGAATCTTTAAACATTTTCAATATAGACCGCCAAAGGAGGATTATTCGAAAATTTTGTTCGCAACATTCTTGGTAATCGCAAATCCCTTGATTTTAAGAAAATAATGTGGAGCTTGTTGCAAAAATACCACAAGATTGGAGCTCGAAAACCTTTAAAACTTATTAGTTTTTTTATTATTCAATATTTATATTTTTCATTTAAAAGACTTGCGGTACGAGTAACGAGAAAGAAAAGCGAATCACAAAAATTTGGCGAGAATTTTGTAACGAGAATATATTGAGTTCCAAGCAATACGAATGGTTAAATAAGGCATCTTTTCAACTTCGTTTTATCGCTTTTTATCGAATAAATTAATTATTAAATCGCAAATATAGTAAAAACAAGTGAGAATATTATATTCGTCTTGGCCAAAACTATATACCCATAATTTCCAACTTTTTTAAAATTTCACCGTATATAAGAAGTGGACGCTAAAGTGGGCGCTAAAGTGGGCGGACCAGGCTCATTTTTGGTTTCCGAGTTTACGTTGTTCCTTAAACTATTCATGTAAAATTTCCTTGATGTACATGCTTTTTCTAGTATTTGGTCCATAACTTTTTGTTTATGAACCTATTTTGCTCATTTTAAATACTAAACAAACCTTATACAAAACAAATATTTGACCTAAATTTCATCCTCCTACGATGTCCGCCCCGAGCCCTATCCTCCTTTCCACAGACAGACTGATAGACAAACGGATATCGTTAGATCGTTTTAAATTTTCACGACGACCCAGGATATATATACTTTATAGGGTCTTATATTATTATATCAACATGATACATAAGGAATGACAAACCCAATGTATCCCTTAATATTTTTTGGTTAAAACCAATTTTGAAAAAATAGTAAAGATTTGAAGATCAGCGTTACCGTTAAGCCACTTTAGTCGCCAATTGCCCCTTTCTCAACCACCTGGCCACTTTTTTAGCCCCTTTTTTTAAATATAACTAAATGGTCATCTTTCAGTACTATGTGCTAAATGGTAAGAAACTAAATTACTTGAAATATCTCGACCCATTTTATATTAGTTCCAACGAAGAAATTATTTATTTTGAGATTTTTTCATAATATAGCAAAATAGATGTCAAATGAAAGTTAAGAGTCCATTCAATATGTTTATTGAATTAAATAATATTTATTTATTTAAATAATACAATACAAAATGTTAAGAAAAATCCTTTATAGTAAGTATTAACAATTTTGCAATAATAATAAAAACTATAATAAATAAAATATATTATTATGAATAAAATTGAATTTTATAGATTTTCTTAAAATACAACATTTTATCAAATAAAGAAATTTTAAGGAGTTTTTCAGGTATCGAAGTATTTAGCCCCTTAAAAAATCCCCCTCTTTGGAGACTTTTCTTTTTAAAATCCGCATTTTGGACACTTTTTAAAAATTCTCAATGGTACAGTTTGTTATATATGAATCCAATAGAAGAAAGTCTAAAAGTAAGGAAATTATGAAAATATCTGATGATCGTTAAGTTCTTACTCCAATCATCTCTGAATGGCAATAACATACGAAGAAAATTCTAACTTACGATTGGATTGCACTAGTCAACCAAAGAAAAGAGAAAATTGTATAGCAAATAATGTTACGAATTTATGTTTCTCACTGCTGAAGAAAACAACATTTGTAATTTTAATTTATGAAAAATTTGTAATTTGTTTATTTATGGTTTCCTAAAAAGTTTTCTGTGACTGCGTTAAACATTATTTAGTTCTCTTTTTTCTAAATTATTGATTTCTGAAATTAATGATAGGTCAGTTGTTAACTGTTTGATATCTAACCTTACAAATATTCCTTCCTTAATTTGGGATTCGCAGAGAGAAGAAAACATTTCATTCAAAAATTTAAAGTCTGGATAATTTTTGTTTAAACAAATTGCTGATTAAAAATTTTGATTGTTTTATTATTTTTTTGTGTTTTCAACCATATACTTGTAATGTCCACACAAATTCTCCCCCTACACTCACACCCTGATCACATTTTGCGTGTGAGTAAAAATTAAATGTTTAATCTTGACAAATTTAAAAGCTCCTAGAGGGTACGAGGGGCCAGTTAGGTACCTAACATGTATTGCATTATTTGTTTCTTTTACTTAGAAAACCCCTTGGAGAATTTTTAAATTTAATTGAAGAAGTTGAAATGTTTCTGTTACAAAATCCATAATCCGAAAACAATATTTTCATGTTAATGTTGATCTGTGTTATTGAGTTTTAGTAGGATTACTTACTTAACAGATACCGTAAAATATTTCAGATGTTATGTATTATCATTATTGGTCTGATCTACGAATTTAGTTCGAAATGCACGCGATAACGGATAAAAAATTAGTTGGGTGATCAAATTACTTTCTCCAAACCTTAATATTTTCAGAGATATTTCAATGAGACCAGTGAAATCAAAATGAAATCTCAGCAAATCTTTTGAGCTCTATTTGCTTATTATTGTTTTTTTTACCAACCTACAAATATATTTCTTGCTATTAAATATCATGGTCTAATAAAAAAAAATATGATATTTCCATTACAAGACAAAATCTTAACGAAAACAACCCAAATAGCAGTGAAAATTTATATGCATTGTCAAACAAAAGATTTTAGCAATTTATCCTTCATAAACAAAAGACAAGATAAAAATTTTAACAACTCAACGCATTTTGTGGACATTTTCAAGTTGCCACCAATTTACATACATACATATGCATGTACGTAGATATCAATTCCTATAAACCAAAGAGAACACAATGACTAGGAAGCAAATATTAAGACATTCTACCTCACGACACACATACAACATGCTGTTGCAAGCAAGCTTTTTGGTATACATACATGACTTATACTCATAGAATTCAACTGCAACATGACAGAAACAAATGTTAATCCATTAAGGTCCTGTCAATAGGAAAATATGTCAAAAACAAATTGATCAAGAGTATGAACTAAACAGACATATTCTTGGCTACTGTGTCCACGTTTTTTGTGGTTTTTTATTAAAAATTTTTATAAGAAAATCTTGTTATTTAGCTAAAAAGCTTGGCAACACACAATGCAAAAAGATTAAAGATAGTTTTCTTAAAGACAACTTTATTAAAGGCGGAACATAAAAGACCCAAGAGGAAATATTGTGACACATTATTTGGTATGAAAATTTTCTTCAACTCGGTAAGATCATTCCATGGATTCTTATCAAAACAAATAAATATCAATATTCACCATTTTCCTTGCAGTAAAAAAAAAATCATAAGAAAATTATTAATTGGACTTGCCCTCTCCTTTAATCAAAAGATTCCATAATTTAAATATTTCCTACAGGGCTTCTCAATCTATTCAGCTTACTCTAGCGTCATTGAATCTGGAGACATACATACATGACTATAATCTATAACATGTTAATTAAGTTAAAGCGTAAACCCAACAACACATCCAATACAACGAAAAAATCTTAATCGGCAACCATTAATCGTCATAGAAATACATGCAAGTAATTGTAACTTGATTTAAACTCATTAATTTGCAAACTCAACCAGCCGGAAGCTTAACTTAAGCCAGAGTCAAAGTCTCAAGAAAACCCCCCCTTGGCAACATTAAAAATTACAAATATTTGCCATATAAATGCATGCACTAGATGGCTCGTGCTAAACTTAACAGCTAAATAAAATGCGTCGGTAAAAAATGTCACAACTACATTTAATTAAACAAATATTTAAAAAATACTATTTCCAATAAAATATTTTAAGATTTTAATCCTCGATCAGTCTTCACTAAGCCGCTGATGGTTTTTATATAGTATAGTGTTTTTTTTGTTATTATAACTTAAAGCTTAAATCTCAGGTTACCTGCTGCTTTAACTAGTTCTAGTATAAACTACTCATACTCATGTTTGTATTCATGCATAATCCGCAACTGATTCATGCACCATTAAACAAATCACTTGTGCTTAATCACAACATTCAATATAAATACAATATGCTGTGTATACATATGTATGTGTGTGTGTGTTTAAAAGAAAACAACATTCATGCTGTTAACTAGAATCACAATATGGCCTAAAAGGCTTTAACATGAACCCACTCATGGCATGGTACTACTACACGCAATCAGTCATTTAAACCACGCACCACTAAGCTCAATACAAAACAATTCATTTGTATTTGTAAATTTTTTGTTTGTACTCATACTTGCTTACTCCTCCTCCCCTCTCTATGGAATAGTTACCGGGATGCTTGTTTTTGGACTGAATAAAGTAGAGAAAAATAAATCTGACAATAGACATAAAAACAACATTGAAACGCATTCAGCAAGTTATGTCACCATTTCATAAAAATATTTAGGAGCTTTATGCTGCAGCATAATGAAGGTGCAGGAACAGATGAAGGGGCCTTTAAATAAATAAATATTTCAATAAATAAATTATCGATTATGATCATTTAGTAGCATATTCTCCGTATAACATTTTCTGGTTTGGGTCTGGGTAGCACGAGGAATGATGTAAGAAGGGATAATCTGTAATATTTTAAATTCTGAGAAAATTTTTGCAAATAAAATCCTTTTCAAGCCCATCACAGGAAAATGTCATCTAATGTTAATTGAATATATGGAATCTAAATTAAATGAACTACACAAATAGGCTAAAGTTAATGGCCTTTTATTGAATATAACAGAAAACAAGTTTGTTCTCTTTACCAGAAGATTTAAAGTTTCAAATCAGACAGCTTCCTGAAAAACTTTAAGGAATCCAAATACCTCGTATTTTTCTTGGGCTTAAAACTTTTATGGGAATTTAAATTATATTGTCTTCAGTAACCTCTATAAGAAAAGGTCTAGAGTGTTTAAATCATAAGACAGCTGATGGCCTGACACTGTGTAGATTGATTTATTATTTGTTTACTGAATAGGTCTTCTCGAAATTTTCGAACTTTGTAGAGTCGAGTTTAAAGAGCCATCGCTTCTATCGTAAAAGTGGGCAACACGTTCACAATAACAAGCTCTCAATTTGATAACTAAATTGTAACATTAGTACGTATTGCCTAATCGTGTTAGTTAGGAATTCGTCCTTTTAGAGTTTATGATCTTCTCGCGGACCCATGACATATTTTAATTCTTCGATAAAGCAAAAGCAAAATTAAAAAAAAAACACTGCAGGGTCGCCAAGAAAATATATCCTAAATATATTGGTATATGCATAAATTCCAATAGTTTTTAATGAAAAATTAATGTTTAATTCTAGATAAATGTACTATGTATTCAAATTATTGCCCATCGGAAGCTACGACTTTTCCCATTTTTCTGGCAATTTATAGATACTATCATAATTTTTGATGTAATGTTCTGAAGTAAAGCGTATTCCAGTTAAGGTGTTCGGATCAAACGAAACAGTTAGTAGTCTGAAGTAGCAATGCCTGGGCTATATTGGGGATAGGGCAAACCTTTCCAAATTCTTTTTAATAGATCACCCAACAGAGGTCGAGCATTGTAATGATGGAAAATTATGGACTCGTGTTTGGTCGAATATTCTGGCCATTTTTCATTCAATATTCTCTTCAAACGGATACAGGTCTTCCGTGATCATTTCACCCAAATCATAAGAGATGATACCCTTCTGATCAGATATGCGAAATTGTATTTCGACATCTATTAGTTTCACTTCATGTGGCACCTAATTTCCTTGTATTTCGATTAATCTAAGTGCTTTTGAAGATCTGGAAATTGTTAATTTATTTACTCCTAATGGGTTAACAATAATTTCCTGCATTTGGATCCAATCTTGATCGATTAAAGCCTTCAAATTTTCATCTTAAAATTTGCACACTGAAATCGCCACCTTTAAATCATCTATACCAATCACTACAAGTAGCCTCTGATAAAGTATGATCCCCACAAACTTACATCAAAATACTAGTCATTCCGCAGAGGTTTTTTTTTTTCAAAAAACAATGATAAAATAAAACTTTACAAAAATCGCCAAATTGAAAGCTTCGTAAAACTGTGCTGTTTACGATATAATAGAATGACACTAACTGAATAAGAAAGCAGAATGACAATATTTCAAATAGCTGTAAAAATACTTTCAACGCAATATAGTTAAAACAGCTTCACGACTCCACTGAGACATTACAACCCTATAAAAAATCCCAAGAATCCAAAAGTGAAAAAACGGCAAAGTTCCCGGGTAATTCTCCCCAAGAATTCTCGGGATAAAAACCCTAGTTACTGATACATGTTGATGTGTTATTGTAGTTATTTTGTACGGTGTCAAAAATCAATTACATGTACTAAATGTCTTTATTAATGTGTGTTATTTAGGTTACCCTAGAGACATTATTTCCATCCAGTATATTCAAACGTTCTGACGTCCCGCTACTGTACGATCTTTCCATGAAATTAGTATTCATGTTAAATTTTAAGGTCGCATAATCACTACCACATTACATTTTTTAATTGTTATATCTTAATTTTACATACATTTGACACATACTTACGTTTGTATATCAATATTTTTGATACAATTTTTGTAAAATATTATTAAATAAATATTTGTAATTATGTAATAAAGAATTTCAAAGCATTTTCTAGACTTTTACTAAAGAAAGTATTTTGAACAATGCATACTGGTCAAAAATCCACTTTTTTTGACATAAATTCAAAAAGCATTGTTAGTGCCTTTTTGAGGTTATGCCGAAGTTATTTTTTCTAAAATTAGTAATAATATTTTTTTAACACCGATTTTAAGTATTTTTGCTTAAACCTATATAATACATAATTTTACTGCCATAGATATAATTTTTAAATATTACATTTATTTATGTACCTTTGGTATTATTTTAATGATTTTGCAAGGTTAAGGCATAATATTTCCTCCTACTTGCATGTGAAAACCAAGAAACAAAATTTAACCGATTGTAAGTGTTTTCCGAAAAATGCTGGTACTACCTAAATCTTTGTCTAAAATAAACGCTTCAGCGAACACACAAACATGAAAGTTTTTATATTCGTACAAATTCATGCCCAAGCATAACTTTTCGTTTTTCAAAGTTATAGGTCAAAACTCAAAAAAAGAAACAACAAATACACTACTTTTATAAAATTTAAAATAAGGATCTTAAATCACAACTAGGCTGTAAATTATATTATACGAGTGCAACATTGTTATACATATATTTTTATCGTAATGAGATACAGCTTTTAAAATTCTAACTCCATTTAATAAAAAATTAAAAAAAAAAATAAATTAAACTACCAATTTTAATGCCTTGTCAGACTGTCAACGTAGCCACATTATATTTTTTAATATATGCTCTTGGCTGCTTGATTTGTTATAATTTATAAAATACATTCACTTTCTAAAATTTCTTAAATTATTATTTTGGAATTTCTACCAAAAAAAAATTGGATTTTTTACCAATATGCAATGATAAATATTTAGTTTATTTCTACACGGTAATATTTTGTATTAAGATTTGTCAAAAATTCGAATATCATAATACAATTTTATAGTCTAAACACAAATTGTTTGATTATGAAAATATGACTTTCTCGAAATACCCTTGGTATTTTCATTTTTTAAATTATTCGAAAACATTTGATTTTCATATATACATTACATTTCATATATACATTAATAAAAATAAAAATAGAAAAGTTTACATTGAAAAAGAAAATAAACAAAAAATAAAAAAATAAAAAATATTGAAAGAAAAATAAAAACAAAATTGATTATTAAACAAGTTTTCAATCGTAAATTCCCTTGTTGTCTCTGTTTAGTAGTATCAAGCAGAGTTTGTGGACACCAGCAGAATGGAATACGGAATATTTTCTGTGCCGTTACACACTTCATCAGCATTCGTGGTGTCCTATCTATTTTGGTTTCGTTGAAATCTAAACAAATATAAAATATTTGTGTTACCATCTAAAGTAGTTAAGTATTTTTATATCGGATTTTTTGACATACCAATAAAATATGCAAAATACAGCAAAAAAAAAGAACTTCCAAAGAAGTCCTGAACTTCTTATCCAGAAGCAGTGTAAATTCGGATCATCTCTTGTATTTTTGATACCTAATCACTGAGTACGAAGTCAGGTTCACAATGTCATGTAAAATTTGTACTTTTTTGTCAATTCAAGAAAAATACTTTTAATTTCTATACAAACCAAATATTTGTTATTAAAAAAATATTTTTCATTTGATTAAAATATTTATTATTACACAGAAAAAATTATCCCAAATAATTCTTTAATAAAATTATTAATTAATTTTATATTGAAATTTAATTATACTATTAATTAATACAATTAATTATCTAATTGCTTTAAGATTTTTTGAAAAAAATCGACAGCTCTTAAAAAATATAAAGAAAAAAGAAGAACGTTTCAATAAAAGATATAAAATTAAAATAAATTTAATCAATTCGCAACTATTTGCAACTATTTGGGCTCAATCTATATATCTGTACAATCTATATGATTTGTTGAGTCATCGGTGACGTGTTTAAGGTATAATCATTTAGTGAAATTATTAATCTTTTGATGCTATTGTAGATGTTTCCGTCATTATATTATTATTAGGTTATATTCAATTTCAAGATCCCAGTTTGTTTAAAACTGTTCTATGAAAGATTATTTATATATATATATATATATATATATATATATATAAGGTCAGTTAATATTGACTGTTTTTGATGATTTGTTCAGAAATCTGTCATATTTTTATTTGTATCTCGTCCAAGATCTCAAGGGCACTCAAATTGGATAATATCATATTCATTGAAACCTCCCGCAGAGATGAACGCTTTTACTCGTATGTGAAGTTTTCGGGAATTAAATATAAGTTTAATCATTACATACTTTTAATGTATTATTAAGAGTACATATTTTATAATCATTATAGTGAATTATATTACATAGATTTTTACATAATACATACACATTAATACATTATCGTAAAATTGAGGGAAGCGAAACTTGACATATATCTTATAAATCCTTTTAATCACATGTGAGCTTCTTAAGATACTCGATGTCAAAAGTTTCAAAAAGCTGATTTATACGTCGCTATAGATGATTACGACAGATTGTATGTATATGACGCCAAGATGAAACTATATATCTACCAAGTTTCGTTTTCCTCAATCAAATTTGGAATTTTAATATTTTTTCCATTAATTTTACTTATATTGTATTATTTAAATATTTCTAATAAATCAACAAATAATTATATTTACATCATTGCGTTTTTATTGAATTCAGTTAATTGTAAAATTGAACCAATATAATTTTTAGTTGATTTTAGGAAAAAATTTAGTCATAATTCTAATTAATTTGATTAAAAAATCAATTATTCTATTTAATAAATATTATCATTTTGGTGATTGAAGCAAAATCAAAGAAAAATTTAATTGATATGAAGAATTTTGTAATTGAAGTGCACTTATATTTTTTTTCTGTGTTAAGTAACAAGTATTTGTAAATTCTCAACGTTTTATATCAGCAAAAATTATTCTGAATCGCTTTTTAATAACACCTTTTATGATGTTTATATAAAATCACAAGAAAGTGTACACTTAATAAAATTTTGAAAGTAATGAAAAAGCACATCCCTAAAAATGACTTCTATTTATTTTTGCTGGGAAATAGTTTAGTTAATTTTTGGCAAAATTTCAATCATAAGTCTAATTGATTTGATTATAAAAATGAATTAATATTAATATAGAAAATCAATTACTTTTACTTAATTAATATTATTACTTTAATGACTAAAGAAAAACCAAATAAAAATAATTGTTATAAGCAATTTTGTAATTGAAATCCTTTTTTACTTTTTTCTGTGTAAGCGCAAAACTTATATCATTATTTTCTAAAACAATGGTCGGTTTTCAGGTTTTTTCATTCAAAAAGGTCTTATAGGGTAGTAAAAGAAACTTTATTATACTTTAACTTGTTATAAAAAATTGAATATTTGATTTTAAGGGAAAAATAATTTTTTAACAATGAGTGGTTCTTAGGTTCTTCCACTCAAAGAGAACTGTAAACTTGCTAGTACTATAAGCAAGTTTAAAGTAAATGTCACTGACGAGAGTATTTTTATAGTGGGATTCAAAAACTTACCATGGTAAGGCCCCACCTAACTCCTAACTAAAATTTCCATTATTAAAAAATATTCTTTATATAAAATTTTCAACTCATTTCTATATCTATGTTTTTTAGCTGCAAGGTGCAAATTGGTATTAAATGAATATGAAAAATAAAATCTTTTTAAGCCTTATACCATTATTGTGTTATATTTCCGTAAACTGTGGCACGATTTATTTTAACTACAACTCATTAATCGCAATCGACACAACACCATCCACTACAATACCACAGCCAATTCGTTTGTAAATGTATGTACGTATGTACACATTTTTCATAAGGATAACTGAAATGGAAAAAAGTGCGAGCCAACCTCTTGTTGGTGAAATCAAGTGGCAAAGTCAATCTCTGCTATTAATACAGCTGCGGCTGTAGATATTTTTCTTTTTTGTTCGCTTGTAATGGCTTAATTTTGCTTACGCAGCTTAAGATTCGTACGCTTGGTTTGGCTTAGCTTAGCATCGACAAAAGCGAGTTTTATTTATGCATCGTTATCACAATTGTTGGTTGCAAATTATTGTTTGTTGTTAAGGTTTTCCTTCCTTTGCTTCTTTTCTTTGTTCATGGTTTTAAGTGGTTACGCCTTTTGTCATTTGTTTTCTTTTAAATAAAATGCTTATTTTTATTTTTTCTAGGATTTTCTAAGATTTTCTAAGATTTTACTAAAAGTTTTCTATAAAACAGATTGTTGGATATTTAATTATAAATAATTACAATAATTGGAATTCGTTTTAAAAGAAGAAAGTCTAATATAAGTTAATTTGTATTTGTATGAGTAACATTAGGCTCATATATGACTGCAAGTAATGATGATTAGTTATTGTTTCTTTGTTTAAGCTTGTAAATTGTTTGATAGCTAAAATTATATTGTACTAAGAAGAAGGATAAGCATTACTTAAAAAAAACTGTCTCTTCAAGGTTTTCTAATGAAATTGCCCAAAGATGGTGATATAAAAACCAACAGATCGTCACTTGCTAAAATAATAATTCATCAGCTTTATACCTTTGGAAAGATTGATTATTGACAAAATCTTCTTTTATAAAGTCTATAAAGATTTTAATTAATCTCATTTAATATTTTGTAAAAGTTTTGAAATGTTATTTTGCAACTAACACTGCTAACTTTTCTTGAACTGCCAACTCTCTTTCTCTTGCTATCATACCCAACAAGCTACTACTGCATTATGTTCATCACCAGGGCAATCAAAAATATGCAAAATCATATTTTTTCCTGGGCTTCAAATGAACCAAAATGTTATTAATTTATCCGTTTCAGAGAATTTAAAGAATTTTGGAATCGATTTATTACAGCATATTTTTGCATATTTTGGTTTTAGCAGCATATTTTTGTATATGTGGAGCTTAGCAATATATTCTGTCATATTTTCATATAAAATTCTTATTTTTGAGCATATTTTAGTAATTTATATGACATATTATTGAATTTTGTATACCTAACAGCATAATTTTGCATATATTACACTAAAGTGCATAATTTTGCATATTTTACACCTAAGTAAAAAAAATTTGCATATAATGAATACAATAGAATTTTTAATATAATTTGCCATTAATGAAATTTTCTTGTTACTGTCAAGTCCATTTTTCAAATCCGATTCCCTAATAATTTGCCTGTTATAAATTGTTAGAAATTTTTGAAATTTCTTTATATAATATATTGACTTTGAGTATTTCTAAGTACAAAATTAAAATATTTTTAAGCAATTGTTAATAGAAATCCAGTTATTTTTAGCATGAATATTAGATAATTTAAAATTTGGTAACAATTAAAGAGCATTAATTTTCCGATTTCAAGTGCATTTTTTATGCACATAAAACACTTTTTTTTAGAGCATATTTTTGGTTGCCCTGTTCATCACTATCACCATTCGCTTTTGCTACAATATCTTGTCACTCTACATGTACTCGTACAGCACCTGTTTATTTTGTACCAGTGAAGTTTTTATGTAACAACAATCACCTCATGTTGCACTTATAGTTAAATTCGTGCCTTTAATAGTTTTTGGCAGGAGCAAGGGACATTTTGTGTTAATGTCCATGTACCAATTCGTATTAGGAAACATAGACCTCCTAAGGGAATATCTTTCACTAATTACACCGTACTTCTTAATACAAGCAATTGTTATTGTTGTTGTCATTGTCGTAGTTGTTGGCGACATCGTCAATGTTTGTCAAGTTTAAAAAGCAGAAAAAAAAGTGTTAAGTGTCAAACAACATGATGAAACATTTTACATGTACTTTTTCCTTTTCTACATTTTTTTTTTTTTTTTTTTTTCTTTTTTAGAGTAAAGGAGAATTGCACTTGAACATCAATGTAATATAATTCTACAACGTATTTACAAAAATAGGAAAACAAAATCTGTTTGCAAAAGAATACATAGAACCAAGTCTTCTTTATTTACATTATCTAATTTTCATTTGTTCAATGTACAACGTTCCTACTAACTAACGTACATATTAATGTCCACTCTATCTCATTGTATTTTTTTTTTTTTAAGGATTATTTTTATTTTATTTTTCTTGCATGTTAAATTGTAATTCGGGTAAAGATGTTTGTTTACCTCCCCAATAACGTAAAAAGAAAAGAGGTCATCATGTAATGTTAGAAGGTAAATTTCATGAAAAAACTTGTCTCATACATCTCACATGTCCTCGTTGTTTGTCATTTTGTTGGGTCTCAATGTTTGAAAAACTTAAATTGTGAAATATTAAAAAAAAATGTTAAATTACATGAAGTATGAACTACAAACATATATCTATGTTCTTTTATGTTTTCATTTTTAACCTGGTCGAAACTGACTTTAATCCATAACAAGTTTTGTAATACTATTTTAAACAAACGGGTTATAGATCTGAACTCACAAGACTTGATCTCATTCTTCGCATTCTTTTACACTTTTGTTCGTGCGTCTATACTTTTTGATCTCATTCGATCCTATATAAACAAATGGGACTTTGTGTATTAATTCTACAAATTTGTACAAACTTTTAACAGTAGTTGAATTTTGATAATAAAATTTTTTAATTTTCAAAATTTTGTTGTTTTTCAGGCATCTCAACGTGCTACAAATTTTTAAATACTTGTTTTAATTATGCATATTTTGCGTTATATCTCGTTGATGTTTCCTAAATAGTCAACTCAGTAGATAGTCTCCAAGTTTGAAAAGCAAGAATTAAAAAAAAATTAGTTTTTCGCGAGACACATTCACAGTTTCTGATGGAATAGCATAGATTACTACGTGAACTATGATCGGCGACATAAAATTAAGTCAAATGTCGTTGCTAGTTTTTCGCAAAATAACAGAAATAATAGAATAGAACTAAAGAAAATTTTTAAAATTAAATTAAATTTATCAATGGAACTTTGATTCCTAAATCCAACTGTTTTAATTATCTTGGTATGAATATTGATAGACGTTTAACATGGAAAAATCATTTACAACTAAAGAGATAGCAACTTGATATAAAAACAAGAAAATTCAGAATTGAGTTTAAACAACAAATTAATACTATATAAGACAATTTAAAACCTATCTAGACTCATTCAGTTATGGGGAACAAAGTCGTAATCTAACATTGTTATTATTCAGAAATATCAGTCTAAAAATTTAAGACATAACAGGAGCGCCTTGGTTTGTTAGAAACAGCAACATTCATCATGACCTTGACATTTCCAATGTTAAGGAAGAAATAAAGATATATAGCATGAGATACTTGAACAGACTTAGCTACCACGAAAATATTTTGGCTATAGCTCTTTTAGATGACAGTGACGAAGTAAGACGGCTAAAAGGACTACATGTGCTAGATCTTCCCTTAAACTAAAGTCATTTTAAGAAATTATATCTAAAATAAAAAAATAAAAAAATGGTTAATGTACTTGCATTTTAATTTACTTTCAACAATAATTTAAGTAGATACAAAGGAATATATCTTTTGTTAAGTTCGCTGGAATTTAACGTTTCTGTAATATTTTAAATACTTATAAGATTTGCTTATTACTTATATGTAAATAGTTTGCAAATAAATGTAACTAAAAAAAAAAATTCACAGACAATAATATAATGTTATATTTTCTATATAATCTTATTGTGGAATAGTCCCAAGGCAATTTTAACGTCATTCTTAACAGTTTATTCTAACAAATTTGTAAATTTTTAACATGAGATTTTGTACAATTACCCCACACCAGTGATGCATATAGAAGTAATGCTTGAAAAATGGTTTTAAATAGAAAAATTTTGTTATTTATTGATAAATTTGAATTTCTATTACATAGTGGATAAAGCAATTTAATACCTATATTAAATTTATTTTTAATGAAGAGAATATGGTCAGGAAAAGTTACGGATATATATATTTTTTTTTTTTTTTTTGTTAAATTTTAAAGGCAAGTTTTGTTTATTTTGTATTGTTTATCTGTCTCAAAAGTCTGCTGAATTCAAACAGAACTTGTAAGTGAGCAGAGAAAAGTGTTATTGTTGTACGAAGTAGAGGCTTCCTTTCTTTGTATTCTTTGATATATGTTTATTATAAAGGGCCCTAAAGTTTATAATGGATTTCCATATGCAGTAAAATTTCGACTGAAGTACTCAATTTTAATAATTATAAAAATATACCCCCTGTTTTTATAAAATGAATGAAAAATTCGTTGCAACAATGTATATTAAAAACAACAAATAAATTTTAAATTTATTTGTTGTTTTCCCTACACTTTGTTGAAACAAATTTTTCGTTCCTTTTATAAAAACATGGAGATAAGTACATATATATTTCTTTAAGCTATACAAAAACTTTAAAAATTTCTTTACAATTAGCAAATCTGACCATATTATAGTTTACAGATTAAACATGAGAAAAGCATACACGTGCGAATGTTTTTTTTTACCTTTAGAGCACCAAATTATAAACATAAATCTTCGTTTATTTGATTTATATTTTAAATTTAGACTTAAGCAATAAAAACCCAGGAAACAAAACTGCTATCATAGGTATGAGTCAACTGTTTGGACAGCTACTTTATCAAAACAAAAATTCCAATATACTACAATATAAGTACATATTGTATTTATTCATATAAAGACAAAGACATACAGGGGCCATTATCAAAAATTTTTGAATTTAAGCCCAAAAAAATATATTATTTTGATGGCATATTAAAATCCATTTGTATCAATATAGTGACTCGAATTCATGTAGTATAGTGAAATTTATAGCGGTTTTTTTACAAAACCGGAAATTTATATTAAGTTCTGGTAAAAATTACGCGCAATATCGAAACCTACCGAGTTATTCAAATAAAAGTTATGATCAAAGTATATACAAGTAGTTTGACACTTCGACAGCACTACCTGTCTCTAAGGTTGTATTAGTGAAAAAGTACCTTACTCCATGTATATGTTAGTAAAAAATTTAAATGTATTGATGTTTTTTATTTTCCCCATACACACAGAGTTCTATAAAAATATTTTCTATTTTTTGAATTTTCAATACCAAAAATTGAAACTCTATTATAGAATTTAAGTTAAAAAAATAAAAAAATTAAATATCAAAACTTAATGGAAAAAATATTGAGATTGTGCAAAATTAACCGATTTTTAAAATAGAAATATGCTGTAAGCATTATAAAAAATTTTAGAATTCTGTGTATAAGTGTATGAATTTCCACAACCCTATAAATATTTGGAAGATATCTTCCTAGAAGAAATTTACCCAATATCTTGTTTTTATTATTTGAACGAAAATCATCAAAGCAATATTTTTCGAATACTGTATTTTAATCAATTTAAAAAAAAAATAGGCAATAAACAACAAAAAATATATAAAATTACATTTTTTTTATTATTTTTTTCTCCAAATGATTATCACCTCCGCAATAAATTGATGATATCCCAATGAGATCATTTGGAAGAAATTAATGCAATATTTTTATTTTTCAGTCACAATTTTTTCATTTATCGAAAATTTTTTCAAAAATTAAAAAAAATATTGAAGAAATTTGTTCGCCTTTTAGCAAAACAATTAATATTTCATATGAGCGTTTCAGTTTTTTGTGCTTTATAGTAAAAAAATAAAGGTTTTCTTTATTAAATTATTTCAAGATTTATTTAGTGATAATTTTTCTATATATTTGTTACATCTTCGAGAAGATTATCTGCATATTGATTTCTTATGACTTAGATATATCTCTTGTGATGCACAATCTCTCTCGATGGGGGAAACTTTCGCAATACGAATACGAAATTTGCGGCTAAAATTTCGTAATTTTTTTTTTCTTGTTTACAGTTCCCTTGGTTCACACGGCATCCGTATATATACATTGGTTATAATATTTGCAATGTTTAATGATATTAGTGTACCATATTTTACAGAAATCGTGGGTTTTAAAAATTTTCCGAAAAATGGGTTTCGAATCTAAGTAATTTCTTCATATATTATACGAAAATATATTTTATAAGAGTTTGTTACAAGGAAATGCTATTTAATAATGGTGATGCTTATTAAACCCAAGTAAATTTTTTTGGTTCATGAAATTTGTATCTCGATATTTTTTGTCAGCCTTTACATTTTCATTAAGCATTACAAACACCACCTAATTATACCAATCACGGTCAATTTTGTACTGTCCAAGCGTTGTGCCTTAGCAAAATCTGTTTTGAGAAAAGTGACTCATTTTCAGCTATCAACGGCATTTGTCTTAAATTTATGATCCCGATCAATTATATTTATCGCCGTTCTTACAAATATATATAAGTGATTTTCAAAAAGTCCATAAGATTTTTTTATTAAATTTATTTTTAACGCTCCTTCGATTTTATTGTGTAAAATAACAAAAAAACTAAGTTCATGCTATTCCACATGAAACTGTGAAAAAATTTATAATATTGCTCAAAATTTTAGAGTAGTACATCAAAATAAAAATTTTTCTAGTACAAACAACATAAAAAACAAATATCACATCATTCTTACAATATATTATTTCATTTTTTTCAACACCTTTAGAGTTCAACATTTGTTTGCTTTTCAAGCTCCAAAGTACATACAAACAAATGACGACAAGATAATCTATGATATGCATACATAAAGTTAAAACAACTCTTAAAATCATAAATAAAATTTAGCTACTAGAGCTTCAAAAACAAATCATTTTGTTATTAAAGGCAAAACTAACCAAAAAGAAGATAAAACGAAATGAATTTTAGGAAAATTAAACGTCATTTAATCTGGCCAGCTTGGCCAGCCAGCAGTAATGTTCTTTGTATTCATGTTTGTTTCCTGATAAAGGAAATTGAATTTTTAATCAACATTTGGGCAGGAATTAAATGAATATCTATGTTTGGTTTTAAATATTATAGTGAAATATATTTTATTAGATTTTGAGGCTGAAGATTTAGTAATGGGGAATATAAAGTGTTTGAATTTAACAATTAAATATAATATAATATACAGTAAAAGGAAAAAGTAAATTTTTAAATATCTACACAATATTATTAGAAAGGAATATCGACTATCCTTTTAATATCCTTTCTCAAAAAAAATAAAAAAATAATAAAAAATGCAGGCCACACAAATATTTTACAATACAATATGAAAATTTGTGATTAACTAAAGTAAAAGTTATTAACTAAAGTAATCAAGAGGCAGAATTTATTTTTTATTTAAATATAAATATATTAAACTAACTAATTCATATTTAAATTTAAAGCTCGTCTTCCAGTAACTTAATCCTTTCTACTCACTCTTTTTTTATTTTATTTAACACGAATAATGTTCGTCGAATAATTTGAAAAATTTAATATAAATAATTGTTCGAACAATTTAAAACTCTGATATTTCGAATAACGAATAATTTGAATATTTTGATGTCGAATACTGAGTAAATGAAAAAATGAATAATTGAATAATAAATAATATAATACTTCTTTTAATCATATTTTTAACTATGGGTATCAATAAATAGATATATTTATATAATATTCGTATTTTTATTATTATTTTAATTTAGACATTTAAATATGTAATTGTATTAACAATTTTTATTCTGAAAAAAATGATATAAATGGTTGCATTTCAATAACAGCAGATGAGTGGTCAGGTCTTTTTATTAATACATAGACGTTACAGGAAAAAGTTATAATTCTAAAAACAAATCACTTAAATATTTTAATTTCGGACTTGGACAATTAAAAATGAAATGAACTGCTTCTAACATTTGTTATTTAGTAAAATCACAAACAAGTAAGAAAGATATAGTCAGTCAAGACCGACCATATGATACTCTACTGTGTGTATGGGTCTTATATGAGACCAGTGACCAATTGTGGACCGATACTTTTATTAAATGTAAAACAAAAGAAGCGAATACAGAATATTACGTCGATACTAACATTTATATGAATTTACGCACTTTAACGTGAATTGGGGAAGTGTGCTTATATATGAGCTTTGGTAAATTATCGACCCATCCCCTTAAATTTTAGTACTATGATTTTTACACATATGGGAACTTATTTGTGTCGTATATTAACTTAATACTAACATTCGTATGGAATTTATGCACGTTAAAGTGATTTTCGGTAGAGGGGTTTATATGACAGATATGTTCAATTATGGACCAGTCTTGGCACGGAGATTGATACTTATACAGAACGTCTTTGCACTAAATTTCATTAAAATATTTCAATATTTAAGGCATTTTTTATCGTTAAATCGGATATTTTATGTGGGCTAGGTGAAACAATGAACAGATTATAACCAATTTTAATAGTCTTTGTGCCAAAATAATTATTCGTGCCATATTCGAAATATCTTTAAAATTTCGACCTGTATTTTGTTCACAAGGTTTACATGGACATACATCCAACCGACCAGATGACGGATAAAGTTAAATCGACTAAGAAAGTGATTCTGAGTCGGAAGGATATACTGAGGATCCGAAAATTTTTTCTGCGCGTTACAAACATCAACACAAACGCATAATACCCCAACCACCTATGGTGGTGTATGATATGAAAAGAATTAATGATTTTGGAATCGACATAGAAACTGAAAAGTTTTATAAGTAACGTTATTGATGCGTATGACGTATGCAAATTTGAAAATTTTTCAACAAATCAGAATATCATAAACAAAAAACATTGAAGTCTTATGTTTTGCATCAAGAAAGACTAACACATGATGTTAAATATCGATGAAAATCTATATCTAACATGGTCTCAAATTTTCCAAAACAGAATCTAAGGAGTTTGGAAATGAGATATTTGGAAGATTTTTGGGCAGAGAAACTGTGAAATATATAAAGGCATGAAGCTATGGAGATGGAAGCATTTAATGGTGATTTGCTACCGGAACTGAATGCGATAATTAAAAGTATAAATAAAATTATTTTTCAAAATTAACATTTATAAAGACTACAAAGCGAAATCGGTTTAAATCGAGGCTTTTAAATCTTATTTTTTTTTAATAAAATTATTTTAAGTAATTTACTTAAATATACAACATATCTTTTGTATTAACACAAGTCAATATCTATTTATATTATTAAAACAATCGTTGACTTATTTTTAGTTTTTGTGTCTGACATATACAAAGTATATATATATATATATATATATATATAAACTTTCAAGTTGTTTTTGTTTTCCTTTTACAATACAATTTTTGAAAACTTAACAAAATTTTACATAATTATTTTTGAATTATTAAAACAATTCGAATATTTTATTGAGTGATAGAATAATTCGAATAAACAAAAATTATTCGAATTATTCCTTTTATACGAACAATGAAGATACCCTAGTAGAAACTCTATAATTTAGCTATTTTTTATTTACAACAACTTTATCTATGTACAAAATTAATTATGTAACAACAATTTCCTAACAAATAACTATTTTTAAACCTTATTATATTGTTGTAAATATTATCTATATTTATATTTTCTTTAAAGTTAAAATTAATTGTCCAGAACCAAGAAAACTGTTTAAAGTTAATGCGTGTTTGCACTACCTTCTTTTACCACTTCTCAGCAATGTAACGTTTTGGCTTAAAGCCTTACGGTTGCGTATGTTAAAACCATAATAAATTGTTAACATAGACTTTTGTTGTAGTGAATAAATTTTATTTTATTTAGTATAAAAATATTCTATTAAATTGTAATAGGTTTTTCCAATGCTCTCCTCTAGGGTAGAAATATATTTTTTTTTTTATTTGCATTTCATTTCACAAACAGTGATAAGATATATATCTAAATAATTTAACTTACATAAATAAACTAAGTTCAATTATCATTTTATTTCACATTCTCAGAGATCTTGTTCTATAACAGTATCAATGATATATGGATACTGCCTGATACTCTTCCTCTAATACATAAGCTTGACTTTGAAACAAGAATATCTTATGACATTATTATTTTAATTTATTACTTTTTTTTTTTTTGTATTTTCCAAATATTTCATTCACATATTGTATATTAAATTCCACATTAATTATTGTTAATTTGCTGCTCATTAATTCAAGCCCTATAATTATCACTATTACTTGCTCTCTTCTTGCTTTTGAAATTATTTATATATATTTTTTTTTTTTCTTCATAACGAGTAATCCATTTATTGCCTTATTGTTACGGTAATCAAATACTTGCAAATTCATGAATCGTTTAAAGTGCGTTTCTGTTTGGAGCCATAATTTATGTATGAAACTGTGCGTGTTAAATGAGATAATCTTGCATTTTATAATTTTATTATTACTGTATTATCGCACCATGGAAATCAGTAATAAATGGTAGTTTTTGTTAAAATCTAGCAACTAAAACAGATAATTTTAAGTAATTGTATATAATAAGACGAAGAACGAAATATCACACGTTTAGAAGACATTAGTTTTTAGCATAGAATCTAAACTGTAATTTTAATTAAGAGACAAAGCTTTTACACGCAGAGAAAAAAGATATTTGTAGTGACCATAAACTAAGAGAAACATATTATGATTGGAACATTCATCACAACAAAAATAGAAATAATTATAAGTAATAATTATTATGATTTCATTTTGTTATATTGTGTTCGATTCCATGCAGAAACCATATTATGATTCTAGTTTTACATATAATTGAAGAATTATGATTTGATGTTATTATATTATTATTCTATCTTATCATATTATTCCATTCTTCATGCCACTCTTCATATTATTATTACATTTTATCATATTATTATCCCATATTGTCATATAGTTGTCCAATCTTATCATATTATTATTCCATCTGATCGTATATTAAAATAAAACGTATTAAGATAAAATTATCAGTTTTATAAACTTTTTATTGCAAATAATAGAGAAATGTGTTTTTAGCTAATATATATATATATATATATATATATATATATATATATATATATATATATATATTGTTTCTGTGGTAAAAATACTTAAATACATAAACAAAAACATTGTTATCTTGAACACAGAGTTATTAAAATTAAATAAAATTAACAATGAGAACATAATATTGTTGTACTGATAATTCTATAACTATGTTTTTTCTCTGCGTGTATACAGTATTTTAATGAATTCTTTCTTTTTTTTTTTAATTAAATAAAATAAAATCTAAAATTTTTCTTTTTTCAGATCTAAGATTTCATTATAATGTATGTCGTAAGTGGTTTATTAATTTCTTTACATAAAATGCTAACACTTTGTTATATAGCAATTCCGCCTTAATATTATACAGACATTTTAATAATTTTGATAAATAAAAATTAATACATTTTTATCATCCAAAATGAGATCAAAAATAAAATCTAACTTTTCCCAAAACTATGCCCATCTAATGGCACAATTTATTCTAAAATTGGTCGGCTTTTATTTCCTTTGAAACACTTAGTATATTCCGTCAAACTAGGGAAGTGTTTAACAGAAAAAAACAAATATTTTTTTTTTTTTGCCGTAATGTGGCCATAAAATATTTTTGTGTGGAAAATAACAAATGAGCTGATTTTGGGCAAATAAAATTATCAAAAAAGTTTTTAATATGAACACAATGTGACTACTTAATGGAAAATATTTTCCCATTTTTTGGTAAATAATTATTTGACCTTACAAAATTTTTGTAACAGAAAACAATATCAAAAAAAAAATATATATATATAAATAGATGAGAATTTTGAAGCAATAAATTCCACTAATACAATATTTGTGATCATTTTAATAATTTTATTAACTTGCTAGCTCAAGCAATTCCTTAACAGCGGAATTGATGGATATAGTCTACTGCTAAAAATCACAGATAATCACGTGTTTGCTGTTTTTTACATATATCTCGCTTATTATGCATCATATGTGTTTTGATACTATTTCAACATTTATAGAATATAAAATTTCTAACAATTTTGCTGAAGTTTTATTTTGAAGTTATAGCGCATTTTATGATAGATTTAATGTTTTTTTAGTATCCACTATATGTAATCAAATTGGAAGGAAAATTATACCAGCTATCTTCTGAAAATATTCACTTATCTTCGATTGCAGATATTGCCGACAAATATTTTTCTGGTCCATGTTAGGCTGTAGAATTACATTCACCAAAATTATTTTTTTACATTCTCTTTTGTGTCTTTGTTATCGTTATTTAATAGCAAACACTTTAAAACGCCAGATAATCATTTTTGTTTTTATTTTTACTCATTTGTCGTCGTAATACCACAGATCAAAGTTGAGTTTATTAAGTAAATCCAAAATATATATTTTTTCAACACTTTTCATTAATTTTTAATTAATGCATACAACAATTTTGTATAACAATTTATTTTGGTTAATAGATCTGAGCCTAACTGCTTTTATAATTGAATACGAAAATAGTACGAACTTGTTGGTATCATGGAAAACAACTATGTTCTTCACGCAGTCCAGAAAAAAATTGGGTTCGTAAAATATGTGTTGAAAATTTTAATAAATCTGCAAGTTTTCAGTGAAAATTGGTAAACAAAAACTTAACGGAAACAAATAAACTGATATCTGTGCTATATTTTCCATATATCCTGGTTTTGCGATTTTTTGCGTTTTTCGAGAAAATCAATTATTTCCGAATAAGTTTGCATTGACAATTTTTTGAATGACACATTTTTTTTTTTTTTTTTTTTTTGCAAAACAAAAATTTATTTTTCAACATAATCTCCTTTTAACTCAATACACTTAGTCCAACGTTTCTCCAGTTTTTGTATCCCTTCCAAAAAGAAGATTTTTCGTGGTCCTTAAAATAGGCATTTGTTTGGTCAACATTTTCATCGTTGGAGCTGAATCTCTTTCCACCTAGTCATTTCTTTAGATTTGGAAATAGGAAGTAGTCACTATAGGTTAAATCCGGAGAACATGGCGGATGAGGTACCAATTCGCAGCCCAATTCATAGAGTTTTGTCATTGAGACTGCACACGTGTGCACTCGTGCATTATCTTGATGAAAAAGAACTTTTTTCTTGGCCATATGGGGTCGTTTTCTTTTTAAATCCTCATTAAATCGGTCTAATAAGTTGGCATAATATTCGCCGTTTATTGTTTTCCCTTTGAAAGGTAAACGATATGGATTATCCCGCGTGCATCCCAAAAAACTGTTGCCAACACCTTATTTTCCGACAAACTTACCTTGGCCTTCTTCGGAGCAGGTTCACCCGGAGAAACCCATTGTTTAGACTACTGCTTGGTCTCCGGAGTACAGTAATGGATCCATGTTTCATCCACAGTTACAAAACGCCGCAAAAACGGATTGCGGTTAACCAACTCCAAACAATCCTTTGAATTTGTCACACGTTTACGTTTATGGTCAATTAAGGGCAAACACGGCACCCATCTTGCAGACAACATTCTTAAACGCAGCTGATCATTTAAAATCGAAACCACACTGCCATATGTAATGCCTATGGCATCAACAATCTCACGCACTTTTACTCTTCGGTCGGCCAACACCATATCGTGGATTTTTTTCGACATTTTCGGGTCTACTGACCTCAATTGGCCGTCCAGAACGTTCAGCGTCCACAACGAATGTCAGTAAATCACTTTTTTACCATTGACTATAAGTGAAATATGTGTAAACTTCTTTAACAATGACTTTTTAACCAAAAAAGAAAAACTTTAGTTCTGATGCATAAAAAGTGCAAAAATTAATTAAAGATTTGTTATACAAAATAAATATATTAAATTGCTTTAATTTTCATACAAAGCATGTTTCAAACAAGACACAAAAATTCTTCATTTTATGAATAGAAAGTGGTCAATAAAGCCCTAGAGCAAGGGTGTAACGTACTATGGTAATTTGTCATTAGTGGCAGACACCACTAAAACAATATGGCCATCAGAGACCATTAAAGTTGACCTGCCCTCATTGTGAAGCTATTTATAACAAATCAAATTAGTTAACGTTTTTTTTTTTTTTTTTTTTTTAATAATTTGTCTATTATTAAACCAGTTTTCAGTAGACATGGATTTAATTTTAAAAACGCAAATAAAATTATTTTTTATATTTTTTTTTTTTTTTATTATTAAAAATCATAACGTACACTTTGTTTAAAAAAAAACAGAGTACCATGTCATAGCGCATGTTGTACTGATACTAAAAACCAATGATGTCAACTGTTGGAAACACAAACGTGCAGAAATTACCGAAAAAAGTGCTAAAAAAAACACAATGGTTTTGTGGTACAATCAAGATATGTTATGTGAAAAAGCGCAAAAAAAAACTAAATCTCAAAATATTTATAGAAAACTGGTAAATTAAATTACTGGTTATAAAATTTTTTATTATGAACCGCGATACAAAATTTTTCAGTTGTTTCAATAATTTGCAACTCAAACAATTTTATTTGTTTAAGATAGTTTTCAAAAAATCAGGTTTAGTTACAATTTGTTAAAATAATGTTCGAAAAAATATTTTCAGAACTTAGTGCAAACATCAAGATGTGAAATATTATTTAAACTGTCAAAATAAATTAATTAAATACTGAGCAAAATCAATATTACACCATTAAAAAACCTAGTCAAACAAGAAACGATCGTAATATGCAAGAAATGGTAAAAAGTAAAAAGGCGCTAAAAGGGCTGAACGAAAATTGTTAGAAGCATTAGATTTGCTCATTTTTTAGTTTCCAATTAAAAAAAATTTCGCAGTTTGATCTACTTAAAATGGACTAAATCTAGCCCGAAAAGGGTTAAATTGGCATCACTGCTAAAAACAGTTGACACTGAACTTAATATTATATTCAGTACCAAAGGTTGCTTAATTATTTCCTTAATAATAACTTAAAATAAATTGGTGGGAAAATGGTAGTTGTTTTGTCATTGTTTAATTCAGAAAATTTTAAAAATCCCTATTTTAACCGCCAAGTATTATGGAATATTAATTTAAAATGCATTTTTATATTAATGTTTACTAAAACATTAATTCAACATTATAGTTAACAAATAAAATGTTCAAAAAATTATAAACAAAAACACTACGAATTTTTGCAAATATATATGTTATCACTTTTTCTACAAAAAAAAAAAAAGTTATACCTCTAATACACACTCTCTTAAAAATTAGTGAAATCTCCTCCGCAAATTAGTTAACTTTTTTTAAAATTTGTTTAGTTTTCAGTAGTTACAGATTTAATTTTAAAAACACTTAAATAAAATTATTTTTTATTTTCTTTTATTTCCCATGTGAATACCCTTAATGTCGTGCTAAGCATAAGGATTAAATTAACACAATTTTAATGTCACCAATATATTATGATAATAAATATTTATCACAGTTATTTTATGTTTACAATACACAAAACTGGTCTTGTCGATAAGAGTATGTGTAAAAACTGTCAATTAATGAAATAATTGATTTTCATAAAAATAAAAAAAAACACAAAGAAATAAAACAAAAGCTACAGAAACACAAATTTAAAACACGTTCACAATAAATTTAAAAAATTAAAAAAAAAAAATAATAAGCATCCAAAAACTATGTAGCTGAGTATCCCAAAGATTGGACACATGTAATTTTACGATAAATATTTAAAACATTCGGTGCTACGCATGCGCTGCATAAGGTGCGCAAGCCATCAGAAGAAAAGGCAGATGTATTTATAATGTTATTTTGATATATAATATTGCTGGCTACCCTTTCCTTTTATCATTCATTTGACTTTAAATTAAATTTATTTTACATACTCTTGTAGCTTTTCAATATTTCTCTTCTCCTGCAATGCGTGCAATCATCATTGGAATATGTGTAAAAAAAAAGGAAGCGTAAATGCATTCTTTACATAAGAAAACTGTTAAGACACACATTGCTCTTTATAATTTGTTGGCAACATGAAAATTTATGTTTACTTGAGTATTAATTAAACATAAATGTTTTCAATCTTCCACTAAACTGTTGGAGAAAGAGTTGCCTGCAGCCGTTGGAAACTCTCTGAATTATGTATTGAACGGAACTGCATTGTAAGTACAAATGTAGTTAAATTATGGCGAAGATGGATGTTGAATAGAGGTAAATAAATGATTATGTGTTATCAACAGGGAAAATTACACATAAAAAGGGTTAATTTAATTAAAACATAGTGAACTATTTTAACCCATTAAAGGAAGTAAGGAAGAATGATGATACAGAAGCTATCTATGAAAGGACACATTTTACTATCTCTTAATTATCTAGTAGATTTTAGAAATTTATCGAAACCCTTATTACTGCCTCAAAACTGTATTACTGTATGACATTACATAGTCTGGGTTCCTGCGCATAGGGATTACTATGGTAATGAACAGGCAGACGAATTAGCTCGGGCAGGCTCTGTTATGAATGCCTCCTTATCGGTTTCTGTCGCAATACCGTTAGGAACAATCAAAAGCAGAATCCAAAAACACTTTCTAGAAAAGGCGAAAAATAGATGGCGAAATCTAGACAAATGTAGTGTCGCGAAAGAAACGTGGCCTACCTACAACGAAAAACGCTCAATACAACTCATTGGCTACAAACGTAAGGACATCTTGAGACTAATAGCATTGTTTACAGGTCACTGGACGATCGGAAAACATGCAAGTAGACTTGATCTCCCTTACAATGATTATTGTCGTAGTTGTGGCAATCGCGGGAAGGAGGAGACAGTATATCATCTTTTATGTGAATGCCTAGCCTTGAACGCAATCAGACATAAATTTCTGAGAAGGTACCAATTAGAAAACCTCTGTGAGATATCTGATACTAGACTCAATACAACTCGTTCACCTGGCGAGTAGTGTGGTCCCATCCAAACGGATTCTAACGAGTCTAATTGATTGCCCATAAGATAATGGGCTACGCCATAAACTAACCAACAAACCAACCAACTCCCTCAAAAGGTTAACAATCTTAACATAATTGATGTTTATAATAAATTGTAAACTTACGAGAAACTCTTGATTGCATGCGTAACTGGAGTCAGTTTAAGCGTAACCATAATATTTAAATAAAGGTGGTTGGTTATATCTACATATAAGTACTTCCAACTCTCTATAACATAGACCATTTCCTTGTACAACTATTAGCTTTAGTAGTAGCTAACAAATTTATGCTTAGTTAACATATTAAATTGTTGCTAACATATTACTAAATACAGCAACAAGTTGCTATATTTTAAAAAATATATGCATACAAATTCATTTATGGTGGTCATAACTAATAAATAGTTTGCTTTATTATATTCATTTTGTAAAATCGTTGTTCACTTACATATAAATTTTGTAATAAATGCGTTGTCGATTAAATTATTATGTGTGTATCAGTAATTAACTTCACTTTTAATTAAATTTTAATTATGCCATAGGAAACTTCTTTTTGATGATTTATTAAATTGTTCATGTTAACACTATAAATTTATAGATGCTTGGGAGGTAAATTAAATTAGTGGAATAACATATCTTAAATGGAATATTCTTTGAAGTAAAAGACTTAAAAAGAGATGTTCTTTTACCTTTTTCTTAAAAATCAAATATATATTGTAATATAAATAAAGAAATAATCAGCAAAATTATTCATTGACTGAAGTCTCTATAAGGTTTCGGTCGATATGCTTTGTCAACTATAATTTTCCAAGCTCATTTATAAGTAAAAGTTTAACGTATAATCTGCTAGTTGGATTTGCATACATAGCCGTAGCGGAGAAGCGTAGGGGGGCCCTATACAACCCTCAGGAGCAGAGCTATTGGGGTTCAAAATAGGGTACTTCTGTCATATAAAATTTCTAACTGCTAGTCAAATTTTTGTTTCTTATCCGATTTCAAATATTTTTACATCTTCTTAAAGCCCTCAATAAGGTCAACGAAAAACAAGCTTGCATGTACTTTATCTCTTATAGTTTTCAAATCATTTGCATTTGAAATTTCAACTATTTCAATTTTGCCAAATTTTGGTCCAGTTTTTTTTCTAAAATTTTTACCCAAGTAGTTAAAGGAAAAAATTTTCTATGAATGAAAAATCTTAAAGTCGATATCTCTTACAAGTTCGAAAAAGAAAAAAAAAAACAATTTTGAAGTTGAAAATTGAAAAAAAATTCTATACCCTACACCACCATAGCACAGTGGGGCAGAATCGAAATTATTTGGAAATAAATCTGTAACTTCTGATCGGCTGGTTGGATTTTCATGAAATTTGGTATAGGCGTAGCGGAGGAGTGTACAAAGTTTGGAAGGGGGGCACAATAAACCCCTCAGGGGCGAAGCTCAAAGTTAGGTACCTCTAACATAAAAAGTTTTTAATCGCTTGCCAAATTTTTGTTTCTCGTCCGATTTCAAATATTTTTATATATTATTGTCGGCCCTGTTAAGGCCTATAAAAAACATGCTTACATGTCCTATTTACCATAATTTTGTATGTGCTTGGTCCAGTTTTTTTCATATATATCCTAGTATTTATTACCGATTTTATTAGTTTTTTTCCTATCTAGTTAAAGAAAAAAATTATCTATTGAATAAAAAAATTGAAGTCGATATCTTTACCGAGTCCAAAAATAAACGATTTTGAATTTGAAAATTCCAAAAAAGACGACTTTTTGTGTTTTTTAGCCGAAAAAGTATCTACACTCTTTTTTATCTAAAATAAAATTTTCTTTAGCAACATATAATAATTTTACACTTTTCTGAAAGGCAACTTCACAGAGATGACTTTAAGGTAAAAAACAAGTCCAATAACTCAACTGGTCATGGTACACACCCTCCCGAATTCGACCCATTTTATATGAAAGTTTTGATTTTAGACCATTTTTTCTCAAATCCCAAAGCACGAATCGACAAGCGGAATATATTTTAAGAATCCTCAATATGTTGTTAAAAGTTTTAAATCAAAATCTACGGGCCTTCGGACAAATGTGGATTCTATAGCCATAAATGTAAAAAATCCCATTTTTGGGAATTTTGATTAGTTTTTTTGGGAAGTCAGAAAAACCCTACCCCTGATTGAAATTTGGTTAACGCACTTTTATTTATATTAATAAGATTCACATTTCTTGCAAAATTCATTAAGATATCTTTATAAACAAATATGTTATTACAATTAAAAAATTTGTATTTTCTCCAAAAACCCCAAATTGGGCCTTTTGTTTGGTTTATTTATAAATAGCGAAAGAAATTTTAAAAATATGTATTCCAAGTTAAGTTTATCCTTTAGCATATATAATTTCCGATCGTTTGCAAAAAGATTCAAGTCAATATCGTGCCTCATTTCAGAAATATGCGCGTTTAAACTTTTACATTTCCAATTTATTGTATATATGACTATATTTTTACAAACTTGCAACTTTTGCCTTTAGTTTTGCGTGAATAATTACTTAGAAAATTATGAATATTTCTGTATACTTTTAATAATATCTATACACAAAATATTTTTATAAAAATAATTAATAAACATTTTTTATTTTTAATAGCGTTGCCACATTTCCCAAATTTAAGTAAATCTTTATCCTTTTCTAAGCATTCATATATTTCTATTAATGAATTTAAAATAACAAAACAAACAAAAAATGTCTATTTTAACTTAATCAATATTATTATTTTTGGTATTTATCATCTTCCTTAATAAATATTATATTTCTAATACGATTTTTTATTACTTATTTACATTAAATTTATGTAGACAATTTTTCTAATATTTTAAACTTGCACTACTTATTTTCTATAAAATAATCTGTTGTATCTGTATACATATCTAAAAGATAATAAAGGTCCTTCAAGTCTTCAGTATTTTGAGTTGATAAAGGCTCAGGGAAGTTCGAAAAGTCACGGACTTATTGATATTTTAACATTTTCCGAATTCCGACTTTAAACCGTTTTAAAATGTTTGATTTTTTGATCTATAGCTTACAATTTGTTATGTACCCAGCAAAAACTTTGATTTCCTGGTAAGCTAGCGGGTATAATTGGAAACAAAAATAAACTACTTACTTTTGGCTTGAATAAATAACAAGTTTTTTTGTTGGAGTTGTCCACAAATTCATGTAATTATTTTTTGACTCTAGGGGTAAAAAAAAATATGTACCTAAACGAAAATAAAAAAGTAAAAATTGTTGGCGTCAGTGAGATTTCAAATTGGACACAAATTAACTATTTGTTTTTAGTGATTAGCGTCTTACTCAGTTTTTAGATATTTTTTTTTATAAAAAAAAGTAACAAAATCAGAATGGGGTTGAACCAACAACCTTCTGGTTGCTAATCCAGCGCTCTAGCCAACTCATCCACGTGATTGCAATATTAATATGCTATTATACTATTGAGTACTTATTTATGTAATACAAAAAAGCAAATAATAATGACGCCTCATTACCGAGGAACTACTTTAATAAGTAGTTGCCATCATTTTTTGCTGGGTATGTTTGCTTTGATACAAGAAATATTATTACTGAGATTGGTTATGACCTGTTCATTATTTCACCTAGTTTGCATACATAGGTTTTCACGGAATATAAGTTTAACAGTTATAAATGATATACATAAGTCAGATTTTGAAAAAATTTTTGGTAACCATAAATTACTCTACCAAATTTAATACTAATTGTTCCACAGTGCCCATATAAAGCACTTACCGAAATTCACTTAAAGAGCATAAAACACATAATAATTTTAATATCAGGTTTAAATAAGACACAACTAGCTTTTATTTATAAGATATATAAGACAAGATTATAAAATTTTAGGTGTATCGGAAACGGTGGTATTCTTGCAAAAAATATATTTTATCAAATTTATAATTTAATATTATGTTGATTAAACTTCAGAATGGTACAATTTTTGGCATGTATTTATACCTTTTTTTAATTATTGATTAATAAAATAATATTTATTAATTTCATATTCACTAAAGAAATAATTTATGAAAACGAAAAAAATCTATATGTATATTTTCATTGTTTTTTTTTCATTAATTTTGTTCGTTGGGTTATAATTTTAAAATATATTTAAAATCTATAGAAAATGATCTTTGCAACGATAGCAATCACTTATATTAAAATACCCCATGTACGGTGTCCAATAGTGTAGCAGCGAAATAAAGATAGATATGGTAGAAAAGCATATGACGAAATAATTATTTTCCCCCCTTCTACTGCAAAAAAAAACTGTTGTAAATATTTATATATTTAGGCATATAAATTCTATACTGATTCTTTACTTTAAAATATTATCTTAATTTTCCCCAAAACACAACACAATATTTCATAAAACATTGTTGCACATCAAAATTAAAAACAAAAACCATAAACTCCAAAAATAACAAACTAAATAATAATATTTAATTGAAACACGTTGTAGATATTAAAAAATTTCATAATCTTTTAACTGCACAACAAATAACCGACATCCATCCATTTATTTTCATGCCTTTAACTTGGTAATTTTTTTGGAAAATTCTCATGTCTCATGTTTGAATACAAACGTCAAGTTTATGTGGCGTTAAAAACCAATTGAACGATTAATTATTCACACGGAAAGTTGAGCAAATAGCAAGCAAAAGCTACAGATAGAAAAAGAGAACAAGTGGAATTAAATATTATGAGAAAAGAAGTGAAGGAAGGGTTAAGACAGAGGATAAATACACATTACGAGTAAGAACAGAAGACACATATGAGTTGTAAGTAAAGATATTTATGCAACGTATGTATGCATAAGTAAACATATGAGAATAACATGCAACATGCGGCATCAAATAAAATAGTAAGACAGTTTTATTTTTATGGTAAACAATTTTCATTGCCTCACACAAACCTACATACATAAAGAGTGTGTATGGATTATTTTTTCTTTTTGTTTTCTTTACTTTGTTTGTTGGGTAAATAATGTATTAGTTGCAAGAATTCACAATGAAATATCAAAGATGGTTGAGATGAAGAACGGGGCATACCAATCGAGAATAAACTAAACTAAACCTAAATATTAAGTTTAACTACTATCCATAGTATAGTATTTCTAATGTGTAAGATTAAATACGAGAGATGTTTGAAATAAAACGGAAAAATTCTTTAGAGTTAAACAATGATCCAAAAGGAAAAGGCTTTAATGACAGAAGTAATATTTTTTACTAGGTTAAAAATTGTATGTACTTATTGTTATATAACACATTTCTGAGCTATTAAAAAATTTAAAATTTTGCTTTAGCAACCATCGTTTTGAAGAAAAAACGTAGTAATTTGGCAAACATTCAACACGGTTGCAATCAAATGTAACTGGGCGTTCTAAGTGAAGAAAAGCATGAGGAGTCCTATTAAGACAACAAAACAAATATTCCTAGAGCTCATCAAAATTTCGCATCCGTTGATGCCATTACAGACACATTCATAGGCATACACACACATATACAAACTTATACAATCCCTGCAAGCATTTAGAAGAGAGTTTTTTCATCCATCCACAAAAAGGTGTCCTTTTTGACACTTCAGCATGTTCACAGGTAGAAAATACACAAATTTACAATAACAAAACATATTAGTATCGAATTGTGATCAAAAAAACTTGACTTGGGCGACTGTTTACATTCCATAGCTAAGAACAAGCACGACATAATTTCGCTCAGTAAATGTATAACTTTTAAAGTTTAAGTGTTGAAATAAATTTATTAATATAAAAAATTATTTATTTTTAATTAAATATTTGATATTTAATTTAAAGTTACAGTGAGTAAATAACTTATTTGAAAATATAGTGTTTTTGAATATAAAGTAAGCATTTAGGTCAATTATAATTAAAAATTTTTACTAGAAATATTCCAACTGCATTAAAACTTGTTTATCATACAAATGCGATTACATTTCCATACTTACTTGATGTACTTTTTTATAATTCTAATTGTGAGTATCTCGACACCCAGAGAATGTACTAAATAGTGTCATCTAAAAAGTACGGCACATTTCTTCCCAAACGGTGACTTTTCTTCGATTAGAAAATTATATCATTATCGACTGTTATTAACTACATAAGGTATCGCTTTAGTTCAAATTTCGATAAAATATGTTGGCAGGCAATATTATTTCATACCCTGCCAACATTTTCTATCTAAATTTGAACTAAATCTATCGAATATGATGTAATTTTATTATCGAAGAAGAGTCACCGTTCGGGAAGAAATGTGCCTCAGCTCTAATACTTCTTAGATAACGCTGTTTAGAGCATTCTTTGGGTGTCGAAATACTATCATTTAGAAGTGTAAAAAAATACATCAAGAAAGTATACATTTACTGAGCGAAATTATGTCGTGGTTATTCTTTTTCTTTGCTCTGGAATGTAAAAAGTCGCCCGAGTCAAGTTTTTTTAGACTAAAATTCGATACCAATGTGTTTTGTTATTGCAAATTTGTGTATTTTCTACTTTTGAACGTCCAAGACATCACCAAAATTATTGGCAAAATATCATAAAAATTATTTTCTGTCGGGAAGAACTTTTCCTTGTGCAAGAGTCTCCCAAACGACTAGATGAAGATCTTTCTAGAAGTGTCTTAAAAGAGTCTTCTTACTATCTTCTAGAAGGTGATTTTGTGCACGAGCATTTTTTTATTATTATTTTACTGATAAACAGTGTTACCAGGAGGTGAGAAAAAAAAGAGGCTAAACTGGACTTTAAAAAAGGTCAGAGTCCAAGTGCCCCAAACAATAAGGCCTGAAGTGATTTTTCGTCATTTTTGAATTATAATTCCTTTTTGAACACTTCTTAATTTTTTGGTGATTTTTTTCTTTTGTAATTCTCTTTTTTAATTATATTCACAAATAGTTCTTATGGCTAATGAAGTTTATTAAAAAATATTTTTTGTGCGAATTAATACAGAAAAGTGCTTAATTGGATGGTTCTGTAAAAATAAAATTATTAAGGACAAATAAGAAATTATTTTATGTTTTGTTGAAATAATAAAATTTTAGCCTTTTCAAGGCAATTGTAAGGCTAGAAAAAGAGCTAGAAGCTAAAACAAAAATTTTATGGCTAAAACCAATATAAAAAGGCTAGATTTAACTTCAGAAAGGCTAAACTAGCTACACTGCTAAGAAAAAAATAATTTTTTTGCGCAACCAAATTTCAAAGTGTTGCCTTTAGTTTCCTGAAGAAATAAAGAAATATACATATTTTGTTATACTAAAATTATGCATTTATTTAAAGACATGTATTTCTGTGGTACTTTTTCGTGTGTCACTTGAATAAGGAATATTTTAAAAAATAATAACAAAAAACTTAAAATGTAAATTAATTTTATTTTCATTGTAATTTTGCTAGTTTAATGCCATTTATGTCATTTTCTTAATAGACCAATTTAGCATAATTAATAATGTGTGGATGAGCTTTTATTTTCGATAACTTAAAAAATCTGGTCTGGCATTGATTCGACTAATTTTTGAAGAAAATTACTGCCAATTTCTTCCCAGGCTTGCTTAATTTTTAGTTTAACTCCGTTGTTATCATTACGGTATCATTCTATGCATTTCTTGCGTAAACCTTACGGACTACATACCGGCCAGTCCAATAGAGGAATATTAGGTTCATTAAACCATACGAATTTCGTTCGACCTCAAATCATGCCAATAGCAAGAATATGAATCGGAACCATCCATACTGAATTTCTGTTCAACAGAAAAGATTACTCTATTCCACTCATCTGTCCATATCATGTATTTGCATTCAATTTTTAAACGATATTCCTTATGATGCTGTTTTAACATTGGCTTACATTTTGATTTCTTCCATTTTATTTTACCATCTGTTCGCAAAATGTGTGCAACATGTTTGGAAGTGACAGGAAGGTCTGCCCTTTCTTAAGAAATCCCCGAATAACTCCTTACGGATTTTTCCTGGTCTGTAAGAAAAGTTCCCAATTTCCCAATTAAAAAAATATTTCCAGCAAACAGATGTTTTCATCAAAAACATCTGTTATATATGTTAATATTTTTTTTTTTTTTTTGCAATAGCTTTTTAGACAATTTTATCAATTTTTTTTAGACAATGATCACCAATATGTTCTGATTGCTAAATTAAAGAAAACAACAAAAGCAAGAAACAAATATTTCTTACATATAAAAGTACCGTTATATCGCAAGTTGTTGTAACAACACAACATTGGTTTTGGTTAAGAGAAACAAATATACTTCAAAGGAAAATGAAAATTTTAAATGCGTTTATAGGAATATGCACCAGTGTACATTAATTGATCTCATTTTAAAACGGTTTGTAACTATTGTGCATTTTTAATTTTAGTTATTAATTTTTATTCTTATTATTTACTTTTACTTTATTTATTTATTTTTTTCAACTTTTCATTCATGTTTGTAATTTATTTAGTAGATATGATTAGCAATATAAGGCCCCATTGGGCTCGGTTATGTAAATGAAGAATTGATAAAAAAAAAAATAATTCTCGTCTCATATTTAATGTGTATTAGTTGAATTATTACTAGAGTTTTTCTTTTCCCGACCTTTTTGCGCTCTCGGGAAATCGGGATTTTTTTAAATTTCGCGAGATCACGGGAATTCCCGCCAAGAATAAATAATTAAAAATTTTAAAATATTTATAAGCTAATTCAGTCAAATGAAGAATAAACATATTTAAAATAAACTAATTGATCACACTATTGGCATTTTGAAAATTAAATTAACACTCATCCGAAAGTAGAATCATTCACAGAAAAAAATTATTCGTCAAAAAATTTCAATTAATTTCTGATTTCATTTTATATATTTCATTTTTATATATATTATTGTTTATAAATTTTTCTACAAAAATTGACAGCTCTATGAAAAATGCAAACGAAAAAATTAAAAAAAAATTTAAGGAAATACCCAGCAAAAACTTTTTGGTTTTCGGTAATAACAACTTCTTATTAAAGTAGTTTCTCGGTAATGAAGTGTCATTACTATTTGCCTACTCTGTATTACATAAATAACTACTCAATAGTATAATAGCACAGTAATATTACAATCACGTGGATGAGTTGGCTAGAGCGCTGGATTAGCAATCAGAAGGTTGATGGTTCAACCCCATTCTGAAGCTGTTAGATTTTTATAACAAAATGTCTAAAAAGGTGTTTAATACTAAAAAAAAGTTTTTGTCAGTTAGAAAAATTAAGTGCGAGATGGTGTACTGAGTAAGACGTTAGTCAGTAAAAACGAATGGTTAGTGTGTGTCCAAGTTCGAGTCTCACTGACGGCAAAATTTTTTTATTTTTTATTTTATTTTTATTTTCGTTTAGGTACATATTTTTTAAAAATAACTACATGAATTTGTGGACAAGTCGAACAAAAATAACTAGTTATTCAGGCAAAGTTTATTTTTGTTTCCAATTATACCTGCTAGCTTACCAGCAAAGCAAAGTTTTTGCTGGGTAAGTACACATCAATTTATTTCAAATGCTTATAATTTCTGACCTTTCCAGGAAAAAAATAATATTTTAATAATTATCTTCCCCTTCAGAAGTAAAAGTGTATATAAAACTATTTTATGAGTTTAGATGTTATTTTCGTTGATACCGAAACTTGGAGCAAATTTTAAGTACATAGTAGATACGAAATTGTTATTCCTTCTGTTCCGGCAAATCATATTTTTTATTTGCTGTCCGTGTCGTTTTGATACTCCTTTCATGCAGATGTAGACATCGTTATGTCTTCATTTTGGACACCAAAATTTGTTCAATAGTAAATCTATGGCTTTTTAACGAGTGTTTTTTAAATACATATACGGCATTAATTTTATATTTATCATATACATTATATGTTTACAATATAATCATTATTATATTTTACGTACATTAAAATTCTTGTATAATATTGGAAGAAGCCTATGTATGCAGTGGTACAGATATAACTATTTTCAAAATCGAATCAGTAAATAGTTTAATAGATATTTATAACATTTCAATAACAGTTCTTATAGATATGATTAAAAAAATAATTTAAATTTAAATCAAAATCAATTAATTTCAGTTAATTAATTTTATCACTTTTATAATTGGAACAAAATCAATTAAAAACTTAATATAACAAATTTCGTAATTGAAATCCATTTTAATTATTTTCTGAGTTACTTTGGCTTTCATATCGTTCTGTGAATAAAATTTCGATAATTTTATGGAAGTAAGCTTATTGTTAAGAGATCCCCAAAGAATTTATAGATTTCTGAAGCCCTGCTCTTTACTGGTTTATAACCCATTGCTATGGTTTTTCTAATATAAAAATTTAATTAAGTTCCTTATATTTTTTGCTACACTATTAATCTATAGCTAAGGATATAATAAATATATTTTTGAAATGTCGAATTTTACTTCTTACTCTTCCTTTTAAAACATATTATTTTTGGCCGCAAAATTTTGAACAATCACCTAACAATCGCTAACGAGAAACGTTTGGAAGATAGACAACAACATTATCTTCCAAATGTTTGAAATGTTACTCCCATACACATGCATGTGTATGCATTTGTAATGCATTATTAAAACGAATCACTTGATATTTTTTATTTCATACCATTACTGTTCCTTCACATTCTCATCTTTTTTTTCGTTTAACAGCCTTAGTAGAACCTTTCAATTGTTTCCTTTCGTTGCTAGCAAACATCATTGTGCATTTTTCGTTACTAGTGATGCGAGAGATACAACAAGAATGTCATAAATGACAGTCATATATTTGTACGTTTGTATATCTAAATGTTTGTTTGTTTCTTTATCAAAAACATTTTATAAAAACGAGCAGCTCGGGAAATTATTTTCTAGGACATAACAGTTTCCGTTTTGAAACACCTTTGGTATTACAACTGGGCCGGCAGGATGAATGAATCTTTTATTTATTTGCTTTAAGTAAAGAGAACAAAGAACAACAAGAATTGAGGCTGTTGTCGTTTAAGTAAATTCTTTTCATTTTTATCCATTTGACTTATTTTTTTTACAGTTTTTACTTTTGCAGTTTTTGTTGACTTTATTTGCATTCAATTGCATAAAAAATGCAAACATTTACACTTCGTTTCCGTCTACAATTTAAGTTAGTACCACTTGATATTTAACCATAAGATGTGAAGGTTTTATTAGAATACACGGAGAGTAATTTGGAAAAACTTTATTTATATCAAAATAAGGAAATTAGAATGTTCTGACTTACTTAAAGAAAGCTTAAAACAGTTGGTAAAATGAAGGATCGGATTGAAATCTCACTTACGAATGCTTGTGAGAATTCATCACACATCGTGTTACATCTTCAGGGCTTTTAGTAATTTTAAATTCGCTAATGTAAACGTTAACTCGTTAATACAGAAAACATTTTCTTGACAACAAAAATTTAGGTCACTTGAATAAAGGAAACCACTTGTTACAAATATCTGACATTAAAACAAACATAGATATTGTCCATTTACTGTCTAATATTGCACTGATTGCACTTACTTTTATACTTTTTTATTAGATGACGATAAATCTGGGAGTAATTGTCAGTTTTATGGTCGAAGGCCAATGTACGCGGAACGCGGCGACGGGCGAGAATCAGCTGATGTTGTTTTCTCAAAGTTGAAACAAATTCATTTTTGATACTGCCGCGTCTCACAACATTCCGAGATTAATTTTTTTTAAGCTGGTAATAACGCTGCCGCCCAACGCCACTTGCCGCGTACATTGCATTTTACCCAGCAAAAGCTTTTTGGTTCTTCGTAATGGCAACTATTTATTAAAGTAGTTTCTTGATAATGAGGTGTCTATATTACATAAATAAGTATTCTATAGTATAATAGCACAGTAATATTGCAATCACGTGGATCAGTTGGCCAGAGCGCTAGATTAACAACCAGAAGGCTGTTGGTTCAATTCCATTCTGATGTTGTTAGTTTATTCGTTAGTTCATTTTTCTTTTAACAAAATGTCTAAAAAGGCATTTTATGCTAAAAAAAAAAACTTTTTTGTCTATTGGAAAATTAAGTGCTAGATGGTGTACTGAGTACTGACAGCAAAAACGAATGGGTAATTTGTGCCCAAGTTCAAATCTCCCTGGCGGCAAAAAAAATTTTTTTTTTATTCCCGTTTAGGTACATATTTTTGAGTACCCCTAAAGTCTAAAAATAACTACATGAATTTGTGAACAACTCCAACAAAAATAACTAGTTATTCAACCAAAAAATTATTAGTTTATTTTTGTTTCCAAATTGCTTACCAGGAAAGCAGGTTTATTATATTAAACATCTCAATCCTTCAACGTTTTCTGTAATTGTTCTCACTGCTAAATATTTAAATTTTCTTGACATCCGGAAAGTGATTAGTTTTGGCTCAATGGGCTCGTAGTGCTATTTTTGGTGTCAAATTTTTATCCCCCAATTTATGGTTTGATTTATGTCCTGCTAATCTTGTCTTGTTATTTATTGTTCCAACATTTCGATATCTGTCTACATTTTTCTCCTGCTTTTACATTGCAAACAGATATATCAGTGTCACTTGTAAGTGACACTGATATATCTGTTTTCAATATTTTGTCTTTGACTCAGAACTCGTCTTCCGATCATTCTCTTAGTCAAGAGGATCAGGCAATTGAGGTAATTTCAGTTAAATATAAAGTAGCTGGAATAATTAATGACTTCTTAGTCAAATAAATGCTGGCTTTTTATTGTAGTCAGCAACAGACATATGATGTTAAATAGGAAATATCTGCACTTATCTCCACCATTAATCTCCAGTAAGGTACCAGTGAGGTACCAGACAATTAAGATCATTATTGCATGAGGCCGAAGCCTTTTTCCATAGAAAAATCTTAATACTAATCTCTGGAGATATAACTCATCTTGTAAAGTGGTTTAGACAACCAACGACTTTAAGTTTGAAAAGAAAGATTTAGTTGATGGTTCTACATCATTGATCAATTGAAAAAAAGGATATTTTCAAATTTTCACCATCCCAAATCATGGGATGTGGTCTAGAATTTGACACAATGTTTTACATATTTTCCTTGCCGAAACAAACCTCATTATACCGATTTAATTTTGTGGTGCCTAATTTCCAGTACTATAAATCTAGAGCAAATTAGGGAACCTAGAATCGCCAAGTTTGAGGTTATAAATGTAACTACAGTATCCGGCTCGAAGGCCATAAGGACCAAAGAGCAATAGTTCATTGCCTTTTTTAGGATACCAAAGCAGAGTTTGTGAGCTACAATTATGTACCAGCCGAATAGAAGACATATTTTCTGTTCCACAATACCCTTTGTCGTTCACCATTTATGTTTTATTTTCTATTTGGGTTTTGTAGAAATCTAAACATGGACGTTTCTATATGGTAAATTATGCACTTGTCGCAGTATCAAACAGATTTCTGCTGAAGTTCAAGATACTCGAAATCAGTCGATTCAATGATATTTACAAACAATCTCTTAAGACACATAAATAATTAGGCATAAAGTCTTACAAGTTGATATTACAATTATGTAAGTCTCGAAACATCTCCATTTAAATTCTTCTAACAATTTAAGACAATCATTTTATTATGGAAATTTTCAAAGTCGTCTGTTTATGCCAACAACATAATAGGAGAACGGAGATCATATCAAGTGCGAAACTGTGAAAATTTCCTTCAATAAATCGAACACTGCGAAAGTGCTCGCTTCGATTACATGATTAGTGTTCATAATTAAACATAACTAACATAAAATGCGTAAGAACAAAAATTTGTAACAACTTTTACTGAATTTACGTTCGTGCACCCAAAATCCAGTAAAGAGAGAAAAAATTTAGAGGGAAAAATGAGAGTTTATAAACTGAGTACTCACAAATTTTACTAGTTTTCAGTGTTGCCATGGCAAATTTTTTTCTAACCAAAATTTTGAAAAAAATAACCAAATTAGGAAAAAATAATCAAATTTTAAGAATTCACAGTTATTATGTAAAAATGTATATAATCTTAATACATGTATTCAGGTTTTAAATAATTTGTATATTACTCATAAACTTTACTTAGTCTTTAGGAGCAAAAGGTATTTAAAATTTAACCATTTAGAACAATGTTAATCAAAATGTGGTCTCTGAACCAATTTTATAGGGGGTCGGGATATAAAGATTTGATAATTTGAAAATTCAATTATTCTCATGTCCTTATATCAAAGCAAACTAGATTGTAATAAATTTGGAATTGCAGAACAGCTGGGTCGAGCAGTAATAGAAATAGAAAACTTTGACTTTTACAATTATGTGTTTACAGAAAAAGAATGCAAACAAGAGTTATTTTTATAGGGACTTTAGCAATCTCATTTAATTGGAAGTTTTGGCGAAAAGATTCAATAAGTTAATTCAAAAATTGTGTACAAAATATTGGTCCAATTGAAAATACATCGGAACTGATAGAACATATTTATTGTAGTTATTTGTAAAATAATGTAGTGTCCTTTTTAAATGTTTATTATTATTATATAATTATGTTTTCTTGCACAGTTTTAATAACTAAACAAGGTGTATTTTTTATTCCCTACAGCACCATATTGGGGAACCCATTGGTTCATTATTTAACTTAGTCCCCAAAAAAAATGTTCTCTTGGAGTAATATTTTAAAGCTTAAATATCTTAAATACATATAAGCGTATTTCTACAGAATTCTACACAAATAAAACATTTTTAGTCCTAAAACATTTAAAAAAAAATGTATTTACCCACATAGAATATGGCATTCAGTTTCAAAAGGATCGCCTTAAAATTAATTGTAGCTTCTATATAGGGTCCTTTCCCGAAAATCAATTAAAAGTACTTATATCCCATATTAATGTTAGTTCGTTAATAAAATTTGGCTCAAATAAGATTAACCATAGCACCCATGTAATGCTCTCTCTCTCTCAAGTATTTATGTATGTGTTACTTTAAGGCACATATACAATAGTGTAGGATAATAGTAATTTATTTTGTAATTACAGGTAGTTAGGTTGTTTGTTACATCATCAGAACTTTCTCACAAAAATCTCCGAATCTATTTCACTTTTTGGATAAATATTAACAAATCTTTATATTTTTCTATTGATTTAAATTGTTTTCTTCATTGTCAGTTAAAACTGGAATGAGAACCTTTAGTTTTCAAATGAATGATGAATTTTTATCACACTCTCCTTTTATTGTTTTTTATTATTGGTAAGTTAACAGAGTATAGAATTTTTAAACTAATAAAAATAAAATTTTGATTTAACAAAATAATAATAATAATAATAATATTAATAAACAAATAAATGACCAAAATGGAAAAAAGCATCATCTCCACATTGGATAATAAAATAACCAAATTTGGTTAAAAATAACCAAAACGGAAGCACTGCTAGTTTTATTTATGCTTGGAAAACCAGTAAATCATATGGTTGCCAAAAGTAAACAAAACCAAATGTAAACAATGAAAAGAAAATGTTCGAAAAATTAAAAAAATGTATTTTTGTATTAAAACTTTATTAAAAGTGCATTAAGGAGCAATAATTATATTTATAACAACAGAAAAAATGTAATTGTTATTCTCTAAAGTGCAAATATTTTGGTAAAAACTCTGATTACATAATACTCTGAATATATAAAACAACAATAAAAGTTTTATGTTTATTTATTTGCAACCAGCTGTCGTGGTTATTTTACTGGATTTTACAAAATTTCCTTTAACGTACCTTTTTGCTAACAAGGTTTTTGAGAGTAAAATCTTCTCAGCAAAATACTCAACTTACTGAATTTTACTGGAAAAGTAACAGAAAGCAACTATACTTATGTACCTAATGAACAGAAAGTGAATGAAACAAAAGCTGTAAGAATAGAAAGAAGTCTGCCTGTCACTTGTTCATAGGATTTACAGATTAGTCAAATTATAAAACTTTCTTTAGTACAACACCACCTAGATATCATAAACAAAAAAAAAAATCAAACAAAAATGATGAATCGTCCTAAATTTTCAAAATTTTTCCAGCTTACAAACCATTTCTTCTGCCTGTGTACTCCTTATGACATGTCCCAAGCATAACATTTGTAAGTAAATATGTTTAAGATAAAAAGTGGAAAAACCAACACAAAAAAGTAACAATATTTACCATCTTTATTATACAATATTTATTATTTGATTCAAGGTACGATTTGCTACTTGTGCTTCTACTTAGTACTTCAGTCAGTCAATTTTGTATATTTATGTCAAATGTCGTAACGGTCGTTTATTTACTTGTTTGTCATCCTAAATGCATTACAACAAGTGCAATATTATTTTTGTCATTATTCAATCATGCCACTAACGCTACTCCCTATTCAGTATTATTTTTTATATAAACACAATTTTTTAATAAAAAATTTCCATTGTCAATAAAAAAGGAATAAAGAAAAATAAATACATTTTGCAAAAACAACATTTTAGCATAACTATCAAACCAAGCAACAATCCCTCCATACATTTTTATTTTATATATTATGGACATTTTTGAAGCATGAACTAATTTCGACTGTAAAAGTTAATGTGGATAATGGTGCCATTTTGTAGGAATTAAATATTAAAAAATACACGAAATTACGAAATTAAATAAATATTTATTACATATGAGTACGAGAGCTCCAACAAAGGACAAGAGGAAGGAAGTAAAACTATATTTATACATTAAAGAGCAGCCGCTATACAACAACATTATACAGCAGCGGTGTCAAGTGTATAGAAACATACGACACTTGGCAACAATGCGACTTAGAATAAAACAAATATTGTGTACCTTCTTGCAATTTCTCCCCTTCTTCAACATTGCTGGCTCAATATAATGCAGTAAATGTTTTATCATATTTATTTTTATATTTCGACAGTAGAGTATTTGAGCAAAAAGAAAAAAAACACAGAAGGACTTATAAATGTTAGATATATAGTAAAAAAAAGAAGTAAAACAATCCCAAACTCCCACATGCGAAACCAAAATACACACTAGCTTTTGTATCTACAAATGTGTGTGAGAGTTCAGGGCAAACGCCATTTTGAAAATGTAAACAGCCGCATAACGGTATTCTGTAGCGTAGAGTAAAACTAATGAACACTACTTTTTTTGTCTTATGAGTATTTTGTTTTGGGTTTGTTTGTAGAAGACCTGCATAAGACCATCAATTCCAACTGACATAACATCTATCTTGGCCACTGGAAGAGAAACTCGCCCAGACAAACACATTAACAATGGTTTACATTTAGGTTTACAAAGTCCTTTAAACGACCTTTGCTTCTCTTTCATAAGAATGGACCAACACATTAAACAGAGGAATACACACACGAGTAAAAACTACTTCAAGTAGAAGGATATAAAAAATGTCAGCACAGGATTAGAAAGGAGACAAAATAACATTAAGGGCTACAGGCTCATTAACATTTACATAGATACCGATAAAAATGCAAACATATACCAGTTTTTCAGTTTGGGAAAAACTAAAAATATTAATTTGTTTCCTGATTTTAGGATTTTAGTTTTCATCGAAATTTTCTTATAAAAATCGGTTTTTGGTATGCAACATAAGTGATTATGAAATGAGCTTATTTTCTAAGACAACCCAATATTTAACGAAGATCTCAGATTTCATCGAAATAAACTTATTTTCTCTACAAACGCAATATTTAAAGAGTTATAAAGGGTTTTAGATTTTATCGTTATAAATGATTTTAGGGTTCATCGAAATTTTCTTTCAAAAAATGATTTTTGGTATGAAACATATTTGATCACGAAATGAGCTTAGGTTAGGTTAGCTTCTTAGGGCAGCTGTCTAGTCAAGAGACAACTCACTTGGGTCCAATTTGGTCCCGTTGTGAAACCCTGAGGGATCGTGTGTTGCTAACTCACATGTCCATAACAGCGCTCGGAACGAACCAACCCGACGCATGTATGAAAGAATTGATCCATCTGATATGAATATCAGAGAGACCTGATAACACATGCCCAAACGGACTTCTAAAATTTGCAGTCCTGATCTGGACAAGGGTTTGAAAGTGGCATAAAAGATGCTCCATAATTTCCTCCTCCTCCTTATTCCGACAACTTCTACAAAAGTTGTTAAAAGGGAGCCCTTGTCTCCTAGCATGTGCCCCAGAAATCCAGTGCCTTGTGACAACAGCTACCAGAATTCTTAGCCGATGCCTCAATAGTCCCATGATGAAGTTAGTCATCATAATGGGGCCACATTTGCCTCGAGGTTGAACATGTGGATTCATTTGTCCAACTATCTTTTGCAATATTTGATAAGTTCCGCAGAATTATTGATCTGCAGGACGAAATATGGTATCTTCACCTCGAAGAAGGGATCCATTATTTTCTCTAAAAATGCAATATTTACAAAGTTATAATAGATTTTAGTGTTCATCGATATTTTATTGCAAAAATTGATTTTTGGTACGAAATATAAGTGATCGCAAAATAAGCTTTTTCCTCTAAAAACGTAATACTTGCAAAATTATAAAAGATTTATATATTTCTTATAAAAATCGATTTTTGGTATGAAACATAAGTGATCACGAAGTAAGCTTATTTTCTCTAAAAAAAAAAAACGATTTTAGTTTTCACCGAAATTTTCTTTAAAAAAAAAAAAAAAAACTATGAAGCATGAGTGATTTCCCTAAAAACGCAATAGTTAACGAGTTATAAAGGATTTTAGTTTTCATTTAATTATTTTCTTTAATTAATTTAAAATTTTTCTGTAATTAAATACTGCCTAAATATTATTTTAAAACACGGATATCTTTATCAATAACATAAAATTTTTATGTAATCCTTTCATTTATTAAAGAATGATAGTAAAATCCAAAATTATGTACATATCCTTCTTGATTTTTCTCAGAAGTTGCCTCTGTATGATTTAAATTACTAAGTGATTTATATAAGTATTTACCCGAAATTGTTGTTGAATTTGTTGAGATAACATTTTCATGTGATGTTTCAATAAATAATCTTCTTTCCACAAATGCATTTTCAAGATACAATATCGAATATTCATACATACTTACGAGTACAAATTGTTATTTGCATGCCTTCAATATCATCGTTGGCTTGTCAATTATTTTTGGCTAGACTGATGTTATATTAAATTGCACTGACAAAAGAAAGGCTTGGTATGGAAAATGTATTTTGTTTAGTAAAATATCGATTTATTGTAAATAATTTAGTTTTTATACACATTTTTGCACTCATATCTAAAGAACATAAAGGAAGGATATATTAACATATAAAATTTGGTTTAAAATTATAAAGAAAAGAATTTGGAGCATAGTTTTTAAATCTTCATAAATTCATATACTTTAAATTTAGCTATTTTTTATCAGATGTTTTTATGTGAATGCTTAGTAGGATTATTCACTTAATATGTATATAAAAATGTGCCTTTTCCATTTATTTACATCAATTATATTGGATACAATTATTCCCATAAAGTTTTTAAACGAAATTCTACGAATTAATTGTTAAGTTTAGAATTTCATTAGAAATCCGTTTCAACATGTTTATTATATACAAATCAACTTTGTTCCCATTATTAAACTAATACCTTGAATAAAAAAGACTAAAAACTGTCAAATAAGCATCATCCAAGTACATCAACTCGATCTGTACATTTGCTTTAGAAACGAAAACAAATTAAATAGAATTTGTTAAGAAACTTTAGCAAAATCTTAATAATCATCTTATATAGCAAAATGTGTATAAAAGATAAACATATTTGAAAGCATTTATGAATTTTCTATGAGAGAGACAAATGAATGATGAATTTTTAAGAAAATGTGCAGCTGATCTTTTCAAAAGTAATGACAACATAATTATTGTACTAGTATAGAAAAAAAAAAGAACCAAAACTAACCAGACAAAAAACACACTACTGGTTGAAGAAAAAATTGTCTTACTAATATAGTTTTTGCACTATGGGATAAGTAAAGGGAAGATAAGATATAAACAAATGTTTTGTTTTATTTATTTTATTTTTTTTTTATTTTTTAAGACATACCATGATGTGTGCTGTATGATATCCTTAAAAAGGATCTACTGGGTGGCGGGCATTAAGCGGTTTCAAATAGCGGGATCTTTGTGCGAATAAGTTTGCAAATGTCTGAGCTCTTAAGCTCGGTCAAGCATCTATTGCTTGGGGTTATCCCGCATGCTTTCGCGGATTGCAGCGATGCGCTCTAACGTTCTGGCTAATCAAAGTTTGGTGAACCTGTATGATAAAAGACCGTCATGTCTGTTGCTCTGTGAAGAAACCGGTTTTCGCATTGTTCGAATAGCCGGAACTTTGAAAACACCGGTTGAATTTTTTGAAATTAAATAATTTCATCAAAATATTATATCTCCTTAAAAAATTCAAGAAATGTTATAATATTCATATAAAGTAACAAATTTTAATTAAGGTAAGAAAATAATGAAACTAAATTTTATTAGAAATCTATTCAGTATGTACAGAAAGTATGGCTTAATATGGAAAAAGCATGTCTAAATTTTTTCGAAATCGATTTTGAAGGTAAGCCTCTTTTAAATAAAACTCCTTTAAAGGATTAAATAAGAATTAAAAATATTTAAATTGTTTGTAAGGTGTTACAAGAGAAAAAACTAAGTCCATTGATATCAGTATTTTATTCAAAATAATTATTACATTAATATTTGTTTAATCTTATATATTTTACAAGGATTTTACAAAAAATTATTTTTTTAATTTTTTTTAATTTTTAATTTTTTTTTTTTTTTTTTTTTTGGTGCTTGATTAACTAATCTGTATAAATTATTTTGTAAGTTTTTTTTTAATACATCGAACATTATTGTAAAGAAAAAACTTCAGAAGTCATTAATATGACTGTTTTAATATATTTTTGTTTTTCGTTTTATAAAGAATCGAAAACTATTTATAAGAATTTTAAAGTTAGAAAAGTTTATATATTATAAGCGTACATTTTCATTTTTTATTGTGGATATTTTAACTTAACCGGTTTATAAAACATAGCAAGAAATTATTCCTTATGAACATTAATCATCTAACAAATTTCTCCCAAATTTCCATTCAAATGTATGATTTAGTACAAATATTTTTTGAAATAAAATGTTATTTTTAAAATCGGTTTTTTGTGCTTAAAAAACCGGTTTATATTTTGAAAAACAGTACTTAAGCCGAAAAAGGAACGGTTTTTAAACCGACTGGAAATTTGGGTAGTCAGAGAGTTGCTGGGTTGTATGGCTGAACACCGGTCAGTTTCGACATTTTGTTATTATCTTCAACATCAAGAAGGAACTATCACTTCTCGCCCATAATTGACTTTCTGCTTCTAAATTTATAAACACAACAAGTCCAGTCCGGAAATTTACATACAAATTTATATGAAAAATGCGTTATGCGGCTCGGTTAAAAAATAAATTTTATTTTAAATTCTCTCCGGAAAAAAAATCCATATTTTTTTAAAATTTATATGAGTTTCGCAAACAAAATTGAAAAAAGTTTGAAGTAAAAAAAAACAAAAAAATATAAGAAAATAAATAAAATGGTTGTTTATTTTCCTTATGTAAAAGAATCCAGACTTGTTTATACATTAATCTAGTAAATAAGGAATTTAGTGTAAACAAGGCACACTTCTTTCCTTTGTGAGTTGCTTGAGGATCACACGTGAGGATGGCCTTATGTGTTTCTATAGTCTTTATATGTTGATGTTTGTTTAATGTATATTAGCTGTGGACCACCAGTCCCGAATTATTTGTAGTTCAACTGCAAATAGTCAGTACTGGCCACGAATTATGAACGTAGTCTTTAATCTGATATCATGGGAGTTAGGTTTCCCTAAAACTTGTGTTCTAACCTGACTATTATTGTGGCATCTTAATGGTTTTTAAAGGTTTTTCTTTCACTTAAAGATATTGGCGGTTTATTAGGCAAACCGATTATCTCGGGTTTAGCAACGAAATCATTGGAGTGTCGACTTTAAAGAACCATTGTGCACTCAGCGTAGCAATCAACAATCATATTGAATGAATTTACAGATATAGAGCATTAAATATATCAAAAAAAAATTATATGATGAAAAGATGATTTAAACTAAGCACCAACAGCAACAAAAATGAACTATGAAATCAAAATAAACTTATAAAGAAGTAAATGAAAATAAACAAAATTACGTTTACGTTATTTTTTTAAGCTGGAAATTCTTGCCATGGTGCCTAACCAATGCAGTAAACTAAAACAACTACGCCATCTAGAAAAGGTAAAAAATAGTGTTGGAGTAAAAATAAGGAACTCAAGGAAAAAGCGTTACAATACCCTGCTGTATGATTTGGTTTAAATTGCAATTGCACGTGCTGAGAATAACATTACCACCAACTGTTGTTTGGATGGTGAACGAGTGTGCAGTGAGTCAGTGAAGATTGGTGGTTTTTGTTTTTGTTCCTGTTATTAGTTTTTTTCGCCACATTTTCCATCTTTTTTTATATTTTCAAAATGCTGAGCAAAAATTCATCTACAACTTTGGCCGGACGGAAAAAGAAATATTTAACTGGATGCATTGCATTGGAATTGCATTTACTGAAAGTTGTTGCTGTTGCCGCTGCATGCTGCTGTAACTGTTATTTTATAATGAATAGTGTGTTTTGTGTTGTGTCAGCCTAAGACGCGTTTCTTTTTTTCTTTGGGTGAAGACGTATATACGTACGTTTGTAACGTTCAACCATACAAACGTATGCAGTAGCTACCAAAATCTAGGAAAAAGAAAAATTTCTACAGCTGTGCTTGAAAAATTTTCACCGCCTACACACGCAGTATTCGCACTGCTCACCATTCCGCTCTATTCATACTCGTTCCAGATCAGATTGCATTTGTAGTTTGAAAAATAAACTTTGCTTTTTTTCTTATGCGATTCATTTTGTTTTTTTACGTGCGTAGCATAAGAACATTTTTTATTTTTCACTGTTGGCATTGCGAATGTAATTTCAGTTTTTAAAAACTGGGGGCGTCATGTTACGGTTTTGTTGAGGTATTTTTTCTTTATTTTGGTTTTAAGCTTTTTGTAGCTGTTTTCTGTTTTCTTTGTTACTAAAAATAGATTCGTTAGCCTAAGACCTATTGGCGACATACTCGTAGAATATTTTCTATATATTTTTCTTCCTTCTTTAGAATTATTTCTCCCAAAAGACATGACATAAATTTAATTTAGCTAACCATTTGAAAGTATATGGAGGTAATTTTTATTAATGAAACTAGATGAAGTGACCTTAATTGATGGTGCAAGACTGACTGTATTAGTGATTAATAATTATCATATTTTATATTAAAATTTACTTTTTCTTTTTTTTACTAGTTATTTTTATAAGCGGAAACATACCGTTATTGCACTTTTCACTTAATAATTGGTAAGAAGCTTCTCATATTCAAGTGCTTAAAAATCATAGATATTCATTCCGCACAGAGATGCAAGTCGATTAAAAAATCTCGGTTGAATAGCAAAAATTTTCGGCTGCGATGGCTTAACGGCTCTGCGCCCAATTTTTTACCGAATAAAAAATTTTTCGACTAAGCCGTTTATGGGGGCGTCAGCTGTCTGTACCGTTTGGTATTCCTGTATGGTATGGAACAACCATGTCTGTTGTTGGCAGAAACAAAGTCTTATCTACATGCCAGTTTGCAGGACAGTATCAACGGACGCACTACAGGTTCTGTTAGGTGTAGCACCCCTTGATCAAGAAGTATTACATCGAGCTATTGCTTTCAAGATCAAGAAGGGACTACCACTTCTTGAGCATGATTGGGTTTCTGTTTCTGATCTGGTAAATGAAGATAGCAGGCAAAACAAGGCACTCTTAGAGGAGTGTCTTGTATCTAGGTGGAGGACTAGATGAACGCACAGCGACAAAGAGTGAGTAACGTATGAATTCATACGTGACGCGGACTTTGTACGGCAACGTCCAGATTTCGGATTCGGTTTGAGTCTGGGTTTTATACTGATGGGACATGCCTCAATCAATGCATTCTTGTATAAGAAAGGTCTGTCCGATACTCCGGACTGTGAGTGTGGGAGGAGACCTGAGGGCGTGTGGCACGTACTGACTAAGTGCCATTATTATAATGACATTAGGGATCTAGATAGTATGGGCATAACTCATACTGCGTGGGAGGCATTTGTTAGGAGATGAAGGAGACATGAGTAGTGGAGGAGACTCCTATATGAGCAACCGTAGTGGTGTTCTTTTCCGTTGTTGCTTAGTCGCTGTTTCGTCGCTGTTGTCTGTCCCCAGTTTTCTGGGGATTGTCCCTTGTTGTAGTTCATTTTGTACTTTGCTGGCGTCACATCATGTGACTAATGAATCGCCCGTTAGGGGCATATTTTTGCATATTTTATACTTAAGAGCATTACTTTACATATATTACATTAAGGAGCATAATTTTGCATATTTTGCACTTAAGAGAAAAAATTTGCATTCTTTTCACCCAATTTAATTTTTTACACAATATTTCATTAATGAAATTTTTATTTTACTGTCACATACGTTTTTCAAATACAATTATCTAATAATTTGCTTCCTATAAATTGATAGAAATGTTGTAATTTCCTGAAGCTTTAAATATTTGAAAATGCAAAAAGAAAATATTACTAAGAAAAATCAAGTTAGTTTTAGCATGAATAGTTTAAAATTTAAACAGAAAAAATAATATTTTAAGAGAATATTTTTTTCATTTTAAGGATATATTTTCCGATTTTAAGAGCATTTTTTATGCACATGAAATATTTTTAAAGTATAAATCTGGCTTTACCTAGAGTTTATTAATAAGAGATAGTTTAAATCAACTAATAAATATAAAAATCAATGTAAATGAGAAATACTTTCAAATAATTTAGGACGTGATTCAATACAAGAGAATTGCTTAAAAATTTATAAGAAAATTACTCAAAAAATACTTGAAAAATTTTGTAATTTCCTACAATTTTTATTTTCAAACAATTTGATTGTTGTAATGAATCGGGCTTTAAATAAAGTTCGCTGAGCAAATTTTAAAAATGGGTAATTAGTTGCTATAATAAAAAAAAATAAAAGAAAGAACATTTCATAAAAAAACGGTTAACCGACAGAAAAAACCTGACCTGTCGAATAGTTGGAAACAAAAATTTCTCGAAACCGGTCGGTTTTTTAAAAAGCAAAACCCGGTTTCGGGTTTCGGTTTTTGAATACACTAACTAAAACACAAATTTGGAAGCTAAAAAATAAAAAGACTAATATTTAGTCTTAAAAAATCTAAACTGGCAACACTGCCTGTATTTTGTGTACAAGGTTTATACGGACAGAAAACAACCCAGCCCGCAGACGGACCAGCGGATATCATTAAATCAACTGAAAACATGATTCTGAATCAATGTTTTGTTGTGTGTTGGTAGCAACAGAGTCCAAGAATTTAAGTACAGTAAAAATAAACAAATGTATAATCCTAAAACCTTTTGCATTACTGTGTTATATTTCTTCAACTTTCGGTAGCTATTATTAGTCTTATACTATTGAATAATACCAACTGTGTTATATTATTTGCAAATATCATCAGAATCCTCAAATCTCTCAAGATGTTTTTTTCTAATACCATTCACTCTACTTAGTCAAGGTAACCTGTAATAGGAAAAATTTCGAGTTTTAAGTCAATATTTTAATCCAAACCTGCAGATAGCCCAACTATCTCTAACAATTATGAGAATTAATTTAAACCGCAAAGGCCCGTTTCAAATGAAATTTAAAAAGTTTCCCATTCATGTCTACTTTTTGCCTCAAAAATCAAACTAATCCCTTTATATGTACATATAACATTTAGAAGAAATACAGACGTTATACTACCAAACTCATATCACCAAATAAATCTCTGTATTTCTTTTTTAAGTAAAAATCTAATTGTCATCTAGTTAACATTTACACAAAGTCAACCAACGAATACAAAAAAAAACAACAATACTTGTATTTAACGCATTTGTTGCAGCAAGATAAATGTGTAGCAAACTTTAGTGTAGCACATTTAAATCTAGTGGCACTCTCATGATACAAGCAAATGTCAACGTGCGACTATAATTTGAACTGTATGTTTTCATGAATTTATATTTATGTATGTATATGTTATGGTTAAGTATGAGCTCTTTTAACCAGGCTCGTTAGCATTTGTCACCTAAAAAATAAAAGACGCACCCATTGTCACCTTGGGTGACAGAAGCTGCTGTTTATTTTATGAAAACAAAAATAAATATTTTTTCACAGCTACTGTTTTCGGTGACTGCTCTTGCTGCTGCCCAATAAGCTTGAATTTATGAATAAATTGGGAGAGGGTTTTTGGTTACCGTTGAAATTGAAGTCACAGTTGAGTTAATATTTAAACATTTTTTTAGTGTTGTTATTTGTTTTTTTATTATTATTTAGCTTATGTGTTTTTTTAAATACTCATAAATATTAATTACACTTATTATTTTTCATTTGTTGTATTTTTTATATATTTTTTATTTTTTAATTTTATATGGATTTTTGAATTCCTGCCGTTTTTATCACCACAGGCATTTGCGTGCCATTTATAAACATTTCATTAGATGTTTAAAAGACAATGATTGTTTAAACCTTACATCTATTGGCTGCAGCTATAAGTAGTTGGTCTTTTCTAGTATCGACCGAGCACCACATTAGAGATCATGTCAAAACAATCGCTTTTAAAGGCGGTTGTTGCCATCTGTTTGTATATTTTATGTTAAAGTTGTTACTCTGGTCTGGCCTCTGTGATTGTTGCTGTTGTTTGGGAAATGTTACGGCATCCAATAATGGAGTTGAAAGTTTCAATTTACCACCTATTGAGTATTTTGACAGTAATGTTTTTTTTTTTTATTTTTTTTTTTTTTAAATTCTGGAAACATGTGTTTATAAAAGTGTTTGGAATTGGATATGTTAAGCGAAATTTAAAATACTATTAATGGAAGCATTCAAAGAATTCTTTAATTTGGTTTTAAAATGTTTACAACTTTAAATTTGAATTTAATTATTAAAAAGTTCAATAATAATTTTCTTTGTTCTACTTTGATTTACCTTGAATCGATTGTGTAACAATTTTAAAATAATTTGTAAAATAGTCAATATGTTTTAGTCAGCTAGAAGGTGAAGAAATGACCTGGGAATCTAAAACTACGTTTAATCCACATCTTAATAATTTGCTTATGCTTAATAAATAACTCGAACATGAGGCAATTGAAAACCAGAAACTTAGCTAATTTTATTTCTTAACTTACGCAAATCACTTATCATATAAACTTTTTAGAGTTAAATAATTTTTTTCCGTATTACTTTCTAATATATTTCTCCAACACTAAATGTATTTTATTACACACTATTAAAAAATAACAAATTTATTTTATATACTATCACTAGCTCACGAAATACTAACTTAAAATATTTTCATATAAAAGCATTTCTCGTATTCATAAGTATTATAACGAAAAAGAAAACCATTCAACTAAATACAATATTTATGTCAAGAAAACCAATTTCTTTACGGCCGCCCTGTTTAAAATTTCAAAATTATTGAGCTGTAATTCATATGACTTTCAAATCGTGTGCTACACATTTGAATTTAATTGAATTTCAGTACATTCTTCAAACATCTTAAACACAGACAAACGTAAGAGTATTTTATTTCATTGCAGCTCAAGTTGAGTTCTAATTGCCTCTAAACTTTCTTTCTCTTCTCCATCTACACATTATAACCATAAAAAATTTTAACTTAATTTACCATAACTCAAGCAAAAAAAAAAATATGTTTAAATGGAAGGATAAAAAAACACCAAATGAAAAATTCAAGACTTTTAAAATTTTATGTGTATGAGTTTAAGTATTTGAATGGATTTTGGGCATTTGTATAGTTGGATGTAAGTATGTATGAGTATGTTCAACAAAATGTATAAGGATTATAGACGAATGAAAGTAGGTGCTACATTAAGTTTTCATATTTCGCAAATTCTTAAAGCAGGGGAGTCCAATGTTTAGAAGTGTTTTGTTGTAACCTGTAAAATTTGCACTCTTTAATCTCAACATTGACGAACCTATATTTATGACATTGTTACACAAAAAACTAGTACAGGTATACCAAAATGTTCTCTCACTAACGAATGATTTTACAAATGGTAACAATTGTCAGTCAGTTTCGATGTTTACGTGGTAAAAAAAAAAAAATACAGACTACTCATAAAATAAAATTACATCTTTAAAATACTTCATATTCATTATCAAATGGCTTTCAGAATGGATTTAAAATGCAAAAAAAAAAAAAACATTAAAAATTTTTTCATTCCTATATCTAGTCTTTTCTGTTTATACATTTTCAATTTTTTAATAATAAAATTATAATTTGTCAATATTTTATAAAGTTTTCTTTCATACAACAGAAATAAAAACTTATCTCACAGAGAAAAAATATTTTCTTTTTTTAGATTATTATTATTAGAGGCGGATCAATTAGTCCCTGACTTTTCGAACTACCCTCGTAGTTATATGAAATTCAACACTATTTCCATCAAGTACCACCTGTTAATAGACTACTGTCAAATTTTGAGCAAGTGTTGTCATTTACTTTGCGTTTAACAGCTGTTCAAAACATACAACCTCGTGTATTTTTTCAAAAATGGAAAAAATTGAATTTCGGGTGCTCATTAAATATTATTTTTTGCGAAAAAAACCGTCAATCAAACCAAGGAAAAGCTCGATAAATACTATGGGGACTCTGCACCATCGATTTCAATGGTAAAAAAAAAGTGGTTTACTGACTTTTGTTATGGTCGCACAAGTTCAAATGACGCTGAACGTTCTGGACAGCGAATATTATGCCAATTTATTAGATCGATTTAATGAGGATTTAAAAAGAACACTACCTCATATGGTCAAGAAAAAGTTCTTTTTCAACAAGATAATGCACACGTCTGCAGTTTCAATGGCAAAACTCTATGAATTGGCTACGAATTGATACCTCATCCGCCAAATTCTCCTGATTTAATCCCTAGTGACTACTTCCTATTTCTAAATCTAAAAAAATGGCTTGGTGGAAAGAAATTCAGCCCCAAAGATGAAATTATAGACCAAACAAATGCCTTATTTAAGGACCTCGAAAATCTTACTTTTTACGTAAAGTAAATGACGATACTTGCTCAAAATTTGACATCAGTCTATTAACAGGTGGTACTTGATGGAAATAGTGTTGCATTTCATATAACTATGAGGGAAGTTCGAAAAGTCACGGACTTATTGATCCGCCCTCGTATTATTTTTAATAATTTTCGAATTCGCCAAATGCCAAAATATACTTTCAGTATTATTTTGTTTAAAGTGGTTATCCCATCGAATAAAGGATTTATTAGCAATTTTTCAGATTCTTCTAAACGCATTCCTATTTATTTTAGGAATTTACTTTTTTTGGAAAAAATTGGACTGTTTAAGTCAAAGGTTTTGAATTAAAATTTAAAAAAAATCTAAAAAATCTAGTTAACAATTTCAATTTTAAATTTTAAATTTGTTTCAAAATATAATTCATTATTTCTGCTGAAGGTAAAATATTTAAAAAAAAATTACAAATATGGACCTTGCAATGTTTGAGTTGTTACTCTTAATAAAAATCAGATTTTAATTTAAAAAATTAGTTAAAAAGAGCGCTAAATTGAACCAATTCCTTTAATTTGGTTCAATTTATCTCTTTTTAGCGCGTTTGGATTTTTTTCTGCACATTTTGGTTACAAAAAACATGAACTAAAAATTCATAACTATTGTTTTGCGGAATAGTTCGTCAGTTTTTTTGACACAAAAGGAGAGGACATTCCATTTGAATGGAAAAGTAAACTCAGACAATGTGAAAATGTGAAAATCTGCTGCATTATTTATATCATTGGACTCAAATCATAATCGAATTTTACCCCAATTGTGTCTGTTTAGCAGTACAAAAGCAGAATTTGTAAACTATGATTAGCTAAACATTAAGCCCAACTTATACTGTTACTATTTTGAGAATATCTGGAGCACAAGGCATTTTTTTCGCCACAAATTTCGAAATAACTTCGAATATACGAGTATAAAGCGTATAAAAAAACTTGAGATAACTTGAAGATAATTTTAATCGTCATCTATTGGAGCTATATTTTTCTAAATTCTCGAGTTTTACAAGTGTGACAGCCTAAAAAGGTGGTGATATTGGTCTTGGCCATAAAAATAATCAATACGTGATAGAAAAAAGTGAAAGTAGATTCTTTTTTTAGTTTTCTTTTTGTTTGGAGAAGAAAAAAAATTTATTTGCCCACCAGTGTATCTTCCCTTAATTGTTAGCATACATGGGCAGGGTTGCCAGATTTTTTTAAGTCTCTGTCACCAAATTGTTAATCAAAAATCTCAAAAAATCAGCAACTTAAAATTTTATTTGGTTTTTTAAAAAAGTAATAAAAAGAAAAAATAACTAAAATGTTAAGTGTCGTACAATTTTTAGTACTTAAAATTTCGTAAAATTTGTAAATGAAATTCAGCTTTAACAAAGCCAACGATAATTGCGATAGCTAATAATAACACTATGCACAAATTTACAAATTTTAACTAAGCATCCTACTGATAAAAATAATTCGAGTACGCTGAATTCAATGTTGACAGCCGTTTTTTGAAGTTAGGGCTCGTATTCGCGATATTTGAGTTTAAACTTAAATATGGAAGAAGCGAATTAGTTGAAAATTAGAAACAAAAAGGACATACTCCCATTTATGATTAAATCTGTTTTAGTCCGATTTTAAATGTTTTATTATTATTATTTTTTTATTTTTTTATTTTTTTTTTTTTTGAAAAGTTGCTCATTGGTAACACTAGCTAGCTTGCTTACAGAATTAGAATAATATTTTTTTGCCAATTTAAAGTTTTGTTTAAAATAGATTTAATGATAAGAATTCATTATTATACACTTCAATGTTGTTGTGAATACGGCGGTAAACTAAGCCAAAAAACTTATTTTTCCTGAACTCTTTTTCAGCCTTTCAAAATGAAATATCTCAAAAACGAGCGCTTTTAAAAACGGTTAAAAAAATTAGTCTCGTTTTCGAGCACAGTGTAATTGAATAAAAAAAAATCAACTTAAATACACTTTTCTCACATATAGCCCCTTTTTTAGGTCATTAACTTTTAAGATTTATTGGAATTTGTTATATTTCTTAAAAGAATAATTCTACGATTATATAACAACGTTGGTCCTATCAAACTTATAAATTGTTTCAAATAATTAATTAATCATTAATATGCTTAATATATTTGAAAGATGCTGGAAAACAAATTATACATAAGTATTGTAAAATATATTTTTTGGGGATTAAATTTCGTAAACTAAGTTGAAGCTGTTTACAAATTAAGGCTCTTCATTTTTCTAGATAGTAAAATAATAGAAATAGTCTATTTCTATATAGTAAGAAAATTTAATAGCTTTTCTCCACATTTAATCAAATTTTGAAAATTAGCCAAATAAAACGCCACCATGTCATATATCGCCAAAAAATTCGCCATGTCATTAAACGGAAAATTCAGTCGCCAAAAGCAATTAAAAATCGCCACGCTTGGCGAAAAATCGCCACATCTTACAGCCCTGTATATGAGTATTTTCACTCAATTGTGAATAAAATCAAGATTTGTGCATCAATTTTAATGATATATATGGCTTATTTTATTCATAATATTCCAAACTATGTTAAAGGACACTAATTTCCGAAACTGTTGGACAGATAAAAAAATAATTTAAAAGTGAATTAAAAATAATTTTCGTCTGCATCTTCTGCATCAACTTGTGTATTCGCCTTATTAAAGGCAATATATTAGAAATGGCCATAAAAAATCACGACCTGATAATAAAATTAAAGCTGATTCGTGTTTAATAGGTCCATATATTTCACATATTTTATTCCATCTATCCCACATATTATATTTTTTTTAAGGAGGACGAAATATGTAAGTGTTATTATGTGCACCTGGATTATTTAAAGATACAACCATTGATTCATGATCATACTAGGATATGGTTACTAGCACTGTTGGGCAATATCTTATCTAAGCCTTCCAATCTTCTTTTCAAATACTTTCTAAGGTAAATATGAAAGAACGTCCAATAATTTCCCATTGATATATCCTATTAAATTCAAAGAGTACAAGAACCACCACTGGCGAACTAAAGTTAATCAGCAACTGGACAACACTTACCTCCAGTAATTACTCAAGAAAACGACTCATAATGAAAGAGTCCATGACTATACATCAGTCTTAACAGATTGTCACTTTCTATGATGACTATGATGGTTACTTCAAATGCTTTTGCAGATTTTCTACTTCCTAGGAATGTATAAACAGAAATTCGCAAAATTTTCTACAAGCGCATTACCTAATTGAAGATATCTCCCCAAAAACTTTATTGGTAGCAAAAAAAAAAAAAACAAAACATGAATGTGTATCGAACTAAAACCTAATACAACAACATGTGCACAACAAATGTCAACACACGAAATAGTACACACGCGCAGACGCAACAACCTTTACGAAAATAAACCATAAACTAGCAACAGCATTGTTATAAGAAAAAGTTTTGCTCTCATAGAGCCGTAGTAAAATAGTACGATTCAAGAAACCTTCAAACAAATGAAATTTAAAAATTTTGTTAATTTTTTTTTTTTTTTTCTACATTTTATTCACTTTTTTTCCTTTGTTGAAAACTAGACAAATGCGAGTGAATAGGATTACGTTTGAATATTGTTGGGTCTATTCGATATGAAAGATTTAGCGTAGCATGAAACATAAAAATGTCACGTTTTTCATGGTCGCCAGTTTTTGGCTTTATATGTATGTACATATGTATCAAAAATTGTGTTGTTCTGTTTGGGCAATTTTTGGGAATAAGACAACAGCAACAACAACAGCACTGAAGAAACAACAAGTCGTCCTCATCATCTTTTGAAAATGTTGATGTGTACAACACGTTATATACGCTGGTATTTGGCATTTTGTGTGGTGTGCGCATGTGCACAGACAATTGCAGCTGATGCTTAATGTTGCCTACTAAACCAATGTATCTGCATACCACTATTTTGATTTCAAAGTTACCAGCGGCTCCCAAAACTTGAACAAAACAAAAAAAAGAAAAACAACTAAGAAAGATATGGTCGGTTAAACCCGACTCCATGATACCCTACACCATTGTGTATGTGCATCAAAATTCTTTTATTAGACCTGTGGCCAATTATGGACCAATGCTTGTAAAATAAAACATAATATTACGCTGATACTAGAGTATCCATTTATTCGGCTTTTCATAATAATAATGGTTAATTTGGCAAATAATTATTCAAGGTTCAAAGTTGATCGATTAATGGCAAATTATTCGATTAATCGAATAGTATTAGTAATACCTATAAAACAAATATATAACACTAAAATTTAGTATTTATTATATTGAAATAGTTGTTTAGAAATATAATATACATCAAATTCTTTCATAAGAAGTTCGTTTATCTTATTAGGTCTTTTGCTTATTTGTATGAAAAAAAATCTTTTTTTTATCCTAATACTATCCCATATTCTCCTAATTTAATTTATATATTTTTTAACTCTTTCTGTATGGGAATGATTTTTTATCATAAATGTAGAAATTAATATTGGTAGTTTTACGTACATTTTGTTGATAAAAATTAAAATTTATATTACTTATATAACTATGAATTCACTTTATACTAAAAACTATGTTTTTAGAATTGCTATTGTCACAAGCTTAAGTATTTTCAAAGTTATAATATTATAATCAGTGTACTTGAGTCTGACTACATTTGTATGTAACTAAAATATTTTTTATTATAAACGAAAATCTTGTTTAAGAAAGAGGGAAAAGGGGATTTTTTTAAAAGAGACGGAGGGATTTTTTGAAATTTTTATCTGACATCACTGGTCTAGAAACAATATTTTTGTGCGTTACAAACATCAGCACAAACGCATAATACCCCAGCTATCTATGGTGGAGTAGGATACAATAAAACAATTGTTTGGCTGTTACAATTTGGTGTTCTATACTAGACCTTCAATATTGAACAAAAACAATCCAAAACGAAACGCAGCAGTTTAGTTTTTTTTTTTTTTTTTTTTTTTTTTTTTGTTTTTCTGTGTAAGCCAAAAGCAAACTTATATAGCCAGCCAGTTGTTGTCTATGTGCTTACTCAGCTCATGATGATGTTTAACAATGAGTGTCGTGACATCTCCCGTTGTCTTATTAATTTGTGGATTGTAAATGATTTTGAAAAATTGGTTTCAAATCAAAAAAATATTCGTTATTCTTTGTATGTAAGCATTTAAAATACAATTAAAACCTTTTGATGCTTCTACAAAATAGAATTGAATTTTCTTTTTCGTAAATGTTTTTGTTGCCAAAATAATTAAATTTCTATCAATTTTGTTATTGTAGCATTTTCATTTATTTTTCTGACTTTTCACAAAACGTGATGCGTTCATTTGCAGATTAAATACTAATGATAAATGACAACAAGTCTTTCAAACTTACAGGAGACTCTAGATAGACATATTCATTCGTAGCAAGGAACCACTTAACCTATCATAGGTTTCTTTTTGTTTTTAGACTCTTTTTGGCTTTTTTTAGATTTTAGTATTAACGACAAGTTGTGTCACAAATTAAACACGTTTTTTCCTGAGAACTAATGAATACTCATGGTTAAGTTTTTTTTCAAACTGGCAGGAGAAACCTGTGCATGATTAGGGGCTTCAAAGAAAAGGAACAGAAAATGTATGTATTTAGAGTGGTCCGAGAAGTGTCCCTTTTTTGTATTTTCAATGTAGGAAGACCCCTCAAATAACGTGCAGTAATGAGCTAAATACCGAAAAAAGCAATCGAAAAGTTCAAGTCTGTTACATTTTGTCTAAAACAATTTTCGAAATTGGTCTAAAAAAATTCGTAATCTCAAGCTTCATTTCACAAAAAAACTCATCGTTTGATTGGTCTTCCTAAAATATTTTTTACAACAGCACACTCTAATTTATATCCAGGACAGCTTCACATAATATGTACTCGTGCTCATAACTGGCGAATTATCCCACCCAGAACTGCTAAAAAAGTATACTACCTGGAAAGCTTTTGATTGTATCGTGATCTTAATATTTTATCTTAGAGTAAACAACATCCTTTGTGGTCTTATTTTAGAGAGGTGGAAAATAAACTCTTAATATTCCTTTTAGTAGAATATAATTTCTCTTTTCCTTGATTTTTCCAATAGCTTCAAAAATTCCAACACCGTTTTCACTGGAAAGTTTGTGGAATTTTATTTATTCAAATTCAAAATTCATCATTAAACGATACTTTTATTTTACTCCTATTTTATTTTACTTTTATTTTCTCTAACTCCCCTCCACCAAATAAACTCTTGCCCCTCTCTGCCATTAAATCCAGATTTAAACAACAACTAGAAACGATTTCATGCGAAATTAATACAATTAGCAACTTGTAAATTTTTAATATCTATCATCATGAACTCAATCCTAAAAAGAAAAAAACACATTGAACCGAACCAACTGTCAAGAAAAACTCGATTTAATTTCGTAAAATTTATTTTCAAATGAATCTCATATGAAACAGAAGTAAACGCCTTCGCAGAAAATAAAGAAAAAAAAAACTACTCAATATGGCCAACTAATTCTAATTGAACATCTCAAACTAAACTCAATTCCAGTTAATAAAGACTGTCTATTTGTCGGTCCACGCTGAATGTACTAAATAAAACCAATAAGTGGAATAATTGACCGAATTGAAGATAAATTTTATTAAAGTAGTGGTGATGGTTGTAGATGTTGTGTATAGTAATTTTAATAATTACTTAAAATTTATGAACTATTTGTCATATTTTTGTTTACATGAATTGCGAGTAAAAAAAACAAATGTGTTTGTATGTAAGAAATTACGAATTCTTTTCCTTATAAGGAGTTTTCAATTGTGAGATTAAAATCTTGGCATGCAGTTAAGTATTTATGTAGTTTTAAAGTTGGGGAGAAATGTAATCATATTTGATTCATATGTATTTATATATGTATATATATAGGCATATTGATAATATCATTTGCACAGTGGTTCCAAAAGGCCTTTTTTGTAAATAATTCTGTAACTTGTGAACCATTGGAAATCTCTTAATAATATTTCACCTGGCCAGAAATGAGGTGTTTTCGAGTTGATCTGAAGTAGCACAGACTCTTAGTGGATGAGGGAGGGGGAATGGATAGACTTCCAAAGTTAGACATCTCGGTTATGTAATTTATTTCTTTTAGTTTAAAAAATATTTAGGTCGAAATAAATTTTTCACTAATTTTTAGCCTCGTTGTTTTAGAGATTTTTAACTTGTCGGGTTCAATGTTGGCCGTATATTTTTTAATATTCATCGGATTACCTACAAAATTGTATATAACGTTGCTGGAAAAATCTTATAAATATAAAGATTAGATAAAAAGTTATATTAATCTGAAGTTAAAACTTTAAAAAAAAAATCATATTTTTTGTTTTTTTTTTCAAAAAAGGAGTCGAAAGGAATCTTAATGTAGATGTGTATAGCTGGCACTTGGGGTAACGGTCTCCTTGTCCTTTACTCCTTTTATATTACATAAATAAGTACTCAATAGTATAACAACACAGTATTATTCCAATCACGTGGATCAATTGGCTAGAACGCTGAATAACAACCAGATGGTTGTTGGTTCAACCCCATTCTGATGCAGATAGTTCTTTTTTTTTCATTAACAAAACATCTAAAAAGATATTTTATACTAAAAAAAGTTTTTTTCAATTAGAAAATTAAGTGAGAGATGATGTACTGAGTAAGATGTTTGTCGTTAATAACCAATAGTTGTACCCGAGTTCAAATCCTACTGACGGAAAAATTTTTTTGTTTTTTTTTTTATTTTCATTTAGGTACATATTTTTGAGTACCGATAAAGTCTAAAAATAATTACATGAATTTGTGGACAACTCGAACAAGGCTAACTAGTTGTTAAGGCAAAAAATAAGTAGTTTATTTTTGTTTCCAATTATACCCGCTAGCTTACAAGTAAAGCAAAGTTTTTACTTTGCTTTACATAGAATATCACCTGCAGACTCATTAACATCAAAAATGTGATGCAGGCAGCAACTAATACTTAGCATGTAGAGAGGACTTCAAATCAATAAACATTTTCTCTAACACTATCCAAAAGTCGCTGCTACATGGTGGTTACTACTTAATTAGAGAACGCACGAGAGCCGATGCACTGGCTTAATTGCATAGCAGATATGCGGACCTAAATGAGGAAACTATTAGATACTCGTAAAATTGTGTCAAAAGATAATGTTCCACATCTGCCTGGATTCCGGAAGATTCTGTGATATTTTCAAAGACAGAAATCAAAATTGTTCTATAATTAATTAGAGACTAAGATAGTTAAGTGGCGCTGAGTGAAACCAGCAGTTAGTGGTAATAACATTAACGTTGAAAGCTTTCCTTATCCAGTTAACAACAATACAAACGTACATATTTCATAATGTAAAAAAAAAAACGTCATAACAGCGGTAAAAAAGTCAGCTGGCAAATCTATCATAGAGATGACAGCCAAGGTGATTAATAAACTTCTGACTTTTTTCTAAATTATATTACCTAACTGTGACTTGTTGCTTGGGTTGTCAGCGGTTTGTACCTTTCGTTTGAAGCTAATGTTGTACTAAAGAAAGACCAATAATTGAAGCCAAAGTGTAGTGAAAAAGGTTCAACTACAATGGCTAATTTTTGGCAAAGGAAAGCCCTACAATTTATGCCAAAAGTTGGATTGAAAAAAGGCTTTCAACTGAAGTCAGAATTGAACTAAAGAATGGTCAAAAATTTAAGATAATATCGGAATAATAAAAATAATAAATTGGGTTAAAACTATACTAAATAAACACCAATAATTGAGAGAAATATATGATTATAAAATGAGCTAAGTTTGAACTAAGAGAGTCTTATATTAGAATATTAAATAGGACTAAAGAAAAATCAAGAAAAAATAAAATTGCACTAAAGATCAACAATTTAAAACTAAAATAGTACTAAAGAAAGTCCAACAATTGAAGCCAAAATTGTACTAAAGAAAGATCAACAACTAAAACTAAAATAGCACTAAAAAATATCTACAATTTAAGCTAAAGTTCGACAAAAGAAAGTTTAGTAATTTGAGTTAACGTTGGATTAAGGAAAAATCTATAAGTGAAGCTAAAATTTTACTAAGGAAGAAAAAAGAGCTAAAATTGAAGCTAAAATTGAACTAAAGAAAGGCTACAAATTTATGCCAAAGTTGGACTAAAATTCTATTTAACAAAAATCAATGATTAAAGCCAAAGTTGAACTAAAGAAAGACAAAAATTTTACACTAAAATTAGTGTAAACAAAGATCAAACAATTGGAGCATAACTTATAAAGTTTGCGAAGTTTTTAGAGTTACTAAATAATTAAAACTAATGCTATCAACTCCATGTAGCAGTAAATCAATTTACTTGCATCATCCATGTAAAATCCGCCACTGAAAAAGGGGTTTGAAAGTAAATTTTGAAAACTTGGCAGTATAATAATAATAATAATTTAGCGAAATAGAGAAAAATCTCGTCTCTTCGAATAATGATATATATGTTTTTACTTTTCTTAGTTATATGTTAACTTTTGTTAGTTACTGTATCATCAAATATATTCCGGATACATTTGAAATAACGATGTGTGAACATAGTTAAAAATAATGTATGATCAATATACATTGAAGAAAATCAAAAACATATTCAAACACAAGCCTAAACATTCGTTTTTATAAACCCTACCCTACAAAAATTTAGTTAGAAATAATTATAAGATTAGAGTATAAGTTACGTAATAACATTAAATGAGATTAAATATTATAATGAAATCAAAATTTAAAGTAAGATCACTTAAAAAAATCAATATTTTTAGTAAATCAAAATGTCTTAAATTTGTTTATTATTTATAGCGAAATAGAATTTAGACACGAAATTAGTTTAGAAAATTAGCTCCAGATACAATTTCCCAATAAGTGCAATACTTAAGATTTTAATAATTTTGACAATGTCAAAGATATTTTGGAAAGACTAGTGGATCTTAAGTTTTAGTAAACACCACTAAAGCCATTCACACCGCTTGTAGCAAACATACTTTCTTATGAACAACACACGAAAGTTTTCTTCCAACATTACCTGTTGTTAAAGATATTGTTTGTGTTGTTGTTTACTGCAGAAGCCTCCAATTAAATAAACGCATTTATTTCCACTTTATCAATGTACACATGCCTACACTCACGCTCGCAATTCTGTACATTTACTTAATATCTCCATATAGCCAAGAAATCAGAGAACAGGTTGACCAATTCAATGAAATTTCTATTGCTGCTGATCAGGTGCAAAATACAATTTTTCTAAATTTATGCAACATTTAATACTTTTTTTTTGTTTTGTTTTGAATTCCTGCGAGTGTTTAGTTTAAAATTTGTAAAACGCATGCCAAGTGCAGCGCCCATTCATATAAATAAAAGTTTTTTTGTTTTGTGGCAAGTTGTTTAGTTTTTTTTTTTTTTTTTAAAGTGTTAAATTGTAGCAAATGGCCAATTTAATTAAAGTTATGAATTTTAAAATAGTTTAAGATTTAAGATTAATATTTCAATTTGGTTGCTTGCTCACTGTGGAATGTTAAATCATTAACACACCGAAGAAGTTGTATATTGTAGGCGATTCGTTTTTTGTTATATCGTGTGGCAACAGTTGAGTACGTCCGCTTATGTTTAATATTAAAGAGACTTTTCTTTTAAAGAAATGTTTGGAATATTAAGTACATTTAATTGGATTGTAGCTGTTGGATTTAATGCAAAGTTGTTTTAAGAAGATTAAAAATAATATGAATTTACAAGCAACCATCTACGTTCTACGTTTTCTAAGTAATTAGAAAATATGATCCGCTTCAATAGTTTACTACACTCAAATAGATTCAAATGTCACTGTCAAATAAATTATACTATAGCTCTGCTCCAGTAATCGTCAAATTAGCAGTTTTTTGTCAGAATTAGTCAAAAATTTACTGTAAACTCTGAATAAAACTTGCAAGTTTGACAAGTAGTGGAACATATATATTTTTTTTTTTTTTTTTTGAAGAATGTATATTCATTTATATTTTAATCTTTATTTAATCACTTCCATCAACGTAGTGCACTTTAACTTTCCCCCTTACTTAAATACATTCCGACTTTAAAACCACTTTAAAAAAAATTAACAACGATTATGACACCTGCTAACAAGATCATGTAAAATTATATTATTTTTAAGCTGCACAGTATGCAAAATATCAATAATGTAACTTAATAATTTTATTGCTTGTTATAAGCCACGATTTCTTGCCACCAAAATATGTATCAGTTGCAATATTATTAAAGACCACACGAAACAAAATCATGTTTTTCATATTAAGAGCGCCTTATTTTATTATTTTTGCATTAAACTGTATAACGTGTTAAGAAATTTAAATTTTTTTTCTATTTAATCGGCAAATAAGAAAACACCATTAATAACAGACAGGTGAGATAATTACTAATCTTAGATAAATATTGTATGGACACCTTAAAGAGTACTAGAGCAGCAATAATATCAGCTTAAAATTATGCTAAATTTATGATTTGAAATTGAACAAACTTAAAATCGTTTATTAATTATGAGTTGCTTAAGGTTTAAATTATAGTTTTCGGGGACTTTTCTTATAGGTTTTAAAATTTATAAGATGATGAGATGCAAATTGCTAAATGTTGGTAGGAAAAATACAAAAATATATACATAATATTAAATGTCTGTAAGTAGCGTATGAAATAATTTATGTGGCATGTTAAAAGCATTAAAAATATAATTAATATATAAGTATATACAGAAAATGTATTTGAGCGGATATTTAGGTGAAGTTTTCTAAGGAACCATTTTTGTTCTTCTACAGTGCACAGGCGATAGTTTGAAAAATAAATGTTAACAAATTTGGATATTTTAAACCACTGAACCGATCTTGATGAAGCTAGGAATATCGAAAGAGGAGGAGCAAAGCTTTTAAAATATTTTTGAGTGGAGTGCATAGCTGGAGCCTGGAAGGCTCAACTGTGGCCCAAAGTTTACCACCTCGAGAGTGAAAAACATATCGGATCTTGTAACTTTTACAAATATGGATCCTTTTTAAACATTCCTACATTTCTGAATTCCTTTAAGCAAGACAAATCATGCTTACTATGTTAAATTATCTCTTATGGTTTAAAAGACATTTTACTTCCAAAAAAAATGTAATATTTTTGGCCTTGACATTTTTGCGATTTTACATTATAACATTTAAAATAAAATTTCAAAAATTTTTTTCAAAATATGGTGAAATTATCTATAAATTTCAGAATAGATAACTTGAAAAAAAATAATATCTAAATTTTGAAACATGTTTCAAAAATTGCAAGTTTTTGCCAAAAAAAATAACTACATATTAATTTTTTTGTTAAAGAAATTCAATACCTTCTAACATTTTCTAAAAGTAAGCACCTTAAGAAAGTATGTAAGTATAATTTCGGAAAATTTTGAACGTGCGTCCTATATCTAGCAGTGCTCGAAAGTTTGGAATTTTGACAGAAATGTTCATGTTTTTAAACCAGTAAAAAATTTTTATTGCCGATTTCGGTACTTCTGCAAATTAAATTAGATAGTTCCATATGATTTCAAAGGTTTTAAAAAATTATGACAGCCTATCGGTAAATTTCGTCACACGAGACAATTTTCTGAAAAAAAAAAATATATATATATATATATATATATATATTCAATTTACATTAAAATTTTAGTACACAAAGAGATCGATATCTTTCTAATACACTACATTAAAGGCAAATTAAAAAAAAATATTTGAATACGTCTTATGTGTACTTTAAAATATGATTCTAAAAGTTTGACTATTTTCTTAAAATATGCTCTCCAGCATTGGTGGAAAATGCTGAAATTGGCTACGAAAAATTACTGTTTTCCTTCATTTATAAAAAAGTAGTCCGATTCTTTCACCTCTTTCTCAAAGTGTATTTCATAAAAAAATATTTTGTTCACATATTTCAAATTCTCAATTTGCTTCCAAACAAAAAACACCTTGAGTGCAAACTTTTTTATTTTTTAAGCGTAAACATTTTTTATGAAAATGTGGTAGAATATAATAAAACGAATATATTTTTAATAGACTTTTGGTAAGTTCCGATCCAATCTTATCAAGTATGGGAAAAATATGAAGAAAAAAAACATATAATCCTACCTCAATCCACAGTTGATTTGCTCATTCTTACAGACAAAGAAAACGATAATAGTTATATTAATGGTTCAGATGTTGACGATAGCAGTGAAGGAATTTATAGTGGATAAAAATTTGTTAGTATTGTATTTGTTATATAGTAATATTAAAATTAATTTAATAAACTTATTTTTTATTGTTTAATTTTTTCACGAAGTACCAATATTTTGTTAAGGGTTTTTCAGAGTTTTAGTTGATTTTTTGTATACTACATTCCTAGGTAAAAGTTGTCACATATACCAATTAATGATAATGATTAAATAAGATCATCAAACGTGATCACCAAAGAACTGATATCATTTTCTCCTGAAGTAAGCGCTGTTTTCGACACATTTAACCCCAATGTATAGACAGACGGACATTATCATACTGCCAAAAAAAAAATCATAGAATCAAAAAAATGCCCGTTTTTTACTAAAAAATAAACAACAAAATAAGTCGTGATCCTTAAAATATTGATATCACCTTTCCCTGAATTAAGCGGCCATTCTCGACCCATTTAATCCCAATGTATAGACGGGCGAACATTACCATTCTGCCAAAAAAATATCGCAGAATACTAAAAATACATTTTACTACTAATAAATAAAAATATAAGTCGTGATCATTAATTAAGCGGCCATTTTAGAACGAACCATTTTATCCCAATTTATAGACGGACGAACATAGCCATTCTGCGAAAAAAAAAACGTAAAATTCTAAAAATATTTTACGTTTTTTTACAATATCACTGGTCAATGGCAAATGAAAATAATTTCAGGATTTCAAACATCAATGCGTATATGAAATTAAAAAAAAAATATATTTTTCTTCTTAGACCTAAATTTATGGATTTCTGATAATTTTTTAAAAAAGAAATTTTAAAACAAAAATCAGAACAAATAAAAAAATAATAATTTGACAAAATACAAATGTATTTTTTTTTTTTTTTTTTTTTTTGTAAATTTATGAATTAACATATTTGCATTTTTATTTTAAGTGAATTTAAAACTTCAATTCATGTGATTTTTTGCGCCAAAGCAGCATGTGTGATTTTGACATTTTAGCTTATCAAAACCCCTAAATTTTGTTTTTCGTGTTATGGAAAAGAGTTAGTTACTCTGAATAAAAACCTTCCAAGTAACTAAAACACCACTGTAGTTGAATACAAATATTATACAGAATATTTTTTGGTGAGAAATTTAATTTTGAATATTTTTGAATATTTTGTTTTTTGAGTTTATTCCTGGAAATAACGTTGAATCAATAAAATCATTTTCAAACAAAATAATTGATAAAATTCAAAATGGAGATCTTCTAAAAACTAATAATCCCTATCAGTTACTGATCGCACCTGAAATACAAATACATTCAGCAGGAAAACGTTCATCTGCTGCAATTATTGGTGAACTCATAACTAGTATTATATCGAGTCCTAACCGTAAAAATATCTTAAGTGCAGAATACAAAACATCATAGGAGAAGCATTTTTGTGATTGTTCAATATTTTTATATGTGTGGAAAATATCACGTACGATAAAAAAGCTTATGCTATAAATCTGAAACGATTCTAAATATATTGATGAAATTTTGACAGATAATGTAAATAATTTTGAGTTTTAGATTTTCATTATTAAGGCTCGGTATGCCCGCTACACTACAAAAATTTTATTTCACGGAAATGATATCATCATATCGGTCAATTATCCGAAGAAGAACAGGAGGCAAGAAAAAAGGATTGTAAAACTTTTGCGAAAATTAAAAAAAAAAAACAACTAAAGAGAACTCCAATACATATTTGATTCATAGACTACTAATATCATGAGATCCATTAATTTGGAATATACGATAACCACAAAACATTAAGAGGTCAAATACAACACCTGCAGATTTGTTACTGCACATTCTTCACGAAATTTCCTTAAATTATATGAAGAGTGGGCTTGACAGTTATCCGATCACAGCCCTTTTTTTCATGAAACCAGCTTAGTGTTACGAAAATGGTTTATGCCAAATTTCATAAATTTTGTCTTTTTTTAATTACTAAAAAATATACTTTTTATCACTCTGAATGCGAAAATCTCACACTGTGAGTGTTAAATTTGTAGTTTAAATTTATATATCTTCTGACACGGTAATTTATGAAATTCTATTTCATTACATTTTTATTTGAAATAATATAACATCGGATATTTCTATCACCAACAACCACTTAAAACACGTATTGATTTACAAAATTAAGTCATAAATAGTTACCTTCTTGCCAGCTCTCGAAGCAGGGATTTTAGCCGACGTATTTTCCACTTTTGTAGCTTTGGAGATACTTGATTTCGAATACTGAGGTATTTTGTTGCTTTCTTTTGGACCAACCGTCCCTTGGGGATATGCAGCTAAAGTTTATATAAATACTTTTTCACAAAAGTTTTAAATAAAATTAAAATGTTTTCAAAAGTAGCAATTTTGAAAATCCATAATATGATTTTTAAAAATTTTCTATTTTTTTAATTTTAAATATATTGAAAACAAATATATTTATTACACAGTAATTATAGTAATTATTCTGGGACAAGAAGGTATTATACCACAAATAACAAATTAAGAATTGTGATGACTAATATTATTTAAAAAATAATATTACAAAAAATATAAAAAACACTAAAATTATAAAAAAAAGTATTTTTGTATGAAAAAGTCTCAGAACAATTTATCTTGCAATTTTTAGTAAACATTAAAATTTTCGTAATATCAAAGATAGAAAAAAATTAAAAGGATAGGCATTTTTCAAAAATACATTCTAAAATTGCATTTGAATTGTGAAAGCATTTTTGAGTAATAAAATTATTTTTAAATTACTGTGTTTAAAGAAGACATATTCAGTTTCTATGTGTAATCATATATAAAGATATTGTTGTTTAAAGTTACATATCTTTTCAATTTGTTTGTCTTTTCTTTAATTTAGCAATCAGAACATATTATTGATCATTTCAATGGAATATTTCTGTAAACGCAGTCGAGAAAAAATTGTCTATAAAGTTATTGCAAAAAAATATTAAAAAATTTTAACAGTTTTAGTTGTTTGTTTTACTTAAGGTAAGTTTCTGATGACAACATCTCTGTTTACTGGAAATATTTTTGTTTTAATTGAGAAATTTCAACAGCTTAAATGATGCCCAAATGAACTTTTCTTACAGACTAGGAAAAAATTCAATTTAAATTTTTTCGTGATCAAGGCTGTTCTTACAGAGAAATTGAACGAAAAATTAACCGTCCGAAAGAAGTTATTCGAGGATTTCTTAAGAAAGGGCAGAAATACCGAGTGCGGAAACCAAGAAAAGGCAATAAAAAAAAACGCAATAAATTAAATGCTACACAAATAAAAAATAAACTTGACATTCCTGTCATTTCCAAACATGTTGCACACATTTTACGAACAGATATTAAAATAAAATGGAAGGAAGCAAAATGAGTGCCAATGTTAAATCAGCATCATAAGGAAAATCGTTTAAAATTTGCAAGCAAATACCTGGACAAACGAGTGGGATAAAGTAATATTTTATGATGAAAAAAAATTTAATTTGGACGGTCCCGATTCATATTCTCGCTATTGGCATGATTTGAGGTGGAACGAAATTCGTATGTCGAAATTTAAAATGAATTGTTGAAAGATGCTCTTCCCTCATTTATTGATGAAAAATGGATGACGATTACATATTCCAACAGGATAACGCTACAATTCATGTCTCGAACCAATCTAAATCGTGGTTTAATGAGATTTAAATCCAATAGAGAATCTGTGGGGATATATAGCCAATAAAGTTTACGCAAAAAATTCACAAAATGAAATCATAATGACAATAATGGTGTTAAAACTAAAAATTAAGCAAGTTTGGGAAGAAATTGACAGTGATTTTCTTCAAAAATTAGTCGAATCAATAACATACCGAATTTTTGAAGTTACCCAAAACAAAGATTAATCAACACATTATTAATAGTTATAAAAAATGGCCTTAAACTACCAAAATTACAATGAAAAAAATTAATGTGCATTTTAGCTTTTTGTTATTAATTATTTAAGTAAAATCAATAAACAATTTAAAAAATTAATTTATAGCACCTTAATTATTTCTTTGCCCAATTTTTGGTAAGTTGATTATAAGATTATGTACCAGTGTATGTTTTATATATGTATAAAAAATAATAAAAAGATCGATACTTTCATGTTCGAAAATGTACATTTTATTTGTATTGTTGGTACAATGTGAAATAGGTAATTTTCCATCCCTGATTACCATAAGTTACTAGTAAATGCGAAAAAATTTCTTCAATTAATAAGCTTTTATTTTTATACTAGTTTCGCACCGGGTTATATTTTTTTCTGATTTAATTTATTTATTGTATATCAACTTATTTTGTAAATATACACTTTTAACAATAAAACTATTTGAATATATATTTATAGTAACTAATTCAATTAAATAATTCCTATTATTAATAATTATTGTAATGCTTTATGATATACAATATATGGATGCTCCCCATGCACCTACCCCCTTTATTTTTGTTTTGAAAGGTGTAGTTTATCATAAGAGTGAGTTCTATAAAGGCTGAAGAATTTTGTGTTAAGATATGTGATATATCTATGGGGGTATAGCTCCTCCTCTGTCCACCCAGCTCATTTTTATTTTGAAATTTATAGTTTTCCATTATAGTGGTTTTAACAACGTTCTTCAGTTACGCGATATTTAAGATGTGCACCATATGGGGGTATTGCTCGCCTGCGCTTACCCCCTTTATTTTAATTTTCAAAGGTGTAGTTTATCATAAGAGTAACTCCTACCAAGTTTGAACATTCTCACTGTAACAGTTCTTAAGATATGCAATATTAAACATCGGCGTCCTAGGGGGAGGGGGTACCACTGCCCCTGCAGCTATATTACTTCAATTTCGGTGCTCAGAAAATCCTACTACAAAAAATTCAAGAAAATGAGTGCAGCGGCTCTTAAGATATTCGATACTTAATATTGGGATCCTATGGGGGGTACCACTTCCCCTGCGCCTATCGCGTGATGTTACTGTGAACATTTCAGGAAAATCGGTTCAGTCATTTAGGAGTCTATAAGCCAACAAACAGACAAACATATATATAGATTTTTGTCATTCTAATATGCATATATGTGACACTGTCTCTGTAGGAATAGGGTTTGAAACATTTTGGTAATTAAAAAGAAACAACTTTTTTACCTGCTGCCAGGTATTGTCACTGCCAGCACCCTGGGATTCAGATGGAGACCACCAGCCCCTCAATAAAGGAACAGATATTTTGGTTGAGTTAAACGGACATGCATACCTATGTGAAGGGTCCTTTAGGACCATCGAACCAAAAACTCCCTTTAACCCTTTTGGACTTAGTTTATACCTTCATATCGTGTTATCAAACTCTAAAACTATTGAAGTATATAAATCGATATGTTTTGAGTCATCGAATGATTAGAACACAATATTTATAAAAATTCGGTAATAAAAATTTTATTCCTAAATAATAATTAAATTTGAATTATTAAATAATTAAATTTGAATTATTCATGCGTATAATAAATACTTTGATCACACTAATAATGTTCATTAAACTACAGTTCACTGGCTGTTTATTGAAGAGACAAGTTAGGACGAAAATACATAAAGTCATTGAAATTTTTCCTTATTCAACAACAATGTGACGTGTATGTGTAAAGCTTAAACATTGTAAATTAGTATATTTAATAACAAGTTCATTTTTTTTTTTTTTTTTTTTTTTTCTTGCAACAATGTAATAAAACAACAAGCATCATTATGATGATCATGAATGCCTAAATACCAGCCAAAACAAAGTTAAAACTATTTTTACATCAAATGTGGAAAAGAGGATAAAGGGAAAGTGTAAGTGGTTTTAAAAAAGGTGAATGAAATAGCTGGATAAATGAACATAAATGTTGGATTATATTATAATTAATAAACACTTGCAACATGAATATGGGCTGGTGAGCCGGAATGAATTTAACACACATGAATACAAAAGAAAAATACAAAGAAATTTTATATTATAATATTTTTTTTTTTCGTTTGCATTAACTACTTTTCTTGTACTGGATTAATACAATTAAAATCCTATAGGTTTTTGTGTGCTGAAAACAGCCAGGCAGAGAGATTGTATGACTGATTTAATGATTGTCTCAGTGAGTACTTACATGTATTAGCATGTAAGCCAATGATTTAATATGTGATTAAAATGAATATATTTTAATGAGATTAATTATGCTTACTTTAACATTTTGTTAAAAAAAACATTTTTAGTTCTCAGCAAAGTTTAATTACGTTGAAAGTAAATTATACTGCTGAACATCAGCTCTATTTTGTGGAAGGAGAAATAATAATTTCCAGAACTATAAGTAATCTTTTTATTCATTCGAACTTTCCTTGTAAATCGCTTAGACCCATATATCGCGAAAAAGCAGTATGCAAAGGTATCTGACAACACACAGTGGGGAAGAATTGAAAATTTTTGGCGTAATTTTTGTTCTAGAAAAGATATTGACTTTAATTTTTTGTGGATACAATTAAGAAATATGTCAGATAGAACACATAATTTAAATGAAAAAAATCGAGCTCAAAAAAGTATACAAAAAGGAGAGCTTTTGAAAAAAAGGAGCCAAGTGCTTCAATACCTAAAAAACTGCTCAAAATTTGTTTATTTGATAAAAACAAAAATAAAAATTATTGTATTTTAATAAAATCTACTAAAATAAATTTTGTTAAAAGCAAAATAATTTATTTATAATAATTAATATTATTGCCAAAATAAGGATTTATTCATAAAACTTCCTTTTTTAATAACTAAACTTCTTTACTTTTGCACGAGGTCTTTACTTTGATTAGAGTCTTACAAATCCCCGTCTAACAAATCCACGACTAAAAGCATAGATTCACAAGTGATGACCTTAAGTCTGTTGGACAATTTATTTTTTATTAGTGATAATTTTTAAAAAAGATGTTCGGCCGAGGCACTGCTATGAGCCAAAGTAAAAATATAAATTAAGATATAAGTATTCATCAAATCTATTTTTTAATTCTCACAGTCCGGTCCGAGAAAATTCGGCATTTGATGTTTCAAATAGGTGTTAATAAACTTTAGCATTAGCTTTACTTTTTATAAATTTTTATAAATTATTCAGGGTCTTTTATTTCATCACTATATTGTGAAATAATCTCAAAATAATTAATCTCTTCATTGGAATTAACATTTAAAGGGTCGAATTATTTCAAACGACTTAGTTTCTCGTCATTTAGCACATAGTTTTAAAAGGTGGACATTTAGTTCCAAGTGATTGAAAAAGGGGCAACGGTGACACTGTTCGTGCTTTTTCTAATTTTTTGAATTAAACCCAACAACAAATTTCCCGAGTAAATTTTTATTTTAACTTACATATTAGTGTATAAAATTATAATTGCTGTATTTTGTTACGAAATTATAAATAGATACTTCATGATACACAAGTATTTTATAAAAGAAGTAAAATGTACTTTGCAAAGAAAGTGTATCGATTTGTATGTTATTTTAAGGTGGCCACACCCTGTTTAAAGTAAGATATGTTATGTGTATATTTCGAAATACTTACGATTACTAAAGTACTGATTATGTCTAACTTACGAAATATGCACATAACAGGGATGGAAAATAAAATATTTTTCGGTATCAAAGAGATATTCAAATAGTACTTTGTTCACCCTCAGAGTACTAAAGCTCTAATTGACCGAAAATCAAAGATCTTAATGCATTACCAAGACATTGAATCTTAATAAAAAAATATGTGACTCTACGTTTTTTTTATTCTGGATATTGTGAAGATTTTCTTACATTTGTCTCAGTTCTTCAAATCTTCTCTATTCTGAATTTTGGTGAGGAATTGAAAAAAAAATCAATTAAATTTTTTTCTTTAATAAAACTAATACTACAACCTTAAAGTTCGGATTATTGATTATTAATTCTATTAATTTCATTTATATACTGAATATACTAAAAATCTATTGCTATAATTAAGTTTATTTGCCCTGCAATCTAATTTACTTGGAGCTCGTAAAAAAACTCCATAAATTCATCAAAATTTCATTGACTTTAAAATACCAAGTAAACATGCAAGTAAATCAGATTCAAAGGTTTGAATGGAAAAAAAATTTACTTACCGTAATTTAATTTAAAAAACTTAATATTTCAAATTGTCTTCAAAATGCGTTATCGTTTGAAAATTTATTCTTTCAAAACGAACTATAGGCAGTTCTACACTGACTAATATTGTGAAAGTATCATATTATTACAGCATTTTTGAATATTAAATAGTATCACAACCTAGGTTACTTTAAACAGGGAGTGGCCGCCTTAAGGAGATACATAAATCGATATACTTGGTTTACGACAAAGTACTACTTCTTTTATAAAATACTTGTCTACTTAAAGAAATACAGTGCTTAAAATTTTATACACTAACATGTAAGTTAATAAAGAAATTTAAAAAATCTTAAAATTTTTTGTGAATTCCATTCAATATTTTTCTATACAAGTAAACTAATTCGTACGTAATACAAAGTAAAATACACAAGATCGATTATAAGTCAAAGTACTCGGAGAATTTTTTTTGGTAGAGAAGTAAAATTTTTGTAAAAAGTTGGTTTTTGGATAAACTATAAGTATTCTATTATTATGTTAACGAAATTATCAGTGAATGTAGACTTTATTATTTTAAATGACAAACTTAAAAAAATAAGAGTTTTCTAAAAAGAATCCCACAATTCCCAAAACCGTCAAAAATACCGAAAATGGGATTTTTTGGAATTTTTCCCACACTTTTTGTTCACATTTTTTGTATATTTTATGAATCATGCTTGCAAACTTTTTAGAATACATCAAAAATTCCTAAACATCATTCTTTTTGCAGATTCATGCTATGGGATTTTAGCACATGTAGGTTAAAATCAACATTTTGGTACAAAATACGTCAAATTCGGGAGTGTCTGTACTTAGCCCTATTAGGCAAGTGGGCTGGTTTTTAATTTTAAAATCGCCTCCTTGAAAATACCTTTCGGAAAAGTATAAAATTATTATCTGTTCTTAAAGAAATTTTTATTTTAGAGAAAAAATAGTTCACACACTTTTTTTGAACTTGGAAGAGATATCGATTTGAAATTTCTTTTATTCGATAGATAATTTTGTTATTTAACTAACTGGAAAAAACTTTCAAAAACGGTTGAAAATATTGGGCTATATATTTAAGAATCTGGACATTTAAAAAAATTAAAAAAATGCAAAATAACAACTAACATAAGCAAGCAAATTTTTCTCATTCCTTACCGAAATCGGCTAGGAACAAAAATTTGGCAAGAGGTTAAAACTTTTCTATTTCGGAGGTATGCTATTTTAAGCCCCAATAGTTCCACTCCTGAAGGGTTTGTAGGGTTCTCTGCTATGAAAATGTAAAATCTTATGTAGATGCAACCAGCCGTTTAAAAGTTACAGATTTATTTGCAAAATTTGAACTATTTCAAATCAAAACGTAGTATTTGCAATATCTAATCACACAATAAAATAATATTAGAACTACTTGCAATACCCTTAGATATATTGATCTATTATGGAATCAAATGCCAATACCTTTTCATACTATTGTCATCTGTGTGAAGTTTGGTGAACTTAATTTTAGAAATATAGGCAGTTAAAACAGATATTTCCTTGCTCTATTCATCTATTCTGTCACCAAAGTTTCAAATATAACATATATTCCAGCTTAAGTGTCATCCTTATGTAAAGATTGAATTTTCTAATCAAAAATAATTCCAAGTTAATTTAAAAAAGCTTCAACTAATCCCAGTCAAAGAGATTACAAAATAGATCTTTTGTTTTCCAAAAAAAAAAAATAATTTCATACTCCATTACCATTAGCAACAGAATATTAATTAAGTCCTTTTCTTGTCCTTCTTACCAGTTTTGTAATATGTTGTAAGCAATTTCGTAGAAAGAGTGATTGCATTTTCTTTTTTTTTTAATTTTTGTTGATTTGTGTTGGAACAAATAAATCTGTGATTACATTTGGCAAAGCAATTTCGGTTAAAAAAAGAAAAAACAACATGCTGTACATATGTAAATGAATAGCATATACAGCTGAATAAATCACCATAATGCAAACAAAATAAGAATTAAAATTAATAAAAAAAAAACTAAATAACAAAAACTACAAACAATATAAAAAAAACTCATACATAAACAAAGTCAATCAAAAATGTTCATCATATTTCTGGCTTAATTTTTTTCTACCTTCATTTGGTCCCTGGTTGAAAAACTCGTTCCAATTTTTTTTTTTTGAATATTTTACAATCAATCATGATCAAATATGATGAAAGCAAACAAATATTTCTTTTTTTTTCATAGTTAAATACAGTTATAATTACTCCATGGTTACAAGATATAAAACAACATCACACATATGTATATGGCCAATGTATATTTGCATCTATCTAGAATCTATATAAAAATGAAGACTAGAAACAATGACCACACCCACTATATGGGAAAAGATTGAAGGAACTAAATTGAACCAAAAATATAAAGAAGAAAAAAACTGAATGTTCATTGGTCGCAGAAAAATATTGAATCAAGTCAAAAGGGAGAAGAATACCATAAACATTAAACCAAAAAAAAAAGCGATAAATAATGTAAAGCACAGCAATAAAAAAAGATGTGAAGTGAAAAAAAATGCATACATATGCAAAAGAAATATTTACTAGAATGCTCACTAATCAAGAATATAAATAGGAACAAACATTTTTTTAATTGAAGCACTCTATAGTCGACATACACAGAAGACTTGGCAAGATTTATATTTACTTCATTTAAGAAATGTTCTCACAAAAGCGAAATGTAGATTTGCTGCATAAGCAACTCTGAGTTTTTCTTTTTTTAATTGTGGATATATAAAACAAGTAAGAAAGATATAGTCGGTCTAGGCCTACCATATAATACCCTACACCCTTGTGTATGTGCATCAAAATTGGGAGAGGGTTCCTGTGGCCAATTATGGACCGATACTTGTATGCGTATATTTCAGAGTGTTATAAAACAGTAAGTTCATGCATTTAAAAAGTGTGTTAAAAAAATGCTTAAAAATTTTAAAAAATGCACTTATTTCTTAACTTTTATTAAAACAAAAAAAGAAACAAAATATTAATTCAGTATCATATTAAATTAAAAATAAATGTACAGTAAAGACCTTCGTTCTAAAAGAAATTGTAAAATTGTAACAATTGTATTGGTAGCAATTCTTTCGATGTCTGTGGTCTTAATGATAGATCGATTTTTCTAAAATGATATTAAGGGTAGCTTTATACAGCTTATTGTGCTCTCAGACAAAAGCTTCTTTAAAAAGAATTAATCAATTTTCTATGTTTTACAAAAACGTATGACAATCAAAACAAATGTTTCATATACATAACTCGATATTAAGCGATAGCGAAAGGCTATCCAAGAGCTGGTATACCAAAAACTTTTTTCAGTGATATTTTTTGTCGCATATTTTAGGACAATACTTCTCCGAAGCGTAATTGTTTATTCTGTTAATCTTAATACGAAATAAATATGGAACCTTCTGATGATGCACCTTTTACAGTAATCAAAGTCCTTCTGTGATTGTTAGTTTTGAAGATATAGCTTGCCACATATTAATTTGTCCATGGTATTTTAAATATTTTAAGACATTTTTTAGCTCTTCTGAAAATTTTGAAATGTGGGCTTAAGTCGTTATATCAAAAGTTCACAGAATTTTTTTTTCTACATAAAAATAATTTTTAATTAGAATATTGCACTAAATATGATACAAAAATATGCATTTATGGCAAAATATGCAAAAACATGCATTTATATGCACTATGCATAAATATGCACTATGAAATCGATATCATTTTAAACTAAATTCTCTAATTCGCAAAGATATTTAATTTACTCTGTTCAAGGAGTAAAAACAAAAAGACAAGGAGTAATACCCGCCTATGGTGATCATTGCTCTACTCTTACTAAAGTAAAACTAGTTAGATTGAGTATTTCAACGGACGGTTTTAAGAATTCAAGAACTTGGACAAACTTTCTTATGGCATTTTGGAGAAAAATTTACCGATAGTGTTCATATATTGTCATTAAATCAATTTAACGACTGATATTTGCACTGGAAGTGTCATCAGGTCTTCTGTGTTCGAAGACAACATGGGTAACGCTCTGACTGTTATTAGTAAGCAATAGTGCTGAATCGTATATGAGCGACATGTAGTTAAAACAGGATGGTGTAATTACTAAAGTATCTTGAGGTACAAAAGGCTTTTTAAAGGCTCTCATCCCATCACAATTAAGCAATTTGAGAAACGGCCACTGTTCTTTCATGAAGGATGCTTCAAAGAGAATAACTGCAAAAAATATCAGAATTTTGCGCCAAAAATACTAATAAGGTTTTTCATAAATTTGGTTAATTTTTTTCAGCGTTATGGATCGATGACTCGAGATGAAAATGAGATGTCCAGTGCTGAAGTGTACATGAATTGTTTTCAATTGTAGTCTAGCGAGATGAACAGATTCACTGGTACAGCTTAAGTACTATAATGTACAGTGAGGAAACATCAAAATTTTTGGAAACAAATCTGTAACTTCTAACCGCCTAGTTGGATTTACATAAAATTTCACATAGACATAGCAGAGAAACTATGATGTAATGGAGAAAATATAAATATTTTATTTGTAATAAAATCCGTGTTAGTTAAGATAATCTAATGAATTTTTCATTAATTTCAAATTATAAAATATCAAAAAGTTTAAGATTCTTGTGAAAAGAAATCCATAATTCACAAGACAAAAGGTGGTGAATAATGTTTTTTTTTCAATTTTACCTATAAAGTTCACATCTGTTGTTGGTCTCGAAAAAACAAACTGTTTAATACTACGGATCGAAATTTCTCGAACTTGTTGATTTCCCGGAATAGCGGGAAAAAATTTTCGAGTTCCCGGTATTCCCGGTTTAAAAACTATAGTCATCATTACTATTATTATTTGAATAACTGATACTATAATAGTATTAAAGTTAGCAAATGTTAAATTGTATTGTAAATACACTGAGAAAAGGAAATTTGATCAATTGCATAATCTACTGATTAACCTACTCGAATTAACAGATATGTCGTGAAAAAGCTTTGTGGATATCGACACAATATTGTTATTCTTATATAAAAGATATGTAAAATAACAAATTTTTGTATTTGAGACAAAAAATTGAAATTCATAGAAAGTGTCACAACTAGAACCGGTCCCTATCACTTAGGAACCAGTCTCGTACATGTTTTGCGTGAGTTCCTTTTCCCCCAGGGTGCGTTTGATTCAACCGACGGCACATTTTATTTACATCGTCAAAACATCAAGAGCTTCTGATTTCTTAACATTTAGACCACACATAAAAGCACATACACTCAAGTGTATGTGAGTTAATATACAACACTAAGACTTACGATCACGGTTAAGCATATCTTTCATATTTTCCTCATGACCTTTACCTCCATAGGGCTTGAAGGAATTTGAATGGCAAATGTTGGTGATATTAGCAAAGGAGTGGATATGGTTAAAAGTTTGACGCTGAAGTTCATATCATATTGAACTTAGGTCACGGGAAAGAATTTTTGAAAAAGATTCGATGAAATTTTGTAGTAACGTATGTATGTCAGAAGAGAAAGAATAATCGATACAATAATTCATATGCTTTGCTCTACAAAAGCACAGTATAAGGAATCTCAGCAGTAACTTTTGTATGACTTAGGTTTTTCGGAATTTCGAGTTAGTTTTTACATGAAGTATCAGATTTGTAAAATACGTCCAAACAAGGTGCGATGATTAAATATTACCTATTAATGGTTATTAATGAAATCGTAATGATTAAGTCCCACCTGTAGCTTTGAAATGTATAGCTATCTCAATAGATGATAATCGAGTCTAATGATTCTTGATCTAAAATGGAAATTTACCAAGAAAATATTCAAATTCTTTCGAAAACAAAAATTACCACCAATATCAAAGTAGCATATCAAAAAGATGAATTCTTGATAACACTTCTGTACCACTCGTAAATTTAAAGCTAAAACAAAAGAAAATGAAAAATCAAACTACAAAATATATCGTCAGTTGAAAAGCCAATACCACCAACTTTAGGAAAATTGCAACACCCCTTTTTAAAACAAATTGGAAAGGGAAAATAGCATACAATTAAAAAAAAAAAATAAAACAATCTAAAAGAATTATTATTGCAAAACAGCCCTCATTCGATTCATCAAAAAAAAAAAAAAAACACACACACATTTGTTTCAATCTTTTATACCACTCTTTTTTAGCCGTAACAACGGTGCAACATTAATATAAAAAAAGTATATGCACAAAGCAAAAGTGGTGCAGGGTGGCCGTAACAACATGTACAAGGTGTCCAATGAGTATTTAAAACAATGCAAAAACGATGAAAAAAATATATATGGAAAATGTGAAAAAAGGATGCAATAAAGCTAGTGCGCACATTGGTTTTGTATGTGTGTAGCGTGGCAGGCAAGAATTGTGCAACAATTCATGTACATAAGGGACCAACCAAATTTCAAATGTAACAACTGTTAGAACAACAAAAAAAAATAAATAAAAGCTAAATACGACTCGTAAAGTTTAAAAAGTGGATCATAAAAACAAATGAAAATTTGCATCATTTGCACCATTTGCACTTACAATAATAGCAGAACTGTAACAGCAGCAGTAACAACAATAACATCAATACCAATAACAAAACAACATAATATACGAGGCCAGGATGATAAATATTTTCAAGTTTATATTCATCAAAAACTTTGCTAACATAAGAGTCACCAAGAAAATAATCCAATTAAGAAAATTGGTCTGTGGCTTTGATTTCCTTCCAAAAAACGATTTTTGTATGCAAATGAAAAAAGATCTTTATGTATATAATCAAAAAAAATAAAATAAAATAATCCCAAATGAATATCAATATTTAACTCTTGAAAAATTGTCGGTCATAAAAATTCTTGACAACGATAAATCTCTGATATTAGTAAAATATTAATTATTCAGAGAAATAAATACAAACGTAAATTTCAAAGATGTAGAGATTTTAATTGTAAAAATCAATGGAAATGTATTTTGAAGCTATTAAATAAACTTAATAAAGACCGAAATGAATTCTGGTCAAAATTTATTTCAAATTTGCCCTCGGGCTCTAAAAAATTTTGGAAAGTAAAGAAAGCTTCGAAAAAAAAACTTCATTCGCTACTAATTTTATTTAGTTTTAGCAAAGATTCCTACTACATTTTCCTATTGACCACATATTTTGTAATTCGTAAATTCTTTTGAGCTTGACTTCTTACAAGACTATCTGAAGCAAACTATCTCTCAAAACATAAACACTTGTTTTGTATACAAATTCTCAATATATGTGTCTATGTGTTTGTTATGTAGTACAAAAACCAACAGTAAATCAACAATACTTTTTTTTGTTATTTCTTTCTTTGATGAATGATGACTGACCATACCATCATCTTCTAAGGACCACTGCAGCGTCATCATCGTCGTCATCTATGCCACTAAAACACCAAACTTCCACTCCCACAAACTAACTAAACAATCATCCATTCCCAACAAAATTATCACCAACCTCTTTCTCTCTCCTCGATCATTAAACTTCGTCAATGGTTAAAACACCAATGACCATAACATCCGTTCTTTAGGGAAACGAAATTGCTGGATTTGTTTTTGTGTATGTGTGTGTTAATTGGTGTATGAATCGTAATGTTTACCATTCGCCAAATGAAGAACAAAACAAACAAAAAATATTGCACATAACAGGCTTTTCTTTTTTATGATTTACTTTTTTCTTTTAGCTATAACAGACCATAGAAAAAAAAATATCCTTCATAAAGGCTGAACCATAAAACATATCCTGGTACCTTGAAACTTGCAGCATGAAAAAAATTTATAATACTCTCATACCAAATAAATCATTAGGAAAAAGAAAATCCATCAACAAAAACTATTTGCAGGAGGCACATCCTACATATAATTTTTATTTTTCACCAATGGTCTTACTATACAATGAATAAGTAGAAAAGAAAAAAATTATAACAATTTTACAAAAGAAAGTAAGCAAAATAATCGAATTATTGCCACTAGTAACTGTGTCCGTCCGTCCGATGTACAAAGGAATAATGTGAAAAGGCTGAAAAACATTCATATGTGAAGGATGATATGGATGTATAAGAATAAAGATACTCTGGAGCTTATATATACATTCATATAAACTATTAAATATTTCATGCAATTTATAGCCATTCATATAATTATTGGGTAGGAGGAATGATCTCGCTGAAATCTGATATAATGTCTAGAAGTCACACAAGAATGCTCATAAAGTGTATTAGGAGCACAGAAGCATAATCAATACTTCTCGTGACTTTTTATTAGGGGGCGGATTTTTATGCAAATTTATATTTTTTCGGGAACATTTAAAAACCACCTTATGTAGTTATCTTTCCGAATAACAAATTCAAATGAAAAATTACATCGATTTAATAGTGCATATTTTGCATATTTAATGGAAAATGCATATTTGGTCATAGTTTTTACAATAATTTACATATTTTGAAAATTTTTATTTTTTTTTTAACTTTTTTCCTAAGAAAAAGTATTGCATGAGCTTTGAACTGTATGCCAGCTGATCAAACGCGATTTAAAAACGAACATTTTGCCAAAAGAAGTTGTAATAAAAAGTTATGTTATTCATTACTTCCCAACTTCCCAAATTGATAATAACACGCTACTACAGTGAAAAAACATTTGGAATGTTACATAGTGTACTTTGTAGATATTGGTCACTAAATTATTTTACAATTCTTAGAAATTTCTATATACCCCCAAAATCTGGAGTTATATCAAAAGAAAAAAATGTTTTTGCACTTTGCGGCTTTAAAAATGTTTATCTCGTATACCTATTAACCAATTGAAGTTTTTTGTTGTTGCCATTATATTGCATGATAAGTGTCGGCTCAGAATACCAGCGCAGCGACACTAATTTTTCTCTCCGAAAAAATTTTACCCAGAATAACAGCGCACGGTGTAGCTCACTAATTCAGTGACGTCTACTTCTAAGAAATGTAGTAAATTATGTCCCAAATTAAAATAAATATAGTACTATAAATGCAAAGTTAAATATTTGATAAAAAAAAATGTAATCGGTTTTTATTTTAAGATCAAAGTATTAAAATTCTGTATAATTTCCAAAGTTTATTCTAAAAATATTTTACGTTGTACCTAAAAAAATTATATTTTGAAACTATTAAAAAGAAAAATAAAAAATATAACTCTATATATTTGTTTTTAATTTTTTATTTAAAAAACCATTATTTAGGTTTTTAACATTTAAATGTGCAACAACTTTATTACATTAATATTTTCTGTTTAATGACGTTTTTTATAAGCTTCGATTACGATTTTATTTTTTAGTGTATATAACACTTTACACATTTTTGTTTAGAAAAAAAAAACTATGCAGCCCTAAATGCGTTTTAGAGAAAAATCAAGAGAATAAGAAATGTCGCTCTGAAAATTAAGTAAATTTTAGAACCAACACACAAGCAAGCGGCGGCGATCAGGGTTGTCAGATTTTTTGAGCCTCTGTTGCCAAATTGTTAATCAAATATAAGCCAAAAATCGCCAAATTTAAATCTTATTTAATTTTTTAACCATAAAAGAAAAAATAACAAAAATGTTAACGATACTTAGATTCAACGAAACCTAAGAATAATTGCAGTAGCTACGAGTAATAGTAATTCAATAAAAAATATTATAAAATTATTACAAATTTTATATTACTCCATTTTAGGGCAACAACTTTAAAAATCTATTGATATATATTTCTTGAAATAATAACATTGTGCTCGAAAATGAGACTTATTTTTTAACAAGATAGGCACCCATTGAGTAAAACTAAATCGACGATGCTGATTTTAATGTTGTTTGTTAACCATCTTTTAAAGTTAGCGCTCATTTTTGAGATATTTAGTTTTGAAAGTCTAAAAGAGGATTTAGAAGAATAGTTTTTTTTTTTTTTTTTTTTTTTGCTTAAATTTAATAATTTAGTTTCTAAGTTTAAACAAAATAACCAATTGAGATTCTATTGAAGATAAGGATTATGAATTCTTATTATTAAATGTATTTTAAACACTAAATTGCAAAGTTTTAATTTAACAAAAATATTACTACAATTCTATAAGTAAGTTAAATAGTAAGTTACCAATGAGCAACTATTCAATCCAAAATATAAATACATTAATAATCAGACTAAAATTTATTAGATTTATGATTGGAGTATAAATTCAATCGATTTATTTAGTTTACATAAATAAGGTCCCTTTTATTTCTAATTGTATTACATCTACTGCTGCCACTATTAAATTCAGCGTTATCGAATTAGTTTTACCAGTGGAAATTTGCGACTAACACAGAGTAATTATAACAAAATATATATCAGCATTGTTCCTATAAGACTTTAAAATTATTTCAAAGAATTATTTCATTCATATACTGTAAATAAATATATTTGAAAAATTGTAGAACACAAATTAACAAAAATTTATTACACAAGTATTGTAAAGTATATATACTTATATCAAGAAACATTTCTTAAGTTAAAGCGATTTATAAATTAAGGCCCTTCATTTTGTTAGATAAGCAAATACTCAAAATAGTCGATTGCTAGTAAGAAAACGTAATAGTTTGACTCCATAAATGCCATTTTAATAAAATTTTAAGAACTAGCCGAATAAATCGCCACCTTATTTATAAATCGCCAAAAAATCCCCACATTTGCAAAAAATCACACATCTGACAACCCTGGCGGCAATGGTTGTTTCCAGTTCTCGGAGAGAAGTCCAAATTAAATAAAGCTGAGTCGAATACGGCTTTTTACATACATTTTGCTTTTGCTTATTTAACAACAAAACTCATGACAACAACAAAACTATATGTATAAAAAATTATTTTCTCCCTCTCTTAAACTCCATGCATAAAAAATATAAAAAGCTTTCTTTCTCTTTCCATCTTATATAAATTTAATGTAAACATATGTGATTTATTTTGCAACAATGGCAACACCAACAGGGAGAGAGTAAAAAATCAGAACTTTTGAGAAACTGTGAAATAAAATAAATTTTAATTTTGGGCTGATTCGCTGTTCTGTTTTAGTTGTCAAATCTTTATATAAAGAAAATTATCAGCTAGCTTGTGTTTCAGCACTTATTCCGCACCTATAGAGAGCGGCGTAGTTATCTGTCAAATTTGTAAGAAAATGTCGTTGTCTCTGTTATTCTGCGCCGACACTAAATATGGCATAAACAAAACACACGTGAAATAAAAAATTTTTATAGGTTTTTCAACCTAATATGTTCTAGAATTTCGAATCCGAATTTATCAAATGATGACTCATTTTACTCCTAATGAAACATATTGTTAGGAAAAAATATGAAACATATAAGTTTTCTAATAAAGTATGGGTCAAAAATGGTTGAAAGTTTCAAAAAACAAGAATAAAAAATAAAAAATTGAGTTTGTGTCCATTATATCTTACACAGTTTTGCTAAGCGTAAAAATGTATATATACTTTTTAAAAATGGTAAGATCTTATCTTCCTAATGCAGTCTAAAACAACATGAACTGAATAACAGATATTCGGGATAAATATTTTTAAAACCGCGAAGTTCGAAAAATCGATTTTTGGAAATAACTCCCGATTTTGGAGGTACATTAAAATTCCAAAAATTGAATAATAATCTAAACATCCGCTTCTACAAAATACACTACACTGCATTCCAAATGTTTTCAACTTTTATAATTTTGTAGCAGCGTGTAATTAGAGCTAGTTTTTTTACGAATATATTTACTTAGTGAAATTAAATAATAATTAAAAAAAATTTTGTGGAGCATGAAACTAATATAAAAGTGTATGTTTTAAATTTTTATAAAAAGCAGTTGTCAAACAAAATCTACAAAGCTGCCGCAAATATGTAATATAAATAGAGTAGATTTTGTTTTCCCAAAATCTCATTCAAACGAGATTTCAAGTGTAAGTGTAAATTGGGTATTAAATAAAATAAATGCATTATTTTCAAATTTTTATGGTTTATATTGTATTTTTAAATTTTCAAAAAATAAATGTATAAAAATCAGTCCTCCACCTATTATAGTCCGAAAACTTTGCTTTATTACTCGTACCTCCAAACGGACACAAATGTAATAATTACCGATTGTAGCTTAAGTCAGTTATAGTCTTTCGAACCGTATCTAAGTTTACGACCACAACTGTAACCACATTGCATTTACTACGATAGGTTCTCTAATCAACCTAATGTTGCATATTGATCTCTTCAAGATAGGATCCAGTTCAAATCGACCGACTGCTTTAGTATCAACAAACTCAGACTACAATGGCAATTATCGATTAAAATTTGTTTAATGTGCTATAATTTTTAAGCAATTGAAAAGGAATTCACATTGTTAGGACTTTAATGCTTATCGTGAATTTTTAACCAGAATTGGTAAAACATACAGCGTGAATATCTCTCTCCAATTTTACTAGGTTTTGCAAGCCTACTTTTAAAACAATCTTTCTCTTCCTGGGGGGAATTAATATTTATGAAGACTTTGTATATAAAGTGTAATTATTATTATTATTATTATTATTATTATTATTATTATTATTATTACCATTATTATTATTATTATTATTATTATTATTATTATTATTATTATTATTACCATTATTATTATTATTATTATTATTATTATTATTATTATTGATAGACAACATTTTATCTAAGATCTTTAATTTTTGAACTATTTCCCTCGACCAATATTACAAGCTCGACCAACGAAAGGATATTTTCTTGTGTTGATAGTCATGATATGTGAGTGTCGTCTAGCATCATATAATACTAAAAATATCCTTTTCATTCTTTTCAGCTATACAGAATCATTTTTCTTAGTTATTTATTCATTTTTTTCCTCTCCAAAGTTATATCAAATTTATGCAATTTTTTTCTTTTAGACTATTCGTTTGTTCATTCCTTTATTCAGCTTTCATTTTGAAAATAATTGAACATACTTCATATTTATATGGTGATTAATATGACTATGTGCACAAGGCTAGAGAGTGTTGTTGCTGGTGATACAATGTTTCGTAAAAGTAATTAAAAATTGTCCATTAAGTATTTGAAATTTAAAGAGACCTCAATAAGATGATAAGAAAATTTAAATGATTTAAAAAAAGCGGGCGACTAGAATTAAATTGAAAACAGGTGAAGTTAACAATTCTAGCATGTTTTGTTTTAAAAATAATTGGAAGGTTTTCAAGAATCATTTACAACTGTCCTTATTATTTATAACGTTTGGAGTATAGCGTAAGTTTTTATGGAATTGTCAGATAACAACCCAAGCAGTTTAAATTTTTCCAGTATTGGTTTAAATTCTTTAATCAATGTTTCAAATAACCCGCACACACATACATTCTGCGTTATGGAACTTTTTTAAAAGCTACATTATCCGAATATTTTAAATGCGAGAACTCCAGTTATTTTGCAGTGTTATAATTTTAGGAATATTATTATTCTAATGGGTGTATACATTCATTCCCATCATTTTAAACTAGATTGCTTTACAAGTTAGCCATTTTTACAACTATTTCACATGAAAGTGCTGTCATTAGGCTCTTTTATTCAGCATGTGTAAATCTCTTAAAATGTTAACAGTTTTTTAAGCCATAAACCCGCGGTTACAAGTTGCCACTCATAAAAAACAACGAGAACAAATAAAGATGAAGTAGATCAACAGGTTTAATGATTATAGATCCCAAACTTACATCTAGTAAAGCTTACTTTCACCCACCAACCTTATTTAATTTTTTTTCCGATCATTGTAAGAACTAATCCTATTGAATTCAGATAATTTATTAAAATTGGCATGCATGGAGAACCCAATGATCAGGATTTTTAATTCCATAAACCTTAAATTTCAAATTATTTGTAATTTCAACTGTCAGTGAACTACTTAAATCTCAACTTATATAAGTATGTATAACAAATTCCAGCCGGAAAAAGAAGAACTGAAGAAACATTCTAAAATTATTTATTTAGGATCCACCAGGCATATCACTCGTATTCGAACACTATTTCTTTTTTACACGGTGTGTCACTAGAAGTAAAAATTTCTCTTCTCATTTCCAATAAGAAGGCCCTTAAATAATTATACTCTCTTATATGCAATGCTATTACAACAGAGTCTGAAATTGAATTAAAAAAAAAGCCTTGCGGCTTTATTAACGACACTTAAAATAAGACTAAATGATTTAGAGCTGTGCAAGTCTCTCAATTAAAAATATTTCAGTTTGTAATGAGAAAATTAATAAGTGATTGTTACACCTTCTATATCGCATCTAATGAAAGGGAAACAGGCACTAGTACCGAATTTTTTTAAATGTTTTCTTTAAGGAATTTTCATGGAAGGTAAAGTGGAATGTGTTTAAATTTTTTTTCGGAGAGGTGTGGAGACATTCAGAAAGGTCTGCAGGGATGTACTTCAACAAAATAACTAATAACCCACAATGGTTATTATCTAAAATAAACAATAACAATCCATAACATTTGGAACTGCCAAAAATAAAAAAACTATTAACTACATAGTTCTAGCTTAAAAAAAATACGCGTCATGTGATTAAAGCCACATCAGTTAAAGAGATTCAACATGTTCGTCATCATCATCTCCATTATTAACTAAAACGAAAAATCACTAAAATTGCTAACTACATACATATGTATATGTAAGTATAAATATTCCAGGATAATGTCCATATAATGCCAAATAGTTTAGAAATGAATATATGGAGGGAATTATTTTCAATATGGTGGTGGTGCCACATGCAAGTGCCGGAGTAAGCGCTTAAAATAATACTTTTTAAGTTTGCACTTGAACGCGCGAACGCTAGCGCTCAATCTGCATTAAGACTTAGACAGGAAAAGCAACAACAACAACTGTATACAAATAACAGAAACATCAGTGCAACAATTGTACTGAATTGTTTTGCGACAGCAACTGCTATAAAGCAACAATAACAACATCAGCTGCAGCAGCAGGATTGATCATGAGCTCACGCAAAATAGTCGTGCACGATTTAGTTCGTGATTTTCGCAATAAACTACGAAAAGAAATCTTTGAAATTACTATAACAACAAAAACTACAAGATTTTTTTTTTATAAAAATGGTCTCAAGTTGCAAGCATGGCCAATAACAGCAACAGCACTATGACAACAATAACAAAATCATGGCCAAACTAAGGCAATTGTTATTATTACGACTCGTATGTCGCTTAACAACTACAACAGCAAGAACAACAATAAGAAAAATAATAAGAACAACATGAACACATCTCTAAACTAAATGCCAGTGCTCAACCTAACATTTCATCAGCTACACGGGGTTCTTCTTGACTAGTTTTCTTCTTATTTTCCAACTTCAACAACAACAAGAACAACATCTCAGACATCTCTACTTTGCTAGTATACAACATCATCTTCATCATCGTCATCATTATTCTTATTATTTGTTGGCATTGTTGGCGTCGGCGGGCGTCATAGCACGTCGTCGTCATCATCAGCATCAGCATCAAACAACAATAACAGCCAGCCACAAAATTGACTATTGGCAGGGCAAGTGTCCCTAATGTTGCACAGTGGCATAATTTATAAGAAAATGCTTAAAGAGATTTATTTCAGAAAAATGGAAAACAGAGAAGTTGTAAGAAAATGTATGGCTTCTGGATATATCGAAATACTTCATAAACAATCTGAGTTTTAAAGAATGTAGAATGTAGAATCAAGTTAAATCTAAATAATTAAATGGATGTATGATATTCTAAAATATGAACATTGGGACTATCCATAGAATTTTGATTGGAAGATAGTGTTTTGGTACTTAATAAACTTATATGATTAAGTAAAAATTCGGGAATTTGCAGGATCTCAAAAAATAAAAAGAAATAGCGGAAGAGCTCATACAATCAAATCGTGGAACTACAGTAACTGGTAGCCATCATCTTAGATAATATAGTCTCATGTTTCATTTCGACTGTATTTACGAAGAACATGATATAAATTTATAATTTTCCCAAAATAATCTTGTCGAATATACTCATAGTAAGAAAAACATATTTAAATACCTCATCGATGGCCATATGGTACTTACAAATTGGGTTTTAATTCATTATGAAATAACTTATTTAATTTTTTTAATTAGGTTGGGTCAAACGGGTTGGGTTACTCGGAGACCTAATTGAGATTCCATAAAACCTAAAAAAATACCATTAAAATTTCATATAGGTGCCTCGAGTACTCACTTTCTACTAAACCATCGTGTACTCTGGATAAAACCAAATAAATAGTCTAATTATACGTCCCAAAATCGCCTAAATATTCAAAGAAGGATATTTGAGTCTGCATTCCTGCAGTGCCAAGCAATCTGTAGACTACGTTCTCTTCATCATCATTATCTACAGAAATCATTCCGGGAAATATCTATATATTCCGTCTTCGCACAACATACATTTTCCCGTAAGAATTCCAGTTAAAAGTGAAATCGTTCTCCTATTAAAAGCTAGAGGCCCAAAAGGATCTATATATCTTGCGAATGATTATCATGGACCACTGCGGAACCTTTTCTTAAGCGACTAATCTTCTATCACATTTCACAGTTCACATGTACGAAAGTTTGTTTGTGTGTGTGCATGTGTATTTTGGAAATTTCTAAAAAAAAAAATATTTTTTTTTTTTTTTGTAAATTTTGCGAATTTTTACTCTGTGACTGATTGAAAATAATGATATCTTAAAGGATTTATTAGAGTACGTCTATCCCTTATTTAAGATTTAACATAATATAAACAAAATGGTTACGCTTTTCTGCCGGCGTTATCTCATATATAATATCAGCGTTAATCTCAGTTGTAGACCTGGGGTAAATTAGACGAATTCAGTGTTGCCACACAGACTAGATATCCATCTTAATGTATTGTTTCCCATGTAACCTATCTCTCTCTATATTCTCAGAGAAAACTAGCTAAATAAGAACCGTGAATAAATTAACTACTTTAAATTTTTTTGTTAGATTCTAAAATTCATCCTATACGTACCATAGTGTTATTGCACCGTGCTCACAATTGCATACACACTCCACAAGTATACGATTTTTTATGTCTTTTGTCTTACCTTGAAAATCTCTTTATTGTGTAAGAAGCTTTAAGTTGATTTTGGTCACTCGATGGCAGAGAGTAACAACAATATAACTAAAATACCCTCAGACCGTCCATACTTCTATCTAAACTTGAAAATACAGCAACAGCTGCTGTTATTACAACTGCTGCTGCAGCAATAACATTTGATGTAACTCATGTTTTTCTTTATTTCAAACTATTTGCTCTGATTGTGGACAGTTTTATTTTTATTTTTATTTTTTTTTCCTTTTCTACATATTTTGGAGGTTATTGTTATGGCTGTTTAGCTCTGCTTCATGTACATTCCCTAAGCCTACTTATTGCAATTCATGTGTACTATGCGGAAGAATTGTGGTTTATTTCTTAACTACTCGTAGTACTATTTCATTTGTTTAGTGTCCCTTTGTCTGTCTGTCTCTCTGTCCCTTTTCTTAATGTTTGTTTGTTTGATTTTCGTTTGTTGCACATAATAGTCATGTTACTTTGTTGGCAAAAGTTGCGAGTGTTTTGTCTTCTTTGATTTATGAGTTTTATTGTGGACCAACTATGCGTTTTATGTACTTGCGTCGTTTTTTCTTCTATTCATTCTTTCTTTTTTTTGCGAGTTTTTTAAATTTAAAGTTCCCATTTTTCTTATTCTAAAGCTTTGATCCTTTTTTCTTTAAGATTTTTTTGTTTCATTTGCTTTTCATTTTTTGTGTTTTTTCTTGCAATGTTTTCAACAAATCGTGCCTTGTCTCTGTATTTTTGTGTGTTTGCTGCACAAGTGTCTTTAAAGTTTTTCCAGTAAAAAGACATTTTCTGTTATGGGTTGTGGGAAAATGCTGTGATTGATAAGATTAATGGAGTTCAAGTTCATTTAAGTGAGTGAGTTCGTTTAATTTTTTGACTTTCTTAAAAGGGTTTCTGGAGGGGAGGAACAATTAAAAAGATTTTAAAAGAAAATTTTACAAGTAAAGAATATTAAGAAAAAAACACTTCATAGAGAACGAAGTAATAACTAGAATTTAATGATTAATTTTCTGTGAATCAAGTTTAAGGAAATTAAGGGTTTGGAATAGGAACATTTTTGCTAAATAGAATAAGAAAGGCTTAAGGAAATAGTATACCACAAAAATATATATTACAAGTAGGGTAAACGACGCGGTTTTCCAATCGGTTTTAAAACCGCTTTTTTCGGTTTAAGTACTGTCAGTTTTTTTAATGATCATTTTTCGAATATCGAATATACCGGTTTATTTAACACTAAAAGCCGATTTTTAAAATAATATTTTATTTCAAAAATCATATTTGTACATATTAGTATATACTAATATTTGAATGAAAATTTAGGAAAAAACTGTTAACTGGTAAATATTCATAATTTCTTGTTCTCTTTTAACTATAAATATAGTTAAGGTTAAACTGAAATTAATTCTATAAGTTTAAATAAATATTAGCACAAGTAATAATTATGTATAATGGAATACACATATCAATGTAATATTTTTCTTTTTTTTTTCTTTTTCTTTATAGCACCTGTAACATTATAACAAACAATTTAAATATTATACACAGAAAGAAAAACTGCATTCTAAAATCAAGTTTATTTTTCTTATTTTTCGCAAAAATCGTACTTAAAAATTTTAGTACGATTCATACTGAGATATATTTAAAACAAGTATAAAACGGCATAGATTTGAAATTAAGAATGAAATACTTTATTTAAACATGAAAATTCTAATACTAAGTAAAAATTGTACTTAAATCAAGCAATTGATTCTTGAAATAAAATTAAGTCTAATTTGACTTAAATGAACTTGAATCTGTGAGAGAATATGAGCGTAATGAAACTTACTATTACTATCAATGCTCTCTTACTTTCAGTGTTGCCAACTTAGCTTTTTTTGGGCTAGTAGTCCAAAACGTGAAAAAAATTTTTTGCCCGAAACTAAAAAACGCGCAAATATAGCACTTTTGACAATTCATTCAGCCGTTTTAGATCCTTTTTACTTTTTTCCAAATATGACAAAATTATGATCGTTTTTTTGTTAGAGTAAATTTTTTAGTGGGGTAATATTAACTTCGCTCAGTTTTTACTTTTTTGAAGGTTTAAATATTATTTCTCTTCATGATTTCAAATATTTTGGTCGAACAACGTTAAAAGTTCAGCCCCAATGATTTTTATTTTTTGGAAAGCTATCTTCAACAAATAAACTTGTTTATATGGAAATGTATTAAATGAACTGAAAAATGTTGGATTCAGGTTTATAAAACAAAAGCTCCATAACCTTTATTTTAATTTACTCAATTTGTTATTAATGTTTTAAGATGCAGCATATATGAAATATTGATTCATTGTAGAAATGTTTATATTTTAACTCTTTTCTGCGTTTTTTCACCAAACATGCCTTGATTGTAGCAGCGCTTTTTTCAAACATTTTTGCGCGTTTATGTTCGCACTTCTCGCTATCTATTTGTCTATCGGTTGCTTTCAAGTTTCGTCATTCAATTTTTATTAATCATTTATTATGCGTCGTTTAAATACTTTTTAATGTTTTAAGTGGTGTTTTTTTATTAATGTGTGACCAACAAATAAAATTAAACTCTATTGAGTGACGACTTACGTCTGCTCCAACTCCTTGAAGTGTCTAATTTAGAAGCTGATTTGGACTATTAAAAAGGTGCAAATTAAAATTGTAAAATGTGATATATACGAAATATTTTGCAAATAACTATGTTCTAAGTATAATTTATTATTTATTTATTAATATAATTGTAATATAATAATTTTAATAGTATGTTAACTTTTTTCTAAAAATAATTTATGTATTAGGGGATGTAAGTTGTACATACATTTTATTTTTTTCAAAATACGCAGAAAAAGTAAAATCCTTTCCTAAAAACAAATGACTTTCTTTGTGTTTTTTAAGAAAACCACTTCATTAATTAAGAAATTATGTCTTGATTTAAGTACAATTTCTACTTCCATATTTATATGTATGTATATTTACAAATACTTTGCCATTTTTCTTTTTTTTTTTATTAGAATAATGTTAACGGAAGGGGGAAAGTAAAGCATTATAATTCCGCTTTCTTTGATTTTTTTTTTTCACATTTCATGCTTTGTCATGTATTTGTAAATATATGTACATACATGTATAAATATGTAAGCAGGAATTGTACTTATATCAGGAATTGTACTTATATTTTCAAAAATTAAATAGAAAATTATAAAATTTTTGAAACTGCTAGAGTTAAATCTATCCGATTATAATAAATTGTATTTGTTTTATTTTCCTAAGTTTATAATATAGTTTGGCATCGATGATGATACCATTTCGATCGGCTCAAAAGTTGAAAATTGATTGAAGAGCGATTTTAGAGGAGAACATGTTTTATATAAGTTACCAATGACATAGCTGTCGGACCTAGTGATAAGCGGCAAAGATCAGATGAAATACACATGTCCAGCTTGCGATAAGCACCTAAGCTACAAGTAGCCGTCATTGATCGGTGACAAATAGAGGAAAATAAAAAATGACCGATGGTTATTTCTGGAGGAGAGGATTTAATGAACTCGCACGCAATGAATATGACATCGAGATGGTCGGATATGGTAACGGGAAGCTTCCTTTATAAATGCACTCGAGTGATTGGTGAACTCTGGACCAAAGAAAAAATAAAAATCGTCTGTCTGAATCAAGTTTCTTTTTCAAACGATAGTGCGAGGTTTCCTCCCATATTTTAGAGATCAAGGACTTACTTACAACGGAATTGATACTTAGAACTAGACTATAGATCAAGGTGGCTCTAGAGAGAAGAGGGATGGTAATGATCTTGAAATTAATATTATTTCAAGGCCCTCTGTCTTCTACGTTCTCTAACTTAATGATCAATAAATCTGATCTCAAATATATATTAATGTGCAAGCTACATACTTCTAAATGCAACATTAAATAAAATAATAAAGAAATAAATTTAAGTATTTGACGTCCGTCTCTTTAACAAAATCACTATTTTCTTAATAATATTTGAAGATGTTTTCACCCTTCTCTCCAAGAGCTTTAAACTCCCTTTTTTCTTGCTTATTTAGTTACTAATTGACACTTTTTTCCAAAGCTTCCTAAGTCATCTGACAACTTTCTCATTTTTTCCAATTTCCTAAACTCTTACGACAGCCTCTAAATTCGTGAGTTCGAATTCATTTAAACAGCACCATTGCGCTTTGTCGATTGATACTGATCATAATTGATCTATTGTAACAGACCGAAATTAGAAAAGAGTATACAAAACCAAAATAAAGTTTCATTGCATTAGAACTTCAATAGATTAATTGTTTTCTTTAGCTCAGTGTGTTTTCTCAAATAGCAATTAGTACACGAAAAAAGTCATGAAAAATGATGATCATTTAAAGATAAAAATACTTTTTAATGACTTTTTAACGGATCTAAAGAAAACAAAAAGCCTTAATGTTTAATTTCATACAAAACGGTCACAGTAACGAGAGCTAAATGAAATCGTTTAAAAAAAATAGAACACAATTTCTAAGCTAAAATATAAGTTTGTGACGGCAACAAGTTGAGTGTGTGTATGGTTGATGGTGTGGCAAGTGAAGTTGACACTAGCCAAGGAATTTTATAAGAAAAACTGCAACAAATCCCATAAGTTTCTTAAATATTTCAGATATGTACTTATGTATGTTATGTTTCTCTGCTATAGCATTTTAGTATTTTTAACTACATGATTTCGTCATTTTTTACATTCGTTTTTTTTCACTGTTAGTGTAACTACTCTATTACATTTGTACAAATTGGTCAAACATTTGGCAACACGATTTCGTTGTTGTTCTTAGCAACTTTAAAGAGTTTAAGGATGTATGTTTGGTTCACTTTTAAAGGCAACATTATTTTTAACAAACTGTTTTTATACAATATATTTTTGTTAGCCAAGTGTTTCGATACATTTAGTATGGCCTACGACTTTTATTTTATATTGTTTCGTTTTATTTTATTCCACTAAAAGACATGATGTTATGTGTCAACAGCTTAATTCGCTGACCGCACTCATGTTGCAAATAAGATATGTATCTTTTCAAACCAAGAAAAAACATTAGGATCTCAGCAAGACTTTTTAAGACTGACTAAATGCTTCGACTGACTAGCTGTCCGATCTTGGTATGTATGTCTGCCCGTCTGCCTATCTTTCGGGGTTGGAACAATTTAAAATCAAGCTTTTAATAGTTTTGCAATAATTTTTATTTAAAGTGGCGTTTGAAACGCATAACTTGACTTATTTAAATTGTATTTTGGCCACAAGGAATTGCTGTTGTTTACTTGGTTTATTTCCTCCTCTTCTTCAAGTTTATGTTTGAGAAGGCACCATGGTGAGTAAATGAGTTAAACTGTTAAATGTTTACACTCAGACAGACGGACGGACGGATGGACAGACAGAAAGACATACATTTTGGGACAAGGACTTTGTATTTAGTTAAATATTTTAGTTGTACTTGTTGTATGTACATTAGAGTTTTAAATAAGTATGTTGATGTTTATATATATATATATATTTTTATTTTATTTTGTATCATATACAAATTGCACTGCCAAAGTTTTTCTGGTTGGTGTATGCTTAAGAAGATTTATTGCTTTGTAGCAAATTTGTGGCAAAGCTATTTAAATTTGTTTCTTTTTTTTAATTTTTTGAGGGAAATGCTTTGTGGTATGAAGTGAATAATAAAAATATTAAAGCTATGGAAAATGAATTAGAAATGCCCTACCAAAATACAGATTAAATATTACACGGTTAATATCGTTTCCTACCTGAAGTTGGCCCATGAAGAACTGAATATTTTCATTTATAATAGTATTATTATCAACGCAAACTCTTTGACAAACTTAACACACCTCCGATTTCACCAAAACTGCTTATAAAAAAATATGTAATGCTCTTTAAGTGTGTTTTTTTCAATTTAGCATTTTTAGCTAAAATAAGTATTATTTTCGTTTATATAAACATTTCTGGTTCATTGGATTTGTTTGGAGTCGTTGTAGGAATTTTTGTTTGTTAGTTTAACCAAAAAATTGGTAACAAATGTTTGTTGTTGATTTGTATTTAATGATAAGAATTGATGGATTGATTAATAACAATATGTCGCACAGAGTGTCAGTTATGTGTATTCAACCTGTCATGTCTTCGGCTTGAAATATATTGTTGAAATTGTTTTTGTGTTTTTTTTTTCGAAAATGGGTTATAAATTGTGTTTTTTATTCTTTCGAAGATTGAGCATGAAATGTAACAAGTTAGAGTGCAATATTCGGCTGTGTCGAATCTTGTGTACCTTTCACCCGTGTTCAGATATTATACGTAAATGTAATATAGGTAACTCCATATAAAAACAGACAGCAATCGGATTTCATATCTCCCATTTCAATGAATCTCACAAAGACATTGGCTATTGGATGTGTTTCTCAACATATAACGCTTTGAAAAACGATAAAAAGCTAAAAACTTCACAAATGTATATTTGATTAATTGCTAAGAACTTCAAAACTATACATGGAATATAGCTATTTTTAGTTTCATATTAAAGACGAAGATATTACCTTTACAATGATATGTATAAAATATATTTATATCGGAAATTCAAAGGTCAAAGTTGAACATATAAGAATCAAACTATTATATTTCAAAAAACGATATTTCTAAAAAATACCTAATCTAACACTTCTCATTACTCGTGTAAAATTTCAAGCTAGACACTCTTTTAATTTAGAAGTTATGAAGAAATGCTTAAAAAGGAGCTTCAAAAAGTATGAAAACGGGTTTTTACATATAACTCGGTAAATACTGGATTGTATAGTTGGTTCAGAAAGTCGAGAAAACCAAATATGCCTTAGTTTATTGTTGTTGTTTTTCGGTACCCATGGAAACAACAACTATAAAAGAAGCAGACATTAAATGAATAAAAAAAAGATTTGCCAATAACCCAGATGTTTATGATACAAAAAACCAATTATGAACAGATTTTGCCGAATTTCAATAGTAAATTTCTCGAAAGAATTTCCGATCGTTTGATGTATATATTATATATGGCAGTTGTTATGGAAATTACAATCGGAATAACAAACTTATATATACGCTCAAAAAATTTTTACATACCTACAATTAAGTGGAGAATTTATTTTCTTCTATAAACAAAAATAGGTAGACTAGATGGAATTTCACCTGCTAAACAAGAATCTGGTTTCAGATTTTTTGCCATCAGGTAGTGATTTTTTTTTTTATTTTTATTTATTTATTTTTCTTTCTGTCGGCATGTATAATATCTTCCCTTTAATAAAATCTTCCTCTAATAACTCCAATTTAGATGCAAACGAAAATTTACTTTAACATTATTTTTTAATCTGTCCAACAGTTTCGGAGTTATTCAGAAATTAGTGTGAAAAAAATTCTTCATTCAAAATTAAAGAATTGTTTTCCCTGAAAATTTCTTTTAGGACATAAAACCGGCAAATATATTCAGGTTTTAATTCCTTATCTTACGAATAAAATAAGCCATATATTATTAAAATTGATGCACAAATCTCGATTTCATTTCCAATTTCACGTACAATTAAATGGTGACATACTGGTGTGCAAAAAAAATAATTCTTTAAACAAAAATATTATTATTAGTATTAGTATTATTATTTTATTTTTTTTTTTTATGCAGTCTCACATTTATAACTCGGGAATGGTGTGTCCAATTTAGATAAATAAAATTCCAATCGATGCCGATTAAAATTAACTTCAAGTTATCTTAACATTATATTTTTCATTTTATTCAGAAATTAGTGGCGAAAAAATATAAACTCACCAGTGTATCTCCACTTATTCTGCCCAAAATTAAAATTTATTTTGTTTTCACAATGGTTTCTCAAAAGCTTTCATTTTTTTACTATCTCTCTCTATGTCGGTGTTGCCGTTGTTGCAAAATAAATCATATTTGTTTACATTAAATTTATATAAGATGGAAAGAGAAAGAAAGCTTTGCTTTATATTCACTGTTGCCATATAAAGTCGTCAAAGGTCGATGAAAAAATCGTCAAAGTCGGCATAATATTTTTAAAATCGTCAAAAAATCGAAAAAAATTACAGCTTATTTATGTTCATTTAAAAAAATAATATTAAATTTTGAAACCATTTTTTTATTAAATAAACTTCCAGCATTGTTTTATATTATACTAAACTTGAATAATAGGAAAAAATTAAGATTACCGATCCAGTTAAAATAAAAATATTTTCTTTCCTTTGGCCGGACTCAGGAACTCCTATATTTATTCGTCGAGTAATTTTTTTTGAAATAACAAATTTTTTAGAAATAAAAAAATAAAAATGAAAATTGCATAAATCCTCTAAAGGATTTAATGAATATGACCATATTATATATCATTCAAAAGGCCTTTGAACTTTTACACAGTATTATTATAAATAAAATTGCATATGTATTAATAAAGATATTCAGGAAAATATATCGAAACTTTAGAGATATATAACACGTAAACTAAATTTTTATATTTCTTTAATCAAAATTAAAAGTACTACTAAATCTTTATAAAAATTGTTTAAAAATAAAATGGGCCGGTGAACCTAATTTAATACAAAATAAACTCAATTGAAAAAATTACTGAAAAAATTCATATATATATTGGTTATATTTTCAATTAAATTTTTTTACTACTTTACACATCTTTAAACTTTTTTATCTATATTCAAAACTATTTCACCTACATACATATGTATATAAAATAACATATTTTTCACACAAAAATTTTGTTTCAACAATACTAGTTAAATTGCAAACGAATTTCGAAGTAAAAGTTTAAACTTATAGTCCTTTTCTTTCTTTCTCTCTCTCTCTGTCTCTCTCTATCTATCTATTACAATATAAAATAAGATTTAAATAAGAAAAATTGGCGTGTGTGAACATTTCGTGCAGTCGTCATTTTTTTAACAAAAATCGTCAAATCGCACTTTGGAATTTTTACAACAAAAAATCGTCAAAATGCAGATAAATAGGCAAATCTGGCAACAGTGTTTATTTTTTATGTATGGAATTTAAGAGAGGGAGAAAATAATTCTTTAAACATGTAGTTTTGTTTTTGTCATGTAAAAATCCGTCTTCGCCTACGCTTCATTTAATTTGCATTTCTCCCTAAGAACTGGAAACACCACCCGAATCCGCTTGTTTGTGTTTGGGCACAAACTATGAATAAAATCAGATTTTGTGCATCAATTTTGATGCTACACAGCTTATTTTATTCGTAGCACTACCAGCTTTATGTTTACGAATTATATATACTTATGCCATATTATTGGCGAAATATTAGACACGTCCATAAAAAAATCCCGACATGATGGAGAAAAACTGAAAGCAGATTCGTGTTTAGCACATCAAGATCCATACAGTGCAACTGTTCTTCTTTAAGGGAGGATATTCTTCTTAATTAATTCATGGAATTTGTATTAATAAACATTAAAAAGTGATTTTCAGCTTTGTTTAAAGGATCGAAAATAACAGAGGCATATAAATGTTCCTAATAAAATAAGTCTGCAGTGCATAAACATATATTTATATAGATACTGGATTCGATCGGTGCACTCAGCTACCCCTTTTGATATGGTAACTAATATTTACATTGTGGGGTGACTACTACTCCCCCTGTATCTAACCGTCCTATTAAAAATTTTATATGAAAATCATTTCTACAAACTTTTAAGACTTTCACCATAGTGCTACATTAGATATGGGAAAATCAATATTTGCTATGTTTGGGTGATACCCCTATTTTAATTTCAGCAATGTAATATAATAAGAAAGTTTGATGGATTTCACTATAGCAGTTCTTTAGAGGGGAGTACAGCTTCCCCTGCTCCCATCGCAAAGTAAAATATCATTTCTGAGTTTCGGGACTTACATGAGCTGTGTGTGCGTTCTAAAAAAAAAATGGGCGTGACATCTAGCCAAATCTAACATATTCTATAACATCTTCCAGTGAAGGTGCTATAAATGTATCGAAATTCATGAAAATATTTTCAGACGTAATTGATATATAGACAAACAAACTTAAACCTCATTTTTTTTGATATATTATATTAGATATAAGGTTCATTGAATTTATAACACAATTTGTTTCAATTAATTTCATTGTTATTATTTCTTATAAACCACTTTTAAATATTTAAATTTTCCCAACAAAGTACCTTAAAAGTCATTAATATTTACCAAACATTTCAAACCCATTCAAACTACTTTAAATACATTGAAACTCATATACCTAAAAAATAAAAATAAAAAAATTAAACAATATTTTTAAAGTTAATTGAACTTTAGACATGTCCAAAAAAAAATATACAAAAAAATTGTAAACCAGTTGGATTAACAATTCAATACACAACAACAAACAGAAATAGTAGACAGACATCGTCCGATACTTACTAACAAATACTTAGAAATATACACATAAAAAATATCCAAATACATGGAACTCCCTTTGCTGTTAAGGCCCAAAACAAAGTAACTACACATCCACAAACTCTTATAAACGAATGTTGAGGATAACAAACAGTAAGTTGAGCGTTAGAGTAACACCTGTCTGGTCGGACAAAGAAGAAGACTGACGTGAACATTATAACGGCTTAGAGGTATTGTTGCCAAAATACTATATACAACAATAATAATAACAACAATGCAAATATGTATATACATATGTATTTAAAAGCTACACACAAATACTTTTGGATATTTTTGGGCATATCTAAAGAAAGGATACGAGGGAATTTACTCAAAATAAAGATTTAAATTCGTCAATTCAAAGAGGCAAAATACCGTTTTTGTATTCTTAAGTAGTTATATGATTTCTTTAGCCTAATTTTGAATATAAATAAATTGTATATATTTTTAAAAGTTTGACTAAATTGCTTTTTTGTTTGTTTTTTTCGTGTCCTTCCTTTATTAGCTGTGGTATGGGGTTGTAGTAACCGGCATGAACTGTTCATTTTTTGTTTTACGTTAAAATATTCCTCTTTTTATTGTTTAGTTAAACGATATTGTTTCAAAATAATTCAAACGCAATATTCAACAACACAGCTCACTGACAAAAAAAATAACCCAACTATTTTTTCCTTATTAAAGGACTTTAAACAAATACTAAGATAAAAAACTTTTACCCAAGATATAAAAAATACAGAGCCTAACGGTTGATTTTGTTACAAAGAAGAAAAAATAAATAAATAGAAATTTATTCCACATGTGATGGATGAATTAAAGCCAGAACAAAAGAGTTTTGTGTAAAAGGTAAGAGAGCAGACAGACATCTACTGAAGCGTGATGTCGTTTGACAAAAAAAAAAAGTCATAAAAACTTCCTTAAAAAAGGCCAATAAACTTTTTTATTTAAATTTTCTTATTAACGTGTTGATAATTTTTGAAATAATTGCCAAGTCATAGTACATATATTAATGAGTCATGGGAAATAATATTTGAAGAAAAGTGCGTGAAACCAAATTATAACCAACATTTATTTATTTATTATTTTTTTTTAGAATACAATTTTAAATTATATTCAAACCTAATTAACTGAGCAGAATAACGAAGACTATCAGCCTGTTACACTTTACACATGAGCACAATTTTTTTGGCCATAAATAGAATATAAAAAATTCGTAATAGAAAAATATGATTTTTGGGGTTTTAGTCACTGTTTATTACGATTACCACTGAGTTCAAATAATTAGCTTATGTAAATTTTTAAACTCATTTTATATTGATTTGTGGCCGCTAATTCCAAATTTGAAAACGGAATTTAAAAATTCGGAATGGTTAATTAAATATGGCGAAAAATAATTGCTAATTATATTTAAATAACGTGTTCGGAATAAAATTGTAACAAAACTTTTGGTTAGATAGATAGGTACATAGATAGATAGACATAGATGGATAGATATATAGATAGACATAGATGGATAGATATATAGATAGACATAGATGGATAGATATATAGATAGATTGATAGATAGATAAGTAGATACATAGATAGATAGATGGATAGATAGATGGATAGATAGATAGATAGATAGATAGATAGATAGATAGGTAGATAGATAGATTGATAGATAGATAGATAGATAGATGGATAAATAGGTAGATATATAGATATATGGATGGATTTATAGATAGATAGATAGAGAAGTTTGATGGGATACTCTTATTATAACACACCTCTGCCCAGAGACCAATGTCAGTCCATTGTGAGTCCCTTCAATAGTAAGAGATAGAAGGTTAAAACAGTATATTTATGATAAATACATTTTTATCAATTTTGGATGATCACATGTCTATTCATATTATTGTGAAAATTTTACGACAATTAGACTTCTAGTTTCTTCAAAATGTTAATAAAAGGCGAACTATCTTGAAAAAAACTTGGCAATTTTTTTGATTATTTTTATATTTACCAGATAAGCATTTTTTTCAGTAACAAATATTGATAAATCAATCTCTTTAATCCATCAATTTTTATTTGAATGTAAAAAACTGAGGTTCTTCTCCCTAACATATACTAATGTCTCCAGAAATAAACTCAATAACACGAAAACTTTTTTTGTTCTTTGATGCTAGCAATCAAGTATCAAACTTTTGGCTAGAAATACATTGACACATGATCAGTAATTGCTTTGAGAATTGAAAAGGAGCAAAATTTTATTACTGATCTTGGAAGACCACTGATCAGCGAATACAACAGTAGCAATCGAGTGACGGGACTTTATGATACTTTTTTGTTTTTGTCCAATAAAAATTAATATAAATATATATAGAAAATATATAGAATTACAAAAAAGTTAAAGACTGAAAAAACCCCAAGAAATTTTTTCTTGATAAGCTTTTTCAAAGATTATTATTTTATACGACAGATGACACATCATTCCTTAAAATAAAAAAATTCGTAGTGATCTTGCTTAAAAATAAAAAATTTCCAAATATTCAAAATTTAACATCTCATCAGAAAAAAAAATACGTTGTATTATTTGTCTTCAACCAGAATGCTGTTGAAGGTGCCGTTACATTATAATGGTTTTTTCATCAGTTTTACGAATTTTTTTTTTTTCAAACTCGAAAAAAAGTTTTAGGGGCATTGATTGGCTAAATTGTTAAAATCACACATTGTACAGAGGTGGCGTGTAATCGAACATCGTGTAAGATTTGACCATCTATAATTTTCTTTGTAGAAATTTCCAGATCTATGCCAATTAACAGCAATAAACCGATGCCCAAAGTCAATATTTCTAATTCTAATAATTTCTGGCATATTTCTAATTCAGCCGGATATATGTGGCAGAGTCATTGAAAATTGAACAAAGGTATACCAAACGTGGCAATAAATAAACCGCGTTATTTTAACATAAATAATTAATAATTTTCTTTAAATTTTAAATAAGTTTTAAAATTAATGAATAAACAATGAAAATATACATAAAATTTTTTTTTTATTTCCTTAATTTTTTCTTTGGTGAATATGAAATTATAATGATTATTTTATAATTCAATAACTAAAAGTAGGTATAAATACGTGCCAAAAAATAAACTATTCTCAGTTTATACCAAATATTGCCACCGTTTCCGATAACCTCAAATCTGTATAATCTTATAAATAAAAGCTACTTGTGCCAAATTTTAACCTGATATTAAAATTATTATTAAAATTATTATATGATGTCTGCACTTTAAGTGAATTTCGGGAAGTACTATATATGGGCACAGTGGTCAAATGTGAACCAATTCCTATGAAATTTGGTAGAATAACTTATGGTAGCCAAAAAGGTAGTATTGCTAAATTTTATAAAAATATGACTATATAAATTATATTTGTAACCGTTAAACCTTTTTTCCGAGAAAATCTTTGCTTTAGTGACCGGTAAATTGATTTCGATTATGGTCGAAATTCGATTCTGGTTGTCAAAAGACTACTATTTTGCGGTCGATTCTTACGAGCCAATTTGCAATATGCGCAATATGATAATCCGTCTGTGTTTCTGCTATATCCGTAAGCGACCAATTTCTTACGCACTCATTCGCCATTTCGACCCCACGAATTCCCTGCCACAAATTAACACCCTTTTACCCAAACTAGTCTGGAAGTACAGATAGTGACTGAGAGCAGTTGAGTAGACATTATGACTTTACTGTGTATGAATTCTACGTCTTAATTGTGGCAATAACGTTCAAAAAAGTTGATTGCCTATATCTTCTGAAACAAGTGACCTGTCTAGCAGAAAATATTCCGCACTCGGCAGAAATGAATTTCAATTCATTTCCAATTCAAATGAATTTGTTAAATTGAATTGCAATTCATTTCCAATGCGTTTGAATTGAATTGATTTTGAATTCATTCAAATGAATTAGAACAATGAATTGCAATTCAAATGAATGAAATCAAAAATGAGTTGCAATCAACCAAATTCAAGGGCAGATCTAGGGGGAATGGGAATTTTAAATCTAAGAATTTTTTGTCCCTGGACTATACAAAACGTGAGTAATACTTGCTGTATTTCACACAAACAATTATTTGAATAACAAAACCACAGTGATGCTTACTGTAGATTTACTTACAAAATCAATTAAAATTTCAATCAATTCAATTCATTTGACAAATTCATTTGAATTGGAAATGAATTGCAATTCATTTTTACCAAATTCATTTGAATTGACTCAAAATTCATTCAATTCATTTTTTGTGTGAAAAGGATTAATTCAAAATTTGCTAATTCAGTGCATGAATGATTCGCGAATTAATTCAAAAATTAATGATTCACTTACAGCTCTGTTAATCGACCATAAAAATCGAAATTAAAATGGTTAATCGAAAAATCGATTATTGACTTTTCATACGATTCTCTACTTTGTAGTCATTTTTCTTGTTTCGAAAAAACTAGAAGCACAAAATTTCATTTAATTATTTTCAAAAGTATAAAAAATTCAAAGATACATCAATTCAAAAATTAATGATTCACTTACAGCTCTGTTAATCGACGATAAAAATCGAAATTAAAATGGTTAATCGAAAAATCGATTATTGACTTTTCATACGATTCTCTACTTTGTAGTCATTTTTCTTGTTTCGAAAAAACTAGCACAAAATTTCATTTAATTATTTTCAAAAGTATAAAAAATTCAAAGATACATCAACCATTTCAAAATGGCTTAAATCCAAAACTCGCAAACTCGTTATTTTTAATACAATGTCAAATGATATTTTCTGGCCCTATTTCATCCTATAAGAAATCAAAAATTTTATAAATTTAAAAGAATTTAATTTTTCTTTCAATTTAGACTGCAGTCATGACCACACATAAGAGTTGACGACAAATGTTATGAGCAAACATTATGTAGAAAAATGTCCTCTTTAAAGTTATATAACAATTGATTCACAAAACCCATTGTTGAATTTTAATTTATTGCCAATGGTCTCCATATGTTTGCCTTTATGTGTTATGTCGAGTTATTATTTCCCAAATGATACTTTAATGAAGTTATTGCCTTTTATAATTTAAAAGGGCCTAGTTGATGTCGCCAATTTTCGCACATATTTTTTGGAATGTGTACGCATTAGTATTGCTGAGATAGTTTAAACCAATAAAAGTAATCGGGGGAACGTTTTTTCGTAGAGCAGTATCTGCTAATGCTAATTACCTTAAAATCAAAATAATAATTTTTGTGTTACTATTCGATTTTCATTTCTTTTATCAATGGGCTTTCACTTAATAAACTTTGTCCTTTTAAATTTAGATTAACGAAAATAATTAACTGTAACTATTTCGTGAGATAACTTTCTTAATAAATTCATTTAAAGTGTGGAAAATGCAATCACTGGTACATAAGACTGGTCCCCCTTTCCATCCTACTATACAAAGACTTAATCAAATTTGTTCCCTCTTGACCAGTTTATGTCCGGAGCAAAATAAGGAAATCTGTACTAGATTTTAATTTATGAATATTAACATATATTTTGCATAATGTGTACTAAATATTTTTTTCTTCTTATTAGCATCAAATTTTTTATCACAATATTTATATCAAATCAAATATTAAATCTGAGTTAATTTCCTTTATTTTAAATCACATTTCCATAAGTAACAAACAATTTATTTAAAATACTTAATACTTTTCTACCTAAAACTTCTTAAATCACATAAATAACCAGACATACGAGTAGCCAACTAAAGTGTTCTAATACTAAACAAACCGTAAGTTATAAGTATTTTTTACAATTGGTTTTAAATTTTAATCTTAAAATCAATATTTATACCTTTACCTCACCACCACAACTTGCTTTCGTTTAGTTTTCCTATGTTTGTGTCCATTTATGAACAATATTTTCCTAGTCATGCATAAATACATTTTTTTTTTTTGGTAGGAAAATATTTTCCATTTAACTCTATCTTTATTTGCTTAAGCCACCGCCACTTTTAGATGCTGTCACTTGTTTTGTTTCGGTCGCTTTATGTTTAGTCCCTCATGTCTCATCAATATTTTCGTTGGCCCAAAATGAATATTTTACCTTTATCAAAATTAAATTCCGCTAGTCTTGATAAACGTGTAATACGTACATATGTATGTGTGTAGGTACAATATTTCAATTTATTTTTTTCTATGTCTGGCCTTCTTTTGTGTATAAAATAAATTTTTTTATATGGAATATTAATGGAGGCGCTAGAGGTAAGAAGAGGGAAGAAATATTTAAAATCGAAAAAAGGTATATTTTGACTACTAGAATATCAATAATATTGGTTTGGCAAGAAAGTGATTTTCAACTTTTAGTATTAAGAAGTTTGAAGTCGAATGTATTAATAACATAAATAGATTGCATTTAGACTTTGTCATATTTTCTGATTTGAAGGATCATAATTTTAATAAGAAAAAACTTTTGCGGAAAAGCTAGTATTCATTCATTTTATAATTTTCATTCTATAATATTTTCTTCCTTTGCAATAAGAATGTACTTTCTCCCTTGACCAACATTTATAAAAAGGAAATATAGCAGCGATTTTAAAATACAAAATATATATAACGGAAGTAAATGTTTGAATTTTTTAACAAGTATTTCCCATCATCGTTATAAAGATTTAAATGCGGATACATGTCAAATGCGACAACTAGTGCTATTTCCAATATAATTTTCTCTAAGAGATCAATGGCAGGCTGGCTAACTGGATGAATGGCTATAGTGACCACAAACACACATCAACATTGAGTGGTCTGCTAGTAATGTATATTTTCTGTCTGGCTGTCCGTCCGTCTGGGTTGTGGTAATCGCACAATGATTTTTTCTAAACAAACAAATATAAATGTGCTCCATTAAAATAAAAAAAAGCCATATAAAATAAAGGTAGACAATCTAAAAAAAGGCACAAAATTAAAAAAGGTTACATTTGTTTTGTAAGACATAAAATCAATATTTTAAATTACCGAATTGATGTGAATCCAAAATTAAAATTTCTTTAAAATTTTAGTTTTATTTAGTTTTGAATATTTTCAAAAATAAAGTTATAATTTGTACATTTCATTGGTTTTTAATGTTTTTTTTTTTCCTTGATTATTTTCATTCATTAAATATTTGCTATTTTTCACTTGCATTCATTGGGCATTTTACAAATTTGTTTGCTTGTTTTATTTTTATTTTCCTGTCTTAATGCCTTTTTATGTTGCCGGTTTACCAATGTGAGCCGCCTGCAATTTGAGTTTTTTTTTGCATTTGTTTTGTTGTTCTTTGACGGGAGTTTTCATGTAGTGGGTGTCTATATTCGATTTGCTCCTTTTGTTTTCCTGTTGTTGTTTTATATGCCGTTATCATCATGTTATGTTTCTGTTTTTATTTCATTCGGTTAAACCGCACCTTGCATATTGAGCCATAGTTTCGAAAGTCAACAAAAGGGTGCATATGTGTGGTTGGTTAGTTTTCTTTTTTGTTGGTTTGCACACACTTGCAATGCTAGTGACTTGTAATGACCGAGTAAATAATCGTGATTTCAGGATCAGTGAAAGTATTTGATATTGCAAAGGTTATGTATAGATTATGTCGTAGGATTAGTTGTACCAGAAATATTTAATGGAGTTTCCAAAAATGCAAACATTATTTTTTTGCCACGCTCCAAAATAATTTTAAGTTAAAATAATAATTTTAAATTAGGTCTAGCTTGTGGCATAACACATTTTGATTAGGAGCTCAACCCGCTCTATTGTGACTTTAAAGTTATATCGATGTATTTTTATAAACCCAATCTGAACACACAATTAGGTAATTTCTGGAAGAAATGCCTATCCAAGTCTATATTCACTATTTACTTTTACGTATAAGTGAGAGGCACAAGTGGATCTTCTGTATTTCCTCACCTCAAGGCCCCGTTCACGATGAAATTTGATCGGGATATCTAAGAATCTATATCTTCCAAAAACAAATCGTTTCTCGCATTGGAATCGCTCTATTAGCCAAAACACTGTGATATGATCTCTTATTGGTGTCAGTGATTCAATGTATGTAAGAATACATTCAGATTTCACCAAATAAAATTTGAGGACCATGGTCGGTATTTTTTAAGAAAATACTCTATTCTATAAATTCTTATTTTATTTATATGATATTGATATGAATAATAGTGATACTAAAAGCAATAATAAAAAAAAGTAATAAAAAAATTACGAATAGGACTCTTCGCTAGCGCACCGAAAAAATATAAAAAATTGTCCCTCTACACTTGAAAACACTTCGTTGTCTTTTACTATGTTTCTTATAGAAGATGGCAAGGAAGTATCCTGCAATTCCATTGCAAAAGTGCAGTATCACCATCCATATCTTCCCTAATTTAACACTGACAACTGTATAGAACATTCTAAGAATCCTGATCTTTGTCTTGCTACTCTTTTCTTAACAAGAAAATCGAGTAAATAAAATAAATTCTAACTGTCGTAAGATCCCTACTAAGAGTACCAAAGCAAAGTTTGTGGATTAGTCAATAGCGGAATGGAATAAATATTTTCTGTTACTTATAATTTTCCACTTGGTTTTCGTTGAAACCTTATTGGAGCAATTTTTGAAAAGCAAAATTTCTAGCATCATGCGTTTTGGGCTGGTCAAGTTGCTTGCAGCGTCATCAAGCAACATCCGGTTCGAAGGACCATAAATAAGTGTCAATAATTAACGTTAATTAATGTTATTGCTATTTGAGGTACCAAAATAAAAATGTCAGACATCAGTATATAAATAATAAATATATGTGTTTTTCCAGATGACTTTACAGACAGATACGTAGGGGTTCATACTACTTCATCTGTATAGTATTATAAATATTTAGAGTAAAATTGCTGCTATTAATATTTCGGACATTGGAATAAAGTGTGATGTCTCCTGAACTAAATGTATACTTCAAGCGTCAAAAAAATATTGAAGGATCGTTTCATTATCGCAAAAACAGAAGATGACTTAACAATTTAGCTACCGGATCCAGATAAAGATATAAAGATCTTAAAAATCTGTTGTATATTATTCAGTCACTGATACCAAATAATCATTGCTAGTTACACGATTGAGCAGTACGTTAAAATGATAAAACTTTATTATGGAAGCGAAGAAATCTGGGACAAGGGTGAGATAAACTTCTTCATTGATGGCTCAAAATTTGGTAGAGAAGTCCGTTTGGGGTTTATTTAACTTTCGTTCCTCTCTACGCCTACCTGGTCATAGCGCCTTCTGGGCGGAAGTGTTCTTAATATCAACTCGGATAGCCAAATGGCTATCAGGCTTTCATGACCATTACTCTGACGTCCAGAGTAATCGGTTACTGTCGCAGTTCTCTGAACGAGATCGCTTAAAATGCAGTACAATCTGAGCTTAATTTAGATGCCTGGAAGCAGTTATATAGAAGGTAATATTTTAGCATATGAGCTCACCAGATTAGGTACTACCACATCGATCCTTTCGGATAAGAAGAATGTAGGTACACCAATTGCTACAAGCAAGCTGCATGTTAGGAAATTGAGAGAAGAGAAGGAGATGTTTTCTAGATTAACTCTTCTTCGATGGTCTTGACGATATGGGTAGCCTCGATATTAGACTTTAATAAGACTTCGGGATAGTTTGCAGTACAGTTTAGGGATTTTCGTACCTCTGTACTTGCTGTACCGCAAAGAGCCCAACTGTTGGCCTAAGTAAATTTGACTTTGGTCCAATGACCGTTATAACTTGTCCTCTATATTTAGAACATGGTAACATGCTGCTGCAATTTATTACTAACAGATTAAAAAAAATGTTAAATAATTTCTTTTACATATTAGATGCTTCATAATTCGATGTTTCATCAAAAGTCCGAAATTTCATCAGGAAAATGAAATTTCGCAAAGAAAACAAAATTTTGTCACGAAAACGATATTTCACAACAAATTCGAAAAAACAACAAAAATTTGTTATTTCGCCATTTTCTACTTTTCTTTACGTCATGTCTATACTAGACAAATTTTTATCAAGACAGACTTTAAAATTAGTGCGAATCTATACAAGGTAACATCAGTTAAACAACAGATTATTATTTTTGGCTGTTGCAGCTGTCAAATTGTATATATAAAAAACATTAATGAATTCGCCTTATTGTTGTTGGCCTTATTGTTGTTGGCAGTTTCTATAAATTCGCGTTGATTTTGATGTTTGTTTTAATAAAAATTTGTCTTATATAAACTCAACATTATAAATACGTTAAAAAATAACGATAAGAAAGGTACTACTTTATAAGGGTGTGGATAATCTTTAAGAAATGTTACACAGTAACAAGGAAACATCAACAAGACGTCTTTACTTGTCAAACTTGGCGGACATTAGAATGATGACATGATCAATACCGAATGGCACACATGACCATTTTAAATAAAAAAATCGGTAATAAATCACACATTTTGTTTCATTCAATTTCAATATCTGCTGGTCTTATTAGAAACCCTTTTAGATTTCGTATTACTTTAAGGAATTATTAATTATTAACATCTCTGACATTTGCGAGGGGGCCTGAGTCCAAATTTGATAGCAAGCAAATAATCGAGCCTTACCAAAGGTTACATTTATAAGATGCTCTATATGATAGTAGATTAGTTATACACTCTTGCTCCGGACGAAATCAAGAAACAATTTTGTAATTAAAATTAAACATCTTTTAACAAACTTTTTTTAAACGCCGTGAAAGCCTACTACAAATTATACTTATTTCGTAACCGATTAAGAACAACAATCGCAAAACAATCTGCAACACCAAATTTGGCCAGCCTCCACAAAACCTCCCACAAATAAATACATAACAAATTGTGCACGACATGCGAGTATGTTGCTGGTTGCACTAATTGTTACAGGCTAAAATACAAAATAACAACAAAGTTCACACACAAAACAAAAAACATTGAAATTGAAAAAAGGGTAAAACAAAATTCACTACACATTCACAATATTTAAAGCGCATCGATATTCTGGCAGCAGTGCACAACATACAACTTCAAATGTACTGCACAGCATTAAAAAAGGGGTAACAACAACTGACCAGACACACACATAAAGACAATTACTATTAAACAAGTACATATGCAAAATACTATTGATATACACATGTACAGTTAAACCTCACAAGGATACAACAGTGTGCACCCATTGCGCTTTCTTTTATCCTTGATGAATATGCAAAATATAAAACAATACTCGCACCAACCTTACTACCAATACTAAAGGAGCGCATTACATACATATATGGCTGGTGTGTGCAAGTGTGTGGAACATGGGTCAGTAGTGAGTTAAAGGAAGAAAAAATTGAACATCGATAAAAAATGCCGCACTAACCAATAGCAAAGGATAACTGACTGTGACCAAAGACAGACAAATATACAGATGTGCCACGAAGAGCTTAACTTTGGTGAATGTGCAAGTGAATAAAAATTGGCATCGGCAAAACAAGCATCGATGCAGCATAAAATTAAGGCAAGGAACAATATTTTTGTTGGTGAGCTAACGCCCATAGTTACCCAGAGTTAAAAGAGAAAAAAAACATAGAACTAAATATATACATACCATTCATTAATGTATCAGAGTTTGAATGTATCATAAGGATACGTATGTGGTGGCGCAATCATTAATTACTGCAATAACCCACTACTCCAACAATATATAGTTACACACGCTCAAATAACAACAGCAATTCATGTCCTTATGGGAATGGGCAATCAATTCCTCTGTACAAAAGTTTCGTTCCCGTTATTTTTTTTCATGAACAGTTTCTATTGAATGCAAAAGTTTCTATAAATGATAAAAAAAATAGAACAAGAAAAAATTGTATATCAATGTTTTGTTTTTATTCCTCCACATATTTTTTTCTATGCGCGCAGAACTTTTTTTCTAAATATATTTTGTCCTTTTGCGATACTAAAGACTCACATGTTCATCAATACTAAAATCTTTATCAAAGGCATTTGTAACGTTAGTTTGTTGACTAAATGGCGGGAATGAGAAAGGAGTTTTCAGAACTTAATAATATTGATAACGAAAAAAATTTGTCGTCTATATATTTTGCTACATGTAGGAGTATGTTATATATACACTGCTTAAAATAGTTATGAGTATGTATGAGGTCCAACAAAGGATCTATGTATGTATATCCATCCTTGTATTGTATATATTTTTTCCAATATACCATTTTTTTCATCTTCCTCACTTATTTGTTCATATAACATTTTTTCGTTAGTAATAATAAATATGTATAAGAAAAAACTATAAATGAAACTCATGCTCATGGTATAACATGATAGAGGCATAACAGCATGTATCCTGCAGGCTTCAAAAGGATTTTGAAAAAAGGGCCTTTTAATACTTTTTTGAAGTTCGAGTAATAATATGTTACATGATTCTATTTTTTGTTGTCAGAAACTTATAGTTAGCCGACTGAGATCCGAAGAATTTATGTCAACGAATTAGTTTTAGTAAAAGAATTTGTAAACCCAGTTAGTCATACAATCGTAGAAATCGGGTCGAGAGCATAAGAACTTGTCTTGTCGGATTTATTTTTGTTAACTAACACATTTTAACTGAGAATTAACTGAGAATTAATTTGATTTATTAAAATTCCTTTCTCTATATGGAATGTAATTACTCCAAATTCAAACCACTCTTACAACAAAGGATCTTGGTAAACTTATAGCAATACTCCTAGTAGATCTTCCAAAATTAAATTTCTCAGTAAGATATTGAGGTTCGCATTATTTTATGATTTTCAAGATCCATATTAATAAACGTTGATTAATGAAACTGTTAAAATCTGTACCTAACAGTTCAATAAATTGTGCAGAGATGTGTTCTGTATAACCAATTTTGTAAATGTGACGTGTAACCCGATTAAAACATAAACGAAATTTTCTGATTTATGTTGGGATTTTCCAGAGTAAATTTCACTCATAGACAGAAATACTCTTTTCCTAGTATTAAATGGTAAAAAAGTACCAAGACAATAGAGCTTTCTTAAAATGATGCATTAGGATGCATTGAATTGTTTAAAAAATATAGAACTCTTAATTTTAAAGAATTTATACTCATATAATTATATTTTTGTGTATTTTTTTTTTTTTTAATTTTGGATAATTTGAGGACTTTTTTGTGTAATATGAACTATAGACTCAGGCAACACTAATTTTAAGGGAATATAATCTTGCTAAATTCTTTAAGAACCGATTCCTTATAAGTCAGTCTCCAGTGAGAAAATTATTATTTTTTCATATTTCAACCTTCAAAAACCTGCTTAGTAAATTTTCAATATCAGGGCCTTCTCCTTTTAATTTTTAATCCCTCTCTGTTTCTTTAATAAGATTTCATGATGGTTAAACAAATTTCATCTATGCAGTATGGAGTTGTGAAATGGTTTTATAGCAAATATCGCGCTTGATTTGTTTTCTGTGTTTAATTCTCTTGCACGTAAAAAAAAAACAATTTTTTTAACAATATTTTTTCTTCTTTCTTTTTTAACGTTAAAATAATTGAATTGGAATACATTTTGTTAGATCTAAGAGAAGGAAAAAATCATTAAAGCTAAGTAAAGGAAATATTTTATGGCTTTTTAAAAAGGAAATTCTAATTAAACAGGACATCATATTCATCTATTGCCATAGACACATGTAACAACTTTTTAACAATTTCTTTTTTAAACACACATACTTATGTAAAAAGTACTCATATGTAAGCAGATCCCACGGTGTCGTGAGTGGGACCAAAAATTAAAAAATTATATTATAAATTTTAGAAAAGAGGAAACATTTCAGTTAAGAAAAATCAAAATGAATTTTCTGAAAAAGTTGTTTCTTTCAGAAGTTATGTGGGTTCCAATTTGACAATTTTTGCCTGGTATTAAATTATTGGAAATAAATTGAAAAATAGGCAAATACTAAGAGATTAATCAAATTTAAAATTTGCTTATAAAAATGCCTTAAACTACACAAATTATTTTTGTTACATTATAAAAATATTATTAGACTAATTTTTTATAAAAATCATAGGTTACGTTTGATTTACCGTTATTTTAATTTTAATCAATTGGAAAAGGATTTATTATTAAATAAGTTAAAACTTTAATGGACAATTAAAAAAAAAGAGCAAAAAGGACTTTTTTATACTTTGAAGGATTAATTTCACAAGTGTCAAGATTTCATAAAAGTTACTTTCTCTTCCCCCTTCTTCTCCTTCAATTTTTCCTTTTTTTTTTTTTGTCGACACAAGTTTAAAATATGCAATTTTTCAATAATTATTACAAGCATAGCACACTTAGAGCCACTCAGACTCGGATAATAACATTTATAAAAGATTGGTTTAAAACAAAACTAATAAAGAATCTCAAATTTTATTTAATACTACACAGACAAAATTATTGTATACAACTTTTTAATAAACTTGTTTTTTTTTATTTTATATTAGAATTTATTAAAAATATTAATTCACATAATTAAGTTTTATTAATTAAAAAAAAAAAAAAAAAACAAGAAAATAAAATGACAGTATTTTTTAGAAAAAGGAAATATACATTAAAATTATATATTTCAATATTTAACAATTTCCAACTTATTGCTCCTTTTTGGAATTGTTAAAGCCAATAGAACGTAAGCAGAATGTTAATATATAACATTTAATAATGAATTCGTTCTTATAATGGGGTAAATATACGTTTTAAATATTTTAGAATATGTATTAAAAAGTTTTCCATATTACTCTAAATGTACCTGCTATGAAATGATGCTAATGTAAATATCCAGGTTCGGATTTATTGTAATTGCTGCCGGCTCACATAATTCCTACTTCGGCTGCTTTTTGCTTGTCTTTGCTTGTCTTGATTTTCCGAAAAATCTATCATATAATATTAATGTCGTGTCATCTCATAGGTCTTTCTTTTATTAAAATGTTACGCCAAAATGAGTGGCTCTATCAAATGACCGGTTTTCCCAACTTAAAATTCCAAAATCGCTGCATATTTCTTACTTTTACTATGTGAAGAATTATGTCTGTGGTATTAATAATGAAGGAAATGTTGGTTTTTATATTGAACGAAAAATTTTGCAAAGTTACAGATCTAGCTAGTATTTTAATCATGTTAATTACTAAGTTAATAGATTTTAAACTCAATTCTAATCATGAAAGTAATTAATATAATTAAAAAATTAATTGGAATTTATATAAAAATCAATTACTTACCTTAATTTATATAATAATTTTGATTACTAGAGGAAATTCAATTAAAAATTTAATTAATAAAAGTAATTTCGTAATTGAAATCGATTTTTATTTTAATTTTTTTTTCTGCGTACTTAAAAAATTGGAGAAAGTAAAATAAATTGGAAAAATATCCATTGAAAAAATGGAGAAGTTTGAAAAACTTATGTTCATTAACTTTATATTTAAAGGGCGACAACATAGGTTTGGTATCTAAGTGCAATATTTCATAAACTAAACTAAAAAAAAAAAAAATAGAGACTAGTTGGAAATTTAATCATAATTTGTTTATTGTTCCCACAACAAATTATGGAAGGACTGTGTATCAACTTGTAGTATCAAAAATGCCATATATTATGCAAACATGTTATAGAACTGTATGATGCAAATGAAATGCATAAACAGGTACTAATAATTATTATAAATACTATACATAATTATAAAAACATAAGCTTTTTTCCAAAATTTTATATTTGGTTTAATTATTATTATACGTAATAAAAATATTTAGAAGAAAAAAATAATTAAAAGTAGTTTTTCTTGTTTACAGGACATATTAAAATTTGTATACGAAAGGATAATAAAATTTAATTTTATCATATCCTTTTCATAGTAAAAACACATTTTTACTTGGCATTTATTAAAGTTTTAGTATATTTTTATATTTATATTCAGGATTTATATAATTATTTTCACTCTCCTCTAGACTTAATCAAATTTAATTTAAAAGTATATAAAAATTAGACTTCAGGATATACTAAATTGATGTGTCCTTGCTTTAAATTTGGTAATTAACTGTAAATATAATAAATATATAGTAATTTATTGTTCATTTTATTAGCTTTTTCAACTTTTTTATAAATTCCGCCTTTAAGGATATTTTCGAGTCAGACATATCCTTCGTCAGAAATCATCAAAAATTTTCACAGATAATTCTTACGACTCACGTAAGACATATACAAAATTTCATCGAATTCCGAGAGATTCTGTGGATTATCCTCCTCCTTCCAATTTTGGTCATTCGTTATATGAGTTCACGACACTGTGGCACTCCTCCAAAAAATATTATGCACTTATATAAGTAGCTTAAAGTTATTAGCTAATTTTACAAAATATTACTGTCACTATAAATAAAAAAAATAAAAACCCTTTTTGTCATTATTAATTATTACTTTGTGATTTGAAAATCAACTAGGTAGAAGAAACAAATCGCATTAATTGAAAATCATTTCATTTGACAAAAAAAAATTTAATTAATTAAATAATGGTTTGTTATAAAAGTGATATAGAAAAGTTGTTTAGATTGTGTATGATATACATATATGATATAACTTATTTATTTGTATAGCGTTTTGTTTTCTTAAGAAAAATGTTACCTTGTTATTGCTTTTAAGGATTAATCACACCCTCACAAAATGGTACCTTCTTTTATGATAACAATTGTGTATTTCAATTACTTACACAAAAAAATAAAAGAGGACTTCAATTACGAAATTGCTTATATTAATTAAATTTTTGTTTGATTTTGCTCCAACCACCAAAATAAAAGTATTAATTAATTAGAATAATTTATTTTGTCCTAAATTTCAATTAATTTTTTTAATCAAATTAATTAAAATTATGATTGGATGTTTGCCTAAAATCAACTAAGAATTTTATTGATTCAATTCAATTAATTAAATCCCGCCTTCAATAAAAACACATGGATTTAAATATTATTATTTATTGAATTTTTAGAAATATTTAAATAATGCAATACAAATTAAACCAGAAGAATATTAAAACTATAAACTTGCTTGAAGAAAAGGAAACTTGATACATATAAAGTTTCATCTTGGCGTCATATACACCCTGTTGAAATCACCGATAATCACATATAAATCAGATTTTTGTAACCTTTAACCTCGAGTATCTCATGAAGCTTATGAAGCGCTTATCGGTGACTTTTTAAAGGATTTATAAAACGTCAAGGCGTATAGTGTCAAGTTTGGTTTCCCTCCACTAACTCTTGGTGTTATACACTTATTTAACTAGATTCTACAATAATGTATGTAATGTATGTATATGTTATATTTCCAATAAAGGGCATATTATCCTAAGTGTCATTGCAACCTAAGACGAGTTACCAATAACAATGTGATAGATCTCTGAAAAAATCGTCAAAAACAATCAATATGAACTGACCTTATATACATATATAAATAATCTTTCATAGAACAGCTTTGAAAGAAACTGAGATATTGAAATTGAATATAACACCTGGTACCAATAACGGGAGCATCTACGATAGCATCGAAAGATTAATAATCTCATCAAATATTTAAAATTCGTACATACCAAATATTTATACATTAAACATTTCACCGAAAACTGAAGAAATGATGTAAATATTTCGTATTACTATTTTTTAATGATAGATTGAGCCCAAACAGTTGAAAATATTTGGAAATTGAATTAAAGTTATTTTATTTTTATATTTTTTATTGACAAGGTTTTCTTTTTTCTTTATATTTTTTAAGAGCTGTCGATTTATATCAAAAAAATTAAAACAGTTATAAAATTAATCACTTTGATTAATAGTATAATTAAATTTCAATATAAAATTAATTAATAATTTTATTAAAACAATATTTGGTATAATTTTTTTGGTGTATTTATGAAAAAAATTTAATTGAAACACTTGTGAACAAATATCATATTTTTTTTTTTTTTAATTTAAAATTTTTGATATATTTTTAAAATTTTATTAAAAATAAAATTTTTGATGACAAATCGAACGTTTATATTTTGGTGAAATATCTAATTTTTATGAAAAAAATGTTATATTTTTAATAAAAAAAAATGTTAATTTTAGAAAAACATTCAACTATGTAAATCAAAATTTCTTTATTTTTGCAAAATTTCCAATTTCTATTGAAATTTCGATTTTCTAGTATAGATTCGGATTTCTAGTGTAATTTCGAATTGTTGGTGTAAAATAATTTTTTTTTTTTTTTTTTTTTTGTGAAATAATTTTAATTCTTCTAAAACAATTTTCATTATTACACAGAAAAAAAATATTCAGAAAACATTTTAAATTAATCTGTTGTTTCATTTTGTATTGATTGTATTGATATTTAATTATATGAATAATTATTTTCAAGAACAAAAAGGTAAATATGCTTTGATTATTCTTAAATGTTTGCAAAGATATATCACACGACTCTTATTTGTCTTTTTAGTGTGCATATTTCAAATGTTACACCACAACAGCCGAAATTTTCTCAATTAAACTAACCCTTCCCATTTTTGCACTGATTCAAAGGGCTGAACTCTGAATTTTAATTCATTTATTTATTTATTTTTTTTAATCAATATTCAATAACCTCACCTCTGTGCTAAGTATTTTATTTTTTTTTTACGCAATGGCACATATTCAGTTAACATTTGAATCGATTCAATTAACACATTGATTAATTTTTAGTAAAATTCTAATCAAACCTGTTATTCATTTGATTATAAAATAATTTAAATTTATATAAAAAATCAATTATTTAACCTTAATTAATATTATCATTTTGATGATTAGAGTAAATTCAAACAAAATTTTAATTGATATATTGATAATTCCATCAAATTAGTTATTAGTATTTTAGTATATCAGTTGTTTTTGATTTGGATAATGGAGCTCCGCAGGCGGAAATTTTGTTAAATATAAAAAAACATAGATTTTTAATGTGAATAAATACATAAAATGTTTAAATAAATGATAAAAGTAAATATTAGTAACAAGTAATAAGAAACTATTTTCTTCATTGTTGAAATAGTAACATTTTAGCCAATCTTAGGAATCAAAAACAGCTAGAATAAAGGCTAGAAGTTAAAACGAATATTTTGAGTCCAAAAACAAAATTCGCACCAATAATCTCGAGAATATTTTACATAATATTAACAAATATGAGCTAAATCCATTCGAAAATTATTTGGCAAGCTCTCGTTGAATTGGAAGCTCATTGTTATTTGATAACACACGCAAAAAAAAATGGTTGGTAGCAACCATAATCGAACACTGTCATATCATGATTGCAATTTATGGTTGATGGTAAATTATATTATGTTTGGATAAAAAACAATAAAATGGTTATAGTACATTAGTAAAAATATTATCTAAGTATTCGACAAATAACCGTGATATAGTTGCAATATAATCGTAATATGATTGTTCTATACCAACATCGCAGTTGGTGAGAATAATGACATTACTAATAATTTTTTTGAAGACATATTTTTTATACATTTATATATATATGGTGTTTGACATTTGTGGCAGGACTCTCAAAATAAGTAATACTCATATTTCTATCACCTTATTAATATATTTCCAAAAACATTCTTTGCTTTTTGCTGAGAACATGAATGTTGTTCAACATAATATTATCTTAAATTATATAACATTATGTGTAAACATTATATGTTCGAAATAAATTGTAAACGACACAATTAGAGATAAACATATTGAATAGTTTTTGAATAATTTGTATTAAAATACACAATTATACTATTTAAATACTGTTTATTATGTAATTAAACCTTACTTTTATTCATATTTATTTGTATGCCTATTTAAATATTTTTGTTGTGGACTTTTATTTATAGGTATATAAATTCAATTTTAATTAATTCACAATTTAAATATTTATGCAGTATATTTTATAATATATTTTTAAAACGGCGACAGTAAATAAAAATTAGTAAATTTATTTATTTCCAGGCAGTAATAATGTATATTGTTGTCTATATAAAATAAACATATATTTATTAAACTGGAATAATAAATAAAACATATTACACAACATATTGCATACACCATGAAATTATAAAATTGAGAAAAAAATATAATTGCTACAACAAAATTGTTTTCAAAGTAAAATATATTCTACAATAACATTGTTTGCGTAAACAATATATTATTGCGGATAAAATAATATTGTTAGAGCAACCATATTGCAAAATGTTTTTTCTCTGCGTGCATAGGTTTAAATAATATTAATCTCATAAATTCATTAAATAATAATGAAAATTTACAGATCTGCCACACGTAAGTTTTCCATATTATTTTAAAGCATTTTGGTGTTATAATTACTTCCGTCCGTACGTCCGGCGCAGAGACAATAATTATTTATACTCTGACTACATCCGCAGGTATTGAAAATCCAATACACAAGATATCAATCTTTCGTTTCATATTGATTTAAACACGTGGGTAAAGGAAGCAACAAGTATGCATTCCTTTAAAAATATATTTCACCAAAAATGTTTAAATTTAATCCGTACAAGAATTTTAACCACAGTTCTATTGTTTTTGAAATTTATAATAAAAAATAAATTCTACGCGAGGTTTTTCTTCTAAATTATATTCCACAAAGTTTAAGATGCACAAATAAACTAAACTAAATAGCTTATCACATTACTAAGCTGATACACCAGCACTTTTTAAATAATTTCTGTAAATTTTTTTAATAAAAATACATTTTTGAAAAATATTGTAGTTGACATTTTTATTATTTAATTAATAAATAATTAATTTAAAAAAAACCTTCCCCGTGACAATGCTTTTACACATTGCCGTGACCAGGATTCGAACCTGGGTTACTACGGCCACAACGTAGGGTCCTAACCACTAGACGATCACGGCTAATGAAGGCATGAAAACAGTGGGGGTAAATAATGTACATATACCGTGACTGCACACAACAAATTGTGTACAAGCAAACAATAACATGTATAAAGCTCTAACTAAAAGCACAAACCAAACAAGTTTAAAACTAATAAAAATAAAGCTTAGCACTATTAAAAATAGCTTTTTAGATTTGATAAGAGTAACAGACAGTATTAATTCGTTGAATATTATATAAATACATTTAAAAATAAAAATAAATATTTATGAGATACTTGTTACGTAACGTAAAATTGTATTAAATGAAATGTTAATGACTTATTTTAATACCTATAAAATACAGTGGATAAGATTTTAAATTATACTTGAGCTATTTTTGCTTGATTTAAAGCGGATAAAAAATTGTATTCAGTAGGAATTCTCTATTTAAGCAAAAATATCTTTGTAATATTTATCCATAATTACATTCTTTATTTAAATGCAAATAAAATGACCAGCAAAAACTTGGTAATGGCATGTAGTTACGGATGTAGTTACTTTTCAATGACAACAACATACTGTCTGCATTACATAGAAGTTATTTAGTAACTACTTATTTATAACCCGGTATGTAATTACTTATTTATGATCAGATACTTGAGAATACTACTATTTATTGATTTTTTTTAATTCAGTTTAGCAAGGAATAAATATATGAAAGATTTTTATCAACATTAGAGCAGACTCTCCGCCACTTATTCTAAAAATATTGCTACCTATTTGTTCTTCTTTAATGATCTTTTCATCAGCACCCAATATCTCTTAGGATCACAGGGCAGTTTGAAGAATTTACTTTTATAGGAAAAAAGTTTAATATTTCAATTGTCTCTTTTGCATAGTGAATGGTGACAAAATTTGGCTAAAATAGCACAGAAACATTGTGTTGTTGAACAAAAGTTTTAGACTTCTATTAACACTTTTTAATATAAATTTTTGTGTTTATTAGTCCTTTTACAACCATCTCTTAGTGTCCCAGATAGTACTAGATAGAACTATTAATAGACAGCTAAATTTCCCAAAAACTGTATAATTTTTGAGAAATTTAAAACTGTTTTTTTTTTTACATATTTTACACACACCCATTAATTGTAAGCTTTAAATCTCGAGGTACTTTACTATATCTGGAGTTAGAATTTGCAAGTATTTTACTCAAAATTGTTTTTAGATTTTTTTCTTGCACCGATGATATTTTACATTTACTAATCTCTTAAAGTTAAAAACTAACAACACTGAAAAATTTTGCAAAAAAATGTCATCGATTTGGTTTATGGTTGCCAAGCAATATTATTTTTTAAAAAAGGACAATTTTTCATGGTCAGACCTTAGTTTCTATGGTTAATGGAGTGTATAAAAAATAATTATAATAATTGGTTAAGTAAGTCCATATAATAAGTTAAGTTATATTTGATTTGAAGAATGAATTGTAATATATAAATAATCTCTATTTTTTGTGCGAATCAATATATAAAAACTCTTAGATAGATGATTCAGTAAAAATAAAATTAGAAAAAGCCAATAAGAAATTATATTCTTCTTTGTTGAAATACTAAAATTTTAGCCTTTTTAAGGAAATTTTTAGAGCAAAAAAGCTAGAAGCTAAAACGAAAATTTTGACGCAAAATAAAAAGCTAGATATTCAAAACTGAATATTACCCACTATTTTAAGAGATTTTTAACTAATAAACATTTTTTGCTATTTATGAAATTGTTGAAAAAATAAAATTAAAAATGTTTCTTTTCAGTGTACTTCGGTAAATATTAAAGATGGAGTAATAGTTTTGACATGTGCTGATAATAGTTTAGAAGTTCTATAAAATTGCGTTGCTTTGATTACGATAAAACAATACCTCTATTATTAAGAATTTATTTAAAGTTTCAACTTTAAACCTTTACAATAAAAATTATTAATGCGAACATACTTTACATGTATACGAGTAAATATTGCTTAATAAAATCACAATTCGACGATCGTGCCAGAAAAATAAAAATTTTGAAGATATTTTTTCTAGATTTTTTCAAAATTTTTAAAATTCCTCCTATATTAACTTTTAAACATATTTATTTGTCTTTCATTAAATTTGAATACAAAATTTATATATTTATATATATTTTAAATTGTATTTAGGCAAAAATACTGCAAATCTGTGGGATTTAATGAAAATCTTGAAATTGATTTTTACATATCTTCTTCTAAAACCATCTTCAGTGTGCCAAAACTTATATTAAAAAGTGTTTTGGAAGTTCCATTAAATCGTTGACAACGTTTTCAGTTAGGAATTTACAATTTCGAAAAAAATGGGCGAATGATGCCAGCATCTCCAAATTCACTTTAGACTGTTACTCTCTTCAAAAGCATTTATTTGCCTATCGACAATTTTTAGTGTAGTGTTGCTAAGGTCGGACACTTTCATTAAGAGTATTAACAACGTACGTTGGAACAAATGTAATTTTTATTCATACATAATTCGGTACAAATAAATTCCATAGTGGTACAGACATCGAAAATATTAAATTTCATACACATACTGTTTTGATGATTTTATAACAATCGGATTATAATCTAAGTAGGCTCTCTTATAGGGTCACTGCAGAAAATATAATAATCCAGTTGAGTAGAATGTTATAAGATCGGGCTTGAACTACTATAATTTTCTCTTAGTTGATTTTTTAATATAATTAAACATTCGCTTTACTGTACAGTAGATTGCCCCGTAGAAAAAAATTAAAGAAGACCACTCAAACAAAGCGTTTAAATGAAAAAATATTATAAATGTATCTTCAGTAACCTAGCAGGGATTGAACATCAAAGTTCTAGTACATTTTGTCCAAAAAATAGTAGTTTTGAGCGTGCTATGAAAAAATATTAAATTTTTTTTATTTTTGTTGCAAAAATGGAAATTCAGAAGCGGACTTCAAGGAAAAAATTACAAAATATTTTTTTGCACAATTTATTAAAATATTATTTTTCTGTTCTTTTTGTGAGTAGAATATTGAAAAGTTTTGTTGTAGTAATTAGGGTCCATCATCAAGTAGTTTCTTTAAAATTCTGACTCAGAATGTATTAAACATTACTAAACCCATGGGGAAAAATTAACATATAAATACTTTATAATTTTTTTGACACCTTTTTCGAAAAAATATTTGCAACTCTTTTTGTGAAATATGTCTAGACCCATGATTTTGAATCACTAATAGGGAACTGAAGACAATTATTTCTTTTATGTTTTCCTATATTCAGCACGTCAATACGCATCGTTCGAGTCGTCTTCCTAAATCAAAATCTCAAAAAACTGGTTTTCGGGACACTCTACACTCTATAATAACGGTTCTTTAGCGATAATCGAAATTTGTAATAATTTATTAACGGCAGCAGTTATCAAGACTACCATCAATTCTAAGACTTTGTAATAGTATTTCTCAAAATGTTCGTCATGTGGTTATCTATCTAGCTTAATTAAGAGTTTATGGTATCATATGAAAGGTGTTTGAATTTCCACATTTCAAAAATGTCCAAAATTCTTTTAAAAAGTTTAGTATAAATTATATAAATATGTATATAATTATTATAAAATTCTAATTAAATAATGTGTCTGATTAAGCTTTCAGATTCATAGGTGTGTTCCCTGAGGGCCTTTTTTATTAAATTAAAAACAAATCGGTTTAGATTTTTTAAAATGATTTGCAAAAACTGGCCCGCTCCCTCCGTGACAATGTTTATCGCAACATTGCCGTGACCAGGATTCGAACCTGGGTTACTACGGCCACAACGTAGGGTCCTAACCACTAGACGATCACGGCTATTGGGAGTACATTTTCGGCCCCGGCTAATACAACAGTTCCGAAAGCAGATTAGAAACAAATTAATTAGTAAAAAAGTAGCGAATAATAAGTTATTCTCAGTAATAAATATTAATTTTAATCACTTATAAAATGAAAAAAAGTGTTAATTTCTAACAAATTTCAACATTGAATTTTATAAAAAACATTGTGATTATTAAGTAAGTGGTATTAAAAAACAAACTATTAGGTAACGGAGTGTTTTACAGAGTTTTTAGAAATCATCACAATATTGTTAGTTTTACAGATTTGCTTTCGATTCACTAATAAGTTAATTTTGTTTTTAGAAAGTTAATTTTTTCGTTGCAGTTAAAAAACGCTTGTATGCAAATTGGAAAATTTTTTATATAAATAATTATATTAAAACAACGCTGCGATTTATAAAAAAATATCTTTCAAAAAAAAAATACACTCGCTCCTTCATTCCGTGACAATGCTTTACACATTGCCGTGACCAGGATTCGAACCTGGGTTACTACGGCCACAACGTAGGGTCCTAACCACTAGACGATCACGGCTACAGAAGGCTTATGACCATAGTGGACAATTTACGTTTAGCTACCTTAGGTGAAAAACGAAACATTTTTTATTAGAAACAATAGACAAATTTTTACATTTGTTGACTTCAATGAACAAACTATGTAGTATTTATTTAATGAATTCTAATAAACGATAGAAAGTAAAATTTCTTAGAATTTCTCAAAGCACAATTTATATTATAAAATTTATAAAGATAGGCATATATGGCTACAATAAATTGTTATCAACGAGAACACAAAATTGTTTGATTTTATACAAATTTTTACATTTAATACATATTTTATCTTAGTTTTTCTTTCAACGACACTATGAAAATATAACAGCGAAGTCAACAAACACCTGCCTAGAACAAACTTATGTTTGACAAGGTATAGATATGTAATTATCTAGGGAAATATAGAATAAAATTAGGTGATTTTCTCACAACAAAATGGGCAACCAAAAATATGCTCTGAAAAAAGAAATTTATGGGCATAAAAAATGCTCTTAAAACCGGAAAATATGCAAAATATTCAAATATATACTCTTAACATAAATTTTTTTCTGGCAAAATTTTAAATTATCTACTATGCATGCTAAAAATAATTTGATTTTTAGTAGCAATTGCAAAAAATATTATCTTTTTGCACTCAAAAACTCTCATATATAATACATTTTATCAGGACATTATAAAATTTATATCAGTTTATAAGATAAATGTTATTAGGGAATTGCATTTTAAAAACGTATGTTACAGTAAAGAGAAAATTTCACTAATGTCGTAATATTAAAAAAATTCTATTAGTTGCAAAATATGAAAAATGTTCTCCTTAGTGTAAAATATGCTAAGTTATACTCTTTGGTGTAATATATCCAAAATTATGCTCTTATGTATAAAATATGCAAAAATATGCAGAAATTGCTAGAATATGCTATAGAATAAAGATATTCTATGAAAATATGACAAAATATGCTTCTAAGTCCAAAATATGCTATAAATATGCTGCTATGACTAAAATTTGCAAAAATATGTTGTCTCAAGTCGATGCCAAAATTCTTAAAATTGTCTGAAACGGATAAATAACTAACAGTTTGGTTCATTAGAAGCTCAAGAAAAAAATATGATTTTGCATATTTTTGGCCATAATATTGAATATCGTGCAGTAAGTAATTCATAGAACAAGACTTGGTCGTATTCATAGTATGGGAACTCTTAATATCATAAAAACTGCCGGAATTTTTGAATAATAAATTAATTACTTATCGTATTCATTATTTAATTATTAAAGTTTTCTTAAGAGTTTGAGCTGCATTTTGCTGCTGCCAAACATAGACAACAATTGTAATTGTTTATGGTCCTTTGAGCCGGAAGATGTTTTACATCTATAACCTCCGACGTTAGGTTCAACAATTTCAAATTGAGCGTCTTATAATTAGTAATTGAGGAGCAGAAAACATTTATCTATTCAGGTGGTGTTCAATTGTAGCCGTACATTGTCCAATTGTCCAAATAACTTTCAAATAAAACCTGTTGTAATAATTTCTCTTAAAAATTATGTCATTCTTTTTGGCACTGTGCTGCCACTAAATTGAAAATAATCATGTTATGATCACAATTCACATACAGATTTTCAGCCAAAAAAATAATATATATATATATATATATATATATATATATATATATATATATATATATATATATTGCATCAAATAATAAAATCCAATAAGAATACAAACGTAGTTGTCGTATCTCATTAAAATTGAATTTTAAACCTATAAATCATTTCATCATTTTTCAACTTGTCTTTCTACTCTCCACTAACTCTGTGTAATCAGTGTTTGTGTAAATATACTTGCTTTAAAAGTGTTGTGGAACAACATTTAAGGAGGGAGACCGACCACACAATAAAGAACTACTTAAGTACCACGTAGAAAACAATGTACAACAATCGTCGCATATCAGTGGCACTTGCATCTTGATTGACACGCTTATTCAATGCGTTGACATAATGATGGACATGAGTTGCAATGATACCGATGAGTTTTCTAAAGATACAGGAGCAAAAACAACAATACATACTTACAATAAAATTAAAATAAAGATGCGCCGGCGCAAACACTTTTGCATACAATTTCATATGGGTCATGTCAAATTGTTATTCGTTTTTGTTTTTCTAACTTGATTTTTTTATGTTTAATTAATATGTATGCAATGAATTTAATTGCTAAATTTATTAATATTATGTTAATTAATATTTTGTTTGTAAAAATCTGTGTTTTTGCGGTGTATTTATTTTGATGATCTTAAATTGAAAATATGTCAAACAATTCAATCAAACGTCAACTAAACACTTGGATTTATTTCACTTTTGTTTGAAAAGAAAATCGTGAGTATAGACTTGGGTATAACTATAAATGAACTAACAAAAAATGTTTTAGATCGACAATCAATGTTAGGAAACTTTTCCAGTAATATTTAAAAAATACTTTGCACAAATTTAAAACATATGAATTTATTTCAGTTCAAGGCCAAAAGCAATTTCACAATTTCACATGCCTTTTTTATATAAATTACTTTAATTTTTTTCTACTTTTTTCATAATTCATATTAAATTGCAATGAAGAGGAAGAGATCTCCCATAGATTATAAGAAGGAAATTAGAGATGTTGTAAAGAACGTTGAATGAAAATTAAGAATTCAAGATTTTATAAGTTTAAAAACATGTCAAGTTGGCTTTTGAAATTTGATTCAATTGAAAGGGGTTCCGTAAAATGTTTAGTGTAACTAATATGTAACCTTTAAAAGGTTATTCAATCTATATCAATTTTTTGACGACTTCCATAGGCCTAATTAATTCTCTTATTTTCGATAAGTTTTCACAATGGTGTCAATTTGTACACAGATGTTGTCAATATTCTCTGGGTGTAATCGAAACAAGTTAAAATCCCAAAACAAAACCCTTAGTCTAAATACAGTACGTTCCACCTTACATTTCATACAGCAATTGGGCTACAAAAATTAAATATGTTTTTTGTGCACTTCAAAAATATGATTCTAAAAATTTAAATAATTTCACAATTTCGTTTAAATAATTTCGTTGACGTGAGCTAAATCTCCAAAAATATGATTTTCTATAAACAGTGTACATAATTTTTAACTTTTTGTAAAAAAAACAAAATATGCAATAGACACATGTCACTAATACGTCATCAGCAACATGTATTTTAAAATAAATTTTCATTTTCGTGAAATGAAGATTTTATGGCAAATAAATGGTTATTTAAGAAAGTAAATGTCACAAGAAGTATAAACTTGTCCAAAAATTATAAATTCGTGCATGATCACGGTTTTACAAGAATTTATTATATATTTCATAAATTCATTGATATTTAAGTATAATAAATACTTCCATACAAATGTACAAAATTTTTCATATTTCTTTTAAAGGTTTAATCATCTATAATTTTCAATATCAGAATAGACCTTTCCAATGGTAGCTTATAATCCAATATATGTTAAAAAATGTCCCAAATATATACAATTACATGTTTACATAATGAAAATATGACAAAAATTTTAATAAAATCTTGATATTTTGCGAATGAAAAGAGATGTGGGAATTATTTAAATGCCTATTCCAAGCGTTAACATATGTCTATAATATTTTGAAGTTAATTTTCTTATAACAAAGGTTTCTATAATGCTATTGAAAGAAGTAGTGGTGCTTTAAAAATGGTCCAGCTCACGTTAGTCGAAATATTCAGACTGGGAATCTTAATAAGAACATAATAATCTTCATTGCTAGAGGGCTACATTTGCAACTCTTTTTCGTAAGGCACTTTAATATGCGTGTGGTTATTAAAACTATTTTTTATATTTGTAAAATTTATCAGAAAATAACACACAATTATAAAAAGAGTTAAATTTAGATAATTTTAAAAAAGGAATAAAACGGTGGCATGGGTGTTGAAAAAAGGGGCAATTTGCTATTAAATTGCACAACGGTAACGCTGGCTTCAACACTCAATCGAAAAAAAATTCTTTTGCCATGTCTTTTGAAAAATTTTAAAAATTATTTTTTATTAAATAAATTTTGAGAAAAAAGTAAAAGAATCAGGCAACGTTTTTGTAAAAAGAGTCATTTTTACTAATTTTAAAGTTTTGATATTGATATTTTTTCTCGGCTAGACGAATTAAGGCAATAAAAAAAATTCAACAGGTTTTTTGGAATTTATGGGAATCTTCAGATGTTTTTAGAAAAATATTCACTCTTTATTACAGAAATTATTTGAGAAAAATAATAAAAAGCAAAAGTATATTTTTAACCATAAGAGATAACATAGGTGAGTAAGCATATTTTTTTTCTTCATCTTATCCAGCTTTTTACAAAGGCTTTTAAATTTTTTAAATTTGAATTAATTTATGGCAGTTATGATTTTTTTATCTTTTTCATATTCGAGGTGGTCAACTTTGACACCCTGTAGCTTATCTCATATTATTACAGGGTAACTACAAGATGAATTTTCTAAAAGCTTAGCTCCTCCTTTACAACTCGCCCGAGATACAGATTTATTACCAAAAGCGGACTGACTATCATGGAAGAAACTAATATAACATCCGCATATTTCTAACATTGCAATTTGTCGGCATGTCTACAGCATGTACTTTCGTCTCTAGATACTACAATATGAGTTTAGATTCGTTTAGATCGATTAGATTCATTTCCTCAATATATTTCTCCTCAGCCGTTACCTGCATATGTTCTTGAACCAGGGACGGAAAACTTACTTTATATTGTACCAATCAAAAAATGAAATGTATTTTTGCGATCATAATGGTATCAATTTTGTCAATATATTTTAATTACAAACATCTTTATAATAAATTAATAGATTATAAAGATATTTTTATTAAATATTTTTAGTACCTGCAATTTTAAAATTGCAGCAACAAATTTGTTGAGCTCAACTCGATACAGTAGAGAAATTGATTACAAACCTTTCCTTTTTACAATAATATTTGAATAGTATGCTTTCGCTAACGAATATGGAATATACAGCATTCCTAAAATAATTCTCAATATATCTAGAAACAAAATTGGTACATTTTTCATCAGCGATACTTAGTCCAGAAATAAAAAAAAAAAAAAAAACAATTTTTGACAGTCTTTGTTCCTCCATAAAGTCTATAAATGTTGTTATTAACTCAACATTTGTTTTTTTTTTTTTTTATTTGTGAAAATATTTTACAAAGGGGGAACAATTGAATAAGTTTTTCTAAAAATTTATATCCAAAGACACCTACTATTTTAAAACATTGCAAAATTGTTTGTATAATTTTATATAGATATTTTTTAATTTCCGCCATCAGTGAAGAAGTTTCTGTTTAAGTGCTCTCATCATTTCAGTCATCTTTTGACATAAGTAAAGGGCTACATTAGCTTTCCTTATTCTTTCGTCATAAAGTTAAGATAAGTCCAAGGTTCTTTTTCAACTCTTTACTAATAATAATTATACACTGATTCTGCCTCACGGGATTTATCATTTAATTAGGAGGCTCATTATTATTAATTACTAAGCCTCTAAACCACTTTTTTTTTTTTTTTTTTTTTGAATTGACTCTGGTTTTCGCAAAAAAATGCAATTTGAAAATTTTCGAGGTTGCATCAGATATTAAAGCATATCTCGAAAACGACTTGTCTGATTTGGTTCAATAAAATATCAAAAAATTAGACTTAAAATTGCCTTCAAGTTATACTCACATCATTTTTTAATACCCTTAACAGTTATGAAAATATTAAGCTTATTATCTGAAAAAAACTTAAATTTCATACAAAATTAAAAAAAAAAAAAAATGTTTTCAAAAAATCATAAAAATTCGTAAATGTCAAGAATTAAAAATTTTATTCTTTAATCATAATGATTAATTTTGTTGCAAATAAAACAACATACATTTCATTTAAATCAATGCATAAATTTTGATCTTATTCACAAATTAGTGCAAATACAAATTACATCACAAAATAAATTTTATTTTTTAATTTTTCTATGCAATTTCTAAATGAGTATCTTCACTAAATTATAAATAAAATCAAAAGTTATTCGTTGATTTTAATAGAATAAGTATTATTTTATTTGCAACAGATTTATCTTTATGATTAAAGAATAAATATTTGCATTTTTTTATGATTTTTTTAAAAATAAATTTTTTTAAAATTTCTATGAAATTTTCCATAACTGTTGAGAGTTTAAAAAAATAATATGAATATAACTTAATGCAATTTTAATTCGAATTTTTGGATATTTGTGTGAACCAAATCAGACAAGTAGTTTTTGAGATATGCTTCTATATATGGTGTAATCTCGTTAATTTTACAAATAGCAATTTACCGCGAGAGCTAGAGTCAATTCAAAAAAGTGATTTATAGGCTTAGTACTTATTAGTAGCGAGTATCCGCGTTGACTGAAGAAAACTTTAATTTTGTAATACTGTGTAATTTTTCTTTATATTAGAGTAGACAAGTTAATAAATTGCTTATTAAACGTAATATAATTGCGAAATTTTCCAATAATTTTCATATGGTTTAAACATTTTATTATGTAGGAATAATTTTTGGGTGTCGTACTTGACAGAAAGTTAAACGAATTTATAGCACGAATGAGTCCTCCTGTTCATTTCAATTGAGAGCTCAGATATGGGCATCTTAGAACTCCCTTTTAGTATCTTGTTCAAATGTTCAAATATTTTAGTCATCCCCGAAATTATTTGGTTCAATTATTTTGCTTCCGTGAGCTGAACCGTATTTAAACACTCCAAAAATATGGTTTAGGTTCAACAGTGTACACATATATTCACTTTTGATTAAAAAAATTGCAACATTTGTCGGTTAATAAATACATCATAAGCTTTTTTTTCGAATAAGTTTTCATTCTCGTGAAATTAAGACTTTAGTAAAAAATTTTATTAATTTTTTTTTTAAATACTATTTTATTTAAGTTTGAACATATCGGACATTTTTCTTCGTAATTTAGATTTTAGAGCATCGTTGGAAAAGGCTTAATACTGTTGATATATGAATTAATTGAACACTTTAGTAACAAAAGTAGTATTTTTGGTATCAATGGCCCATAATAGGTTAAGTTAATCTTTATGCCAAATAAATTATTGTTTAAAAAAATAAATGTCATCACAAGCATAAATTTATCAGAAAAACTATGTTTCGTGTAAAGTAGTAACTAAATTTATAAATTTTTTTATAAATGATATTTAATTGATATTTAAGTGTAATAAATACTTTCATAAGACTTATTGGCAAAAATTGCTGATTTAACCTTTTGAGAGCCAAATTAATAAGATGAAACCTTATATGTCTTCATTTTATCTTCTATGTTATCAGAGTAGACCTTTTCTTAAAAGCCAATATATGTATATTGAAAAATATCCGTAATATATAAAATTGCACGTTTAAATAAAGAAAATATGACAAAAAATTTTAGTAAAACTTAATAATCCGGGACTGAAAAGAATTGTGAGAATTATTTAAATGGACATTCCAAATATTAGTATGTAACGTATGCAGAATAAAATTGCAACAAAATTAAAAATATTTTAACTCCTCCAAAAATTAACATAAATCTTATATTACTTTATTTTAAAAGATAACTTAATATATTGCTTTTATATGTCTAAAATTTGATCCTTTTTTTGCACTTCTGGAGTACTTCTGAAGGAAGTAAAATATTATCAAAAGTTTACAAACTCGATGTTCTGCAAACTCTCGTCTGTTTAAAATAGTCTAAAACTAATTAATTGTTTTTTATTTAAAATTATTTTGAGATTTTTAATTTTATCATTTTAATTAAGAAATTAAAACAAAAATCTCCTCAAATAGACTTTGCCCCATACAGCTTTTTTCTTTGAAAAACTTTTGGCCATAATTTTTCTATTTTTTTATCAATGGGTTTAGATCGTCCACAAATTTTTTTCTTTTCTTGTCATCTGACAAGATTTATATTTGAAATAAATAATTTTATGGTGATGTATATATACAAATAATCCAAAAAATTAGAAATACTTTTTCGAGGTAGTTCATCTTTTATTAGCATTTGGAAGATATTAGAAGTCCGATTTTCATAAAATTTTCACAATAATATGAAAAGACATGTGGTTATCCAAAATTAATGATAAAATGTCTCTATAAGAAGTATACTGTTTTTAAGCAGCGCCGAATTTTTTTTTTTTTTTTGCATTTTTATTCGGCATACGCTATCTATTATTTTTTTAAAAAATCCATTTACTAGAAGTGTTCTAAAACGGTTCACCTCACGGAAATGAAAACATTCTGAATATTAATATTTTGGGTATCATATAAGAACAAACTAATTTTTATTTCTAGAGGGGTACATTTGCAACTTTTATTCGTGAGGTACTTTAACACACAAACGTATTTATTCTCATAATAAAACCTGATAAATATTTGCCTTTAATAGCATCAGTTATCTAATAATATTTGTTGCCTAATGATACTAATTAATGTTATTTCATGTTTATATGTATAAAGATCAGTGTTGCCAGGATGTGAGAAAAAAAGAGGCTAAATTCTACTTTAAAAAAATACCAGAAAAGGCTAAATGATCCCAAAAAAAGGCCAGAAAAAATATATTTTTTTTTTCTTTAAAAAATTATTTTTACATTTTATTTTTCTTTTTGTTCTGATTACTTTTTAATATTTTTTAAAGATACTGTAAATTTAAAAATAAAACATAGACAGCTGTCAGCAAAATGATTCATGAAAAATCGCTCACATATGTTTCATATGAAAAACATATATTTCATATGAAAAATTAACTACCCAATATTTTAAAGTGATTTTTCGTCATTTTTTAAATTATATTTAATACTTTTTTGATTAATTATTTCCAAATTTTTGGGACGATTATTCGTTTTATAACTTTTTTTCTTTTAATATGTATTCATAAATAGTTTCTATGGTTAATGGATTTTTTTAAAAAATAATTATAGTAATGGATTAAGTAAGTTTATAAAATGAGTTAAGTTATATTTGAGAATGAAACGCCGCAGCTGAAAATTTTTGTTAGATATAAATAATCTCGATTTTTTGTGCATATTGATGCACAAAAATGCTTGAATGGATGATTCTGTAAAAATAAAATTAGTAAAAGCATTTAAGTTTTCAAAAATTTGAAAATTTTAGCTTTTTTAAGACAATTTAAAGAATCAAAAAAAGCAAAATAGCAAAGCTAGATTTAGCCTTAAAAAGGTTAAGCTGGCAACACTGATAAAGATTTTCAAACTCAATGGAATTCTTTTTTATTATTTCTTTTTTTTTCGTAAATTCTCGTAAAATACTTTAACAGTCATTTCATGTTTATTATTACAAATTAAATGTCAGATATGAAAGAATTTATTGGTTGTTTATAATCAAACATGCACCTTGTTTTCAAAAATATACTCCAACCAAGAAAAGACAGCTGTCAGAGAGGCGTCTCTTAATGAACGTGTGTCCCTGTCTGTTTTAGGAGATATGAAGCGGAGCCAACTGTGTAAATAGAGTGCGAATATTATGCGGCGCATATTTAGTTTTTGTATCGCATAAATAAAGCAAGATGACAAAAATATGACCATTGTAGGAGATAAAAAATGTAAATAATTTGTTGGAAATAAAATAATAAATATTTTTTATATTCTTTAGAGGGGAACTAATATACTGTTCTAGTGAGTTAATTTGTCTTAAAACAATAAATGCCTAAAGTTAGGATAGTTTAAAGTGTATTTTAGTTTTTGAATTAAACTTTTAGAACTAAAGAAGTGATAGCATTTTGAAATTTCTTTTAAAGACATACCCAAAACCAAGTAGCCAAAAAAGCTTTGTATACCGTAATGTAAATAAATTTATCATATGCAATCTGTTGTCATTTGGCTATAGCTCCGAAACAGATTCAAGCATTTAGACGTTTATTTATTTACGTAAATATTTCGATATCAAATGTATTTTATTTCACTGGGTGCATTTACACATAAAAACAAAAAATCTTTTAGAAAATATCATTCATTTCTCTTATTGTCTTAAAGTTTGTCGTCGGGATAGAAATTTTGTTGTGGTGACATTTTCTTTTTAGCTAAAATAAACAAACTAACCAAACCGAACAACAAACAAAATTTTAAACAATTCCAAGATGGCGCCAAAGAAAAATGATATGTCATAATTTGTTGGCATTTTTTCTATGAATTTCCTTTTCTTGCATCTAAACATTCTTACAATTTGAGGGTGTCTTAGATTTCCTCTAATATTTTGATTATTATTTTTTTTTTTTTTTTTTTTTGTATAATGTTAAAGAATTGTTTGAGTAAAAAAAAGAAAAAAAATCGTTGACATTAGCGTAAATTAGTTTGATGTTCAGTTGTAAATATAAAACAAATAAAAGGAATTAAAATTTCCGTTATGTGGTTCAAAGAAAAAAGTAGAAAAATTCCCAGACATTTAGTCAAGAAATACAAAAAAGAAAAATAACGAAGACGAAAGAGAAGTGAACAACTACAAAGAAATCAAATAAAAGCTTTAAAGGGTAGGGGAAGAATATTGACAGACTGGAGGGCCTTGAATTGCAGACCTAAATAAAACTTTTTTCTCCAAATTTTCATCGGAAAACCTTGATTACCGAGCAAAATGTGATTGTCCGGTTCGAGGGACCATACAAGTTCAATACTGGGTAATTTCCCTTGTTGTCTTTATTTACTGACACAAAAGCATATTTTGCTGACTATAAGTTAATATAGGGAAAGACTGTTTGCCGCAACAAGCTTCATCAGCATTCATGGTTACTACTCCAGTTTTATTACACCCGAAGTCATCTTCGATCACTTGCTTCATACGCAACAATGTATTTTTTTTAATTAGATTTTAGTGCCACATGTAATGCACTGATGACCCAGACATTTTCACAATAATTCTCTGCTTTCCAAAAAAGTATTAGAATCAGAAGGATTAATTTTGCTTTAACCTGACAATAACTTATAAAAGGCCCCTTTTTCCCTCTTTATCTACCTCCAAATCCCTTTATTAATACATATCTCAACATTAATCCTTCTATCAATTGAGTTTTTTTAAAAGGAAAAGCAACGTTGATTTTTCCTTTTTACTCAAAAGAAGAAACAACAAACAATGAAAAAATGCAAAATAAAATAAAAGAATTATTGTAGACCTTATTTTTTTAATACTTAGTCAAATTGTTATTTGTGCTTTGTTTTTTTCAACAGTTTTTTTTTTCTATTTTTCTTCTTGTGCTGGCTGTTTTTTGAAGACTGGATTATCCTCAACTAAAGACAAGAAGTTTTTCATTGGCCTCTTTTTCTATATACATATCAGTACAAATGTTTTGTTGTTGCTGCTGTGTAAGGCTAAAGTATTTTTCCTGTTAAATTAAAAGGAATAAATAAGGCAACTTACTAAATATTGTTTGCCGAAAATTAATCCGGATACAAGCAAATTTACAAAAGTTCAAAAGAACATTTACAATTGCCAACGCCAAAGCTGCCACCAACGTCATTACTACAACAATATAGCGTTATTAACAATATCCATAAAAAACCCGCTATTTTAAAGCAAAGGATTATAACAAAACTCTTGAAAAAGACACGATATTTGCGAAATGCCAAAAAAAATATATATATATATATATATATATATATATATAAAAACTATATTAAACTCATACCCAACAATCAACAATTTTTAAGTATTTCCCATTCAGACACTCTAGAAATAAACAGCCGAAGAGCCAGAGTTTTTTGAGAGAAAAAGAAAAAAAAAAAACAACCAACAACAGTCCTGTCTAACGACCATTACCAAAATATAAAAATCGTTCCGTTTTTTTTTTTTTTATAAAAGAACTTCAATAAAATTTGCCAAAAGACATAAAGGTGCTATATGTATATAAACAAAATGAAGCAAAGAAAAAAATCTAGTTCGTGTTTGTTTATTTTGACATTATTTTGGTTATAAATTTAACGTTTATTGCTTTGGCATATGAAAAATCAGCTAATAAAGGTTACCAACACAAACAACATTTTTGGATAGGAAAACTTCAACATGACACTTTTTTTGGGAACTTCATTCACTCTTTTTTTAGTGCTACCTCTTATTCTTACTCATTCTCTTGGATAATTGTAAATACACTATTTCTCTTAGAGTCGGGGAATACTATTTAATGTTGCTGTTAAAATGAAGATCGAGTTAGTTACAGCATGTGATTTTATTCAGGCTTTAAAATCTATGTTCGAAAAGTTACACTTTTTATTGAAAGAAAAGTAGTCCATCTACTAACTTCAGTTAAGGGCAGTGTTGCCAGGAGGTGAGAAAAAAAAGAGACTAAATTGAACTTTAAAAAATATCAAAAATGGCTAAATGGATCAAAAAATAAGGCCATAAAAACTTGGAATATTTTTAATTTAAAAACTTATTTCTTCTCGTACTAGTTAATTTTTAATATTCTTTTTAAATAAATTTCAATATTTTTATAAATAAAATATAGAACGGATGCGAGCAATATAACCCATACAAATTCGGATTATATTCCATATTAAAAATGACCCAATGTTTTGAAATAATTATTCGTAATTTTCGATTAAACATTTCCAAAATGTTGGGTAATTTTTTGCTTTTAGAAAATTTTTTTAATTATATTCATAAATAGTTTCTATGGATAATGAAGTATATTTAAAAATAATTATAATATTCGATTTAATAAGTCCATAGAACTGGAGTTCTTACATGCAACAGTTTCACGATCCCTTTAAGACATTGCAACAGGAGAACGAGCCACTAAAATGTTTGTGTAATCACTAAATCAAAGGTTTGCAATATGATTTGATATCAAACATGTTTTGTGAAAACCTAGGCCAAAGACTTAAATTTTAAGTTTAATTTGAAATTGTGATTAAAATCATTACATACGTTTTTATGAATATTAAAAAAGATGTATTTTCTTAATTTGAAATAAAAAAACTTCAAATCATTCTTAAACCTAAAAATAAATAAGTTTAAAAGAAAAAATATTTCACCAAAAATAACAATCACAGAAGGATGTCGATTATTGTAAAATGTGTGTCATCAAAAGGCTCCATAAATTACATACATAATTTACACAGAATAAATAATTTCGTTTCGGAGGAGTATTGCCCTAAAATGTTCGACAAAACAATATCACTGAAAAAAGTTTTAGGTATATCAGTCCTTGAATGGCCCAAAACAAAAAGATAAATACAGACTTTAAGGTTCAAATTTCCAGTCATTTATCTGAAGGCAGAACAAGTCCGTTTAATATCGACTTATGTATTTGAAACATTTGCTTTTATTGTCATAAGTTTTTGTAAAACATCGAGAATTAATTATTAATTCTTTTTAAAGAAGCTACCAATGAGATTATTTTGTCAGAAAGTACAATAAGCTGTATAGAGCTACCCTTAATATCATTTTAGAAAAATCGATCTATCATTAAGACAACAGTCATCGAAAGAAGTGTTGTCAATACATAATTATATAATGTAAACAAAGTAGATTTTGTTATTTCGAAATCTCTTTCTAACGAGATTTCAAGTGTAAGTGTAAATTGGGTATAAGATTGAGTCAGTTTGATAACTGATACAATTTCTAATTTAAGAATTCTTCATTTTGTTGAGGAAGTTATTTTTTGCAATATGGTATCATCATCAATTTGAGATCATACTTTCGTATTAAAAAAATACACGTATAGAGAATATAAAAATTGTGATTAAAGTATTATCTATCTGCATTTGGAATATATAGATTTAATTGGACATAATTAATATAAACACTCACAAGGATATAATTTTGTTTACTTTCGGCCTCTATATAAATTGATCAATGCGATGAATCTTTTTCTAAATTTCAAAACACTTTATAAGTACATTTGTATTATTAGCCCTTAAATAAAATTTCTTTAAATATAGTATCTAAGTAAGCGGTCATTGCGACCCCGTAAAATGTTTGCGCCGCAGGCGAAAATTTTTGATAAATATAAATAATCCCGATTTTTTGTGCGAATAAATACACAAAAATGGATGATTCTGTAAAAATAAAATTAATAATAACAAATAAGAAATTATTTTCTTCGTTGTTGAAATACTAACACTTTAGTCTTTCTAAAACATTTTGAGGAATCAAAAAATGCTAGAAAAAGCTAGAAGTTTAAACGAAAAATTTGAGGCTAATAGCAAAATAAAAAGAATAGATTTAGCATTAAAAAGGCTAAACTGGTAACACTGGTTAAGGGCAGAACAAATTTTCGATATTTTTCCATTGAAACATACACCAAAACAATAACATTAGTCACACTTGTCAAGCCTATAAGAACTCTTTAAATCTGTAGTCCCTAAATATCTTTAGATATATAGAACCTATTTATCTAACTCTTTCACTAATTTCTTTAAGCTAATTTGTTCACTTGTCGGTACCCAAGTAGAGTTTGTGGACTATAATTTTATAATTGGGTCTCGTTGAAACCTAAATATCAGCATGTCAATGCTCACCAATAACGATAGTTAAGCACAAAATCGGTCTATCAGAATCAGTCGAATGCCACAGGCTTAAATGCTCAGAATGAGGATGACTCAACAGACGGATATCATGAGTTTTCTTTTTGTAGGCATATTACCAGGATAGCTAGATATCTGAGAAATAAGATACAGTTGATATTGATAATATAAATAAAAACCCAGACTCCAATACTAAAAATCGCTCGAAACATGCAGATTTTATGAGATTTAAAAAGAAGAATTAAATCATGATTCTTAAGGGTGATGTGGTGTAGAGTAGAGGTGTAAATTTTATAGCACAGTTTTCAAGGCTAAGTTCTTACTCTTTTTCATTTAGTCGTGGCTGAGAGTGCAAAGAGTACAAAATGCACTGAAAAAAATTTATGGAAATAATTTGTTCGGTAATTAGTAACCACCAATTTCTTTAATATTAATGGTTTAAGATAAAGTTGCAGGAATGTGAGTCATATTTTGTGATGGCAGTATTAAAAAATTAAAGTGTAAGGAAAGCTAAAATGTATTAAAAAATAGGTTTTATATAATAAAGCAATAGATATACATTCCTCGCCACTTGAATAGCCCATCTCACCGCATTTTAATTTAGAGGTTAATATCTTTTGAACCCAACTATCTAGACAAATGATTTTTTCGATGAATATAATATATTTGATTTCGAATGTATTTTAAATTAAAAAAATAAATAAAATTTATAAAAATTAGAAAACAAAAAATAACAAAAAAAATTTAATTGGACACCACTAATATTTTTATATATAATTTATAGAACATTACTTTTATCACAACCAATTTCCCCTTTCAAGTTCAGTTTTGCCCACCTTAATATTAAGCAATTGTAATCGAATTATAAAATAGTTCGTAAACGTTGGCAAAATATTCGGTTGCCACAACGAAACTACTTTCTCTGTGTAAGTATTGACGTTATTGATGTGTGAATTTATAAAGAAATTATATTATTTTTGTAAAATCTAATCATTTAAGCTTTTGTTTTAATCAGTTCATATCCGTTTTTTTCATTATATTACATTTTAAATCACGCATGTTTAGTTTCCTCAATTTGATTTATTTATTTTTTTTTTTTAATTTTCAATTGTTTTTTTCTGATTTTGAAACAGAATATCTTAATATCTATTGTTCTTTTATAAATTCTATATATAAATTTCTTTTTGAATCGTTCTATTCTGAATTTAATAATAAAAATTACAATTAAAATTTTTCTTTAAAATTCTAAATGAAAATCTTAATTGGCGTATTATGCGTTTGTAATGATGTTTGTTATATATAGAAAATTTTTCAGATCCCCACCTTAAAGTATATCGTTCGACTCGGAATTACTTTCTGAGTCGATTTAACCATACAAATGTCCTCCGGGAATAGGGGTTAAACGATCATAAATGCTTCAATCATAGGGATATTTTAATGAAATTCTACACAAATAAGTTTTACATAAGTGTAAATCAGTGTGACAAATTTTATTAAGATCGGTCCATAATTAACCCATAGCTCTCATATAAACTGTTCTTTCGAAAATTACTTGAACGTGCATAATTCCCCATACAAATATTAGTATCCTGTTAATATTTGGCACAAATAAGTGTTATAAAAGTAAAAACCTCAGTGCCAATTTTTATAAGGATCAGTCCATAATTGATCATAGCTTCTATATAAGGTCCACTTTGCGGAATCATCATAAGGGCCTAAATTCATATAAATTTTAGTATCAACATTATATTCTATATATGTATATTTTATTTTACACTTAATACAAGCGTCGGTCCACAATTAGTCACAGATTCTAAATAATACCCCTTCCCAAATTTTGATTCATATACACAATGGTGTAGGGTATCTTACCTTTGGGCTTATCGACTATATCATTCTTGTATTTTTTTTAAGTGATATTTTCTTCACTTAAATTGACAAATCTCATTATCAATTGTTCTTTTCTGAAATCACAATCAAAAATATTTATTTCAATTACTCATTTCCAAATTTATTTATTTCATTACTCATTTAATTTTTTATTTTCAATTAACCTTTTCTAAATTTGTAATGGAAAATCTAATTTTTTATTGGCATTTTATAAATTTCAGTTAAAAATATTGTAGAAAATGATTATGTAGATCATATAAAAATGTTCGAGGCTCGTGCTAGATTAGAATAAAGAGAAAGAAGATGAAGCTGTTATCTACAATCTCTGCAATTATTCCTCACACTATCATTAAAACAAGTAAATAGATAAGAGCAAAAAAGGCATCTGTATTGTATATAAACTGGTAAGGAGAGATCTATACTAGAGAATGACGATATGAGTTCAGAACTCGATCTAGAATAAATTGATTACTACGGAAATGAACTGAACGAGGAAGGGAATAAAATTTATATCTAAATCTTCTGCAACTGTCCCGTTTTGGAAAACTACTGGAGGCAGTTTTTGGGGCAATAGATGTAGTCTATAAATAGAATAAAAATAGATCTATAGATAGACTATAATAGGACACTTATGTTCATTACTAGATACGGACACAAAGGAACTTTTTTGGACAGCCTAAGAATCTAAGCTTCTTTATTGAGATTTCTTTGAAATCTTAATTTTTATTGATAAATACATTTAATATAAACGAATTTTAAGTCTTTTTTTTATTTATTGTTCAAAATAATTAGGAACTTTGTTCATTCTAGGAAACGGTGTAAAACTGCCAAAAATTTCCAAACAAATAAAATGAGACAACTGTTTGCCTTTTGTCGCCACGACCACGCAAAGCATACGGGGTTTGGTTTTTAGTTTATTAAACAGGTTGATTTTATATCCTGTCTTTAATGGCATTTAAAGGACCTCTACTTGAAACTATCTATGTTTTATATTTAAATAGAGAGAACTTTCAACAGAAATCAAAACAAAAGTAATCTCCAAAAAGTTTTACATTTTCAAATTTTTTTTTACTAATTTATGAGCTCATCATTTTTGGTCTTTATTTGTTTTTTTATTTAAATGCAATATATTATTTGTTATTGTATATATCTTTTTTTTTGGTAAAAGGGGTACCATTGTTTGTAAAACTTTTTTTTTGTTAAATATACGTATTATAGTATTTTTTTTGTAGAAAATATGAGTTTTGCGTTTTTTTCTTCTATAGACGCCTTTATGTCTTGCAGCTAAGGATTTGTTTGTTATTATTGTTGTTGTTGCTGTTTACAAGTATTGAGTCATTGTTTTGTGACAAATAAGTCGTTATGTAAGTTTGACATGTTGCCTCATACCGTTGCAATAAAAAGTTTTTAATATAATGGAGGGTTCACGGTTTTTTTTTTTTGCACACAAAGTCCTTGTCAATAAGAGATTTAAGTAAAAGAAAAATTACTTATTTGCAAGTTTTTATTTTCTTATAAAATATTGCAAAATTATGTAGAATTTAAATTTCAAGTCAAAACTTAATGCAAATTATAATAATAAAACATTATTTAAAGCACTTTTCTAGCTCGAGCATAAAAATTACTATTTATCAATAAAATTGACTAGAACAAAACTATAAAACACATAAAACTGCAATTATTAATATAAAACTACAATTTCCTTAAACTTCATTACATGAAACATCTTAATTTAAATTATACGTCAAAACAAAGTCTAATTAATGATAGTGCTATTTAACAAATTTGCTATTTAATTTCACATGCGAAAAGAAGAAATAGCCAATGAAATAGTTCACTTAAGTTCAAAATACTATTTTCCTCTCACATGAAAAAAAAAAACTATAATAATAAATGCTGCTGCCTTCTAGCCTGTTGGCCAAGTGGTTACGAGGGAGTGTGGTATGTCTTGGAATCATATATTATAATCTTAGTTGATGAAATTTATGCTTAATTAAAAACGACACAAAACATAAGAAAATGTGGAAAAGAACGCACCAAAGAAGCGTAAACTGATAACCAACAAACTACAACAACAACTTTATGGCCATACATGCTATGTGGCTGGCTACAATGTTTTTTTTTCTTTTGTCTTTTTTTGCAAGTTGCAGCCACAATTAATGATGGCTTTAAACGCACTCTATGATAAGTTTAGCATTAGTTTATGTATAAAAAATGTAAATGGATAAATGGTCAGAAAGACAAACAGACATACTCATGAAACAGGCTGTGTGTTAAAAACAAAGTCTTAACTAATTCAATTAAAAAATTGAGCAGAATTTATAGTGAAAAACACACAAAATTGCAACAAAAACAACAAGAAGTATCCATGATATGCATAAAATTGTACATGCTGCTCGTTAAAGTGAGTAATCTGACAAGAACACATGAAGCACACGCACGCATACTTTATTTGACTGCCAAAAAAAAGCTCAGAAGAAGAAAAACAAACTAAGAAACATTCAAAGAAAGGCTTGAGCAAATGAATTTATATTATTCCAATGAGTGCCATAAATGAATGGATCATCGTGATATTGTTAATCAGGAGAAAAAAGGAAAGGTTGAACACTTGCGCCCACTATATTAGATATTTATTTAATTTGTTTTATTGCACCCTACACAAAAGTAAAAATTCAACAAGATTGTAGAAACTAATTGCTAGATAGCAGACAAATCGGAATCGTATATTTATTCTTTAAATTCTTATCAATTAATATTGTTACTATGGGGCGGATTTTGATGCAAATGCATGTTTTTTTTTCTGGAATATTCTAAAACTTTCTTGGGTAACATCACCACGGAAACATGCAACAATTGCATTGCCAGAATACCTGATAGAGAGTAATATGGTGAAGTAGCTAAAATGGGGAGATCTATATCCATTTTGCTCAAAATAGGTGACGAAACTGTAATGGGCTGAAAAAGGATTTTTAACTTAATGCAAATTTGATAAACAAATATTTCATATTGTATGGACGGCAATTTGTATAACTTACTATATACCATAGGATGTTGGGGAAATATGTGCTTTTGCTGATGATTGATCTACCACTTACCTTTAAGTATACCATTTGACATTTTCTAAGACTAGATAACAACGTTCGACGAAATTTTTAAGATATCGTACTAAAACTTATCGTGAAGACTTACTTTGGTATATGGACGAATCAATTGAAATTTGTTTACATCGGTCTATTATTTTCCTTGTTCCTCTTACTAAAGTCATTCGGAAATTTAAGCTCATAAAGGCCTTAAATTAATTATGATATAAATAAAATTCAACAAAAATAATAAACATAAATATGTTTGCCAAATTTCATGAAGATCGGTCCATAATTGACCATAGCTTCCATAGCTAACTTCTGAAAATCACTTTAAGGAAAGTCGGTAGTCTACTGACAAATTTAATGATGATCGGTTTTAATTTATTATCGACTCTCTACAGTCGGCAGAAAGTAGGCAAGACATTTATATGACTCCGAAGTATATAAATAAGCATCCAAAATAAAATACACTGAAAAATGGTAAACCTTTTCAAAAGTTAAAAAATTAACTAAAAGTAGGGCCAATGCAATAACATGTCAGGAATTGGCAGCATTCCACAGTTGGGAAAGTGACTGATGAACTGCAGTGAAGCCCACATCTAGAGAAAATGGAAGAGATTTTGAAACTGAACTAGTAGATATAATAACGGACCATACAGGTTTGAGAACTCATTTAGCTCGTATGATCTTATCATGTAGAGCATGCGAGAAAGAGGACTAAATAATAATTAGAAGCGAAAACTTTTACAGTATGGAAACTTTTCTTGTATGAAGTATCTAGATCTAATAAAATAATGGTTTTAAGTTTAATGTAGGGGAATCTTCTTTTAGAGCGCACAACTTGCTAAACATACCGTATACCGTAAGGGTATGCGTCTTCTACGCCCATCTATACGGCCTAACCTAGCAGAAGGTTGATAATAGTTTCATCGTCTTTTTCTTCTGTGTTTTGTAGTGGATTTCTTCAGATCCAATAGCGATATGTTTTATCACAGCACACAGCTTGTTATCAGAATCGCCGTTCTTCAAGACTAAAACATGAACTCCATACATTAATATTGGTTTGATAGCAGCTTCTAATTCGCTGCTTTCATTACCGGAATTTATACATCTTTCTTTAGATATAGATAACCATCCAAGTCTTTGAAGCCCTCGTGTGAGCTTTAAGATTCCCTAATAACTTCTTGTTCAGAATGCTTCCAAAATAGTTCGCACTATCCGATATCATTAAATAATTCAAAATTAGTTATATGAGGAAGTGATAATATACCTTCTTGAGAAGGGTTACAGTGCTCCATTTACTTAGCAAGTTGAGAGCCATCTCAAGTCTTAGCGACATCATACTGAAATTAATATAAGGCACGTTTACCTCCACAACATTTACAGTCAGATCATGGAAGCTAAACTCATAGGGTTAGTAAGGCTATGGTTTCATATCACTCCTGTCGTAAGATATTTGGTATAAAAAGTGGCTGTACATAGCAATAATACAGTCTATTCTCATATACGGATCTCTCGTATGGTGGACTACGACAAGAAAGAAATACGTTGTAGATTCTCTATACAAAACTCAAAGCTATGCCTTCATTGGCATTACAGGTGTTCTTAGAACTAATCCTTCAGATGCTCTAATTGATTATCTGCAACTGGATGCTGGAAAGTACGAATATATTGGCACTCTAGGATATTGAGTATAATACTCTCGTCCCTTAATCAATCCTCTGACTATATGTCTTGTAGAAGCGAATGGAATAGGGGAAATATCTTGGTACATTACAAAATAAAAATATACACCGATGGTAGTAAGATGAACTCTAGTATAGGTTCTGGTGTTCGAAGTTCTGGGAATAATACTTTCATATTGTCTTCCTGACGAAGCAAGTATTCATGTTTCAGACAGAAATATTTGCAGCCAGTGAAGCGTGTAAACGACGTCATGATAAAAACATTCAGGGGAATATTGATCTATTTGTCGATAAGCTCAGAGCAGTCCAGCTATTTTAAATGTGGTATCTTCAAACACTGTCTTGAAAAAGATGATAATAGATGATGAACATTGAACAAATGTAGAAATGCGAAGGAATCCTGGCCTACCTTTAATGAAAAACTTTCAGCACAACTTTTAAGTCATATTTATTTTGAGATTGATAGCTATGTTCACATGTCTATGTATGATCGGAAAATATGGTAGTATAATAGGTCACCCTTTTAACGAACACGGTTTTCCACCTTCTATGCGATAGCCCAGCCCTGAATACAACTAGACACAAATTATTTGGGAAATATTTATTAGATAACTTCTCGGAGATAACGACTCAGTGAGTAAAATCGGAGTAGCATTAAAAATAAATTTAAAAAAATATGGACTTTTTGAACATTTCGGAAAAAGTGCGCTTTTTGTTTTTGTGTTTTTACATAGTAAATTGCAATTTGTGCAAATTTTGGATATATAAATATAAGAAAGGCGATAAATATAATTGATATTAATCATAAATTTAAATCAAACGGGACACTTTTATTAAAACAGACTTTGCTAAGGCACATCGCATGGACAGCACGATATTGACCGTAACTGACAGTAATAGATGGTGTTTGTAATGCTTAATGGAAATGTAGAGGCCCATCAAAAAATTTTAAAAGATAAAAATTTTGTGGACCTAAATATATGGTACACTGATACCATCAAACGATGAAAGTATTATAAATTTTATTTAAATAGGTTTAATAGGGTTTTGATATTACACGTAATTTTAATAGAATTATACATAAACTTCAATTATGTAGCTTTCGTGGCCCCTGCACGAAATGATTAACTCGAACTGATTCTACATGCATATTTATACATACAAATAAATTTTAATATACCATAAAAAAAATATTTTTTTTATGAAATGGAAAAGCTTTTTTAGCAGAGTGATTATTAGATAATCTTATCTTTGTAGGGAGTGCTATACGCAGTGTTGCCGGAGTCGACAGTTTATATTACATAACCAAAATCTTCAATTTATACAAAATTTTAAAAATTACATAAAAATATTCATTTGAATAAAAACTTAGTTAAGTTGAATAAAAAATTATAAAATTAATCTCTTAACTTTAAGATCTCTAAAATATTAATATTGTTACCCCTATTCTAAAGCGTGTTCGATTCGACTTAGTTTATTTTTGAAATTGATACAATTTTAATTCTTTGCGTTCTAACTGAGACTCCACAAAATTTTTCGGACCATTAAAACAGAAATTATTCCTGAAAATGTATGTATATATACTATTAAAATTTATAATTACCCATATTTTAAAACTTATTTCTTTGACTGAGAATATGTTAGAATATAGGTATCGATTAATACAAATAAAAATTTTAACTAATTTTACTTTTTACAGATTTTCATTGTTTTCGCAAATAGCATCACAATCACAAGTTACACATTTTATATTTTCACTTTTGTTGCAATATTTTATTAGATTATCACGGTATTTTTAAGCCTTACTTAAGTTTTTTAAATTCAGTTTTTTAAAATCTCCAAAATGGGGTATTTATATTTTACAAAAAGTAAGCACTTTATGAGTAGTAAATTAATTAATTTGTGAACTGAGGTTCCAGTGAAATTACACAAAAATTACACAGAGATTTTATTATTCAAAAATTATCCAAGAAATTTTAAAGTGTTCCATTTTTTAATAATTACACATAAATCGGCATCACTGGTTATACGACTCTCAGAACACAGAAAAACTGCTTATTTAAGTTTGTTATCATGGTAGACCTTTTATTTTGGAGAGAATAAGTCAGCAAATTTGTTCTCACTTAGATATTATCTGATGAGTAAGCATGTCTTCAAATGCAATTCTGAAGCTCTTCCAACATTTGTCGCACTAGTTCCTTTAAACTAGAAGCAATTATCTCCGGTTGCTGAACCATTTTTTAGGAATAAATGTTTCTAAAAATGTTATTATAAATTATAAAGTTATTATGTGTCATCCGAATCCAACATGTGAGACTGTAATTTATACCTAAAATTGTATTCATAGTTCCCTTTCGCAGTCGTTCTTAACCTCACTTCAATTTCCTCATAACCAAATTTTAACTTTTGTTTTATTTTGTCTTACGTTCTTAATTTGTTTCTTGTGTCTCTTGGTCTGTTGTTGTGAATTTTTAAGTTTTTTGAAAAAAAAAATTTTTTTTGCACTCATTAGTCTCCCACAACGTGTATTAAGATAATCTTGTTACCTTGTTCTACACAGTATATTCCAAGTACTCGCTCGCTCACATACAAATACACAATAATCCCATCATACAAACACATACAAACAAACACTTAAATAAAGGTGAGTAGCGCCTGTTTATTTTTGTCTAAGGTGGTTATACGATTTCATCGCCAACTTGTACTAGCAAGTAGTCACTCGTCCATTCAGCAGCAGCAACAAGAAAAGTAAAAGAAAACAAGGCAAAAGATTAATTCCAACTCTTGAGGTTGTTGTGTAAATGAATTGTTCGTTGATTTCAATTGAACGATTAGTCTTAACTTGAAAATTTACACAAAACATTTTTTAAAGTTAGCAGTAAAATGCGTTTCTGGTCATGTTATTTTCTTGTTTGCTTTTACTCTCTTTAGGTTTATTTTACTACTTTTCTTGGCTGCTGCTTAAATCTTGTCCATGGAGGAGGTTGGTAGGTTGGAGCAATGACTGTGGTCCATTTAAAAAATGTTTAAATAAGTAAATTAGTCTTTGTTTAAGGTGTATAAAGAATTTTAATTATTTTATCATCGAAAATATTTTAGAGTCTTGAGAGGTAATAATGATACTATAAAATTTACCGTCAATTGTTTTTGGAATTTTAATACGAAATGTTAAAATGTGAAAAATTTTATTTATATTGAAGCGACCATTTAAATGAAGAATAAAGTTGGAAGGGGTTTTTGAAAAATGATAATTTTAGAAATGTTTTAGAAATGTCGAGATAAGGGTTATAATAACATATTTCAGTAATATGTTTAAATAAATTATTGCAGGTTATTTAACGCTGAACCAAACTAACACTTTTTATATAAGCTATTAAATCAGTCTAGTCAGACTTTTTAGTTGATAATTTCAGCGTCAAGCTCTTAAGCAAAATTTTTATTTGAAGTGTTATCTCTGTTGGAAAATCTAACTTTAAGATAAGGAAATTACATCAAATGGAAAAGGCTTTACCGGGGAAGTTATTGCTAAAAAAAAAAAAAAAATAACATAGTCGTTTATTATATGTATTCTATATCTCTAAGTGTCTGTGTGTCGATATCGTTACATAATTTGGGCAACGAGATATATGATCGGTAGCCAATTAATTATTCCGAATACTCTCATATATTGCAAACCTCATTTTATTTTCTATAAATATTCTTTTATACAAAAATATAATATTTTTGTATAAAATTGTTGACAATTTTTCTTTTATATAAAATTTTCGATTTTTTTTTTTTTTTTTTTTTTTTTTGAGGAAATATATAATTTTTCTTCTATAGAAATTTCCATTAAATTTTCTATTATAGAAAATCTTTAGTAAATTTTATTATTATAAAAAATTTTCGATGAATTTTATTTTATATTTCAATAAATTTTCTTTTATTGAAAATATACCAAATTTTCTTTTTATAAAAAACTTAGATTTTACCTAAAAGATTTTTTTCTATAATTTTATTTTTTAGAAAATTTTCTATTTTTTTATTTATTATAAGAAATTTTCGAAAATGTTTTCTTTTTTTGAGGAAATATTATATAATTTTTCTTCTATAGAAATTTTCATTAAATTTTCTATTATAGAAAACTTTTAGTAAATTTTATTATTATAAAAAATTTTCGATGAATTTTATTTTATATTTCGATAAATTTTCTTTTATTGAAAATATACCAAATTTTCTTTTTATAAGAAACTTAGATTTTACTTAAAAGATTTTTTTTCTATAATTTTATTTTTTAGAAAATTTTCTATTTTTTTTATTTATTATAAGAAATTTTTGATAATTTTTATTCTCTCTTATTGAAAATTTTTGATAAAATTTCTTTTATTGCAAATTTTTGATAACATTTCTTTTATTGGAAATTTTTGGAAAATTTTCTTTTCATAGCAAATTTTTGATAAACTTTTTAGCTTGGAAAATTAAATTTTTTATAGAAATTTTATAACAAATTTCATTTTTAGAAAATTTTCTATGATTTTTTTTAAATTTTCTATATTTTTTTTTTTATATTTTTTATAGTTTTGAAACAATACTTTTCATATTCGTCTTTATGTCGCCAGTGAGATGTGATAACGCATTATCCCAACATAATGCGTTATCTTAGAAATACACTTTGTTAACCGTATCTTTTTTAAGATATTTAAATGCTGTTAAAGTCTAAAGCTGTAGTAGACTTCCTTTAATTTAATTTCTCTTTAAACTGGAAGTATTAATTTTTAGGATTATTTTCATAAGAAAAAAGCTTTTAAGCAAAACATTTTTAATTTATCATTAAATCTGATCCGATAGTTCTTACAAACCAACCCACCTACAAAAAATTAAAAAAAAACTTTTATTTTATAACTAATCCAATTAATATGTGTCCTTGTAGGACAAAATAATTTGCATAAATAACAGCACATTATCCTTAATGTTTCAATACGGAATGAAAACCTTCACAGAAACACTAACTGCTCACAAACACACACATAAAGACTCATATAAATTAATGTGCTGTATTAACCCATTAAGAACTAATTGAAAAAAAGGTAAAAATTCAAACTTTTAAAAACAAAGCCATTTCATGTTTACAAATTAAATTTGGAGGACATATGTAGTGTAATCGATTCGGCTTTCCATACGGTTTTAAAAATGTTTTTGTTTTTTTTTTTTGGATTAAGTGTTGACGCTTTTATCAAGATTTTCATTTTTATAATGTCTAATAGAACGGTTTTTTAAAACACGAAAAACCGGTTTTAAATACTAATATTTAAATGAAAATTTAGGAATAATGTTTTAATTAATTAATATCCAATAAGTCTAAATTCTTATTATGTTTTATGAAGATCATTTCAGGTTAAATTATAATTAAACTTACAGATCGCAGTAAATAATCGAACTTCGAACGAAGTAAGTTTGTAAGAACGAAAAGTAAAATAGCACTTCTACAATCCCTTGCGAATGGCATGCATTTTTTATGGCCAGTTACCAGTTGGCAGCAATGCATTTTAAACATAATTGCTGAAAAAGAAGCGAATGTTTTATTTATTATAAACAGCTAGATTGGTTTCACGTATTATTGTTTTCTTCCATAAAATTCCGAACCAATTCGCTTAGTGCATCGTAGTAAGGTCTATTTCGAAGCGCTTAAAAGTGTATTCTTTTTGCAAAATGTCAAGTCAGTAATATGCAGGGGAGTGGTACGGATATTCATAATGATTTATATAAAAACCTAGTATAAAAATGTAGCCCTCAAACTTTGTGATAACTACTTTTTTAACACATTGCATTGATGAAATAAAAATGGCCGAATAAATCTAAGGGAAGGGATAGCATTTCGCATTTTTAAAGGACTATTTCAGTGAAAGTCTTAAAAAGTTGTAGTAACAATTTTTATATAAAATTTCAAACAAGGCGGACAGGTTCAGGCGCTCATATAAAGTATGTATTAGTTATCGTATCAAAAGGAGTTGTGAAGCGCACCTGGATAAGCTAGAAATATATAAAACTTGGTCTCAATTTTTATGATTATTTTTTGTTTGCCTTAATTATTTAATATATTTTAACTAGATTGTTATAAGATTTATAGAGTTTTTGTTAAGAAATATAGCTTTTTAATGATGATATTTACATCTACATAAAAACCGGTTAACCTTTTTTTCGGAATTTTAAAAAATGCAACCGTTTTTTTTCTACATTCCAACTATTCGAAAATCAGTTTCTCCAAAAAGTCGAACAATCGATCACCCTAGTCATATGCTACCCTTAGAGCCGAAAAATCCACCTAATCGTATATACATTTCGGGACCTGGTGTGACTGTCCATCACTAATCTACTTCCCTGTAGGAATTGATTTCTACTTCCACTTCCATATGGAATGGCCTCAGATTTCTTTGCAAACTGTGTTGCCTGGTGAGTGAATTTGTCCCCAAATTCGTGAATACATATTTAATTTGGGGACAGAATTTCAACGGGATAGATTTAGGGATTTTAGTAAAATATTTAGAATTTTTTATAGAAAATTTTTGTTATATAAACAACTTATATTATATTTATATAATTTTCTTGATACCGGAAATTTTCGGTAAATATTCTTTCATATAAAAATTTCGGTAATATTTTTATACAAAATTGTTGACAATTTTTCTTTTATATAAAATTTTCGAAAATTTTTCTTTTTTTAGGAAATATTATGTAATTTTTATTTTATAGAAATTTTCGCCTAATTTTATATTATAGAATATTTTTAGTAAATTTTATTTTTATAAAAAATTTTTCGAAGAATTTTATTTGTATTATTTTTAAAGGAAATTGTTGATAAATATGCTTTTAATGGAAATTTTTTATATATTTCCTTTTTATAGGAAGTTTAGATTTTTTTTTATAGAAAATTTTCGGTAAATTTTTTTAAGAATATATTGGATAAATTTTATTTAAAAAAAATCTATAATTTTATTTTTAAAAAATTTTATATATTTTTCTTTTATATAAGAATTTTTTTGATAATTTTTATTTTCTTTTATGGAAAATTTTTGATAAATTTTATTTTATTGGAAATTTTTGATAAATTTTCTTTTATTGGAAATTTTTGCAAAATTTTCTTTTCATAGGAAATTCTTGATAAATTTTTAATCTGGGAAAATTTAATTTTTTTTATAGAAAATTAAATTTTTTTTATAGAAAATTTTTGAGAAATTTAATTTTCAGAAAGTTTTCCATAATTTTTTTTTTTAGAAAATTTTCTATATATATGTATTTTTTATAAGAAAAATTTCGAAAATTTTTATTCTCGTTTATAGAAAATTTTTGATAAGTTTTCTTTTCATAAGAAATTTCCTTTCATGGAAAATTTTCGATCATTTTTTTCGTAGGATTTTTTTTAAAGAAAATTTTATAAAAAATTCTATGATTTTCTTTTTTAGAAAGTATATCATTTTTCTTTTATAGAAACTTCCGGTAAATTTTCTATTATAGAAAATTTTCAACAAATTTTATTTTTATAAAAAAAACTTGATAAATTTTATTTTTACATAAAAATTTCGATAAACTTTTATTTTGAATGGAAATTTTAAATAAATTTTCTTGTATTGGAAATTTTTGACACTTTTGTTCATAGGAAATTTCAATTTTTTTATAGGAAATTTTCGATAAATTTTATTTTAAGAATATTTTCGATAAATTTAAAAAAAAAAGAAAATTCCATAATTTTTTATTTTTTTTATTTTTATATTTTTTATAAGAAATTCTTTGATAATTTCAGTTTTTTTTTTTTAATACGAAATTATCTTTCATAGTAAATTTTTGATAAATTTTCTGTAATAAAAATTTTTTGATAATTTTTATTTTATTGGAATTTTTTGAAAAATTTTCTTTTATTGGAAATTTTTGAAAAATTTTTTTTTATTGGAATTTTTTGAAAAATTTTCTTTTCATAGAAATTTTTCGATAATTATTTTTTTTTTTATAAATTTCATTGTTAGAAAATTTTCTATCATTTTTGTCAGAAACTTTTCTATATATATATATATATATATATATATATATTTTAAAATTTTCTATAATTTTTTTTTAAATTTTCTATAATTTTTTTTTACGAAAATTTTCTATACTTTTTATTTTTCGATAATATTTATTTTTCGATCAGTTTTGTTTTTCTGGGAACACTGCTAACAAATGACACAATATTATTTTTCTATTACCTATTTCTGTAGATGCGCACAAAATGATAATTGTGATCAAACTATACATCTTTCCATCAATCTCCTACTCTTTCTTTAAATTTGGCAATTCTACCAAAGGAATAAGAAAGTTTATTTATAAATCGATTTTGTTTTTTTTAGTGCCGGTGATGTTTTTGCGAAACACACTAAGAGATCTTAAAACATGTACTTTGAGATGCCCCTCCTTGGGGGCTTATAAGACGAAGTACGTAGGGATTGCCTTAATGAAGTCTATAGTCTGGATTGATTACAATAATTAGCTTCATTCGAAGCTTGACCTAGTGTGATGAATAAAAATAGTCTACAATAGATCCTTTGGATGATGTTGCCGGAGTAAATTCTGGATTTTACCACACCGATATAAAAATCTTTAGAAATAAATAATTAAAAAATCTTTTCAAACACTTCAACCCAACATCTGCAATGGGTTAAGCAAATGTCCCCTTTGCACTAAACGAACCTAGATAAAAATGTATGAAATTTTAAAGCATTTATAACATTAAAAATGGGGACCCTCAAATAAGAGATGAAATAGTCTTGTTAAATAAAGAAAGAAACGCATTACTATGCATAAAACATAAAATGAGGGAAAAAGGAATAAAACTAGTACATAAACTTTCACACACAAACACTCAAATGCATACTCATACATAAACACATATACATACGCATACTAAAAGGAAAGGAAAATAAAAAACAACAAAAAGAAAACTTAACACACCAGGAACCCTAGTTTACTTTAAGAAAATCGGGGGAAATATATGTATATAAATATAATAGGGATAACTAAACTAAAGGAAAATAGATTGAATGAATGAATGAATGAATGAATACATAAATGTTACCAAATACTATTGTATGTCTATTGGTACCCTACATTAAGAAGCCAATAAAAAACTTTAATTTCTTTTAATTTTTAGAATTTTTTGAAAAATTTCTTGGCCTATGTTTCACATTTTGTTAACATTTTGTTAACTATTTAGAGAGGAAATCATATAACACTAATATTAATAAAATAATAAAAATAGTATCTTTTCTAAACGGTCTAAGTCAACCAACATTCCAAGATTTCTTTTTAAAAACTGGGTGTTTGTATACTTATGAAGTGCAATTGTTGGTTACTTTTTTCTCTTCTATGATTTTATTGCTGCTGTTGTTTTTGTTGCTATTCGCTCTACAACTGCCAGCGCGTTGTGAATTCTTATAAACATCATTCATTTTACGCCGCAGCACGGATTAAGGTTATTTCAAGGATGCAACTAAGGATCTTACACACATACACACACTCTCGAACACATAGAAAAAACACATTGAAAAAAGGGGGAAGAAACTAAAAGATTTTTGTTACTTTTGTTGTGTGTATGTGTTTGTTGAAAAAAATTTTTTTGGTTCCTTTTATTTGGTAAGTGCAACATTATTTTATATATTTTTAAAGGGAGGGTTACTAAGAAAAGCATCAACATCGTCATCACCATCAACAAAATTCATCAATCTTTGCCAAAAACTTAAACGAAATGGAAGTTTACAAAAATATATAACGTAAATATGAAAAAAAGAAAAACAACAGACATATGTACATGCATTTATTTATCCTAAAAGAAAATGTTTAAAATTCATGCAAAAAACTATATGATGAGGGGTTTTTTTCGGGTTGTTGCCACGGTTAGAAAGAATGAAGTAAAATGGTTTATATTACTAAAAAGATGATGGTGCCAGCAGCGTCTTTTTTCATATAGAATCTAACGGGGCGAACGAAAAATAAAATTTTAAGCCTGATGAGAACAGTCTCTTCTGAGGGGTTAAGGCGAATTTTGGATGAGCTAAAATATAGAAATTGCAATGGTAATTAGCCAGCTAAAGTCGCTGGTCGAAGTATCTACTCCAAAACAATTATTCAAAGTTCTACGCAAAACAATTAGCTGAACGCTTTATAAAAAGCAAAGTTCAACTGACGACTATTTATTAAAAAAAATCTACAAACATGATAAAACTAACGCAACAATATCCCCAATCAAAACTATAAGTGAACTGCTCTTTAAATTTCGACTCTAGAAAGCTTAAAGTTTGTATAAAATTTTGGTAGGAAGGCAATCTCACAGTAGAAAGTGTGTTTCTACTAGAAACTCACTGTAGAGCAGATATATTATAGTAGAAGTGCGATCTTAATAGAAGAAATTTTCTGAACTGAACCCATAGTAAAATTGAAAAAAAAAATAGAAGGAAACTAGGCATCACAGTGAAATTTAGACATTGACCGTCTATAATAAAAATATTTCAAATTTTAAAAATTATTTATACTTTGCCGGTATTGTATTAATAAATGACCCGAAATACCCTATTTAAGAAACAAGTATTTATTAATAGCGTATAAGCCTGCCAATGACAGAAAAAATATATTAAGGGTCCTCATGAAAACGCGCAAAACTCTCGCAAATTTTAAAATGTGTGCAAGTTTCCACACTCTCAAAGGAATTATCAAAAATTGTATGGAAAATCATTTTCACAATAATTATAAGCAGTGTTGCCAGGAGGTGAGAAAAAAGAGGCTAATATGAACTTTAAAAAAGTTCAAAAATGCCTAAATGCTTCAAATAAAAAAAGGTCAGAAAAAAGTTTTTTTTTTTTTTTTTAATTAAAAAAAATAACTTTTTACCGTTCGTATTTATTTAAAGATATTGTAATAAATTTACAAATAAACCATAAAACGGCTGCCAACAAAATAACCCAATATTTCATATGAAGAATTATTCAAATTTTTAATTGTTTTTTTATCCTTTTTAGACTAAATTTCCATTTTATTAAACATTTCCAAATTTGTGTGTAATTTTTCCTATTTATACGATTTTTTTTTAATTATATTCGTAAATAGTTTCTGTGGTTTATGAAGTATACTTAGAATATAATTAAAATAATCGATATGGTAAGTCCATAAAATTAGTTAAGTGATTTTTTATTTGAAGAATAAAGCGCCGCAGACGAAATTTTTTGTCAAAAGTAAATAATCTAGAATTTTTGTGTGAATAAATATATAAAAATGCTTAAATTGATGATTCTGTAAAGATAAAATGAGTATTAACAAATAAGAAATTATTTTCTTTGTTGCTGAAATACTAAATTTTTAGCCTTTTTAAGGCAATTTTAAGAATCAAAAAAGGATAAAAAGGCTAAAAATTAAAACAAAAAGTTTGAGGCAAAAAGCAAAATAAAAAGTCTCAATTTAGACTTAGAAAGGCTACACTGACAACACTGATTATAAGTTTGCGCAATTATTTAGTCTCGCAAAGTTGCGCTGCTTAATTGTGCATTTATAAAACAACTGTCTTTTGTTTATATATAAACATTATTAACAACTATGATGTAAAAAAAAATCATTATCATATCTTTGATCATCATCATATCTTTGATCTTAACAAAATTTTTCAATTATTTACAATGATTTCTCATTTTCCTTTTCCTTCATATTGCGCAACATATGAAAAGGTGTTCGCAACATGTCGAGTAAATTTAAACAATTCCACAAATGGGAAGCTGAAGCGTTTAAATGAGTACCCTTATTATAAGAAAAAACAACATTTTCACGATTTACTCTATCTCTCTCTCTCTGATCGAAGATGAAATCTTTGAAGCCGTTAGAATTTGAATGAATAAGAATGCTTAAAGTATTAAATTAGCAAACTTTTTAAAAGCAAAAAAATAAATAAGTAACAATTTCGATAACTTATTTAAAAAGAATTAATCAATTCTCGATATTTTACAAAAGCGTATGGCAACCAAAAAAAATGTTTCATATAAATAAATCGATATTAAACGAACCTGTTCTGCCTTCAGATAAATGACTGGAAATTTGACCCTGAAAGTCTGTATTTATCTCTCTGTTTTAGGCTATTCAAGGGTTGATATACCAAAAACTTTTTTCAGTGATATTGTTTTGTCGAACATTTTAGGGCAATACTCCTCCGAAATTACTTATTCTGTGTAATTTCACATCTTAATACGAGACAAATAAGGAATCTTCTTTAACAATAATCAACGTCCTTATGTGGTTGTTAGTTTTTGAGAAATAGCTTACTACATATTAATTTGTCCATGATATTTTTATTATTTTAAAATATTTTTTAACTCTTCTGAAAATTTTGAAATGTAGACTTAAGTTGTTTTATTAAAAGTCCACATAATTATTTTTTTCTACACAAAAAATTATTTTAAATTAAAATATTACACTAAATATTATACAAAAATATGCATTTATGGCAAAATATGCAAAAACATGCGTTTTTAAGAAAATATGCATAAATGTGCACTAACAAATCGATGAAGTAAATTCTGTAATTCACTAGGATATTTAGTTTACTCTGTTCTGGGAGTAAAGGCAAAAACATGAATTTGCATGAAATACCGATCCTTGCAAATAACTTTAATAATTTCTGACCGATTTTATATTTTTTTTTATCTTGCTTGATAGATAATTATGTCTAGATTACGGTTCATTTACATTAACTTGCTAAAAAGAGTTGATATTAGCATTTTTTTTTTTTTCAAAAATACTGTGAAAAAGTAAAAATTTTTCCATTATCTTAAATTCACCCTACACGTGCTGCAACGACCATGTAGATAAGGCAAGTATTAGCGACATCCGTACACTCTAGTATTTTTCACACTATATTTTTGCATAAAAAAAGAATAATCAGTCCAGTGTTTAGACATGATTTGTAGAGGAGAAATAATAAAAATAATTATTGCTACAAAGGCAAATATATTTGGATTTTGTGCGAGAATTTTTATAGAGTAATTTATGTCATGGATTAATAAAATGGAAGAATCAGCAAAATTATATTGGTCAGTAAAGAATAAAGTAAATCAAATATTTAAAACAACTCTTATATATTGGATTATTCTAATTAAACAAACTTAGAGATCTTGTTGAAGATTTTCATATAGATGATGGCAGAGACGGGGGAATGTAATTAATAAAAGGGCCAATCTATAAGAAAAGATTTAATTATAATTACTCATATAGGGATAAGAAAAAAACAATAACAAAATTAGTGTTAGAATCCATAGGGTAGCTGGTAGTTGCTGCATAAAAACACTCACCTTTCTTTGGGTTACCTTTAGGAAATGAAGTGTAGATATTCTGTTGGTTTCAATTAAATTTTATTTTTATTATACTTAACAATTTTAGAGTTGATTTCAGATGGTTAGTATAAATAGCTCCGGTATAAGATATGTTTACAATCTTTCAGGTAAAAAAGTTATACTTTAGATTAAGATAAGTATAAATTTTAGGTTAAGGTAAGCATAAGTTTTAATTTAAGGTAGTTATAAATTTAGCGATAAGTATTTTAGATGATATAATATTCGCGATGAATGGTTAATAAGTGAATTTTTTCTTCATGACAGCAATAATAGTAAGTAATTTATGTCAATAAATTTTGTTTTTTTTTTTTCAATAACATTTTCCTTCACAGTGTGTACAAAAAGAGCTACCAACTTATACAAAGTACACTTAAAAAAACTGTCTTATATTAATTGTAGTATAATTAATATAAAAATTATAATTATTATAATTTAAGTGTCCAACTAGTTTGAACACTATTCTAAAAGTCAGTAGAAGTTGGAAGTTTTACCTGACACCAAATTTTTAAAGGAATTCATAAATAACATGAATTAAGACTAAACAGGAATGATCTTAAATATTAATAAATTTAATACTGATTGTTTTATTATTCCAGGTGTTATTTTAAACTTTTTAAAGTGTCCAGTAGCCTAACATTGATTTTTAGTTATGCAGCAAACCTTCTAAAGCACTAAAAATTCTTACTCTTATTTCAAACCGTAAGGCAAAAAACACAACTGCAGATAAAACTCAAACTCATGTAAAGTGTTTTTTTTTTTCGTTTTGCTTAAATTTTCTTTATTCACTCCTTTCGTTTTTCGGTTACTAACGTTTTGTATTTTTCATTTTTAGTGCAAAATTTTTTGTTCATTCATTCTGTTTTTTTTCCAAAAATTATGGTTTCGTCTTTCATTTACTATAATGATGAAAAAGTGTCAGCATCTTCTAGCATCCATTAATATGAAAGATTTTAATATCAATGGACGTTGTTAAATGTAATGAAGCTTAGAATGATGTCTTGTTTTTTCTGCTTACATTTTGGCTAAATATAACCAGCAGGAGCAGGAGGCCAAGATAAGCTACTGATACAGACATAGCTAGCATGGCATTGTTTCTAATTTGTTCTTAATTGATGAAAGATTTTTTTGTTTTAGTGTGTATTCATAGGTTTTACTATTTCTTAGAACATGAATCTTCATTAGATAAAACTATAATGGAAAATAGCAAGACTAAAAAGCATCTTAGTTTTGTTTTTATTAGAAGAAAATTTCTTTTGAATTGAAGCGAAAGAAAATATATATTAAACACAACGTGGCAAGCAGGTAGTATGAGTGTTATGAATTTTAGTAGTTTCTTTGTTAAGTATACGTTAAAAGGTTTTTCTATGATTAGAACTAGAAAAAATATTAAGAAAATTGAAATATATGTACAATGTACTTATATCTTTAACTACACATGCACAAAAATACCGTTTTTAAATATGATTGTTGACTATTTTTCCATGTGGTTTAAATTATATAGTATTATGATTGAATGGATCCATCTATTGTTGGCGTAACCATAATATGGTTGTAGCAAAAAATATCGTTTAAATTATTTATATCTTTACAAACTTTATAATAATATGTTGCTGTGTATTTTATGTATCATATTTTAACAGCAATATATTATTTTAAATATTGTAAAATTATAAATAACTAAGGCAAATATATAAATAATTGCAACACAACCATATTGTATTTTGCAGAACCATATTATGACTGCAAAAATGTGAGATAGACCCCCCTTCAATCATAATGTGGTTGTGAAAACAATATTATGACTATGCAATGACCATAATATTATAGAATAATTTTGACCATGATGAAAAATTTTCGACAACCATATTTAAAAAGGCCCTTCTTTTCTGCGTGTATCTTTAAAGTACTAGACTTGTAGACAAATTTAAAAAAAATCCAAAAATTTTTACAAATTAAGCCGTCTGTGATTTCAGCAGCATGGTCGTGTAAAATTTAGATTCTAAAATCTCTAACCTATACTTCTCTACCATCAGAAAATTTATATGACTGTATATAAATCAGAAGAAAATAAAACAGAAACAAATATTAAACCATGCATCCCACCACTACTCCTAAAATATTGCACTTGTCTCTCGGGCATTGGTCAAACTGAATGTATGTATGATAATTTTACTTTTTGTTTTGTTGTCGCTTTTTTATTTTATTTGTTATCATGTCATCTCAAAAGGACTAGCAAAATAGCCAAACAAATTGTCGATAGTAATGCAAGGACTCAACCAGAGACAAACAGCATACGAAAATACAAAACTAAAAGCCAACAAATGCGTATGATGCAAAAACCGTAAAAAGTGTAAAAAAAACGTCAAACCAATTTACACAGTGGACACAGCATAAGAACAACAGCAACCCTTGTTGGTATGCATACATGTCCTTATAAATAAAAACGGATTTATAAAGAAAAAATTCATTCATTTAAAACAAAAATTCTCTCTCTATATATTTATATTTTTCCCCATTGGGGATTACAAAGAACCTGACGAAAACAAACTGGAAAAACGCATAAAAACTTTGACATGAACTAGAAGAAAAAGATAGATGAACAAAAAAAAATGATTATAAATGACCAAACATAGTAAAGGCTGGCTGCTGGCCTGCCTGTGTTTAGTTACATACATAGATGTAGTTAGGTTTTGTTTTTCTATTCATTTCATTTTTTTCAAAGGATTAGAAGGAGTCATATATGCAAGCTGCACTTACTCGTTATACGTAGATGTTGTTTTGCTGATTTTCGTTTTCGAATTCTGAAAAAAGGATGTTAGTTGTAAAAAAAATGTATTTTTTTATCTGCCACTGCAAAAAAAAAATAAATCGCATAAAGGAAAAGAAACAAAGAGGCTGGTGATTAATCGAATTAGTTTTGTTTTTTTGTGCATGCTGTTCTTAACAGGCCTGGCCGTGTTGGGTGCAACCAAAAAGCCTGCGCTTGTCCAGCGCAGCACAAAAAAACTAACAATTTGATAAAAAACAATAGATAAAAAAAAAATAACTTGAAATTTTGCTAACAAATTTAAGGGAAGTTTGAAATTTTTATTTCGCCTATAAAATGGAGGCTTTGAATATTATGCATTTGAAGGGAAATTTTGTTAAAGCAGTATAAAAATTAAATAAGAATAAACTTATGACATAAAAAATAAATAACGTATGTGGAATAAAATTGCAACAACAATGTACTTATGATAAAGACTTTTTGTTAAAAATCCTTGAAGAAAAATTTGTAATTTATTTGATTATGTTTATATATACCCCAAAAGAATGATTTATATTTTAACTCAGATGGCGATGAGAATCAAATAACAAACATTTTTAAATACATATAGATCCATTGATATAAATATTTAAATATAATTGCCAAAAGTTTTTTGAAGAAAAATAATGTATATGGATCGAAGTCAATTTTTGGAGAAAAATTTTATTTTATTTTTATTTCTAAAATCTAACTTGACTTTACATTTTTAATTACAGTGTACTTATGTTGAAAACCTTTTGTCATTAATTTTGTGTGGCTACATATTTTTTCATTCTCATATCTTTGTACCGGAACAAATTTGGCTGAAAACCGGAGTTCTAGTTTCTTCAAAATATTAACGAAAAAGTCTACCTCGAATAAACAAATTTTATTATTTTCGATTTATATTTTATATTTTAACTCAGGTTGTAGTGAGAGTCAAGATAATTTATATAAATTTAAATGCATTGATACTAAGCGTAAAAAACTTCAGGCCAGAGATTTTGGCAAAATTTATTTATTTATTTTTTAAACAGGTAACTTCACATTATCAGCTGATTATTTTTTCTAGTACCTCGAACAGTCAAACTCCCTACATGTATAATTTTTTCTTACCCGTTGAAGTGTCAAACTTCATGTATAGAAAAATATTGAATTCGCCGCATTGTTGTTCTTTAGAACTGCTGACACCATGGTTTTAACATTACAAACCTTTGAGAATCAAATAAAAACGATAACCAATTTTTTCTTAATAAAAATTATATGTCCGGTAGGTAGCATAAAGATAAAAATGCAAAAAAATGTATTACAATTATTTTTTCCTTTAAAACTGATAAAGGACACAAAACAAAATGTTTGACGTAAAATCCGCAGATAAAACCTTTTGAATATAAGCCCCCGATATATATATACGAGGGCGAATCAATATTTCCGTGACTTTTTGAATGAAACACAGTTTTTTTTTTTGCAAAACAAAAATTTATTTTTCAACATAATCTCCTTTTAACTCAATATACTTAGTCCAACGTTTCTCCAGTTTTTGTATCCCTTCCAAAAAAATTGGGTTTTTCGAGGTCCTTGAAATATGCATTTCTTTGGTCAATAACTTCATCATTGGAGCTGAATCTCTTTCCGCCGAGCCATTTCTTTAGGTTTGGAAATAGAAAGTAGTCGTCGCCCAATTCATAGAGTTTTGCCATTGAGACTGCACACGTGTGCACCCGTGCATTATCTTGATGAAAAAGAACTTCTTTCTTAGCCGTTTTCTTCTTAAATCCTCATTAAATCGGTCTAATAAGTTCGCATAATATTCGCCATTTATTGATTTCACTTTTGAAGATAATCGATGTGGATTATCCCGCGGTCATTCCAAAAAACTGTTGCCATCACCTTATTGGCCGACAAACTTACCTTGGCCTTCTTCGGAGCAGGTTCACCCGGAGAAACCCATTGTTTAGACTGCTGCTTGGTCTCCGGAGTACAGTAGTGGATCCATGTTTTATCCACAGTTGCAAAACGCCGCAAAAACTCATTCGAATTGCAGTTAAACAACTCCAAACAATCCTTTGAAGTTGTCACACGTATATGTTTATGGTCAATTGAGAGCAAACGCGGCAAACGCAGATCATTTAAAATCGAAACCACACTGCCATATGAAATGAATATTACATCAACAATCTCACGCACTTTTACTCTTCGGTCGGCCAACACCATATCGTCAATTTTTTCGACTTTTTCAGGTGTACTGACCTCAAATGGCCGTCCAGAACGTTTAGCGTCATTTGTACTTGTGCGACCACAACGAAAGTCAGTAAACCACTTTTTTACCATTAAAATCGATGGTGCATAGCCCCCATAGTATTTACCGAGCTTTTCCTTGGTTTGATTGACGGTTTTTTTTTCGTAAAAAATAATGTCTAATGAGGACTCGAAATTCACTTTTTTCACTTTTTTCTTTTAAAACTGATAAAGGACACAAAAAAATGTTTGACGTGAAAAATAGATCGACTGTTATTTCTAGAGAATCTGAAAATATCAAAATTGTTTATTCACCCTGTAAAAGCTTGTAACTAAAGGCTTAATATCAGAGTCCATAAAGGTATGTTCAGACTTGTCAAATATTTGACCAAAATGACGTAACCACTATATAAAATATTTCCAAGTTTATCTTTTTAATGCAAACGATTTTTAAATTATCTTATCATTAATCATAGCTGACATTTTATCGAACTTCCTTTGACTCTGTTTTCTATTACAAAACATTTGCAAGATCAAACAACGGCAAACAATAATTTTATAAAACTAATGGTTACATAATTTTAATGAAATATTTGCCAAATGTAAACATAGCTTTAGTGTTATAAGCAGGGAAACTAAAAATATGTTATTGCATTTTTTTCCTGGACCTTGAATCAAGCCATCGATAAAACAATTATGCGTTTCACAACAAATAAAGCATTTTGGCATCGATTTGTAAATGCATACTTTTGCATATTTTAGCCTTGATGGTATCTTTTTGCATTTAACGATTTGAAGTGCATATTTCTAGCATTTTTCGTTAGTTTTAGAGCATGTTTATTCCTTTTAGAGCATATTTTGTAATTTGAAGATAATTTTTTTATACCTAATGAGATGATGTTTTTAAATTTGAATAAAAAATAAATATATAAAAAAACAAAAAATTTATTAATGGAAACAAATGATAATTTTGATATTTTCCGAACTAATAGTAATGTCTAGAATTAGATGAAAGATAAATAAAGTTTTTATGTGATATAATAGAAAATGTGAATCAAATTTTGATACAGTTGGTAAATTTCAGTTTTGCCTTATTTTATAACATTAAAATATTAATATTAAATGCAAAACATATTTTTTGTTAAAAATTTACAACAAATTTTTTGTTTTACAAGCGCATATTTTCGCGTTTTTAGAACATATTTTCAGTTTTTTACAGCATACTTAATGCGCATAAAACTATTTTTTATATCATATTGGTGGTTTCACTGGTTATAAGTTTAAAAAAATAAATCAAGTTTTAATTGTTATTTTTGATTTCTATTTTAATGTTTGAAAATTACAAATTTTTTTGATTTTTTAAATGAAAATCGAAAACAAAAATCAATTTGTGAGTTTTTAAATATAAATAAAAAATAAAAATCAAACAATGAGTTCTATGTTTTCAAATAAAAAGAAAAATCATATTTTAAAATTTTTAATTTTGTTCTTAAACAATATAAATATTATGTATTCAAATTTGTATTAAAATCTATAGGGAATGGATATTTTATTATTATGTAGGCGAGGTTTTTCAATCAACTTCGACCATTACACGATTTCGTTGATATCTTGATAGATTTAGGTAAATCTAATGAATATTATAAAATAAGTATTTGTTCATAGTTGACATGAAAGTTAATTTGAAGTAAAAGATTTAACTTTTGAGTTAAAAATATCCTTGATATCTTTCCTTTTACGTATATTGCCTTTTAAACTATCATATTAGACTGATTTTATTTGGTTTCTGACTAAAATTTTGCGAATTTTCTAGCTACCACTTTATGCTACTTGTAGCAGTAAAAACATCAATATAATTATCTATTAAGATATAGTCAAATAGATAATTATGCATTTCGCAATATTAATTTTAAGTAGCTCGGAAAGTTACTACTTTTCATTCCAAAGTTTAAACCTTATATTCATAGATAACAATTAAGTGATCCACAGGGATTAATTAGCACATACATCTGATAAATAATACATAAACATTGTATATTTATCAATTAGAATAATATAGTTAAATGCAAAAAACTTTTATTTTATGCTACAAAAAATGAAAAATCATTTTATGATTTTTATTTCCTGTTAAAAAAAAATCATAGACTGATTTTTATTTTTTGTGAGAGAAAATGAAAATCACAATTTGAATTTTATTTAAAAAATGATCAATAATTATTTGAAATTTATAAAATAGAAATCAGAAATAAATTTTATTTCTGAGAAATAACATGAAAATCAAAAATAAAACTTTATTACACAATAGCTTAAGTAGCGTTATATTTTTTTAAACTATTTTTTATTTTTTCATCCAAAATTGCACAAATAATAATTATTTTTGGTCTCTGTTTAATATTAAATAACAAAAAGAGGTAAAAAGAAAATTGAATATTTCGCGAATAATGAAGAGGTTAGATAATATTTTGTGGTGCAAATAAATGCACCAATATTAGCATTTCATATCTAGATTAGAAGCAAATAAATCAACCAATATTTCCCTAAGAGAAAAGGAAAAAAAATATATAAATATTAATAGCTTTTATTTACAAACTTTATAAAAGATCGTTCAGCAAGCCAAAATGAAATTGTTCAGTATCAGTGAGTTAACGTTTTGAATACATTAATACTTATGCTCCTGGTATTAAACAATTCGATATTGATCAATAGACTCCTAATGTTATTTTGAGAGGTCATGGAAGAAATAAATAAGTTATTATTATTTTTTTTTTTTAACAATTCACTTAAAAACTACAGCTTCAGTCATAGTCATTATCGCTTAAGGGCAATCAGGCTGTACTTTGTTTTTTTTTTTTTTTTCTTCGAGAGTTTTGCGTCTCGCTCTTGTATTGGCTAATGCTTAAGGCGTCGCATAATTGTTCATGTTACGGTTTTTCGGTGTATTTTGCATTGGCCACATGAAATCATTTTTAATCTTAAATTGTCGTTACATGGTGGAAACCATTAATACTCAAGATTAATACTAGATTCAAGGAGTCCTCTTCCTATATGAAGGTAAAGATCGTTTTGGAAACTACCGGAATCATCGTGGGATAACCTGGCAATTTGTGAGATCTTCATCTCCGCCAACCTAATTTTAGAATAAAAAAAAATACAGCTGGGGCAACAATAAGTCTTGTGATATACATATACATATGTAATTTAATAAGTCAATCTTAGCTTTTTGAAATTAAAAATTTTATTAACACACTTAATTTACAATCAAAAAAATCTAACACAAATCTTTTCATAACATAATTTTAAAAACAACACACACTGTTATTAAAAACAATTTATCAGCTGTTTATTGCAACAATAGTTTTGTTCAACCAACTGGTTGGCCAGTTCGTGGCATTTTTTTTTTTTTTTTTTTTTCATACAACTATCATGCTCAACAAGATTTTTATTTTGATTAATTGCTTTTCCCAAGTTTAATTGGACGAATGTAATTAAGTTGTTCATAAATTCAATAAAAATTACCATCTACTAGCATTTAAGTTTTTATTTTGAAAAAAAAAAAGAAACAAAACAAACCAGATACGAAAACAAAAAACCTGCGTTGGCAGGCATGCATCATGCATACAGTTGTATGCAGCAAGTTTCTTTTTTTTTCAATACATTTTTAATAATTTCAGTTTGCTAGTGCATGATGATGACGATGTTGTTGCCTGCTACACACACTGATATACCATTCTGAAAGAAATTTATTAAAACAAAAAACAACATGAAATATGAAAAATTAAACCAAAACTTTGAGAAAAGTAACAAACGCAGGGGCAACTTTAACCGTGCTAGTGCTGTTAGTGCTTTGGCACACAACAACACTTGCTTAATTTATTTAAACACTCTTCATTTCAGAAAGAACGAAAACAAAATCACCAGAGAACAAATACACTTAATACAACAAACAAAAAGAAAAGGGGGTCCATTTATATGTCTGTCTATACGCCTGTCGGTTTGTCCGTCAATCGGTCGTTAGGTCTTCTTATGACTTGGCTTCTGTCTGCCTGCCTGCTTGGCTTAAGTTTGCTTCTGTTCGTCTTTTTTTAAATTTGAGCGTTACTCTTTCGGTTTCCGTGAAATCACAAATCAAACATTATTCGCACAATTTTTGTTTTTTTTTTTTTTAATTTCTTAAGCTAAGTTCAGATTACACAAATATTTAACACGAAATAATTCATCGTGTTCTTCCGTAATTTTTGCGGCTAAAAACAGAGTTGATTTTTTGTTCATAATACGCGCATTTACCAATATTTGACGCTTTAGGTTTGATGAAACAGCTATAAACTATTATAAAATACAGAAAGAAGAAAGAAAGAATTTTTTAAGCCTGTTCAGATTAGATGCAAATTATTTACTTAAAATTATTTGATTAAACATACAGCTGCCATAAATTTATTTGACATCAATTATTAAATTAATTTATAGGTAAATCTTATTTTTTATTTTGTTTTAATCAATTTTGAACAATTTTCTAAAAGAATTTCGGAATATGTGAATATCAAGGTAATGGCTGTAGCGTTTTTATTTAATGTAAAGCGAAAATGCTATTTATTTTAAATAAAAATATTTATAAAATTTACAAAGTAATTTATTTAGATAATAAAAGAAATACGAACTTTTATCAATCGATTAATTAATACGCACATTAATTTAAAAAATATATATTTAAATTTTTTTTGTTAGTAGTTTGCGTTTACACACAAAAACAACCCTGTTCCTTTTCTCGTCATTTACAAAATAGCCCTGTCTTCACAAAACAACACTGTTTTCTTTGCACGCCACTTTCATCTGTATAAAAAATAAGAAATATTTTTATGGTTAAATAAAAAAAAAATATTAATATATTGAAAGTTTTATTAAAAAAAAAACTATATTTTAATAGATAAAATATAAATTGATCACTGTTTGATTTTATATTTAATTTGTAAGATTAAATAAAAATTCGCTCAAAATAGTGACAAATATTATACAACTTATGTTCACACAATGTTCACACTAGCGGCATTTTTAGTTAAGGACAGTTTTGTTTGTCCGTTATCTGGCTTGAATTTAAAAAAAGAAAATGTGTTCACATTACGCAAAGCAAATATTTTCAAAAATCGTCAAATATTAGCGTAGTGTGAACTTAGCTTTAGTTGCCATGTATTACGTAGTAGTAAGTGCATCAACATGAATGGAGATAGATCAGACTGGGATCATTTCAATATTGGAGGAAAAAAAACCAACAACTTTTTTTGCATGTGCTTGCTACCAACTTGCACATGCTTAATGTTGTTCATCATGATCTATGAAGCTGAGAAGTTGTCAGTGTTTGAAAGAATCGTATTTAAGGATTTTTAACGTTTAAAGGTTTAATATCAATTTAAAAGTTGAATATCTATTGTTTGTCATAATGTGGATTAAAATTTCAAAATCGAATCAATTTTTTTTTTTAAATAAATCTGTAACTTTTAATCGGCTGGTTGGATTTTCATAAGGTTTCACACAAACGTAGCAAAGCAGTATACAAATTTAAGCATGGAAGGGTAACCCCATTGACCCCTCATCAGCATAGCTAAGGGGGCTCAAAATAAGGTATCTCTAATATAGAAAATATTTAATCGCTAGCTAAATTTTTATTTCCTACCCGATTTGAAGATTTTTATACCTTTTTATAACTCTGAATAACACCTACGAAAAACAGGATGACTTGTGCTATTTATCTGTTATAATTTTCTAGTTATTTGCATTTTAGTTAAAGAACAAAATTATCTAACGAATAAAAAGAATTTAAGTCGATACCTTTTCCGAAACCAAAAATAAACGAATTTAAATTTGAAAATTGTTAAAATTAGGATTTTTTATGTTTTTTCCCATGAAAATGTGTCTATATATATACATATATAATGATTTTCTGAAACGTAACCTTTCAGAAAAGTATAAAATTATTATATGTTCTTAAAAAAATTATTTTAGAGAAAAAACCGTGTATAATTTTTTGTAACTTTTAATTTCAAAATTATTTATTTTTGGATTTGAAAGAGATATCGAATTCAGATTTTGTTTTATTATTCGGATAAATAAGTTTTTTAACTAACTGGACAAAAATGTGGGGCTATATATTTTATGTATATATTTTGCAGAATTGAGATCGTTGAAATTTAAAATACAAATAACTAAAAACCTTAAAGAGAAAAATAGCACATGCAAACATGTTTTTCATTAAGTCTTATCTGGGGCTTTAAGAAGATGTCAAAGTATTTGAAATAATATAAGAGACAAAAATTTGGCAAGCGGCTACAAAATTTTCTATGGCAGAGGTATCCCATTTGAAGCCCCAATAGCTCAGTCGATTTGAAGTTACAAATTTATTGCTAAAAAATTTCGATTCTGCCCCATTGTGAAATACAAGAATTTGTGGATCGTAATAAGATATCAGCAGTATTAAATACATATCCTCTGTGGTGCAAAGCTCGCCAGTATTAAGAACCTAATGTAATCAGCTAACATCCAGTTCGAAGGACCATCAGGTGTTACAATCGGTAACTGACCTTGCTGTCTTTGTTTTGTGGTACCTTCTTTTTCTCCCCTTATCTACTTCTGTTTTATATACTTCTACCTTCATGTATTAAAAATATTTTTTAAATCTTTATCAAAGCTGACACAAGAAATCATTCCTTTAAGGCCTAATAAACTGTTTCTTATTGATGATCTTACAGGATCATTCATGTGTGCGTGTGTGTTTATGTGTAAATTTGCGCATGCCATACAATTTACTTAAGCCACGTTCTTTATTAAAAGAGAGACACACACTCATTCACTCACAAGTGTCCTTTAAAGCAACGGTTTTCCATATCAATTCAAATTCGTATTCACCTGTATGACCACCTTGTTCCCACAAACAATATTCATATAAACATCACTCTCCGTCTGTCTATCTGTTCTTCCACATGTTTGTCTGTCTGTCTTTTTTGTATCTTATAGTGTTTTGCTAGACTTGCTTCTCCGTTTAATATTCGTTTATATTTTTAACTTTTGCTGAGTGTCTGTCGTGTTCATTAACGCTTTTTATATTGAACGCGTGTTTTTTTAGTTCCAATATTGTTTGCAGTGTTGTTGTTCCTTTTTTTTTTTTTTTTTGGTGTTATTTTGGTTTTTGGCAACTGTTGCTGCTTCTTGATTTCATTTCTTGTTTGCACGTTTTTTCTGCGTTAAATTGTGAATTCGTTTACGATTAATCGTTAAAAATTTTAGATTACGCAGAATTTTAAACGTGTAAAATAATGTCACACATTTAACAATTAATGTCATGGTTGTTGGCTCTTGTTGTTGCTGCTGCTGTTACTTTTTGCAATTGACTGTGTACCAAAATGCAGATGTTATGTTATTTTTTTTAAGTTCGTTTTTGAAATAAGTACAAAAATCATTGGTTTTTATGATTATAGTTTGTTACAAGGTGACAACAATATTTTTGAATTTCATTTTGGTCTGAAAAATGCTTTAAGGAAAGGTTTTGGTTTCGCATTTAAAGGCAACATTGTTTGGAAATGCATATTTTTATTTCATAGGTTATAAAAGTGCATACATTTTATGAAATAATTTCATTTAAAATATAATGATGAATTATGCTCTATTTATTGTCAATTTATATTAGAGTCCATAAGTGCACATAATTATAGTCATAAAGTTAAAATTTATACATAAATTGAAAATAATATACTGTTTAAAATACCTACTTTACTTTAAATGAGTAATTTTCCAATTAACTATAAGATCACATGAAAATTTTATTGATCGTCCATTTACTTACCAACCTATGTATTGTGAATTCTTTGTATTAGATCTGAACTTATAAATAGTATTCACATGTAATTTTATAAGGCTTTTATAAAAAAAATAATTTGATTTTTTTTTTTTTTTTTTCGATGATTTTAAAATCAATTCTTTGTAGAGATCTAGTAAGTTGGTTCATAAATAGAAAAATCAAATAAATCATAACCTTAATCACAAATAAATCATGACTATTTTCAAAAAAAAAATACCAGTTCTCCAAAAAAGTGTTAATCCTAATAGAGTATTAATTTTCAAAAAAAATGCCACTTTGTAAAAAGTACCAATTAAAAAAAAAAAAGTTTTATAATTGGTCAAGGTTGACAACATTATGTATGTATGTATGTATGTATGTATGCCTGTATATGCGTCAAAATAGTTTCCAAAGGATCTTATTGGAATCGAACTGTAGGCTGATTCCTATGAAATCTCGAAGTGCAATTTATACTTCTATTACATTATTATTATTATTATTATTACAAGCAGAACATTATTTATATGGAATTATGCATTTTAAATTGATTTTCGAAAGGGCCTTATATGAGACACATTTTCAATTATGAACCGATTTTTCTAAAATGTAGCACGCAGATTTGCTTGTATAAAACTTATTTGTCCCGAATTTTATTAAGGTATTGATAAATTTAAGGTATTTATCAGCGTTTAAATTCTAATTACTAATTTCAGTACGCTTATCTTCAAAATTATAATCTCTATCCCTCTAACTCCCTTTAAAGTTACAAATGTTACAAAATACAGTGCAAGCTCGATTATCGCGACTAATTAAAAAGCAGACCTGTCGCGAAAGCTGAATTTTCGCGATAACAGAACAGAATTAGAATTGTTTTTATTGATATATTTACATTTAAAATATTTTTAAAGAAATTTTAGGTTTTCAGTTGCTTTTTTTGGCAAATTATTTTTTAATAATATATATGAATCACGTAGTTCATATAGTGCTGTTGTCGGCTTATCATTTTCCAAAGCCCATTGTATGCATATGATTATCGGTGTTATACAATCATCCACTTTTGAAATGGCCGAATAAACTTTTGGTCTGGCAAGATATTTGTACACGTCGGTAAAAGAACCTTCATTTCATTCGTAACAAATGACTCTTTAACAGAGAAATTTACATACGAATAAGTGCGTTAAGAAAAGATTCCTTCCTATCATTAGAAAACACAATGAATTCTAATTTGTTTGGTATCATCTATCTTCTCATTACTTCAATAAAAAAGTAGCTGAGTGGTACAAATTTAAAAAATATTTAATTATAGAAAGTTCAAAAATTTTCTATTTTAACGTACAAATTTAGAAAATATTTAACTAAATTTTTATTTAATTTAATTTTTAATAAAAGTTTAATTTTAAAAAAGAGTCATAGTGTATATAAGAATCAGTACAGGGATAAAAGTATATCTCCTAGCGAAATTATTCATACGTTCAACGATAGCACGGTGTGGCAGTAAAAATATATTTTTTAAACGAACTGTTTTATAATTTTCAATGCACCCTCAAAGTCTGAAGTTATAGATAAAAAACTTTTTTTAAGCTTCACAAAATCAAAAAATTCTTAAAAATTTATTTCTAAGTAGTTTTTAAATTTAAAAACAATGTTGTAAAGACGAATATTTCAGCTTTCAAAATGTGTGCACATGTTATTACATTAATCCTAGTTATTCGAAACTATTGTTAATTATATCTGAAAATTTAAAATTTTTTAAGCAATTTTTTTACATTTGGCAACACCTTTTTTATTATAATATATATAAATTATATATTATTTTTCTAATTTTAATTTTTTAATTTTAAATGGGGTACATTTTTTACTTTCTGAAAAATGGTAATATTAAAAAAAATTTAAACTTTAACAGTTTCCATTGGTTTTAACAAATGAGACCTTGTTTTCTAACTGAATTAAGAAATTTATATAGTTTTTACAAAATAATGCTAAAGGTAAAAAAATCGATAAAAAAATGTAATTTTTGAATATATTTGCTAACAGTTCTGAAAAGCTTGGATAAATGTAATATCACGTTTACATATTTTGAAAGCCTAAATATTCTTCTTTCCAATCCTGTTTTCAAATATAAAATAAGTTTAAAAATCATTTTTTAAGATTTTCTTTCAGATCGTGCATAACTTCAAATTTTGAAGGTGTTTTGAAATTTCTGATAATTGTAGAGTAATTCACTCATCTTGCTCTACAATCAGCACTAGGTTACTTTAGAAGTTTTTAAACATGTTTCCATTTTGTAACACAGTGAAATTTGCAGTAATATTTTAGCTTTGAACTCGATGTTCTCCAAAAAGATGGTAGGAAATCTGATATCTCATGGTTCATCGCAAAAAGAACTAGATCTAGAAAATTTGTGAACTTAGTAGAACACAATATAAAAAAAAAATAAGAAAACTTTATTATCCTATTGATAACACATTCCAAAACTTCATTACAAAGCCTTCATAACAACAATAATCTTAATTCAATAAATCTTCATTGATTTCTCATTAACACTATTCATACTTTTCTTTTAAAGGAAAACCTTTCTCTTAAAAATATTTTTCAAACGCGCTTTTTGAAAATGAACACGTAAGTTTGTATTCCTTTCTTCTGACTACCATCGATCATTCAAAGCGTACAACAAAAGCAAGTGGCATTTTGCGGCCAGCAGTTAATCTAGTTATTTGATGGGTCTTGCTTGTATTTCCGCTTGGATTGAGTTATTAATTATAACACATATCTAGAAACATAAATATCTATATATGTACAACATTATGTGTGAGCAAAACTATTAAAAATTGCAAGAATATAACAACATAGTAGATACTAGCTAGTACTAGTTCTCAGAAAAAAAACAGTGTTGCCAGTTTAGCCTTTTTAAGGCTAAATTTAACATTTTCATTCTGCTTTTAGCCTCAGAATTTTTGTTTTTACTTCTAGCTTTTTTTCTAGCCTTTTTTGATTCTTAAAATTGCCTTACAAAGGCTAAAATTTTAGTATTTCAACAAAGAAGAAAATAATTTCTTATCATCCATTCATCCATTTAAGAATTTTTGTGTATTACTTCACATAAAAAATCGCTATTACTTATATTTAATAAAACTTTCGCCTGCGGCGGGGCCACTTAAATTTTTCTGACCTTTTATAAAGTCGCATTTAGCCTCTTTTTTTCTTACCTCCTGGCAACACTGAAGAAAACTAAACATTCTCAAAGCTTGTAGGCTGTCAGTTTTGTTGGCAATTCAAATAGTTTTGCTAACACTGCAAAGTTAAATTTCACACATGAAAGAGATGTGTGATATATACTACGAATAGGTAACATTTAAGTTTTCAGAAGAAAGTGCACGCGCTTATGCTCAATGCATTATAGGATACACTATAGAAAAGCGTCATAAATAGAAGAAGACGTTTCAAACTCAATTGTTGTTATTGTTGTATTTAGGTATGTTTGTGGCATTTGTAAAAAATAACAATAAAAATTTTACACATTAAAAAAATAGTCAGACCAAAATGCGAGGTTTGCTAGATAATTTACAATTTAATCTTTAAAATTTAAGTGTTTGTAAAAAGATTTGTTGCAACGTGCCCTCGTATTCTTCTTTTGCTGTAGCTGTCTTAATATAAACTTTAACTTCCTTGTTTGATGTTGGTTATTAAATGTTCTTTATATTATTTTTTCTGATATACAACCAAATAATAGACTGACTACAGTCTCGTCCATCATATTCAAACATAAAATAGATTTTCATACCATTCACTCATTCATATAGTTTTTCGCGCTGGTATTTTTGTTCTCATCCCCTCTATACTCTTGGTTTGTTTATGTTTTGTGCAGCAACAGAATGGGTGCATGCAACAAGACTGAATATTAGTTAGAAGTAAAATCAGAGAGTGTTTGTTATTTAAACAATTTGAAAATTGTGAAAAATTGCAATTTAATGATGATATGTGGAAAAATTGTTGCTGTCCAAGCATTTCAAATTTAAAGACTAATTATTATCTTTTTTTAATGTGTGTATTTTATGTGCTTATAATACAATGTCTATATACACTTGTATGGCTGCCGAGTAATAGTTGTGGGTAAAAAAATAGTAACATTTTGGCAAAGTTTAAAATATATGACAACAAACACAAAATTTCACCATTTAATCCACTAGAGTACTTTCGTAAAGCTCTAACTGAAGTCAGTTGAAAAGATTCAGGAGAACCTAAATTGTCGTCTCCAAAGAACTTTCAAAATATGTATATTGTGTTCAATTCATTGGCTTGGTGTAACTATATCTAGTTATCAAGGACGTCAAACTAGAGACGAAGTTTACGATTAATATTGTGATGTGTCTTTAATTGTATCATATACTAACAGATTCCAACTCTATTTGAACCCATCAGTAAGCACTGAATCTAATAAGATTGTTAAACTCGATGTCGTTTAAAACGATGGGTATGACGTTAGAATTTATAACAAGTCTACATTCGCCCCCAAGTAGAGAGAGATTGACTAATCCGCTCTTTATCATTTCAAAAAAATATCGCCCAATCAACGTAGAGCCCTCATCACTATAGATAAATAGCTGAACTAAGGACTGCGTATGAAAAATTACCAATAGGTCAATCTTTTTGAAATTCTGATTTTGTTAAAGTCTGTTATATTCGAGTTTTAAGTTTAAAAGAAAAATAAATTTTTTAATATTTTGAAATAAAATATTTAATATTTTCTGGAATATCGAAAATAAGAGTTTTATTGTGTTTTCGATAACTTTTTTGTTGAAATAGGTCCACTTCTTTTTAAATTATATTCTATTTTTTTTTTTTTTTTTTTTTTTTTTTGTCGGCTTTAAGTAGCATTTTACTATAACTCAATACATTTAAAATGGACAGAGTTCTAGTCAGTTTAATGAATTGACCTCATTTGGTGCATAGCAGCACCATTTGTTTGATACCACTCAGTTAGAAAAATATAGAATTCATTGTACTTTTTAATGTTAGGAAGGAATCTTTTATGATGGCGCTTATTTGTATACATTTCTCTATTAAATGTGTCATTAGTTATGAATAAAGTGCTTTTTTCCCCACATGTACAAATGTTTTTCTAGATCAAAAGTTTAGTCAACAATTTAGATTTGTTAAAATGATATTTATATGATACATTTCCCATAACATCTGGGGTATGGAATTAATGTTCAGTATATCGTAAAAATTCCGCTAGTACCTACTTTTTATTAATAATTTTCGTCCTCTCTTTTGCTCTCACATCTTCTCTAGCGTTCCTATTAGGAATTTTATTTTTTAACTTTTTTGATAAAAGATACAGAGATATTTAAAGAATGAGTCACATTCCATCCAGAGATGTAGAGATTTTCTCTTAAAATTCGTATTATTTTGTCTACAATCCTACATTCTGTAAATATTTGGTTATCAGGATTTTTCAGTGATCGTAATTGTTTTTTTTTTTTTGTATTTTTTATGACTCAAGAAACTGGATTTCCCGACTCACCTGAATTCCTGCGTTCGATAATATATTTGAATTATGTATTTGAACGAATTTTGTTCAATTTTCATTTTAAGAAAAACTAATTATGGTATTACAACAAAACTCATGTTTACGGTACTATAACACTTAAAGTGTGTACAGATTTTTTCGTGCGCAATCCTTAACACTACTACTAAGTTTTTTCTCCCCTCTGTATGCGTATTGTTTTCTTTTTTTATTCCCGTCAGATTTCTTTGCATTTAAAATAATTATAATTTAATTTTAACTTATACAAAATATGTTGCAGTTGTAGTTTTCTTTTAAGATTTTTTTTTTTTTTTTCTTTTCAAATCACTATTACACATAAAAAAGCAAATTGTAACGTAAGTTCAATTTATAATATTAAAAATGTTTTGGCCGAAAGAATCATTTATTTTAGGGAGTATTCTTTATAACAAAAAAAAAAAAAAAAAAAAAAAATGTTTATAATTACTTTTGATTTAAAATAAAGGAGGTTTCAGTTTTAATGTCTTTTTAAATGAAGCAAATGTAGGGGAGGCAATTTTTCTCGAAAACCTAATGAAAGAAAGGCCACAATATAAATGGCATAAAAAACAGCTTAATAATAAAAGCTAACAACTAACTAACAATTATGATTGATTAATTTCCAGTGAAGTAATGCGTGCATAAATTTATTGCTTGGTTGGATTTGAAAAAAAAAAAAAAAAATGATATGTAATATAGTACGGGGAGTTTATGTAAATTCCAAATTGTATTTATGCAAATTTAAATGATGTCTTTATTAGAAATACATATATTGAGGGGAATTAAAACGCCTACGATTACAGCATTTAATAAAATAATAAATAATAATAAATATTTCAAAATTGTAATTGTAAAAATATTTCTGCCAAAAATAAAAATAAAATTCCGAAAGCCCAATAAAATATAAACTCTTGAAAATATGTAGCAGATTTTGTTTAAACTTTTTTTTAATAAGCAATTTTAGCTAAATAATTTTAGAGTATCGCTTTTTTGATGTACTCTGAATAATACATCATTTAAGAGTTAATTACATGGAATTTCTTATCTATAAATTGTTACAAATATATATAGAACGATTACATAATTCCGCAAAAAAAACAAGCATTTAAATTCGACTATCTAACAAAATTGTATGAAATGTTTGGTTATTTTCTTAAAAGTCGCCAACATTTTTAATATTGCTTTAATGCCTTATTGTGTTACAAAATCAGGTTCTTGAAATAATCAAAACCTTTTTAGTTAAAACTGGGTTCTAAACTTCTAACCGTGAATCAAAAACAGCTATTTATCAACGACATAAAACAGGGGCGTCGGTGGTGTAATGGTCAGCATAGTTGCCTTCCAAGCAGTTGATCCGGGTTCGATTCCCGGCCGACGCAGCCTTTTTACAAAAAATTTGTTTTTTTATTTTATTTTTTAAAATAAAATTATAAAAATATAACTTTTATTCAAACGTACAGCTTTTACCTCAAACGTACAGCTATTCATAATAAAATTTTTTATTTGGTTTAAAATTTGTTTAAGCAAGCTGTTATAAGCAAATATCGGAAAAGCAAAAATATTCAGATATATATATGACGTGTAGAAAACAAGTGAAAGTGATATATACGGCTCTACCGAATATTATATTACCTCTCTTAAATTGTACTTTATAAAAAGATGTAACTTAAAAAATACTCGTTGTTTCGTTCTTGAATATTCTTAAATATTTTGTAGATTTTTAATTTTAAAATTAAATATCATATTTTCTGAAAACCCTACACCATAGGTGGTTGAGGTATTTTGCACTTTTTCTGATGTTTGTAGCGCACATAAAACATCTTCGAAATACCACCTTAAAGTATACTATTCGACCTAGACGATTTAACGGCGGAAACCTTGTGAACAAAGAAATATATAGCAACATTTTAATGAAATTCGGCGCAAGGAAGTTTTGTTTAAGTGTCAATCTTTATGTCAAATTTCATGGCTCGGTCCATAATTGACCATAGCTCCGATATAAACCCCTTTTACCGAAAATTACTTTAACGTTCATAAATCCCTCACAAATATCAGTATATGTTAATATTGTACATAAATAAGTTTTAGGCAAGTAGAAATCACAGTGCCAAATTGGAACGGTCCACAATTGGCCATAGCTCCCATAAATCCTCCTTCCGGGAATCACCCTGAAGTGAATAAATTCATATCAACGTAAAATTCTGTACATATACTTACCTTTTGTTTTACACTTAATTCAATTATCGTTTCACAATTGGCCATAGGTCCAATATAAGACTGAAGGGAAAGGATTTGACCGACTATTTCTTTTTTACTTGTTTTAAACCAAATCATGCATGGTCATTTTTATTTTATTTTTTGGAAAATTTATACCCATTTTTTTCTTTTTGAAAATTTCCAAAAATTAATAATTAATAAAATCACACTTTCATGTAATGATTCTAGGTTGCCTAATTATTCGAGTTTATTTTTGATCAAATTAAATTTCGTAATTTTATTGTTATTCAGGAAATCGATTGATTTTCTTTAATTGTTCTATTCTTTGCACGAATAATGATTGAGTCATTCCCTTTTGATTCTTACAGAACAGCTTATTTTACAACAGTTTTCCGAAGAAAAAAATTTTCAATATTCTGCTTTAAAAGAATGATATTGAGATTTTTTATTCATAAAATATTTATGGTATATATATATATATATATATATATATATATATATATATATATTCTACGCCTGAAAAATTTACTCATTCGAATAACTTGTATTTTTTAACGATTAATGGAATAATTTTTAATCGAATGACAAAGTTGAAATGAAATGAAGAAACAAAAACCTGTACCAAGACTGACTTTGTACAAATTTCGATACAATGCTAGAGAAAATTTTTGGCAGATGTGTGGCCGCACCTATAAGTTGATTTTTTCCTAATAAAGAAGTTTTTTATTCAAAACCCATGTGCCCATTTTGATAATTTTCATTAGCATTCTCAATTTTTTTTATATCCCAATGTTGATTTTGTCTGTTATGTATAATTTTGAATGGAATGATTAATTTATTCTTTCCACTAAAGCGATTTTGCCGGTTTTTGGTTTACTTATTTAATTTTAGTATTTTGAACTCATGCGAGTTTTGAACAAAATAAATTCAAAACTTCTTTAGGAGTTTGACTTCAATAAATCTTAAGGATGATTTTGAAAATTTTCCTTTCTTTTCTATAAATTAATAATTTACTCGCTTACTCCAATCTTTATGCGGCATAGTTGCCTTCTAAGCAGTTTAGGTATGTAATACCATAGCCTATTTTAAAGCTAAATCTATCCTTTTTTGTTTTGCTTTTAGCCTCAAAATGTTCTTTTAAATTCTAGCGTTTTTTCTAGGCATTTATGATTATTATAAATGCCTTAAAAAGGCTAAAATGTTAGTGCTTCAACAACGATGAAAATAATTTCTTATTTGCTATTACTAAAAATGTAAATTATATATATTTAATAAAATTTTTTGTTGCAGCTCTTCATTCGTCAAACCAAAAGTAACTTAACTAATTTTGCGGACTTACTAAATCGATTATTATAATTATTTTTTTATTATACTTCATTAACCATAGAAAATATTTGTGAATATAATTTAAAAAGAATTCTTACAGAAGAGAAAAATCAAAAATTTAAAAATGTTTTATCAAAAATTAATTATAGTTCAAAGAGTGACGAAAAATCACTTCAAAACAATGGGTCATATAACCCAAATTTGTATGGGAATTTCATTGGATCATTTTGTTGACAAGCGTCCTATATTTTATTACAATATCTTTAATATAATATCAAAAGCTAATGAAAGCCTTTCTTAAAGTTCAATTTAGCTTTTTTTCCCATCTCCAGACAACACTGGCCATAACATATCACCACCATATGTGGTTGAGGTATTATGCTTTTGTGCTGGTGTTTGTAACGTATAAAACAAGTTATCCAACATGCCTTAAAAATAAGAATATTTTAATGAAATTCGGTGCAAAGAAGTTCTGTATAAGTAGCAATCTTTTTACCAAATTTTATTAAGATCGGTCCACAATTGACCATAGCTATCATATAAACCCACTTCCAAGAATCGCCCGAAAGTGCATAAAATCATCTAGATGTTAGTATCAACGCATAATTCTGTATTCGTATATTTTATTTTACATTTAGGTGTAATATAAGTCCCCTTCCCGAATTTTTATGCCCGTACACAATGGTGTAGGGTATCATATAGTAGGACTTGACCGACTATATCTTTCTTTCGCGTTTTAGTATAAATTATCTTTTAAGATTTTGTTAAAAAAGACTTTTTCAATCATAATTTGGCTAAACCAACAACCTTTTGGATGTTAATCTTTTGCTCTAGCCAACTGATTCACTATTATACTATTGAGTACTTATTTATGTAAATAATAATGACGTCTCCTTATCAAGAAACTACTTTAATAAGTAATTGCCATTACCGAGAACCAAAAAGTTTTTGGTGGAAGATTGCACAATTTTCTGCATCAAAATATCCACAAATTTATTGGAAGGAAGCACTTAGTGCTGAAAAAGAGCTCTAGAAGTCGCGATTTTAATAATACATGTCATTGGAAGAGTATCAATTGCTTTTAATGTTCCTGTCTCAAAATAATTTTTATATAATTTTCTTAAAATAATATTATTTTAACCATGCTAAGAGTTAATAAAAGTACTTTTAAATTGTAAATTTCTTAGAAATAATTAACATATTTTCTAATTAAAAACACATTTATATTGACTTATATAGAAGTAGTTATTAATAAATTGCAAATGCACTTAGTGAAAATATGGAGAAAATGCCAATTTTTTAGAAGCACTTCCCTTTTTTGCTGGAACAAACATATCATTGTATGTATTAACTTTTTTTTTTTTTTTTGAGCGTCAATTAAGATTATATTGTGACGTTCATTCTCCTTCTTTCCAGTTATTCTGAAGGACTTACAATGAATCGCTTAAAGAGCAATTTCTAAGCAGAGGCGTCGGTGGTGTAATGGTCAGCATAGTTGCCTTCCAAGCAGTTGATCCGGGTTCGATTCCCGGCCGACGCATACTATTTTTTTTGGCCATGGAATTTTTTAATTTGAAATTTGTATAATATAAAAAAACTTAGCATTACCATAACTGATTATAGATCCTATAATATCGAAAAGTAATAATATGTTAGAATAAATTGTATTGTTGGAGAAGTAAATTATGAAATTAAATGATGGTTTGGCAAATATTGTAAGCCCGAACAGCAAGTCTTTTGCTTCCCCTTTAAAATTATTTGAATAATATCACCTTTCTGATTTAAGGTGGCGATATGGCGCTATTTATCTTTTAACAATGTATTACAGGTAGCATTCAACATTAAATATGTATGTATTTTTGAATTTATTGGTACCTATTGTATAAATTCTACAAATTCAAAAATGTATAGAAAAATTATTATTACTTGCATTAATTTTAAACATGATGTGAATAAATGAAACATAACCAAATAATTAAGCAAAAACAAATTTTGTGAATCATTCATTATTTTATCTTAAAAGGGGTAAATGTTATAATATTTATGCGTACATGTGTACCCACCACGTTTTATTACGTGGTGAGTGTGAGTGTGTTTCTTCTTAGAGAGTGAAAGAGAACAAATGCTTGAGACTCTCCGGTAATAAAACCCTAATTTAGCAATTCGTTTACAACAGCTGCGGTGTCCGAGTGGTTAAGGAGATGGACTTGAAATCCATTGGGTTCTACCCGCACAGGTTCGAATCCTGTCCGCAGCGGGATTTTTTTAGATTTTTATTTTTTAATATGTATGGATATTTTTTATTTAAATAAAAGAGAATTTTCCTAAGTAATTACTGTAAAACTGTATATGACCTATATTCATTAATATCAGTATTCATTTAGTTTTTGTGGTGGTCTTTAAATTGTATTTTTGTAGAGTTTTATTAAATAATGTATCTATATGTAAAAAAAGTCTAATAGTTTTTTTTGTTATATATTATAAAATCTTAAATATTTGTTTAATATTGTATTTGTTGTAAATAATAATTTTTTTCTTTTATTTCTTTCAGCTCAACATCAAGGGATCTTTAAGGTATGTATGTAGGTATATTTTAGACATTAATACAGTTAGTTTTTACAGTATGTGGAAACATAAGTTTCCAACAATATTTATGGGAATTTAGAAACTGTGAGCTTTGGAAAACTTATGTTATCTAATGCATAATTATAATTTTATACTCATGTTGAAGACCATGTAAGAGAAATTTTAGAAAGTTTGCTTTTGAAATAAAATTTAACAAAATATAATAAAATAAACGGTAAATCATATTATAAAAAGTATTGTTATATGTAACTTGCAAATTTAAGTTTCTCGAAAAAAACATGTACCGGTTAATTGCTTATCTGCAAAATTAAATTAAAGATTATGGGTGTATTTAATAATCGTTGCTCAAAGATCAACAGCAGTATGCAAAAAAAAAAAATCTTAATTTTGCTTTCAAGTACACATTAGTTATCCAACACTTTAGGGTAACAAATATTTGTTAAGAAAACGTATGCAAAAATACAGCTTTAACATACAAAGTTTTTGAATTTTGAAAACGACAACACTTGTACTTTATTTCTCTCTTTATAGTTAAAGCTGTACAATACCGAATAGTAATTCATTCGATTATTCAAATTTATAAAAAAGTTTTTTTTTATTATTTAAGCATAAAATTAATTCCTTTTAAAATATTGTTTCTAATATTATATATATATTTAACAATTTTTTAATTTTGGAAATATTAAACTCAATGCTATAAATAAATGAAAAAATCTAAACTAAATTTTTTTCACATACTGTATATCAGTAAAACAAGGTTATATTGAACTAGAAGGGACTAATAAATTTAGTTCGTTATGAACAGGGCAACCAAAAACATACAAAATCATATTTTTTCCTGGATTTCTTATGTGTGTATTTATATATATATATATATATATATAAACAAATTTTCGTTTTTGATATGAGAAAATTTATTTTTATCGAAAAATTTTGATACGTAAAATTTTCTTCTTATCAAAGATTGTCGTTTCGATAAATGCTTCTTTTATATAAAATTTTCGATAATTTTTCCTTTTTAAGAAATTTGTTGATAAATTTTCCTTAATAGAAAATTTTCGATATTTTCTTTTCATAGGAAATATTCGACACATTTTTCGTTTATAGAGAATTATCGATAAATATTCTTCTTATATAAAATTATATATAAATTTTATTTTGTAGAGTGTTCGATACATTTTTTCGAAGAATATTCTTTTTGTAACAAATATCCTATAAATTTTCTAAATATGGAAAATTTTCGATAAATTTTATTTTTATAGAGAAAAAATTTTGTCGTTGTTTTTATTAAAATATTTAGAGGTCAAAATTGGGGATTTGTATTTTTAAATGGAATTGATTTGGGACATGGATAGAGTTTCCAAAAAAATCAAATTTTTTAGAAAACCGGTTTTCGGTTTAACCGAAAAATATCATTTTATAAAAAACCGGTTGCCGGGTTTTGGATTCTTGAAAAAACCATTTAACCGGTTTTCAGTCATTTCAATTTTTTAACAAGAAAATATTATTATTTTTGTTTTTGTAATTTTTTTTAAACAAAAGCGTAAATTTATGCGTGTATAAAAGTTTTACTCTACAAAAATAATAAATTTTAATGCGCATAATTTTACTATTAAAGTTTTTTATTCACCTTATAACTCTACCTCGATTGAGGTTACATTGGACAAAAAAGCATGGAATATATAAAGTTAAACGATTTTGCAACTGAATATAGACTTGACATAACAGGCCATTGAATTAAGATTGGAATTAAAAAAAAGAAAGTGAGATTCAGAAAGAAAATACGACTAAATTTTTCTTTACAAAAACCAAATTACTAACGTACTTCATCACTGGACTAATACTAATGACGTTTGAAATCCTTTTAATGGTTCTACTACTATCATTCATTCAATTCGTATTAAGTTTTCATCAATTAAGATAAAAAAAAAAACGAAAGAACCGTTTTCTATGTACATTCAATTCATTGACTACACCCAAAATCTAATCCAACCATGGATACGCAATTGATAACTAACTACAGTACCCGGTCTTCTATTAGTTTTCAATATTTTTCTAAATCCTTTTTTCATGCAGGTGGAGGCTGCAGTCTTTTTTCATTTCCTACTCTCCATTTTTTCTATTATTAATTAACACATACACCGAATGTGTTTTGTGTTTTATATGTTTAGTATAAGGATGTAGGATGCCATGCAGAAGGCTCTAAAACTGACCATTGCAAGTATATTCCTATCTCTTTCATGTATTGATAAAAATAAAAAACAAAAATAGAAATAATAAAAGGACTATAGTCCCTGTTTTATACAAGATTCTTTTATTTTCTTTTTTTTTTAATTTTTCTCTGCTGTCGAATTCATTTTGAACTTTGCTGCCTTTGGATATTAGTACACAGGACTATGAATACATGTGAGTATGGCAGCAAAATTAATATGTTGTGCACATGCATCCTGGTATTTTTTACTTTTGGTGGGAGTCGAAAAACTTTACAAGGGTCAGTTCAAAATACACTCACTCATACACCTTTTTTTTATTATACATCATATGTATAGTTTACATGCTTGACTACCCATTAAGAATGTGTATGTATTTGTGCACGGATTGTGGGAATAAAAAGCCTACAAAACTCAAGGATCTTGTGTTTCCTGGCTTATGCATAAATGTGTATTTGTATACTTTTCATATTTCTTTCTCTTTCTAGTGTCAATATCTGCATATTGGTTTGTTTGTTTTTATTTTTCTGATGAGTTTACCTTTATTTGTATGTTATGCTGCTGCTTTTCATATGAAACACGTAGGTGCTGTTGGATTTTAGTGCGTCCAGTGTTTAATGCAAACGTACGAAAAAAACCCCAATCGAACACTCATACATAAACTCCCATGAATTGTTGGAAAAATGTTGTTGTGCGCACAAACAACTTTTTGCAAAGGTGTGTGTGTATGTCGATTTTTTTTTGTTGCATGATTGGTTTTTCTCTTTATATTTCGAGTTATAGGAAGTTATTGATTATATATTTTCATTTCTATTAAAATTGTTCCGAAAGTTTGGTTGTGGTAGGCTGCATGGGTTTGGGAAGTGGAGAGAATGCCTTAGAAGAGTTATTTGTTTTTGGACTAAAGGTAGTAGTGATTGTTTCGTTATGCAACTTATTTTTACAATCACTCATAGAACATAACTGTACCTAAAGGAATTTTTCCATGATAGATATAAAAACTTAAGTAATATCTTTAAAAAATTCTTAAACTTTAGTTCATATCAAAAACACCTAAATGCGGGGGAAATAGTGGACTTATAAAAAAATATTTGCAACAAAAAATAGATGTGGATTAAAAAACCATCTATTGAAACTATATTATAAGCCATATTATAGTCATCTGATTGAAGATAGGAGAGGTTTAAAAGTAGTCCTACCAATCAGGGATTAAAAAAACAACACGATTGATAAGAAAAAAATTCTACCATCGAAACAATAACGAAAGAGAAACTAGCGCCGTAATAGATGCCTCTTAGTCCGACTCATGCAGACATTCACGATGTCTTGATGATTTCAGATAGTCCTCGACAATGCAAAGACCACAACTCCTAAAAAATATTGATGATATTTCCGAAAAAAGGGCACTAAAATCCTACAAGACAGTATAAGCTACATGTCATCTACATTATCGTCAATTATATTAAAAAAATATAAAATTTGGTGCTGCTGAGATTTGGTGCAACTTCACTTCTCCTTGTGAAGCGGTTTTTATTATGCTTCATCTGGTATAGTATAATATAGACATAAAACAGTGTAAATGATATGAGAAGGTCAAAGTAATCTTAAATTATTTAAATCCCTTTTCTGTATTTGAAGACCAATAATATTTTACTTTCAAAAATATGAAAAATTATTATAAAAATTATATCAGGAAAAACTGATCTTCAAATGAACTGTTTCATATTTTGGATTTAACAGGATATTTTGTCATACTTTCATAGAAAGTCTTTATAGCATATTTTAGTAATAGCATAGTTTTGCTTATTTTGTACATAAAAAGCATAATTTTGCATATTTTACATCTTTACATATTTCGCTATTAATGAAATTTTCTTTTTATTATCGCATACGTTTTTCAGATCCGATTCCCTAATTGAGAGAAATTTTATAATTTCCTGATAAAATGTATTAGATTTGATTGGTTTTAAATGCAAAAAGAAAATATTTTTTGGAAATTGCTAGTAAAAATCAAGTTATTTTTGGAATGAATAGCAGATAAATTAAAATAATATGTTAAGAGCATATTTTAAGGGCATATTTTCCAATTTTTTATGCGCGTAAAACATTTTCTTTAGAGCATATTTTTAGTTGCCCTAGTGATAACTATTAACCCATTATTTTTTCTAGACAAGCCGCAGAACCAACATATTATAGAAACAAATCAGGCTTTTATAACTGGCTGCTCCGATATAGAATTTCACACAGAGAGAAGCATTAAAGAAGGTCTTAAAGTTGGGTACCTCTGACATGAACATTTCTTAAACTCTAGCCAATTCTTTGTAACTCCTTGATTGTGAGCAAAATCAAAAATACAAATAAATCTGTGATTTATATAATATTTTATACTAGCGTAGCAGAGAAGTATCTTAATTTACGTTTTGAAGATGGACCTTATAGAACTCTCTGCAGTGTAACTATATAGATAATACTTTGATAAGCAATTTTTTTAAAAGCCCGATAATTATTTCTTTCTTACTCAATTTCAGCGATTTTCTAAAAGCCGTTTTTAAGGCCCCTGTCCGATTTGGTTAGATTTTTTATTAATTAAAAAAATTTATAAAAACATATATTTTTACAGAGATAATTAAAAAGAAGAATACAAGAGCAATTAGCCAAAAGTAATGAGCATAGCCCCGTCAACAACGTTCATAGCCCTCAGGAGCCGAGTTATTTTCGGCATTTTTACATACACAAAGCTTAATAATTGAGGGTGAAGAAAAACAAAAAATTATTTAGTTTTATTCTAACTTTCAACGAGGCAGGTTGATATCATATAGGAAATTTTCGTTAAATTTTATATATACATATATAAATATAAATATAAATATAAATATATATATATATATATATATATATATATATATAAATTTTTTTTAACACGATGTTACTAAGTATGTATGTCAAACGAAAAATTTCGACTAATTGTATAGGAAATAATAAACATTTCCATATATATTGTCAATACAAATTTTTGTTTCACATAGTGGCATCGTGTTTTTTTGTTAATAGAAAATGTATTGAATATTTTCTATAAATATAAAATTTAATAAAAATTTCCCATAAAAAGGAAATTTATCGAAAATTTCTTTAAAAAAAAAATAAATTGAAAATTTTAACAATATTTTCTATAAATAGAAAATGTCTTATAAAAATAAAATTAGTGAAAATTTTCTATAAAATCAATATTTAACGAAAAGTTTCTACATACGAAATTTATCGAAATTTTCTATAAAAATTAAAACCTAGAATTTTACTTTTTTTTAATGAAAAATTAGCAATATATTTCAATAAATTGAAAAATTATCAAAATCTTTTAAATTAAAAATTTATTGAAAATTGTCTATAAATTTAAAAAATTTAAAATTATCTCGAATTTGATAAATTACTAAAAAATCACCCTATTTAAAGAAAATACCTCCCCACGAAAATCTGTCATCAAATTCGGAAAAATCCCCTCATCTGGCAACACTGACTAGGTATAACTAAAAAAAAGACTTTAAAATTTTACATCCTCCCTTTGTGCCGATTTTTGATGTAAACTATTTTATATACAAATTTTTAATTTAGGCGATAAATTGCAAAAGCACCATAATATTACTAAGAAACGGAATGCCATTTCAGAAACATTAATATGGTCTAAATCTTTTGTAAATGTATTTTCCCACGTCTACGAAAAATGTGTTCTTTATGAACATATTTCGGAAAAAAACTATTTTTGTGAATTTAGCTATTTTTGTTTAGGAATTGTGGGATTTATTTTTTTATCAATTTAATATTTCCAATAAACAAGCCGACATTATCAAAAAAAAAAAAAAAAACACAATGTACTTAGAATATCTGATTTTACAAACATTTAATTAAAGTTACTAAATTTGAAATTTCTTTAAAATTTAAAATTTTGTATAACTTCTAGAAAAATCTTGTTGTTTATTTTTCCACTTGGGGTCCTATTACCTGGGCTACATTTTGCAGTGCCTTTATTCGCACTAAACAAATACACATTTTCAAAAAATATATCTTTAAACCTAACCTTAATTTTCAGCAATACGGAATTATTATTGAAAAATTACTAAATTTTCAGGAAATAATAACAAAATATAAAATCCTTACACGTGATATTAGTCATAAATTAAAGTCTTCAAAAGAAAACATAACAACAATAATAAATGGAATAAAAGACTTTTAGAAAATCATAAATATTCGTTAGTGAAAATTCTACTTATTTCATATAAAAGATTGTAATATTTGGGGAGGGTCAGCATAAAAAATACACTACAAGTACAAATGATACTGCAACAAAAGGAGAAAAAAGAAAAACGTTAACAAGCTTAAAGCCTCATTTATGTCGTTATGACCAGTACACATACGTACTACCGCACTATATATAGTTAGACCAAACCACCTACTAAAGTCCTTTAACAAAAAAATATTCTAAAATATACTCGCTTATATGAGAGAGAAAAGAAATCCGTAAATAATAACATCAACAAAAACTATATAAAATTTTAGACTAACGATGATAAAAATTTATGAAAAAAAAAAACAATAACTAAAAAGGATAAAAGCATTATAAATGAATATTAAAAAAAAAAGAAAACAAATAAAAAAATTCTATACACAACTAACTATAAAGTTACGAGTGGGCTTATGAAAACTCATACATTTGCTCAAAATATACAATGCAGCAGGACATTCACATACTAAAATTCAAATACACACTTATTTACTTACTCACACACATCTATAATCCTTTACGCAAGCTTACTTAATAACAAAAACGAAAACAAAAACATAGAAAAATAACATCAACAAAAATGTTACAAAAAAAAAATAAAAAAACAAAAATCCTACTACAAAACACTAGGACATGCAACATATACACGCACTCTCACACAACCTCCTCTGTTACCAAACCATCCATAGCACTAGGAAACTTGTAGAGAAATAGCCGAAGTACAGATCGAAAAGAAAAATTGCCTGGTGCTTGTACATGATGATACATTTTTCATGTTTTTTTTTTTTTTTTTTGAATTGTGTGTGTGTTTATTTTTTGATATTTTTGCCTTCCTTTTGTAAAAATCATTAGGGCAGTAATTATTATCTGTCGAGTTTTAGCATATGACTATTTTATATCACTTAGAGATCTACAGAGTATTTGTATCACTTAGAGATCTACAGTGGTCGGCATATTTATTTTGGCACCTGAGAAATTTTACCATTTTGATTTTTTTCAGATTTCCAAAAAATTAAAAATTCCAATTTTTTTTAAATGAAAATAGCATTTATTTAATAACTAAAAAACATAAAATCATAACTTCTTAAATTAAATTTGAATTCTATGCAACTAATTTAAAAATTTATGGGGTTGGCATAAATATTTTGACATATAGTGTTTTAACTCTTTAAACGAAAATATGTTATTCCAACTTTTATAATACTTTTAGATATTTTTAATATTAATAAAACGTGTATCCTCCTTTAGCGGCAGTGACTTTCCGGAGTTTTTTAGGAACTGAATCGATCAAGTTTTGAATGTATTTTGTTGGTATGTCCTCCCACAAAGATTTAACCTCAGAAATTGTTCCTTCCCTGGTTCTTGTCAGATCTCCGGTTCTTTGGCGCTTTATATATGACCAAACATTCTCAATCACATTCAAATCCGAACTTTGGGGTGGCCAATCCAAAGTTTCAATGCAATTATCTGTCCAAAATGTCTTAATCATTTTACTCTTTTGGCAAGGCGCATTGTCCTGTTGGAAAATAAATGACGGTCCAATCAACCTATCTTCAGAAGGAAATGCGTGTTCATTTAAAATTTTCAAATATTGGTTTTGGTTCATCGAACCGTCGATGTGAACCAAGTTTTCCAAGCCTTTATATGCTATACAGCCCTAGAACATGATTGTGCAACCTCCATGACTAACTTTTTCGGCAACAGGTGCGATTTTTTTCGAGTTTTTTGGTCTAGTCTAACAAAAACTTTTTTCTTTGACGAGTGATACTCTAAATTACTTTCGTCGGTCCATAAGACGCTTTGCATGATAGGGGCTTGTCCACGTATCTGTTTGCGAATTCTAACCTTTTAATTTGGTTCCTTGGGGCTATACATGGAATTGATCTTGCTACATATGTATTAATGTTGGCTTCTTTTAGACGTCGTCGAACTGTTCTTTCGCTTAAATGACTATCAGAGTGCGAATTCCATTCCAATGCAACGGCTTTGGGTGTCAAACCTGGATTAGATTTAAATTTTCTGATAATTTGTCGATCTTCCGCTGCCGTTGTTTTACGTTTTCTTCCTGTTCGACGCAAATTAATGACAAATTCTGTTTCTTTACATTTATTTATTTGATAATAAACGGTTTGTCTAGGTATATTGTACTCCTTGGAAATATTTGTTACAGATATTCCAAGGTTATAATTTCACTCCTGACGGTGTTAGTTAACTCCGATATTTTTCCCATATTTACACATTTTTCCCATATTTATTTATCTTTCATCGAATGTTAATACTTAATACTCAACAACGATCGCTTTGTATTAAAGCTTATTACAAAAAACAAAATTAGATGAAATTATAGAATGTCAAATGCCGTTACAAATTCTTGTACCAAATTGCATTTCTCCCTTCAGAATGAGAATGGGTAAAGATTTTAATAAAATATTTTGCATACGTATACTTAAGAATTAGTGTAAAGAAATATCATAATAATAATTTCAATATTAAAAAACAATAAAACAATTCTTCACTATACTTTGTCAAAATAAATATGCCGACCACTGTATTTGATCAAGCTTTCACTTGTGGACAACGAACGGATGCTACCCAATAGTTAAAAAATATAATATCCTCAAACACAAAATATTTGAATTTCTACTGCACAAAAAACACAAATTAATTTTCTTTAAGGTTCATGATAACAAACGTCACACAGTGTGCGATCCAAAAAAATGAAATGGAAATAATAATGCAGTTTAGGAACATCTGGTTCGATTTAAATGAAATTTCACATAGTGATAGTAGAGGTATAGGATTTGAGTTTGGACCATATAGCCCTACCGGGGGCGGGTCCACAGAGTCACAGAATTGGACACCTTGGGATTGAAAAGTTTTTAAAAAGATCCTCATTCATTATTTCTGAACCAATTTGAAAGATTTTTATATGAGAGTATTCTGCTAGTCGAGATCTATAAAAAACATTACCGCATACATATCTTATTTTACGAGATATTAAGCTTTAAAGATTAAAATTTTTATTTTTTAACGTACCTTGGTGAGGTTTTTTCCGCTATAGCGTTTCTAAATTTTACACCCTTTTTTATTTTATTAAAATCATTATTTTTTTAACAACAAATAGCAAAATCGTGTAAAGAAAGAATTTAAACTTTGAAAAAGTCGATTTTTCCCCCGATTTTTTTGCCAAAAAAACAAAAAAAGTGGGCACATTCTTTTCATAAAATATAAATATTGTCTTAAGTAATATATGTATATAGTTGCATGCATAAAAAATGCAACGCTAGTCTATATGACTTTTGAATGTATTGGTTAGGGTTATAACGTTATTTAATTAGTCAAGTCTGTTGTGATTTTATACTTTGTGGTCCCAGCCAACCTTATATTTAATTTTGTTCCAAAACTTTGTTAAAAATTGTTAAATTAATGCGAGCAAAAAAATGCAACTTTTAAACGAGAAAGAAAGATATAGTTGGTCAACACACTGCACAATGATACCCTACACCAATGTGTTCTAGCATAAAAATTCGGTAAGGGGACTTATGTTACACCTGTAGCCAATTTTACTAAATGTAAAATAAAATATATAAATACAAAATAATGCGTTGATACTAACATCTAGGGGGAGTTTATATGGGAGCTATGGTCAATTGTGGACTGATCTTCATAAAATTTGGTACAAAGATTGATACTTGCACGAAAATTTTTTGCACCGAATTTCGTTAAAATATTCTTGAGCGTTTAAACTCTATTTCGGAGGGAAATTTGTATAGGGGCTAGGTGATATAATGGACCCATCGCAACCAATTTCAACAGGCTTCGTCCTTGTATCATAAGAGTCCCACGTGCCAAATTTCATTTAATTATACCGTTGCGACCCGTACTTTGTGAACAAGGTTTTTTTTTAAATTTTGCTAAAAATAATTACTGAAAAATGCTGAAAACTATAATATGAATGCATAACCATCAATTATTACCAATACAAATAAATGTAAGGTCTTTTTTACTACAAAGGATATTAACAATATTAAAAAACACTATTTCTCCATTCTTTCTAATAATTTGGGAATATTTAAGGATAACATTATGATGATTTAGCTGAAATAACATAAGGATTCTTAAAAGTTAGCTAAGAGACACAACATTGAAACAATCACGCCTGAAAAAATTGGTATAGGTCATGTAACAGTATTTGATATTACTCGAAAGCTACTACTGTCTCTAATCGTTGATTTAATAATGTTAATATGGCAACAGGAAACCCTTCTAACATACCATGTACTTTAACGAAAATCAAACTAGGACCTTTACTTTTGAAGGCAGATCGTTTATTATTTTAACGAATACTGTTTAATGGAAATGAAATCCTATTACGACAACTTGAATTAATTTCACTCTAAACTCATATATTTCGAATTTAGACTGTCTAGGTAGACATATTTCCTTAAATATTAATTACCAATAGCAAAAAAGTGCAACAGTCCAATAATCACGAAGGATAAAATTTTAATTATTTAACATAGGAACAGTGTCAAAACAGGTTTAATTTTTAATTGCCTTTATCTGTATTAAAATTTGTTCCGAAACCAAAATCAAGAGATATATGAACATTATTGTGTTACATGGCATTAAATAATGTCGTATCATTGGGAAAAATTTATATTTAACTGTTGATTTCAATATAATAACGATCGAAACTTGTAGCGGCCGAAAACTCTTATACAATTATAAACAAATTATACAACAGCAGTCTATGGCCAGAAATAATAAAATCACAAAAGTGCTGTTACATCGGGTCTCGCTATAAGCAAAAAATATGCGAACAAAGATCATATCACATAACGTTGCATTTTGTATGCTTGCAACTGCATAGTGTTTATATTTTTGTGAAAGATAACTAAATACGAAACATTTTAGAGGACAACAAATAAAAAAAATTATTCCCTCGAGGACCAGAGCCTCTCGAACTAAACCTATTTTTTTCCATTAATTTCCAATTTTCACCTCAATTTCTTAAAGCGCAAAGATGGAATCAAGAAAATTTCATATTTTTTATAAGATCTAATATATTTTTAATTTTTTAGTAAAAGAAATTTTTGCTCCCCTATATCGGTTGGGAGGTATTAGCAAAAAAAAAAAGTAAAAAATTCCATTTTTGGAAATTCTTGAAATTTCGTCAGACATTATATTGATTTATAAGGTTTTAAAGTATTTGGTTCATATTATATATTTATATTTCAAACAAATAGAAAATGTCAAAATTTTTTTCATATTAATTCACAATAGTTTTTTTTTCTTTTCACTGAATTGCTTTACTTGTAATCGAAAAACCAAACGATATTTTAGTTTTGGTAGCACAGTATTAGGATTATATAATATTCGACAAGTGGTGCAGTGGCTTTAAAATAGTTCTTATGTGCAAGTACAGAGGAAAGAACTATTGAATTTTTGATGAGTTTAATATTTTAAAAATATATTACCCTAATATTCTAAACACATACTGCAGTAACTGTACTTGTACTTGTAGACTTACAAATTTCCAATGCTGCTGCCTGCTACTTCAACTTTAAAAAATCCTCTAAATATCCTTCATCAATATAATATTGTTAGTGTTGTTGCTGTTGTATTGTAAAATTCATTCCTGCAAGTGTGTGTGTTAACGTCCACACGCAATCTCTTACCAAAAACTAAACATATACATACGAGTAAACTACTTTTTTTTTTGGTTGCCTCTTGTTTTTTTCACTTCAATAGTGTGTGATGACCCTCTCCTCTTACCTTTATACCTTTGCCAACATCATCAGCATTGCCCACCGTGTTTAAATCTTTTATTTTGAAATATCATATTGCTGCCTTATGTTGCTTGTAAATATATTCCCTCTATCCACATAGCTTTCCGCCATACCTTACTCCACTCCACTCCTCCATGTGTCTGTCAGTCCGTATGACTGCCAGCCTGGCTACCAGTATGAATACATCTAAGGCCTTTAAAGTCCTCTTGCCCCGATTCTATGAGTTGCATTTTTTATTGTGTTTTGTCCTTCTTAGTTTTTGTATTTTTTTGTGTTGTTTGTTCCTAAAAGACGGATATAAATGTATTTGTGCTGCCATCAATAATCCTGAAGTTTTTTTCTTTATATTTTGTATTTCGTTACCCCCAAAAAAAAGTACACAGAGTTTACAAAGGTCGACTGCGTTTTTGGCCAACAAGAAAAAAATAATTCTAACGAAAGCATGAAAATGAAATAAGAACCTAAAGAAGCATTATAGCAGGAAGAACAACAACAAAAAACATCGGCTACATAAAATAGTATTTTGCTGCGTTGCAGTCCACTAAGGATAATTTTGCTTTCTACCCCTGCACCCGCTTGGCACGATGTTTGTTTTGTTCTTTTTTTTCCTACGTATGACACCAACGCATTTGTAAAATGACTCAAAATTCATCGGCTACCTACCGTTCACTGTCCATCGCCCATTGATGGCCCCTTGTTTTGGCCCTCAAATTTATTAAAAATTTAACTCAAAATAGCCAATCGGAAATTAAGCTTAAAAAAAAGCTGCGTGGGTGTTCTGCACAAGTGTAGGCGTGGTCTCGTCAACTATAGCTTTTTTCGATTCTTCTTCATTACAAATGCGTATGTTTATTTTATCAGTCAAAAATTACACACACTGCTGTTGTCTTTGCTGTTGCTGTTGTTGTGGTAAACACACAGAAAATGCCCCTTTTGCACCTTTAAAATGTTTCATGGTAAATAGTTGGTGAGCTAGAGACCCTAAAACTATAAAGCTCAAATAGTGGTGGACAGTGCAACAGACCTGCAAAGCTTTACAGCCTTCAGTGAGTGTAAAAACTCTCACTGCATTATATGCAACTACATGTGAACTCATTTTTTGTAATAAACTCTTTTGTTGCAGAAATCTGCATGGTTTGCTTAACACCTGTTCTCTGCATTAAATGCTCTTATTTGGTTCGTTTTTCTGCAATAATTTCTCTTATAATCATTACAATCAAATACTCAATTGAGTGAGATCTGCTAGAGTTTTCTGTTTATTTTGTTTGCCATCTAAAATTGCTCTTTTCATGAGTATCGAGTGCTTTTTGTTTCTGCATTTGCAGTCTGTTTTTATTTAATTTTCAATTTTCTTTGTTCTTCATTTTATTTTGTTATGGTGTTCCTATTATTTGGCACGCATTTAATGAGAGTCTTCTGTAGAATTTTCGTGCTTTAGTTGCATTAAGTTTTGCCGGTAGTTTTTTGTTTTTCTTTTTAGCTTTTTTTAGGTTTCCTGTGTGAGTTTTTTTTTTTTTTTTTTTTTGTTATTGCGGATTTTCTTTAGCTTGTCATGAAGAAAATCTTACCGTCGGATATTGAAAATGCATTGATTAATGACGAAAAAGTAGTTTTACCGACGGAGGAAAAGTTAAAATATTTTTGGAAATTTAAGAATTTAAGACATTAGAATAAAGTTCAAATTTAAAAAAAAAACTCAGATTATATTTTTTGAACAAAAAAGTTTATTTTTAATGTATTTATTACAAAAATTCAGATTTTCAGATATTTCTTAAAAAAATCCAAAATTCTAAAATATGTAAATATTTGTGAACTTTTCAGCATTAAATAATTTTGGAAGAACTTAAATGAAAGTGGATTTAATGAAAATTAAATTCAAAGCTTGGCACTAGATGAAATGTTGTAATTTCATTTAGTTTTACATAACCCGATCCCTAGCATAGATATTTGTTGGTATATCAGATTTTAAAAAATTATTTCAATGAAAAAATGCACACATTTATTTATTATTTTTTTTAATATAAAAAATATGAATTCTGATGAATTTCTTGTGTATAAAACTGATTTTAAGTATAAATAATTCCCATGCAAAACACATTTGTGCGCAACCAGAGCAACCGAAAGTATACAATATTATATGTTTTCCTGTGATTCAAAGGAACTAAGCAGGTAGTCATTTATCCGCATTGGACAATTTTAAGAATTTTGTAATCAATTTGTTACAGCATATTTTTGAATATTTAGTAATTTAAATGGCATATTATACATCAAATACACATTTTAGAAATATATTTTACAGTAACATGTAAATATTAAGGTATATGCTCATAATTTTATTTTATTAAAGTCTGGTCCATGTAAAATAAAGTAAAAACTGTACTTTATTTTAAAGATATCTTAATGAAATTTGGCACGAGTAATTATTTTGTAATAAGTACGAAGGCTATTGAAATTGATTATTATCGATCCATTTTATTATCTGGCCTTTATATAAATTTCCTCCGGAAATAGAGTTTTAAGCTTATAAATATCTTAAGTATGAAACTATTTTAATGAAATTTGTCACAAATAAGTATTATATAAGCGTTAATATGTCTTCAGATCGGTTCGTGTTTGGCTATAGCTCCCATATAAGGCCTACTTCCGGAAATCTCTTTAACGAACACAAATTGTATATAGAAATGTTAATACATATTTTACCGACATATGTAAGTAAACACACTATTAAATTTTATGAAGGTCGATCCATTATTGACCATAGTTCCCATAAAATTATTAGTATCAGGATAATATTTTACAGAAATAAGTTTTATATATGGAGAAGACACGTTACTGAGTTTTATGAAGATCGGTTCGAATTTTTTTAATTTTTAAATAATCGACTTTTCGACTTTTTCAATTTTTAAATAGTAGGTTTTCAACTTTTTTCAATTTCAATAGTCATTTCAACTTTTTTCGACTTTTTTTTACTATTTTTATCATTTTCTGACTTTCTTGACTTTACGACTATCTTATCTTCGAATTTTTCCTATTTTCGACTTTATTCTACTTTTCGACTATTTGGCAACAAGAACGTCAATCTTTGGACAATTTTCAAACCAAAAAGTCATTTTTGACTTTTTGACTTTTTTTAACAAAAAGTCGATTGTTCGAAAGTCTATTTGGAGAACCGTAATAAAATTTCAATTAATACTGATATAGAATTTAGTTACAAATACTTCTAAGTAAAACTGGTGAATGGTAATGGAAAGTTAATAATCGATTTTAGATTTTTCGATTAACCATTTTAATTTCATTTTTATGGTCGATTAATCGAAACCCCTAATCGATTTTTTAATCGATTGTTATTTGTAAAATTAGTAAAAAAAATGTCTTAAAATTAAAATATGTTATGTTTTAAAGGACCAATAGATGTTTAAATATGCATATTTGTCAATATGTTTAACAACTAAATCGGATAGTATACACATTTTGATGGTGAATACAATATTCGTACGACTGTTCGAGGAGGATCAAAAGATAATAAAAATAATAGATCTATCTACTTCCATAGATCACTTTTATAACGTCACTAAATGCAATGCAATTTTACATAAAACTGACTCTGGAACCGATTCCGGAATATCTTCTGTTAGATAAGACACTTGTTTCGAAAGATATAGACTATCGATAATTAAGGCGCAGAATTCGCATGTATTGAAGTCGTAATATCTACTCAACTAATCTCTATCTATACTTTCCAGGCTAGTCTGGGTAACATCATTTTCGTGGGATGGAAATGGCGAATGAGAATGCAAGAAATTGGTTGCCTACGAATATAATAGAAACAGACGAATGATCATATTAATCTGGTCGAACTTTAAAATAGGAGCATTGGAAAAGGATTACTGACGAAGCTATTTTAATGAGGAATAAAAACATTCTTTATGGCGACTGTTCTCTTATAATTTTATATAACTCTTACCCATTGCATTTTTGTTGATTTTTTTTTTTTTTTTTTCATCAAGAGCTTTTGAAAACGTGTCCCAATATTTATTTTTTTTTTTAGAAAGTTAAAACTTTTCTCCTAAAGTTTTTGCAATTTATTTGTACAAAAAACCATTTCACTGTGCAGGATAGATTTTTCGATTAAGCGTCTAAAAGTCGATTTCAGTATAAAATTTGCTGGTAAGAATCGACCATAAAATAATAATGTTTTGACAACCAGAATCGATTTTCGACCATAATCGAAATCGATTTACAAATCACTAGGTAAAATTAAAACAAAACTTATAAAAATGCAAATAAGAAGTTATTTTCTTCTTTGTTGAAATACTAAAATCTTAGCCTTTTTAAAGCAACTTTAAGAATCAGAAAAGGCTAAAAAAAGCTAAAAGCTGAAAAGAACATTTTTAAGCTAAAAGCAAAATAAAAAGGCTAGATTTAGCCTCAAAAAGGCTAAACTAGAAACACTGATAACCACCGTCTGCAACTTGTTAAAATTTCACTTTATATGGGATGTGAGCGGTAAAGTGGGCGCCCATATTTTGTTTAAGAGTTTACATTGGTCCTTGGACTATTTGTATAAAATTTCGTTCATGTTTGAGCTTTTATTGGAGGTGGACGGACCACAGCCATTTTTTGTTTTCAAGTTTATATTGGGCCTTGAACTATTCGTCAAAATTTCGTTGATGTACAAGCTTTTTTGTAAAAAGTAGCGGCCGAAAAGTATAAACTGAAGTTACGATGAACTTTTCTAGAATTTAGTCCATAATTTTTTTTTATGAACCTATTTTACTCAATTTCAATGACAAATAAACCTTATATAAGAAAAAAATATTTGAGCCAAATTTCATCCGCCCTGAATGTCCTCCCCGAGCCCTATCCTGCTTTTAAACGACAGACAAAAGAAAGGACATCGTTAGATTGTCCTAGATTTTCACGAAAACCCAGAATATATATACCTTATGGGGTCTTAGATAATTATTTGGACATGTTTCACATAGAATGACAAAACCTGTATACCCCAAATCATTTTTTGATGGTGTGTATAAAAAGCCATTTATAGTATGTAGACTTAAACGTGTATCAAAATTGACTGAGAAAAACCATGCCGCAGAATGAATGTATTCGCTAATTGCCCTGATGGATGTTTTATTAGAATGGAAAATTTAATATTAATTTACTTAAATATTAACTACATCAAATTTGAAACTACATAGTTCAAAATATATTAGCATCAAAAGAAAAGGCTTTCAAATTTATTACTTTTTATTTTTTTTAACTCTAACAAATTTTATTGCCGACTCTATTTGTTCCTGTTGTTATTTCTCTAAATTTATTGTCATAAAACATATCGATTCCAAGCTATTTATGTTAAAAATATAAAATACTTGTGATATGTAATATTAAAAAATTGACAAACAAAACACATAGAGAAGAATTTTTAATGTAATTGTTATTTAATTTTTTGTTTTTGAAATATTGGTAACTATTAAAGTAAATTGAACATGCCACAATATCAATTGTATCCACTTAAAAAAACGTTAATATTTCATGTTGAGCCATCAAAATTCTTATACAAAAATTGATTTTATATAAAAAAAAAGAAGGACAAAAATAAGGGTTTAAAACAGAAGGTTGTGCTCCATAACTGTTATTTAAAACCTTAAGTTTACATTGTAATTTAGTTGATTAGTTTAAAAGAAATAATCAGCCATTTATACTTTGACAACAACAGCAACAATAATATTAGTAACAATAATATTACGCCCCAATTGAATAACAACTAGAATTATCTGTGTTTTTTTTTTATTTCTTTATTTTTACTCATACAAATTCAAATGAAATTACTAAAGGATGAAAGCAAATGTCTGCCAAAATAGCAAAACTACAATTATACAATTACATACTTAAATTGACAATAATATCATTTCTTTTGTTGCTTCAACCATAGTCGTCATCATTTTGTTTTAATTTTCCTTAAATGTTTAGCATTTGGGTTGGTTTATGTTTTCCGAATCTTTTTTTTTATTTTATTTTTCGAAAAAACATGCCAATTTTCTAAAACTAAATAATTCAAAACTATTGTAAATAATATATTTAAGCCAAGAAACAAAGCAATAGAAATACTAAAAAAAAAATTGATATGGTAATTCTATTTTATTCTCTAAAGTTACTTCCTTTACTATATTCATATTATTTTGGGTGCAACCCAAAATACTTGTAATTTCATTTTGTTGCTTCTTTATTATCCTGCAGAAGGGCAGAAGGTTATATTAAATTAATTTGATAGTTTGCAACACTTTGAATTTTAAAAATTCAGTGCTTTTAGAATTAGTCTCTGAGATCACTTATTGCGATCTGTTGGCTTATATTTGCACAAGACGATCGATCAATTGTTTATTTAAATATTCATTTTGCTACAAGATTTTCATTGTATAAATAATTTCGGTAGTAGCACTCGTACTTTCGAAATACTGCCATTTTTATTCCTTTTAAAGTGTATTTCTAATTCGTTGAAGTAACCATTAAAACTATACACAAATTCCAACTTTATTGTATTAGCATTGTTTTTATTTCAAGTTGTATACATTTGATCTCTAAATAAAATGTAATAGTTGGAAATTATTTAAAAGCTACATATTTATTGTGAAAATTAGTGACATAAAAATAATAACAAACTAACTGTCAATTTGTAAATAAAATAAAAAGTAAATATTTTACTCGTACGTATGTATATACAATGTATGAATAAATATTTATAAGCAAAATTATTATGCAATAAATGAATGAAAGCTATTATTTATAATGGTTTTTAAAAATAAACAATTACATTTTAAAACACACGTATATATAGAATTTCATACCAAATAAATTTCAGAATATTCTGGCAACATTTTATGTAAATAAAAAATAATGATACCTTTATAAAGATCAAGGGCCTTATAAGTTTATAAATTAAAAAAATACTCATTTTATAGTGGCACCACTTTAATTAGCTTGTCAATGTCAAAATCTGATTTGAAAAAATAGAAAAAGTAGATAGAAATATTAAAAGCAACATTCCCGTTGAGCTTCGCTAACCCATTTCATGAGATAACTAATATTTATTTTATATGGGGCCTAATACTTCCCTTGGACCTAACCGTAATTGATATTTGATTGATTTTATACATTTACAGCTTTTTAAGAGTTTCGATTTATAGGTATACCTAATAATTTTATTTGGGTCAATTTTGCATCAAAAAATATAGCTGCGAGCATAAAAAATGCGATGTGATCATGGTACAGTTGTACTTTTTTTTTTGCTACATTTTTATAATAAAAATATGTTGCAAGAAAACAACAAGTAATAAATTTCATATATATATATATTGTTTTTATTATAGAATAGTGGCTTTGAGTCTGAAATGTAATCGGATGATGTAAAATGCATATATTTCTATCAGGATAATATATATATATGGCTGGGCGTGCTTTTACCATAAATCTTTACTCCATAAATCTTCAAATTTATAGCTTTAGTTCCTTCAAGACTTGAAATTATCATTTGATAATTAATTAAGAATACATGGGTAGGGGAATCTTTTACCCGTTTTGCCCTATTTTACGCCCTAAATGTTGGAATTTCTAAAATATGTATATCTTTAAGTTCTTTTCACATGTTAAAGTTCATGCCAAATTTTAAGAAAACCGGTTGATGAGCTCAGAAGATATAGGGAAAGGGAGCTTTTACCATCTTGCCCTATTTTCCATCCTAAATAATCAAAATTATAGGCTATAGTTCCTTCCAAACGTTACGCTATTTTCCTGTCAAATTTCAAGAAAATTGGCTGATTAGTTAAGAAGGTATAGGGAGGGGAACTTTTGCCCTATTTTACACCCAAAATAATAGAAATTATAGGCTGTGGTTCTTTCCAGATGTTAAACTATTTGCCTGCCAAATTTCAAGAAAATCGGTTTATTAGTTAAGAAGATATAGGAAGGGGAAGCTTTTACCTCTTGTGGTCTATTCAAATATATATATAAATAAGTATATATATTTTTTTTCTTTTTGATGGCACATTAAAATACATTTGTACAAATATAAAGTGACTCGAATGCATGTAGAATCAGTTCGCGTTAATCATTTAGTGCAGGGCCGAAAGTTATAGCGGTTTTAAGTTCTTTTTTTTCAAACTAGAAATTTATGTTTAATTCTGCCAAAAATTACGCGCAATATGAAAACCTATCTAAATAAAATTAATGATATTTTCAGTGTTTGATGGTATTAGTGTGGCATATTTTAGGGTTTCCTAGTAATATTTAAAAAAAATCTTTATACAAAAAATCGCGATTTTGAAAAAGTTTACAAAATGCTATTTAATATTATGATCCTTTTATAACCCAAGTATTTTTTTTTTTCAGTCCATAAAATTTGTATCTTAAACATTACAAACTCCTATTATTTATGTCAATCATGTCCATGCGATGTGCCTTAGCAAAATCTATTTTGACAAAAATGTCACGTTTTCAACTATCAATAACATTTGACTTAAATTTATGGTCTCAATCAAGATTTTTACAAATTACAATTTGCTATATAAAAATACAAAAACAAAAGCAATTTTCAAAAAGTCCATACAATTTTTTTTATTAAATTTATTTTTAATGATCCTTCCATTTTATTTTGTAAAACAACAAAAAACTAAGTTCAAGCAGTAATCCATGTCATTCATTTAGAAACTGTGAATGTGTGTCACGAAAAATTTTTGCTCTTGTTTTCCAAATTTTGAGACTATCTATTTCGAGAACATCAACGAGATATAGCGCAAAGTACTAATGACTGCAACAAATATCAATATCAAAATTTTGTCATCAAAATTTAACTACCCTGTATGTAACTGTTGAAAGTCTGCACAACAACAAAGAAGGTATAGTATTTATTTACAAAATCCGATTAGTTTATATAAGATCGAATGAGATCAAAAAGTATATAAGGAATGGTAAAAAGTTAAGTAATTTTTAGCCCTTTTTTTAAGTTTTTGAACATTGAACAACAATTATGACTATAAAATGAAACCTATGGTGATAAAATTTTGCACTCCATTACTTTCAAGACTTGTGAGTTCACATCTGTAATCCGTTTGTTTAAAATAATATTACCACAAAATTTATTAAAGATTAAAGTCGGTTTAAGCCAGTTTAAAAATTTTAATTTAACAAATAATATTAACAGTTAATTGAGAGGGATTTAAGAATAAATTAAAAAAAAAACCAACAATGTTGCTATATATTTTGAAATACAAAATATTTCCGGAAAATAGAATTTTGATAAAACTTATTCAATTGTTTTCCCTTCATAAAATATTTTCCCATATAAGAAAACAAATGTTGAGTTAATAAATATTTAATATAGACCATTAGATGGAGTGGACGAACAAAGACTAAAAAATTTACTATTTTTGGTTAAAGCATCACTGATGAAAAATGGACTAATTAATTTTATGTTTTTAGATATATCGAGAGTTATTTTAGAAATTCAATCTCTTCCACATTTGTTAACGACAGCTTTCTATTAAAATATTTTTTATCATACCAGAAGAAAGAATTGTAATTAATTTCACTACTGTGTCGAGTTGAACTCAACAATTTTTTTTTTTTTGATAAAATTGTTTAATAAAAATATGTTTATAATTTATTAAATTTTTATGTAAATATGTGCAATTAAAATATATTAACACAATTGGAATTGGTCGAAAAACTAAATTTAATTTTCATATAAAATAAGCCATTTTCCATCCCCGGTTCACATATATTTTGCCGATGTAACAATACTGTTGTGCAGCGTTACCGTTTGATGACTTTAGTCGTCAATTGCCTCTTTTACAACCATCTGGCCACATTTTTGGGCCCCCTTTTTTAAAATGAAACTAAATGGCAACTTTTTAATACTATGTGCTAAATGGCGAGAAACTAAGTTATTTGAAATATCTGAACACATTATACTTATATTAATTATAATGAAGAAATTAAATATTTTGAGATTATTTCACAATATAGTGATGTAAAAAAAGACCCCGACGAATTTATAAATGGACTGTGGCTCTCAAAAGCTAAATCTAATGATAAAGTTTATGACGAATTATTTAAAACATCAAATGAAGAATCTTTTTGGACCGGATTTATATTCCTAGTTTGGCACATAGCAGTGTCTCGGCGGAACGTCTTTTTTTTCGAAATGATCACTAATCAACACTTGTGAATCCATGCTTTGAGCCCTAAATTTGTTAGACGGGGATTTACAAGACTAGAGTCTGAGTGAAGACCTCGTATGAAAGTACAGAAGTTTAGTTAATAAAAGAGAATTTTGTGTTAACTATTATGAATAAATCTTTATTTTTCAATAATAAAAATTAGTATAAATAAATTATTTATTTTTTGTTTTTTTATTAATAAAATTAAATTTAGTAGTTTTTGTTAAAATATAATATTTTTTGTTTTTGTTTTTATCAAATAATCAAATTTTGGGGAGTTTTTTTAGGTATTGAAGCAGTTGGTCTCTTTTTTCAAAAAATCCCCTTTTTGGACTTTACATTTTGAAATTTCCTATTTTGGCGACTTTTTAAAAGTTTTCAATGGTAAAGCTGCTGTTGTGATTTGATTATTTGTGGCCATAGACTCCTATAATATATAAATTTTGTCGAATATTTTTGTACGTAAGGAAAATTATTAAACGTTTAGTAAAAGCAATAGTAAAATTGCTTAAACTTTTGTCTAATTCTTTTTTTTTTTTTAAGAAGTTAGTAATGCATTAGTTGGTTTTTTGGTGGTCAAAGACCAAAAACAATTAAAATATTAACTTTTGAATCTGTTGCTCACACAATAAAAATTTGGATTTGTATTAATTTTTGTATTGTAAACTTTATCTAAATCGAAATAAAATAAAAATATCGAACAAAGAATAGTTTCTCGTTTAAATTATGCTTCCTCATACTTATAAATAAAAGAGTTAAGCGCGCTTTTTCTTTGCAACGTGAATACTTATTTATATTTAGTAAATAGGGAAGTTTTTAAATAAATATATAGTTTACTATGGTTATTTAAGTTAGTATAACATGTTCTTTATATTTTATTATTATATACATAATAAGTATATAACTTCTATATACTTATGTATCTCATTTGCTTTTCTTTCTTGTTCTTTGTTCATTCTTTTATTTATTTTTAATGTCGCTTTCAATGATTTCAACTAGTATTTATGTATCTATAGAGTGTGGTATTTAGATATATGAAGCTGTGGATGTAGATGTTGCATTTAGTAGTAAAAGTGGTTTTGTATGTATAAATATTTATTTTATAATGTATATTTAACCTCTTAACATTTAGTTGTATAAAAGAATCCTTTATGCCACTATATATTGCACTATTATAGCATATTGTTGTTATTCCTGAGTTTCATCTGTAGTCTGAATGTATCTGAATGTGTTAGAGAGATTTTTTTTTTTTTATAGTTTTCAAACTATGTATTTTTTGTTGTTAAAAAAGTTAACCGGAAGTTTGCCATTGAAATTTTTGTGTTGTATGTTACAGTTTTGAATGTTGATGTCGACGTAGTCTTTGTTGTCGTCATCATATCTATGTTTCTTTATACATACTTTTGTAAGTATATTAAAACTATGTATATAAACATATAAGTATATATTTAGAATTTTATATAAGTTTTATTTGTACATACTTTACATTTTAATGTTTTATTTTATTTTTTGTGTAGGTATATAGAAAATAAAGTAGTTGAATTCAAAAAAAAAAAAACTACAAAAAAATATAAAGCAAACTTGCCACGAAAGAAAAGTTTTTGCAACAGTTAACCTAGATTCTAAAGTGAGATGCTGCTGCATGTCTTGCATTGTTTGCCAGTTGATAAATATTGTTTTTTTTTTTTTCTTGTGCATTAATGTCAACGTTATTATGACTCCTTAGTTTTTATTATTGTTTTTCGTTAAGAAAATATATATTTAGCACTTGTCATACAGGATGTTAAATGATATTGTTTTTCTTTTAAGTTTTCTTTTTTCTTTACTTCGTTTTTCATTTAGCTTGTCCTTTTCTCTACAGGATGTTAAACAGGATACATTTTCTATTTTGTTTATAATAAATGATTTTAACGGAAAAATGTATTTAGGTTAAAGTTGATGGTTATGAAATTAATGAAAATTACTTAAAAATATTTTTATTTCTAATGATAAAGAGTGGAATGGATCATGAAATTGCCTTAGAAGATGAAAACCTTGGTTTAATTCAAATTATTTGAGGAAACTTAAACTAGGATATTTAAATTGTCCCATTACTTTAGAAAATTGTTACTTTCAAAGTGGTAACAATCAGGCGAATGCATTCCTACATTACCCTGATTAATATGCTGTATCTAGTGCCCAGAAATTTATAGGAACTGCTAGAATATGAGCTGATCATAAACATTTTTATTGCCTTCTACAATTTTAATTCGATTTCAACAAACAATAGCTCATTTTATTCCTAATAGAATTAAGTATTTTAAAGAAATATGTATGTCAAAAACAGCTATAAATTTCAAAAAATTTGAATACACAGTTTTGATATGAATACAAATGTGTACATACCTTCTAAAAAAGTTAAGATATTTTCTTTCATTTAAGAGACTTTAATCGGATAAAAGGTATTCAAGATAAAAATTTTTAAAACCGTGAAATCCGAAAAGTCAGTTTTTTTAAAATAACAAATATGGTGTAATAGTTTACTCACCAATATCTACATTGACACGACACAAAGTTCCAATGAGAACCAGTTGCCTCCTCCACACTCACTATGTGTCAGTTGAGAGTAAATTTCGAGCTTACTTGTTAAATACGCAATTAGTAACTCGCGCCCAATATTAAGCTGAGTGGTTAGGCTACAAAACACGAGGAAAACAAATTCCGAGTTTTTACCAAATTAGTGTTATATTAATCGATTCTAAACATGCCCTCTGTGGTTAGATCTGTGACCTGTCCTAAAACGCCATGTTAAAGTGACAGATCAAGCTCATACAAAGTGTTAGAAATAGAAACGGTCCATAACATTTACGACCAGTCCCGTGATATGCTTTGCTTTAGTTTCTTTCCCTCTAGGATAACGATTGTATTTTTCGTTTGCTTAATAATTGTGATTATTTTACAGTAAGAAAAAAGATATTAAAAAAATAATTGTTATTTTTTAATCAAAAAATAAAAACAAAAAATTAATTATTAAATTGTTATTTTTATTATATTGCTCACAATCCCTACGGTGCCTGCCTTACAGTTCATTTAGTAAACGATTTTCAAAATTTTATATTCAGCTGTAATTGAAGGATATTAAAATATTTGTGGTGGACATACGGACGTACGTAATAATTTCATTATGAAGTAAGAATAGTATAGTCGATCAAGGTCGACCTCAACATTGTTTATGTGCATTAAAATTCGGGGCCCTGTGGTCAATTGTGGTTCTCTAGTTATATTAAGTGTAATGCATATTTCTATAGAAAGATTCATATATATTATATTAAAACTAACATTTATATGGGATTTATGTGCTTAAGGGTGATTCCAGTGATTTTTATATGGGAACTATGTTCATGAAATTTGGCGGAAGAAATTTTATTTACATTAAACTTACTTGTGCCGAATTTCATTCAAATATTGCTATATTCAAAGCATTTATGTTTAACGAACCGTATTCCAGGAGAACATTTAAATGGGGGTACCTATCTTAATCTATCTCTATAGTTTTCATCATAATTTATTACTAAAAATTCTTCAGTAATTGGAGTTAATTTTTGTACATTCATGAGAGTAGAAATGTGTGCACTTTTCTAGGAAAAGTTGTTCTTATAGGCTTTCTATTGCTCTTAAGAATATGTTTAAGTAAAAATTTTTGTACATATAAAAATATTTGCAACACCTAATTTATAAGCAAGAAAGTTGCATAAATATAAGAAATAAATAAAATAAATATAAATTCTATATATAATCCATGAAATTGTTTTAGTTAATTAAGTGATTTGGAATTAAGTTGAACTTAATAATTTTAATAGTAATTTTTTTTATAAATTCTATTTTCAATATAAATGCGTAAGAATTATATTTGGTTCCATTAAAAAAAAACTCCTTAATTTTTATCAAAGTATCTCAAGAAAATATTTTTTCGTTTCTTTATATATTTCTAAAATTTTACCAAGTGTAGTATTAGATTTGAAATAAATACTTTTTAGACTTATAACTATTATGAAATAATTATGTAAATATTTAGACTAGATTCAGAGCTAAAGGCCTTCAAAAAAGACAGTGGACTCTGCTTTAGTTTTGGAGAAAAACCGTTATATGCAAGTTAATGGGATTCGCAACATATCTCAAGAAGGATTTGTTTGGTTTCGATTTTTAACAAAATTATTTAAAAGAAATAATTTTCACAAATTAAAAAAAAAGAGTTTTTCAAAAAATCGTCAAAATATAAAACTACCCAAAGGTTATTTTCCTCTTTTATCATAAAGCTATATATGTTACAATTAAAATGAGCCCTATTTGGTTAAAATTGGTGCATAAATGTCGGCTTTGTTCAAAATTAAGTGAATATATCTTATTAAAATATTATACAAAAAACTATAAAATTACAACTTCATTAATTATCTATATTACGGTTTATATCGAAAACTAGAGTCGTTTCAAAAAAAAAAAAAAACTGATTAATAGACCTAAAAATCCTTGATCACGTCTATACAAGCTAAGAAATCCTGTGTCGTAGAATCAAATGTCCCTGTGTAATTCATTTAAAAACATTTAAAACATTCTCTCCAACATTCAATATTAAGTAAATAAAGTCTCTTAAACTATTTTAGTATCATCAAAACACATTAAAACCACAAAATCTCTACTAACCGATTTTAATAAAACAAGTCTAAGATTTTAAATAAAACAAGAAAAAAAATACAAGCCAAATAAATATAAAATTTTATAACCTCATTTTATGCAATGTCCTTTTCCTTTGTTAAAATTCTACTTACCAAACCATTACACATAGATATTCATATATATATAGATATACTTAAATTTCTATACTTTTGTTATATATTTTCATTGTACTTTGCTAAATGATTTTGACTTGTTTAAAAACATATAAGTATATAAACTCATAGCATCCTTTATGTTATATTCTTTTCTACGAATATACACAAATTTTAAGGATAATGATGAGAATGAGTGTAATTTAATAATGTCAGTTTGTGTTTGTTAACACATTAACTTGTTTTTTATTTTAGTATTTTTTTTCTATGCTATTTTATTTTATTCACTCTTAAACATTATTAAACACATTAAAAGTTACCTGTTACTTTTTTTTATATTTACTTAATCAGTTTAAGAGTAATAGTGAGTGTGACATGTCCTTTAGGATGCATCTTCCTATATTGGAGATAAATGTGTAATGGCTGCAATTTAACATTGAAATGCACTTAAAATTGTTTAGTGTACCAATGTACTATAGTATATATCTTAGTGAAATGTTTCCCTGGATATTTGAAATTTGAAAAAACAAAAATGTGAATGAATTTAGAAAAAAATGGATTAGAAATGTTTTTATTTAAATATTTTTTGGTAAATTCATACAGCAGATAGGTACATAAAATAAATAAATAAAATGCTAAATAAAAAGAAGAAGTGTTTAAAATTTAAATTTTTTTGTAAAATACTATATCTCTGAATGATCTGAATGGTTACAAAAGATACTTTCATAACTGATGTACTAAAGTTATTCCTAGACTTGAGCAAGTAATAATATGTTGCTTATAAAATCAGTTGTCAGTAAAAGATCAAGAACTCTAATTAGGAAGAAGTGTCTAAATAAAATAATAGATATTAGCATTGTTTGGATATGATGACACCCTCCCCGCAAAATAACTGTGGCGATCATCTTGAATATTTATTGATAAATAAGATGAATACATACAGAGAAAAAATATAGTTGTAGTGACCATAATCTAGGAATAATACATTATGATTGTAACATATGATCACAGTGAAAAAGAGAAATGGTTATCAGTATTAATTATTATGATTCCATTTTGTCACTTTGTGTCCGATTTTATGGTTTGTTTTTCATGTTATGATTCTAGTTTTATATATAATTAAACAATCCTACAATATTATTATCCCATCCTACCAAATTATGATTTAATATTATTATATTATTATTCTATCTTATTATATTATAATATCACATTGTTATATTATGATTCCAATTTATAATATTATTATGTCATTCTTCATATTATTCCATTTTATTAAATTATTATACCATATTATCACATAGGTATCCAATCTTATTATATTATTATTTAATTTTGTCATATTATTATTATTATTTTATCATATATTGAAATAAAATGTATTAATGAAATTATTATTTTTTATAAATTTTTTATTGAAAATAATAGAGAAATGGGTTCATTAGCAAAAAAAAAAAAAGAAAAAAATATTTACATCTTATTTATTCTTTAATTATTTTTAATTTATTTACTTTTTCCTAGTGCTGATCTTCAGAGTTACATTCGTTAATGTTTAAGTAATTTATTATAGGATTTATTCTTATTATGAAAATTACTAAAAAATGATAAATTAATTATTATTATTATTATTATTATTATTATTATTATTATTATTTTATTATTATTATTATTATTATTATTATTATTATTATTATTATTATTATTATTATTATTATGAGATGCTAAAAATTGTGATAAATGCTATATGAAAAGTTTGCGGCTAAATCTGAGTAAAATATCCTAAATTTAACTGCAAAAATGATGAAGTATCACACTGTTTCTGACACTTTTATGCTACTATTTCTTTATTTTTCTATAACTTGATTGAATGTTCGTGGCATTACATGAATGTTTCTAACTAGTGAACTCCGCGTACCTGGCGGTTACAGGTATTCTTTACCTATTTCCAATAAATGTCTTGTACAACCAAAATCGTAGAACAGAAGATGCTTAGAATTGCGAGTTTTATAACATAAAACAAAATAAAATAAAACAAAATAAAAAATCAGGATTTTTAGGATAAAAATTATATAGAATCTCTTCGTTCAAAAGTCCTTATTTTTTTTACTAATTTTTCTATAACACAAATATTAATTAACTTGCCTTTAATTTTACAAACTTTAATATTTTCGTTAATACTTGACTTTACACTTCAATAAATTTCAGCCATTTTGTATATGTATCAGTATAAGTAGACACAGCAGTAGTTGAAGTGTTAAACATTTTTCTAGAAAATCTTCTCATCAATAATGTTTTCTTTCTACCACTACAACTTGTGTATTCCAACATCGCTTATACGGCTGGTAGTACATGAACTACAAAAAAAAAAAAAAAAAAAAACAAATATAACGTTAATGCCTTAGCAGGAAGTTCACATAAACACACACGTACAGATACAAACACAAAATATCCTGATGATGAAGATGGTGTAATAAACGTAATGCGTTACGCTGCATTTTTTGATAGACAAAAAAAAAAATAACAAAAAAAAAAACATACAAAAATACCAAAATGAAGTAGAATGGATATAAGAAAACTTATACACTATCATAAAAAGTGGCTAAAAATATCATTTATAATGTAAAATACAAATACAAACTTTTATACATACATAAGTACATACGCTCCAGAACAAAAGCAGTACTTAAGTTGTTGTTATTGTTATTGTTTCCGTTTCCGTTTTTTTTTTTTTTTTTTGGAAGAAAACATGCCATAATAGTGCATTGTAACAGCCGCCATAATCATCAACCTCTCTTTCACTTCCCTCCATCCTTTCTAGTCTTTACATTTGCCACATTACGAGGAGACCACTATTTCGTTCACACTCTGTATCATCTTTAAAATACATGTTCAATACTCGTACGTTTAAGTAGTTTTTGTTGTGGTTGTTGTGTGCGTGTATGTATTGCTGAATTTCACTTAGTATTGGTCTGGTTATTATAATAACAGCAAGGAATTTAGTTGATGCCTGAAAAACAAAGAAATCCAAAAGGACTAAAAACGTTGCTTACTCAGCAAAAGAATAACAAAAAAAGGCTTTTTGCCAAAATGCAACAACGAAAATAATAGCAACAGCAACAAAAACAACAGCAAAAACTTTAACAACATCATCACTCATGGTAGATCCTACACATCTCTAGAACTGTTGGCTATAAAAACATACCCAATGCACATCTATAAATTTCTTAAAATCTTGTTTTTTGTAAAATAACCCAGTGAGATTTTTGGAGGTTTATGGGTTTTTATGTGTTTAGTTAATTATGTGATTAGCTATAATTAAATTAAAGGGGAAACTGAAGAGATCACATAAATTCAAATCTACTTAACGCAGATCTGAAGCTTTTGATTGGAAAGCATTCAGCGGTCTCATTTTTATTATGTTCTTATTGATTTTATTTATTAGAATTTCCCTTGTAAGCAATTATTTATGAAATATGACATCGTTCAAATGTCCGCCACACACTGTTACAAACTTGGCCAAAAATAGTTAAAGTCGATGTCAGAATTTTAATATTATTTTTTTTTTACATTTGTTAATAAAAAACGGTCAAGATCGACTATATGATAACAGTGGCATGTAAACAATTTTACTACAGGTAAAATAAAATATACAAATACAGAATAATGCGTTGATACTAATATCTAGATTATTGCATGCACTTTATTGAGATTCCTGGAAATTGGTTTACCTGGGAGCTATGGTAAATTATGGACTTGGCAATGTTGTTTCTACTTACACAAAACTTATTTGTGACGAATTTTAATTTTAAATTAAAACATTGTTATGGGATTTTCGGAAGAGGGGTATATATGGAAGCTATAGTCAATTGTGAACCGATACTTGCACAATACTTTTTTGCACCAAATTTCATTAAAATATTTTTATTTTTAAGGCATTTTTGAGTGTTTAAACTTTATTCCGGAGGGACATTTGTATGGGGGCTAGGTGAAATAATAGACCAATCACCACCAATTTCAATAGACTTTGTCCTTGTAGCATAGAAGTCCCACCTACCAAATTTCATTGAAGTATCTTCAAAATTGTGACCCGTACTTTGTGCACAAGATTTACATGGACAGCCAGCCAGACGGACGGACGGAGATCGTTAGATCGATTTAAAAAGTGATTCTGAGTCGATTAGTATACTTTAAGATGGGTATTGGATAACTTTTTCTATGCGTTACAAACATCAGTACAAACGCATAATACCGCAACCACCTACGGTGGTGTATGCATTTGTATAAACACATCAATTAGATCATATGTAAAATATTAGTTCAAAATCTCAGTTAGTTTTTGAGTTATTATGGGTCAAAGTTGAAGATTGCATATAACATGATAATTTCAAAGAAAACTGCTGAAATGGCGCTTGCCCTTTTAATAATTAAAATTCAGAATTTTTTTTTTTGTAACGGCTGCTTTAAAATCTAGTTATATTGAAAGTATAATATATAATTAATACTACTAAACTGTTATTGTTTACAAATATTGGTCAAATGGGAAGTAAAGTTAACAAAAATACTGTTCTAATGTAAAGTCGAAATTTTTTAGTTCTCAAAAAATATCTCACCAGTTTTTTGATATATTATTGCTATAAGTATGAATTTTAATATATATTAAACTTCAGCTGCACAAGTTAGCTCAATTTTCATTAATAAAAATTTTATAGTGTCAACATCGCTACTTTATATTTTTAAGCTGCGGCTAGAGTTAAAGCGGAGTACAAATAGTACTGTAAAACAAAGTACTAAACAATTTGATGAAAATTGTTTGCAAAGAATGCTACTATTTGCAGAAGTGAACAAATTAAATTTTGTAATTTTAAAATTAAAGCAAAATTGGAGAAAATATTCGCTTACGAATTGTAAATTTTGAAATATTTAAAATATAAAAGTATTATTTCTTAAAATTTAATTATATATTAAGACATTTTATCGGTTATTTTATATCCTCCCGTTAACATTAAATATAAAATCATAATGGTGTAACAAAAATTTAAACTTATTAATTGTTTTTCAGTTGAAAATATTATACAAGCTAGATTTTCGCGACTAATTAAAAACCAGACCTGTCGCGAAAACTGAATTTTCGCGATAACAGGACCCAACATTTTATTGAAAAATTTTACAGAATTATTACAACTAGAATTGTTTTTATTGATATATTTACATTCCAAACATTTTTAAAGAAATTGGAGATTTTGAGTTGCATTTTTTGGCAAATTATTTTTTAAAATAACAGCTGAATCATGTAGTTCATATAGTGCTGTTGTCGGCTTATCATTTTCCAAAGCCCATTGTATGGATATTTTGTTTTTGTTTTCTTCATAAACACTATCGTATAAATCCTCCGATTACGTATCTGATAATTCCATTTTTTCCTTTACAAACCGCTTATTTTTTCCATTCTTGGGTACTCAGCTTTCTTTAAGGTGCAAGTTTGCCGGGGCCACTTTTCTTGCTTTATAATGCAATTCACGCAAATTGAATTTATGGAATCTCCTTTTTTTAAATCTCTATTTTTTGAGAAATCGTTGGTTTTAGAATATGTTGAACATTTCCCGTAATAAGAGATGCGTTTACACAACAAAATTGAAGATCAAAATCATCCAAAAAGGTAAATATACCAAAAGACGGGGATTTCCCTTTTTTGATTATAGACATTGTAATCAAATGAAAAAAACAGATAAAAGTCGCGATTATAGAACCTGCAATTTTAAAAATTAAGCCGTCGCGATAACCGGGTTGTCGCGAAAATGGGTAGTCGCGAATACCGAGCTTGCACTGTAATTAATTTTCCCTTCTTTTACAAACTTCAAAATTTCAGGTTATGTCGATAAATTATGGGCGTGTCCTTTGAAAAATTATTATATTTCAAGAATTAATTAACATATTATCAAAAATAAATTCTACCAAATTTTGTTTAATTCAAATTACATAAATAATACTCAGGATGAGTGGAAATTAGACGTGTGTCCTTGATCCGATTTTCATAAAACTTAATTTTTTTCCTTCCTAAATGACAAAGTTTTATTCAATTTGAATTACAATTTTAGAAAACATACGGTTTTAAATGAAAAGACAATAAATTGTACCAAATTTCGTTCAATTCGAATTACAAATTAGAAAATACATGGTTTTTATAATTCAGAATATATGGGAGGTAGGCGTGTTCTTGAACCGATTTTCACAATTTTCATTAACCTACGACAACTCGTTTTATTTTTGGTCAACTTTTATATCAAATCGAACTGTGTGCGCTGTGGTTTTGCATGATGATACGTATCCGAAAGGTTAAATTTTCAATTATATACTCTGCCGCATAGATCCGGCTGCATATAAGCGATATCATGTATTATATTTACTTTGAGGGCAATAGTTGATAGTGGCTTTTTTGTCATTGACCAGCGACTAGAGAAAATCTCACAAGGAAAAGTTTAGCGGGATAAATTTTCACAATGTTAGTGATAACCATAGCCACAAATCCTGAATGTCAATTATAGGATTTGCTGTGTGACACGTAGCTTTGTTGTCAACGAAATTGACTATTATTGATCTGTAGCGTTCGTTGTTGACTCTGTAGGACTCAATAACTTCATTTTCAAAGAACTTACAAAAATCCACATCAAACAGTAGCTTTTTATGAATACATAGCAACCTGATAAATCTTACGTGGGTTGACGTCGTTCAATTTTCGAAAATTTAGCTTATTAACATTCACCCAAAATAATATTAGCGTTCTCTTACAAACGCAGGGCCCAGGCCGCGATCTACTGGTGTTAACTATGACTGTTAACTTGGAGTTTCTAGATGAGTTGAACATTGTATAGAAGCTGGCCTAAATCTCTATGCGAAATTTTTCATGTTAGAGTCTGCGAAATTCCGAGTTATTGTGTACGACGACGATTCGACTGCCTTGGGTTCTTTTCACAGACATCTGTAATGTTCACATCCAATCTAGCATTTCTTTAAAGTACGAGCTCAATCGTGTAACTTGCAATGGCGATTAGCATCAGTGGCTGCCAAGAAAAAAAAAACATTGCAACCAGGGGCCGCCAACATTGACCACCCTTATTAGAAAACCTCCAATTTTATGTTAACACCGTAAAAGATCATGTTATTTATTTTACTAGGAGTAAAATTCTTTGTGGAGTTCAGTGCTAATATACGTATCGTATAGAGGTGCACGTATATGTCAGGGTTCATACTCGATCAATAAGATAAAATTGAAATTGATGTTATGCAAAACTATTGGTTTGAAGTCAGGATACTTCCTTTTATTAATAGCAGCAACCAGACTTAGTAAGGCGGTTTTCCTATGCTTTCTTCAATTCCTCAGCATTAAAGGCATTAAATTCCGCTACTAATTTGGTTTAAAAAGTATGGTTTGAGTGTCAATTAGCACACTTTATGTAGTTCAAAAGTCATTGAATCGGAAGTGTATCCCTTCAGATGAACTATACGTTCTTGATCAACTTCACGGATATCTTTCTATACTTTATTTGACAGTTTGTTTTGAAAGTTAATTTTATTGAAAAACAAGTTAAATAGACTTGGTTGTAACAAAGCATCGTTTCTGAGCTACAATTTGATACCATCAAATTTCTTATAGGTTAGAGAAACTACCGTCGCACGGTGTTTTGAACTGAAATGTTACATTCTGTTAGTGGGCAAGTGGACACTAACAACATAACAAATTTTTAGCTAACGCCTTAAAATTTTTAAATAATTGTTAACAAATTACTAATATGAGGTACCGCACATTTTTTGATATATTTTAAAAAAGATCGCAAAAAATCATTGCCAATATTCTCGTATATAATTTTATGGATATTCCTTTATATATCAAACGTATTTTTAAATTGGAACTCGATGGAACTTTTTAGTTCTAGTACATTAAAATATTACATCAAAAAAATATATATATATATATATTTTAATATTAGGACTTCTTTTAAATAAAAAATATAGTTTCAATATTGATTTTCTAACCTAAAAGATATAGTAAAATAATTTGGGTGCATTATAAAGTGGTTTTATTGTCGCCTGAGGTAATATGGTCGGCTCTTCAATTACTTACAATAATTTCCGAGACTTATTTACTTATACATATTCATGTATCAACTGAATGAGAATTATATTGCTTGTTGGCTACCAAGCAACATGAACTGAACAACTAAGGCAATTATAATATACGTGTGTAGTACAGTAGGGGTGTTCAATGTAATTACTTATTACTAATATGCCATTCAATATATCAGTATGTAAATGAAAATAATTATTAATATAAAAAATACATAAATTAT